>CM043717.1:22660212-23860212 GCA_023969325.1 Oryzias curvinotus
CGGAAACCATTTCTGGAAAACACAAAAAGGATGATGACTTACCCTCAAGCATCAAAATGAATGAAAACCAGAAACAAAATGGCAGCAAAAGGGTTACAACAGCCACCCCTGATGATTCAAAGCAGCTCACCTCAGAGTAAATAAAAGTTGAATCACAATGAATTCATTGGTTCAGACATTTAAATTGGCATCATTGGTGAGCTGTTTGTTTTTTTAACCTTAAACTTTCCTTAAACTTTAGCACAAAAAGGATCGAAACATATACAATTGTCTGGACTCCGACCTGCTCCTGCAGGCGTTTCGTTTACACATTCATGTGTTTTCTCCCAGCAAAATGCAGGATCAAACTAACCTGATGTTGGTTCCTTTAAATCTGCTATCATGACATTAAACAACTTGTAAACAGCTGAGATTGTTTATACAACACATCTGTGCACATGATCTCCTCCAAACGCAACAAAACATCAATAACTGCCTGAATACCAAAACATTTCTCTAAAACATTACACAATCATAAACAAAACAGACAAAAAAAAAAAACACAAGAAGCAGGAATTTGGCTTATTTCACATTCAGTGTAGATAAAACGATTTTTGTTTTTTAGAAAGGAAACCAATTTACTATTTTAGTCAGAAAATCATTTCTTGGGACTAAACTTGATGCTTTATGCATTTAAATTAACTTCTCACAATGTTTTAACCGACTCTAATTGGATGTCACTCACATATATCCTTTCCTCATCTCTTAGCAAATATCTGCATATTTAAAAAGACTATGCTCTTAATTTGAACACTTTCTATTTAAACAGTGAGAAGGAAAATAGCTTCTTAAACATTGTATTTTAGCTTCAGGTTCAAGACATCTGACAGGTCAAGAATCACAGACAATGTTTTTGGTTTGAAAATGAACCCAAACGCAATAATTAAAATGTAAATACAAAAAAAGCACAAATGGGGAATCTGGCACCTTAGGAGTTTTTGGACTTCTTGAGCTGCTTTAATACTTGTTAGTTTCCATGTCAGCCTCACCTGAATCTACGATAGACGACCTTCAGGTGCCTCAGGCGGCCAGTCCCAGTGGTGTTCCTCCTCTTAGCCTTGGCGCTCCAGTTGTCTGCAAAACAAATATGCTTCTGAATTAGACCAGTTTATCAGATGCAGATTTAACATAAATATTGCAGTTAGCCTGGATGACAGTAACAGTTAATTAAAAAGTGAGCATACATTCAAACATCAGTGTTTCAATATCCACCCTTTTATTAAATCTAAAACATTGCAACACAGTTTCTAAACTATTAACCCACTGTTAGCAACATTGAAATGTAAACAATCAAAATTAGATTGAGATGCATTTAAATTTAAAATGCAGATTTGGATAGAAGGAATCTGGCTAAAGGTCAAGACCCTACATATTCATGTTCTTAAACCTGGAGACCTGTAAGATAAACCAACTAGCATGCCCCAAAAATTCAAATTCACTTATTTACTGTGCAAGATGCAAGAAACTCTTAACCCCTTCAGCTGGGACAATAGCTTTTTTTAAGTTTTGGGAGAAAACTAGATACAAAAGAAACAAGGCAACAAGTCAAATAGCCTAAAAGCCTTTTAGAAGGATTTATAACTCTACAGTAAATTGGAAGGCCTACTTAGAACCAGCATTTTTTTTAAACATGAACTTACACTTTCTCTTGCGCTTCTGAGGATAACCACACTTCCCGCAGGTTGATTTCTGCAGGTGATACGCCTTGGCTCCACAACGACGACACAGAGTGTGCGTCTTGTTCCTGCGTTTTCCGAATGAGGATGTCCCCTTCGTCTGCAGACAAGTTTGTATTCAAGCGTTAAAACAAAAATACAAGAACAACCTCAGATTAAGACTAATACAAATATCTCATCACAACTTACACAACCAAAACTTTCAGGGTGACTATAGGTTTATACAAATCAGAGACCTTTTTTCATTATGGTGTTTAGAACATCACCTAACACGGAAAAGTAAACAGGTTTCTGACAACATCTTATAATTACCATCCTATATTTTCAAGTAACAAGCAAATGTAGACCCTGAAGAAACCCAGTTCATCACACTGACTAATGCAAAGGTGGAAACGCAACAATGTTGAAATGAAGGCATTCATTAATTTAGCCAACAGTCAAAGCAGCAACGACAACAGCAAGACACACTAAAACAAATGCTCACTTAGGGCGTATGAACGTGGAAACTGCGCATTCTTCGTTAATGCTGAAGATTTCATTCTTCCAGTTCTTCTTCGTTAGAAAAAGTCACATCACGTTACTTAGCGGCTAGGCTAAGCTAGTTAGCATTCTTTTTTTTTTTTTTTTTTACAACTCGCGTTTTCATTTTAGAGCCCCTTATAGTGGTATCTATGTGATATGAATAATATTGTAACAAATAAATAAATGAAAAATCTTACTAATTATTACAGCGTTGATACAGTTTATACATTAAGTCGACGGTCATAGCAAAGTTGTTGTCGGAACGCGACATAAACAAGAGCTAGATCGCTTAAATTAAGACAAATATGAAAAAATATTGTCACATAACAGAATCCATGCTAATTTGAGATAAGAATAAACACAGATGGGGAATTAGAAACATAACAGACGTAGGATGGTAAGGGATATCTGAGTGTGAGCATTGCAACTCACCATTTTCCTCCAGCGGCCGTGGGAAAAGAGACCGGAAGAAGGTGCAGCGCACCATCAAATCCATTCCGATTCCTGTGTAACACAAAAAGTGTTCCCCTGAAGTCAATTTAATAAATTGGCTTAAAAAGGCTAGTAGACACAAATAAATAAATAAAAACCTGCTAATCAAATTAATTTGGCTAAATGTTTAGTTTCCTGAAATATAGGAATTTTAAACACATTTAAAACAAATTATATTTGGTCTATTTCCAATAGCTTTTGAGTTGTTTCACTCATGCTTCTGCTCTTTTGGTCAACGGCTGTAACAATGTACATTTTTTTACACTCACTTTAAATCTATTTGACTTTATGTGTCAGAACCATGGATAAAAATGAATAAATGTAGCAAAAGTGGACCACACAGAAAATAATTAATATTCTTCGCTAGTCATTTGTTTTTAAAATACAGCTAAAATTTTCGGGCGGAAGCTAGAAAGAAGGACTTTCTCAACATTCCTGCGTCAAATATGTTATTTAACATGTGTTTAGTTTGACACTTGCCTTTATAAAACTCATTCTAGTTTCTAAAAGAACCTGGCAATCGAAAGTTGTTTTTAACCTCTGCAGAACAACCCAAGCAAAACTTCACAGAAAACTCTTGAATGAATTATGTTCCAAGTGTTGATTGCTACTCTAAATTGTTCTTGTATTGTTTTTCCACATATTTGTAAAGTCACTTAACTGATATAATATGAAAGACACAACAAAAGTACAATATTTATAACAAGCATTACAACCTCGAAACCATCAAACTGGCCCTTTGAGGAGTTTGTATGAAATAAAACACCTACTGATATAAACTTCTACAATTTCAGGGAAACATGTCTTAGTCCTTTGCAAGTGTTCAATGTCATCCAGTCTTTTGGTGCAGTTAACCTCTCATTTGTAACAATTTTGACATCTAGAGGTTACTTTTCGTATTGTCCATCTCTAAGCGGAGCAGTTTTTAAATTTGATACTCTTTATGCAAGACATGAAACAAAACTCTTATTTAGGTTGATGTATTAACTGTGTTTCTACATACCAGCTAAAATTCTTGTCAACCAACCAGCAAACATACAGAAAAGAGCTTAAACAATAGATTATCCAACATTTCCAGATGTAGAATTTGAAAAAGTAACATAATCTGGAAGTTTTATCTAAACAGTACTGGGCTCTTACACATATGGGATATTCTTAAAAATGTGTGTTCTTTTTAGACTTATATATGAGGAACCTTAAATCAACAATTCAATTTCTTTCATTTGTGACACGAGAAAGCACCACAGCAGTTTGTATGAAATCATACAGTTTTGCCAGAAGCTATTAGTTGTTTGTAATATTTTGCTGAAATGATGGAGAGCAGAGGCTTAGCTTTGTTCCAAAATTAGTTGTTGCATCTTTTTTTTTAAATATTTCTTCAGGCACAAAAAAAAACAGCAAAGAGATTTAAATGTAGCTTGTAAAAACTAATTTTTCTGTTAGTGTAATATGTATTTGGCTTGAGGTCCATTGTGCATGGTATTCTCATTATAGTTGGATGTGAACAGATCTAATAAAATCTGGAAGAATAAAAACCATTCTGCCTATATGATCTTTGTCATTTCTTTGTATTCTGGAATACATACAAAAACAGGGAGTGTTCAACTGACTGGAGGGAAATAACGATGAGAGGAAACAAGAACTTGTGACCAAAAGGCTGAAGGCAAACAGCAGTCTGGATTCAGTGGACATTCATGAAAAAGGTGTCACAAGAACAGAAAGACGGCTGGTTCCAAATGCAGCAGGTTTATTGGCTCAGCTAAAAGTCCAAAAAGCTAAATCAGGGTCAGGCAGGCAGGAATCTATAGCAGGCATGAGATTATCAGAGGAGAGATGGTTAAAATCCAGGTGAGAGTTGGGGCAGGTGGCAGGCAAACAGAGTCAGATTCAGGGTCAGGAGAAAAAAGATCAGATCCAAATGCAACGCTTGGTAAGGAAGGCAGAGTGGCACAAACAATACTTTGATGTGGTTGATGAATGAATGAGAGCCAGGTGTGCGGCATCCAGGAAGTGTGCGCTTGGATTGGTGGGAGTTGTAGTATTGCTAGAATTGTGGGGACAGCTCCTGCCGGTGACCAGAGGGGGAGACAGAGTTCTGACTTCTGACACAAGGACTTTAAAACTTGTAAAGATGTGCAGGCTGTTTCAGGTCTTGAAACTGTTTCCTCTGCATTGTTCGATAAAACTTGCGGATTAGTTACCACTTAAATTTCAAACACCAAACAAGGGAAATTATTTTTATGTTGTGCTGGTTGATAGGCTACTGAGTTTATAATGTAACTTTCCATCCATTTTAACAAAACAAACATTTTCCTTTTTTCAGAAAACAAATTTGACTTTTTTTTTTTTTTTAACACCAAGCAAACATTAAACGTATTGGATATTTTGACTTCCAGATATTTTGACTTCCATTGTGTTTGATTCAAAATTTGGCTTTGCAGTTAAAGGTGCAACACAAACACATTTCAAACAAGCCTGTGTACATAGCAAATGTGATGATGGGAAACAATCATCTTATTATTGCAATAACAACAATGTCAACTACAATTGATTCAGTGCATTTTCAAGTTTGCTTGAAAGTGAATAAAAAACAGATTTTTGAAAATTTTTGAAAAAACAACAATTTAAATTAAAAAAAAAACTGAAATTAAAAATTTAAAAACATACCTCTTTGGGAATCATGTAACCAATGAGCTCCAAGCCCTGTCACCACGTAACTATAGGTTTAGCAAAGAAAACTTGAAAAGTCTGAATAGAAACTGTAAACTGAGGAGGACTGAAATGAAAAAAAAAAAAAAAAAGTTAAAAATACAAAAGATCGGCTGATACAAATAGACATTATTTATGTTTGGTAACAGTTTTTCTTTTTTTTTTTCAATTTAAAGTTGGAAAATTTAATTTTTTTCTAATTTTCAACATTTCTGTGAAGTTTAAAATTTCGAATTTACAATTTTATTTATCAAATTATCAGTAATTCCTTTAGGTTTACAACGTGTACTTTCAATTTTAATACTGTTTTCAAATGTTTTTTTAAATCTACATGCTGGTTTCCATTCACTTTAAGGTGACTCCAAGGTTTCTCTGATACATTTCTATTATTTAACAACCTAAACTATAGTTGCATTATTATTATTATATATTATAATAATATTATAACAGTAATTATTATCTATTGTTTGTTTTGTTTTAAAATACATATTAAGGAATTTAGAATCATGAGGAAAGATAATAATCTGATTTCTTATAATGAAAGAAATTTTAGTAAAGGATGAAAGATCACACACGATTACTTGATAATCTGATAAATCCAATTATCAGGCCTTGATTGTTCATGTGCAGGAGGTAAACTTTAAGGGACATTTGGTATTCTGAGCCAGATTTATGTTAAAAAGATTTGTCAATTTATTCCTTAATTAATCTAAACACATACACACGATTCCCGCCCCCCTCCAAAGAAAGAGCACGTGCTTCTGCAATAAATCATCACCCATGGGTGCCAAAAATAGACCAGATTGGTCTGTCGTATAAGTCACTGCATAATGGGTGCAGTGAAGGTTTAAACTCCGTCTGTCAGCACGCGGACGGGGACCAGCGGCAAACAAAGGGCGCAAACAAACGCACGAGCGGCGGTTGTCCTCCGGTGATGTGCATCCTTGAACAGCAGCGCGTGACCTTGGGTTTTGGCTGAGTAAGGAGCGCGGGAGGAGAATGCGGCGCGCCCCCGGCTGCCGTGACTGAAAAAAGGCGCATCCTCCTCCTTTTTCATCTCAGTCACGTCACTTTTGCTCAGATTGTGGATGAGGCGTTACGGGCTTCGTGTTTATCCGATCAACCAGTTTCCCCCCCCATCTGTGTCTGATCTAACATTGAGGGATTTGTTATCGCCTCAAAGCATCTCGGCGCGCTGATTTGCACCATCTTTCATCGAGCGGCTGCAGCGGGCGCGCACCAAGGACCGTTTTTTTATTTTTTATTTTTATCCTGCCCTAAAATACATCCCTGCGAGAAAAACAGGCGACGCTTACTAAAAATTGACCCCAGCTGGAGCTAAATTGCGATGCGCACCATCCAACCACAAATACCGTTTAGGCGGTGAGAGAGCCACAAAGTAACCCAGGAAGGAGCAGAATGCCCAGCTCAGCGGCTCTGAGGCACCTGAGATCCTGGTCCTGAATGCAGCGCAGAGAGACACCTCAGAGGGTGTCACCGTCAGATGCCCTGGATGCGCAGAAGAATGGGATACTCAGACCCGTCGTCGGGTAAAGACATACTTGGCAGCAGATCTTTATGTTTCATGTTTATTTGCGCATTTGGACTTGTCACCCTTTTGCAGCAGATCCTCTATGGAAAGAACTACATCAAGAGGTAAGACCTGATTGTATCCTATTGATCAGGAGGCCTTTTATCATGTGAGGATAACATTCATCAATATTCATGCTTTTATAGCCAGAAAATGCTCATCTGAAATGGGAGTAGTACTACCCTACTACTGTCCAAAAAAGAGAGACAACAATAAAGAGCAACGACAATTAACCATCCATCTTTTTTTCCCAGCGGCATAGAAGCTGATTCCATATTGGATTAATTTTTCCTCTTTTTTTTTGGTCTTTTCTGAAAACTAAGCTTCATGGTTCATACCATACACAGCTCCTGCTGAGTATGGTAATGACTTCCCTTTGTTTTCCCAAAGATCTTTATTTATTTTTTTTCTTTTCAGCTTTCTTAACTGGTCAAAGCCTACATCTTACAGAGGCATCAGGTTGTCACAATGAATGCTACTGGAGCCCATGATGATTGCAGATAGCAACATGCTCAAGATGATGTGTATTTCTTTTGGGTCCGCCATTTTTTTTAAATAATTCATCTCCGGCCGCAGAGCCATGTTTTATGAAAAGCCCTGCAACTGTCTCTCTGTATGAGCTCAGCTTTTAAATGTGCTCTGGATCAGATTCAATGAGAGGAGCAGATGCTGAGAGGCAGGGTCCTTTAGTCTTTAGGTGGCTTGAACATATGACAAACTCCCCCAAATCAGTGCAAAACAAGACAAAAGAGTCTAAATCTATCCTTCACGTCCAATTACTTATAAAAGGAACAGCACATGTATGCTTACTTCATGGCAAACATACATGTGCTACAATCTAAGAGTTCCTCACCGCTGTCCCCCCACATCCCTGCTATTCTGCAGGGCTGGTCTGATGAAACTGGATTCATGGCATCCAGACTCACACTGAGATTCGCATGAATCCGGGACCTGACACACCTCTCTCTGCCTTTGGCCCAGTTTCTTCCAGCTCCCCTCAGTTTTGGAGAAGCGGTGGGAAATGAGCTACTCAACGGGAACCAGTGGGCCCTATAGAGCGGCCATTTTGCTATATTGTCTGCACAGAGGGGGGAAACAGGGAGAGACAGGAAGGGAGTGATGGCATATGTTTGCATGCGAGTGTGTGGGAAAAAAAGAGGGGGGACAAACAGCAGGTGCCTTGAATCTCAGTTTAAAGTGACTAATAGGGCTAGACCACACCCATGTTTACATTATTGCAGGAAAATCAAAAAGACAAATGACCTGAAAGTCTTTGAGGATCACCTTTACATCAAATTATGGAGCAGGTGCACAGCAAAAACACCCCCTCTAGAAACAAGTAAAAACATTCTTATCATTTGAAAAAATTCTTTAAATAAGCAATAACAAATCTACCAATGGGTCATGAAAAACCGTTTCCACCAAGAATTTCTTTTTTGAGAGAAAAATTGTTGTCACTAAAGCACATTTTCTTAAACTAAGATCATTTTTCTGACAAAATGATGATAATTATTTTTTGAAACAAGGGAATTTTTACTTTCAGTCCTTTAGAAATGAAGCCCCTAAAAATGCATCAGAAAGTGACTGGTTGTGCAAACAAGGGTAAAGATGTCTGTTTTTTTTTCAGATTTCTATTAAATTAAATGTGCAACATAGATGCAAAGTTGAGGTCTCAGGTCCCAGGTTTGGTAAAACATGTCAAACAGCTGCTTGGTCTACAAAGTTATTAAAAAATCTGCTAAAGATGTGTCTATTCCTGACGTGAGGGAGCTTGATTTGACTCTGAGCAGCCCTCTGGGTTTGATTGTTTGCTTTGTATTTTAGTGTTTTTTTTAGTGTGGCAGCTGCAGGATATGAGGACAACAGCAAACTATGGGGCTTCAGGGATGTTTATGTGAAAAACTGAGATTACGCTCAAGAGTTCAGTGTTTTTTCTATTTTATTTCTTCTGGGTCAATACTCCGAAATGCCTAGATAGATAGATAGATAGATAGATAGATAGATAGATAGATAGATAGATAGATAGATAGATAGATAGATAGATAGATAGATAGATAGATAGACTTATTTGTCTTAATGCTGGGAATGCTTTCTGAGTCTCTCTCTTAATTGAGTCTGCAGGAGCTAATGGTCTTGCTTGGAGGGGACAGGCTGGCCCCCACCCCCCGTGACCTTTGGATAAAGCAAGCATAGGTGATAAATGCGTAAAGTAATCCTTCAGTAGACCTGCAATGATGAACAGTGTCTGCATTAGGTTGTGGTGACTAAATGGTTTTGGTGAGAAGAGCCTTTTATGTGTGTTTGATGCACACATCCCTGAAGCACAGTGACAATATCTCTTTGGTTTCATAGAATTCCTCTCTGCCAATGCTTGCAGGGTGTTGTGGAGATGTTGAAGAGGCACTCAGAGAAGTTAATGCGCCTGCAGATGGGTATTGACACAAGTCCTCTGTGATAAATGCTCACTCTCTAAGTGCAGCCAGAGAGGCTCTTTTGGTGTCACTCTTCCCTGCTGACATGAGCAATGCACCAACAGAGCTTTTACTGGAATGACTCACATATGAATACCTGCATGAATATCAGCCTGATTACGGAGGAGGTTTTATCATCCAGCCAACTTTAGATAAGCAGAACATGAATATTTTAACAGGCCTGGAAATCAAGAAGTAAATCTGGGAATAAATCTGTTGTAAAACATAAAAACCCAAACTAGTCGAATGATTCAGGTTGCGCATGCATCCATTTTTTAATAAATGAACTGTTAGGGTTGATTAACTGACATTAAATACACCCTGCAACTGAAATAATCTTGTCGTGAAGGACTCAGTGTGTTCAAAATGTTCCAAATTGGCAGTTTCATGGCGGCTGCTTTATTTTTGGCCAATATGTTGGCTCTTGCTGCAAACTGGCACCAATTAGAGTTCCTCCCTTAAATTACAGTGACTTTAAAAGATTCACTTTAATGTCTTATGCTCCTCTGAGCCAAAACTGCAAAGCGCCTGGATCATTCTTTTGATGGTGGAAATCCTTTAAACTGGGGTCAGATTTGGAAGACGATTGTCCCCCTAATGTGCAAGAGCAAGAGTGTGTGCATGAAATTTATGATTCGTGACTGAACATAAGGGACTTTTTCTCATATATGTGACGAATAAAGCAACAAATCCCAAATAAACTGACTGATTTTCTTACTAGTTCGCAACAGTTTAGCCGACTCAAAGGGGACGAGGCAGGAAATTGGACCGGCCCCGTTAGTTTCTCCGATGGCGGATCTCTGAGGCCTGCCAGATATGGAAGGAAAAGGTACCTTCACAGCCTGACTGACTTCATCTCTGAGAAAAGACAGTGTGTGCATGCATGTGTGTGTTTGTGTGTGCTTGTGTGGGAGAGAAGAAGAGAAGATGGATTTCAAATCTGTTCGAGTGACAACCCAGCCCAGCATGAGTGGGCAGGTTTACACCTGTGAATCTCAGTTGAGAGAAGACAAGCAGCAGGACATTTACGTTTTTCTTCTGTACTTCTTTTGAAATCTGCAGGTGCAGGAAGTTAGCAGGAGTGCTGGTGCGACAAGATAACATCACACATTTAACTCTAACTTAACTTGTCTGCATGTTGACAGATGTTTCCGTCAGACATTTCAACCACATTCACAGGTCTCCGTAATAGTCAAACCCTGCCTATCTGAGATTAAGAAGAAAAAAAAACGCTCTCAAAGGTAGGCGGGTTTGAAGGCACTTTTAGTTTTTTTCACCAAACCCCCCCCCTCCCACCCAAGAATGCCTCTTTCTTTACATCATTAGTCTGAAAGGAATCAAGTCATGATTTTTAGGTGGTGCGGTTGCTGCACTTCCGATTTTCTCTGCATGTTGTCTGATCCTCTCCACCACGTCCAGAACCCCAAACCCCTCCCCACCCCTTCAGAAGCTGGTTGAACCACGGCCTGCTGTTGATGTACTGGCTTCTCCTTGTACCTCAATGTCCCATCCAGCACCCATCTTAAAACTCCTCGTCCTCCTCAGCCTGTGTCTCATGTCTTCTGCACAGCTCTATGTTTATGCCATGTACATGTTGACACGTCCTCCCTGCTCCTGCTATCTCCCCTTCTCACATCTACATTGATTCTCTCTATACAATCTGGATTTGCTCCCTCCTCCTCCACCTTGTTCCCCTGTTACAAATAAACAGGAACATGATTGATTTCCCCTTTTTTCCTCCCCTCCTAAAACTGTCTTCATGCCACTGAGTAACAGATATCTGCATCTGTGGTCAAATGCTGGATTGGGGTTATTTTCACCAGCATTGCACATCCAATCCAAAAAAATAGCCATACGAGATGGAATTCATCTCACAAAGTGAATTATTTATTTTCTTGCTTTTAGAACACTTGCAAAAGTTTCATCATCTTAGCTAAAACCAGAATGAATACTTCAAAGCAAAGTTTCAGATTTTTTGCACGCGGTTCTGTCAGTATAACCTCAGAAATACACTGCATCATCAGGTGGATGTAGACAACCAGTTTCACCGTTCTTTATTTGAACCATCCCATCCCAGCATCTTGTTCATTTGATGCAACTTTGCATTGTGACGCTAGTTCCATTCATCTTTTTCCTTTTGTTTTGAAAACTCTCACCTCATTTTCTTTCACAGGTCAGCTCATGTATGACTTTTTATTCACCTTTCAAATGCCAAAAATAAGTAAATATGTCCAAAAAGTTGTAAAATCACTTGTTTATTAAAAAAAATCTAGACATATATGGCTTTAAAATTACATGAAAGTCTAGGAAAATGCAAAAACACATTTTTACATGTTTTTCTATCCAGAATAAACTTGTTAGTTTCCAAAAATAAACAATCACGAAAATTGTTTTTATAATCTGTTAAATAATGACAAATATGTGAAAACTTTTCTTCCTTTAGTTGATCTCTTTGGTTAAGACTAAGATGTCATAGAATCTAGTGCAAGTGTCCAGAAAACTGTACGCTCCTCTCCCGTTTGTTACTTCAGCAATCAGTTGCATCACTTCTGTCTTTTATCATCTCACAATGCTGTACTTTTGTACTAAATTTCATAAAGCCAAAAACCAAACATACATTTGCCAGTTAAGTGACTTGTTTCATTATTTCATTGTGTAGTTTTTGCAGATTATTGGCAAAGTTTGTAGTTAAATTTGTATTTTTGTATGTTAGTTGCAATAGGAAGAGAATGATGGTTTTTGGTGATTTCTTTAGGTACCTGGAAACCTATGATCGATCACTTGAATTCAACTCAACTACATGCAGGGAACTCAGACAAGAGATTATGGATGTTAAAGTCCTGACAATGTGAGTGATCATTCATGACATCATCATGGACATTTTGCTCTTTGAGTCATTATAAAAGATTTGTTATAATTCTTGCAATAAAAAAAGTGATTGAAATGTGTTCAATTTAAATAGTATTTTGTTAAATTTTAAGTATTTTTTGTGTGTTTACATGCATGGAAATAAAAATAGTAAGGTTATCTCACAAAATACATTTTCATGATTAACCTAATTTGCCCCGCCAAAAATTACTGCAGCAATATTGTTAGTTGTTTTTTGAACATTAACAGGCTAGTAATACATGTAATATTTCCATCTTTGCATTATTGCTACTTTAAAATGCTAAAACCACAATTGGGAAAAACACTTGACCACAAAGGAGGAGTAAAATGGAGATCATTATCAACAAAAACAGGGTAGTGGCTGAAATCCAGGCAGAAATTATATTTCGTTTTTCCTCTGTAAAACTGAACTTACATGAATTGATACTTCCAACATAAATCCTGGCTTTAGTGTGGTTGCAAAATGTCATATTGATTGTATAAAGATGTGTAGACATAAGAGATTTATTGTAAGAGTTAACACAAAACCTCTGTTAGCATAAATCATATGTCCAAGCTAATGATGAGTGCCTAATAACTGAATATTCAATCACAGTTTTTTCTTCTTGCATGTAACTTTTTCCCAAATTTTCAAAATAAAGTTCCTTGTTTACAGTTTTCTGAGATACTAGCCTCTAAATCTAAAGTTAAAATGATCAGCAGCTCCGCTAAACTGATAATAAAATTTGACCAATGAAATGACGGTTCATAATGACTTAACATAATGAACAAGAAAGAGAATAATGTGTTAGAAATATTCATTTAAATTTTTGTGCAATAATCATTCCTACTTTACTGTACAGTCTTTCTTACTTTTTAAATTTCTATTTCTTTTTGTGTTTTTTTTTTAGAAAAAACATGTCAAACTGGATACAGAATATTCTTTGTACAATACAATGTGCTTCCTGTTGAGTCAGTTGGGGTAACAGCTGTCTGAACAGGCATCTCCACGAGGATGAATAAGAACATTATCCACTGACCTTTTCTGTAAGGACTGTCAGGCTTTCTGGTCAGAGGGATTTTTGAGTGGCTTTAAGCCACTTTAGTTCATGCAGAGAACGGCAGCTCTCCTACGGCCAAAGAGCGAAATTACAACATGATCCTCCATCCTGGAGCTAATTTGGTTGCAGTGTTTCTTTTCTGAGAAAATGTCAGTTTAAAGACAGACATGCTTTATAAATAACTTGAGTCAAAATCCTCCACATCTAAAAAGTATGCCTTCTGAGTTTATGTTTCCAAAATCATTCCTCTTAAACTTTATATTTCTTATGAGAATCTTGCTGGAAAATGCTGCTTTCCTCACTCCACACATTTTCTTCTCACAATCAGGGTGAAGACTTCAGATCTGTTTGAAAGATGGCGAAACTTGCAGGTATGCAAGTGGGAGCAGAGCAAGGAGGAGACCAGCAACTTTAAGTAAGTAGCACCAAAAAGCGAAATGTCAAGCTGGGTTTATTCTACAAATCTTATAAATTTTACAAATACCGGTACACTTCGAGCCAGCAGAGTAAAATATTTGAGAAAATGAAAACAGTTCTTTTCAGTTAACCTGGGTGATTTACTGGCCTCCCCATAGGATGTCTCTGTCCCGCTGCTGTAATGCTCCGTCCTTTCTGTTCACCACCAAGAGAAACACTCCTGCAGGGAGCAAGTTGAGATACGAGGTGGACACCAGTGGTATTCTTCCTATCACCAATGAGGTCTTTAAGATGTTTCCAGATGTGAGTGCATGGCCTCTTGCTTCAGTTCTTTTATTGTCTTTTGTTGTGTGACTGTTCTAAATGACCCGTCCTTCTGTTTCCTCCAGGACATGCCATATTCGAAGTCACAGTTCAAGAAATGCGCAGTCATAGGAAACGGCGGCATTATCAAAAACAGCAAATGTGGAAAGGAAATTGATTCGGCCGATTTTGTTTTCAGGTATGAAGGATTGGTTTGTTGTGTCCATATTTACCAACATCTGTAGTGTGGCCATCGGTTTGCTTTCTTTATGTTAACATGTATGTGAAAAATCTGGAGCAATATCTGATATCTGAAGACCCACTCTGATAAAAGTTCAAGATTCAAGAACAACTTTATTAATCCCCGAAGGGAAATTTAGTAAGTTTAGTAAGTAGTAAGTTGTGTTTTTAACACATTTTTGTGTCATTTTTCTTATGATGGAAGACAGATATTAAGAAAAAATTAAGCTCAAAATTGGATATCTGAGTATTTTCTTTATTTAAATTGCTGTAAATACATCAACATGTAGACCAATAGATCCATTAACGTCTATTTTTCCACGTCTGAGCTTAAATCTGACTCAATACTTTACGGCTGGATAGCTCTAATGTTGCACGCCATTTTTGTTGCACTAATATTAGCTTGGGAGTGTGAGGGGCTGTAAGCTATCAGGAGAGCACATTGATAAATGGGTGATGGGAAAAGGGGCCACACCAACAACTCAGAGGAAATTTCTAATGAACTTCTGCCGCTCAAAAGAAACTTTGTCCTAGAAAACAACACAGGTTTTTGGATTTTGGCTAAAAACAGGATAATCATAATTATTCTACCACTGGGATTGCTTTAAAAATATTTCAAAAGATGATCGGAGTGGGTCTTTAAGTAGCACTTCTACCACCTCTGTCTAATAATTATTGCTTGCATAGACAACAAAGCATTAGTAGAAAATACATTTAGAAGTTTTGAACAAAATGAATAGAACTTTTTAAGTTTACATTTGTCTTTTTTTTTTGCAGATGCAATATACCCCCCATAAAAGAGAAATACTCAACCGATGTTGGCAGTAAAACAGATCTGGTGACGATAAATCCAAGCATTATTACTGAGAGGTACTGTGACTGTGGGCCCTGAAAGAGGAGCCAAATCTGTCTTGTGTGCTTCCTCCTCACTTTCCTCTTTCTCTTGTTTTTCTTGTATGTTTGACTGCAGATTTCAGAAGCTGGAGAAGTGGCGCCGGCCGTTTTATGACGTCCTACAGAATTATGAGAACTCCTCTGTGGTGCTGCCTGCCTTCTACAACACTCGTAACACTGATGTGTCTTTCCGAGTCAAGTACATGTTGGATGACTTTGACTCCCAGAGAAGCGTGTTCTTCTTCCATCCACAATACCTGCTCAACGTGCAGCGATTCTGGGCGGTGCAAGGCGTCCGGGCAAAGCGGCTCAGCAGTGGTCTGATGCTGGTGACGGCTGCCCTAGAGCTCTGCGAGGAGGTCCACCTCTACGGTTTCTGGGCATTTCCCATGAATCCCTCTGGTGTCTATATCACTCACCACTACTATGACAACGTCAAGCCACGGCCCGGGTTTCATGCTATGCCCCATGAAATCTTTAACTTCATTCACATGCACACACGTGGGATTATCAACGTGCACACAGATCAGTGCACGTGATCCCTCATCTGTTTTTTATCAAACGTGTTTTATCTTAACGCAGTAAAGGATTTTAGAGTCATCTTTTGGGGTGCACCCTGAGATATTTCTCTTGTCTTTATCACTGTCATAAGCCTACGGTTGTTGCTGACTCTCCAGCCATTGGATGCTATAGTTTCATTGTGGAAAGTGTTCTTCATAGTGACGTTCCTGTGAGGTTTTCCAGTGGCTCTGCTGTACAGAAGTGTTGTTTTTCTACTCGGACGTTTATGCACAACCGCACAACCTTCCTCCCTTATTCCTGGACACTCTGTCGGTGTGGCAGCTTTCCGTGTTTTGTGTGAAACAAAGCCTGAACCTCAAAACTCAGATACACAGTGTACAGTTGCAACGACTTCTTGTCTACTTTTGTAAACTCTTTCCTAATTCACCACAATGACAGGGTGACCACTTTAAAACACCTCAGAAATGGCTTATTTTCAAACCTTTTCCCACCCGGTTTGTGTAAAAACAACAAAAAAGAAGAAACTGGATGATTAAATAGTTGTTCCTGCCTTGGTTTGTCATTGCTTTTGATGGAAGCCAAGTAAGAAATCCAACCAAAAGTTGATGTTTGAGGCCATCCAATAAGTGAGGCAACACAGGGACCCAGCTTCATGTCCATTTTTCTGTCTTAAGCCATTTTGCCTTATGAGGTATTAAACCCCTCTCTACTATATGCTACGAAACAATTTTGCTTCTCTTCAAACAGGATCAAAGTAGTTGGTCAAGAAGGTCCATGAATTAGAATTTTGTGAAGATTTGAAAGCGCCCTTCTCTGCTCTTATTAGAGTTGTCCCCTGTGAGCTCCATTCATGAGTATGTAATGCTCTGCATGACTTTGCTTACTACTTGGCTTGTCTGTGCCTGCTTCAGATATCACTGAAATATGTTTACATTTAAGCTTGTAGCGATGCATTTACTGAAGTTAAGGAATAAGAAACTTGTTTGTTTTCCCAGTTGACTGATGTTCCAGGATTGCTGCATCACTCACAACTACTGAGTCTTTTGTATATTATGTCACCTTTACTTTGAACTGTAAACTTTCCGTTTGCACTAAATTATGTTATTTGAAAAGATTTCCAATTTCTACTCTTTTTGTATGCTGTAAATGATTTGAAGAACTTGTGAAATTCCCCCTTTTTTCCACTCCTCTGCACAATTTTCTTCACAATCCTCTTTGTAGATGAATGCTGCTTTGCTAAATAGGATTACAGTGTACCCAACATTATGTGACACACTGTGTGTGGATACATGACACACATTAGCACCATTACATCATGACTTTACCACGACATTGCTCTGGAGTCAAAACCCAAATAAAACTGGAAAAGAAGAGCGTCGGTCTGCATACTGGAAAGTTCTTTACTGACCCTTGAACTTTCTTTTTATTGATGCTGTGTTTGTTAATAAACTTCTTTTGGATTTTCTCATTTGATGGTTTTGTTGTGTTTCAGCTTGTGTGGGAGGAAGTGTTAGTTTGCAACAACAAAAAAATTAATCCAGGGATTTTTGTTGATCATGAAATTACTTAAATAGGAAAAAAGCAGCGCTATTTTCCCTTTCAATCATGTTTATAAAAGTTTGTATGCAAAACTTTTGTATGTTATTCTGTGTCTTTTACTTGCTTTTGTCTTGCAACACATTTTAGAAGTCCTCAACTCAAGACTTTTTGCTGTTGGAAGAGATTTATTGAACAAAATTGATCCATGCATTGATGAGTGGATCCAGCTGAAAACCAAAAGAAAAACCAACAAAAGCCCTGTTTATACCCACACTTTTACAAAAAACTGAAACAAACAAAAATAAAACAGTTATTTCTAATAGGCATTCCTATCTGAAATGTTATTTTAAAATTTGGTTGCTGTTTAAAACCTCTGACTTGATACAATAGAGAATTAAAAAAAGGAATTCAAGCTTACAGATTATAAAAAAGTCACAAATCACATGGACTATAAAATAAAACAGACAACAGCTATTTTTTGTGTGTTGCTAATCAAAGCTGTTTGATTGTGCAGCTTCTGGTTTGGCATGTTTGAGTTGGAATTCCAGCTGAAAACATAGGAAGAATTTGTGTAAATTTTCCAAACTCAAAGTTTAAACTAGCTTTTTGTTGGTGTTTTCTTATTATGTTATCAAAGTCTGATTGTCTCAAGAAATATTCTGTGAGACTTGAGCAGCAGAGAATACACTGAAAACATAAAATCAATGAATACTTTTAAACGTTTATTAAACGTGTTGAATATTTTCTGTGAACTGCAGCACCTTTGATGAATGTGAGGGAGGTGTAATGGCGGTGAACAGTTTGTGAACAGATTCAGCAATCAGAAACACTGGAGAACCTGCAGACGAGGCCTCCTACTAACAAATGAGCCAAAGACAACAAGGAGTCATGAATCCCGTGCAATGTACAAATCTAAAGGGGTTTAAAATCAGGGTGAATCCAACATTCACAACACAAATAGTCATTTAAACTGACAAAATCAGAGAGGCTTGAAAAAGCAGACAGGGATAACTAAAGCCAGAGGCAAAGACATAGAAGGAACAAATGAACAAAGGTTTGTACTTGACTGCAAGCAATTCCAAAGCTAACCAAATAATTTCTAGAAAACGCAACCGTTTTTCCGTGTGGTTTATCCACAGAAATCTGAAATTCCTGTAGCCAAGAACTGGAAATATTGGATCCAAACACAGGAAAGCAGATTATTCAGCTCTGTTGTGAATATGAAAATTACCATGCAAAGCTGTCAGGCCACCAGGAGCAATGTGGCGGTCAGTGTTTTGCTCAAGGACAGTTCAACACTTGGGCAGGCAGACTGGGAATCAAACCTTCTAATGAAAGGTTAACTGCTCCACATCTAAAGTGTGCACAAGAGTGTGGCCTTCAAATGTTCTGGACAGAAATTTCACAGAGAGGGGGCAGCTGAGGATAAAGGTCCATCTCCCTCAAGGACTGCCTTAGTTACAAAGTTCTGACGAAGATTGCAGTGCAGTGAATGAAAGATACAGGGTGGAAGTTTTTGGTACTGTGTGGGTTATGGATGGCCTGACAGAATGGGAATCCAATCTGTATATGGTAAACCATTAAAGGGATTTTAGTGTAACTGGTTTATATTTGTGCAATCTAATTAAAGTATTGGATATGCTGTTTTTGAATACTTTTAGCAGGAATTCCAGTGAGAAGTTTGGTGTAGTTAGCATGTCTGGGTAAATCAAAGACATCAACTAGCTTTAGAATGATAGGAGGATAGACTCTGACATTTTTTAGGATGACTAAAAGAGGATTTTTAAATGTGATACAACGATACCTGTCAAAAAAGGTGATGGTTCTTACAGAGGAAACTATAGAACCAGAAACTATGGCTTTAATCCAAAAACAGTGTAATTAAAATAAGTATCACAGTGAAGAGAGTTGAGCTGGTCTGGATGGAGAGCTGTGTATCATCAGCATAACAATGAACAGGACGTTTGTGCTTGCTTTGTGCATGACTGGTGGAGGGGGTGTTTTCTGAGTAAATAAGTAAAAGATGATGGCCTGGATTAGTCCAAGAACAGAGCCTTGAGGGACACCACAGGTGACAGCAAGCAGCTGGAACATAGCAGATAGACAAATTCCTTCTCCTATGAGAATTGACTGGCAAACTAGTGTAACTCTGTTCCAGTCAGTCCACCATCAAAATGTTGCCAGTGGAGAATTGTTTAAGCCAAAATGTTTTGTATCTCCTAAATGTTAGCTTGTGATGCCAAAGCAAGACATCATATATTGAAATGACTGAGAGGTGAGAAAAATAGAGCAAAAGAAAGACAATTGTGTGGGTTTAACACCTTTTTTGAAATAGTGTTACTACAATTACAATACAATGGCAAGTAGCTGTAAGAGATGCATCAAAGTTTGAGCACATTAACATGAAAAAAGGAAACATTACAGTCAGAGCAATTTTAATAAGAAAAAAAATGTTGGAGTTAATATCCAAACCAATTTTTATAAATAATTTAACATACAAATAGATTCTTAGACATACAATTGGGCCCTTTTGAATATACAGTATATATTAGTATAGTCTATTGTTGTTCACTTTTCAGCATATCCCTTCGATCAGGAAAACTTTAGGTACTTCATCCAAGAGTCCGAAAACCTTCAGAATAAGAGAGTGTGCATGTAATATGTCTGTGTTTTCTTATCTGTTAGTCTTGCTTTGTTTTAAAGAGATGTTTTTCTAAACCTAAATAAATCCATGTTTTATACTTTTCATTTTTCATTCTTTCAAGCGTTTCTTAATAATTACATTAAAATGTAAGCAATTGCAAGGCCACAGTCAGGCTTTCAAAGAAAAAGTTTTAAAATCCTAATCTGTCTTTTTATTAACTGTGGTTTTGACTATGGAGATCTTTTTTTAAGGAGGTCCCTTTTTAGTCAAACACAGTCCTAATAAACGCAGCAACCATCAAACAGATTGTTTAAAAAAAGGATGAGGTTTGAATCTCCTGCCAACCATAGGTTAAGTAATCTGATGTTGAGAGATCATTGCACCCAAAGCTTGCCCTCGCTATGATGCCTATGATCAGGTTTCAGATTCCAGTAATAAGGCTAATGGAACTATATCTAACTCATAGGCCGATGCTAATGTGTCTGTTTAAAGGAAAGGTAAAAGGGGACGGAAGCTTTTACTTGATTAATTAGATGATAATCTAACAAAATACTTTTTGTCTGCTTTTAAAGGTAAATTGACAAACAACTGTTCATAAAATGTATCACTTCATTGTCTAACTTATAAACAAAGTGAAATATTATTTTACAGTTAAACCACTTCACATAAAGTAATTGTTGAACAAATAATTTTATTTAAATAGAATATTAAACAACAGTTTTTATGTTGCTGGATAAATGGAACATTTAACTGTCAGGTGTTGTGAAGAGCTCAGTAACAAAAACCAAACAAACAAACGAGTTAAGAAAGGAAATAATATATATATATATATATATATATATATATATAGCAATTGATTTCTGTTATATACGTATTTTCACGACTATAAGGCGCACTTAAAAGTCGTAAATTTTCTTCCGCCAGCAGGGGGCGCCCTATGAGCCAGTGCGCCTATTGTGTAGTTGTGGGTCGTAGAAGAAGATGGAGTGAGGAAGGGAGAGAGACGTTAAGGCCAAGTGGAACCTAACTGCAGTGCAGCTATCTACATTTTAAAGCCTTCTATGCTCCTTCTACCTCATAATAATCCTCAACCATTTCAGTACAGGAGGAGTAAGCAGAAAAGCAGCTGGCCCACTGCTTTAAGCTGCTGCTTTCGCTAGCACATAGGAGAAATGCAGAGAGAGACTGGCGCATGTCTGTGTGTGTGCTGAAAGCAGCGCCGTTTTCTAGCATAGAAAGAAAGAAAGGAGACCGATGGCGCAGCGTCTGTGTGTGTGCTGTGTGTTTAGCGCTTAAGGAGGAAGGGAGACAAGAGCGCAAGTGAGCTACCATTCAGTTTGTGATCAGCTAGGGAGAACAGTAACAAAATAAAAATGTTTCCTCTAAAAAAAACAGAGACTGGATGTTTTATTAACCCACTCTAGAAGCACTGAGGTTCTGAACGGGGCATTAACGTGCGCGCGCCTTAACACCCGGTCGGTGCGCCTTTTGTATGTGTCAAAGACGGAAAAATCCCCGTGACTGAGACTGCGCCCTACCATCCGGTGCGCCCTATGGTCGTTAAAATACTGTACTCCTTTGCCAAACCGGCCATATGAACTGGTTTTGTCTTTTGAAAAAAACTTTATTTTTTTCAAATTATTTTATCATGAGCTTTTTTGTTTTAAATTTTGAACTAAATGGATAAGAGACAAAGGACGATGGAGTTTGTTAGCAAAAACAAACAGGCATC
This sequence comes from Oryzias curvinotus, assembly GCA_023969325.1. Lineage (NCBI taxonomy): Eukaryota > Metazoa > Chordata > Actinopteri > Beloniformes > Adrianichthyidae > Oryzias > Oryzias curvinotus. Next base: position 22,681,933 of record CM043717.1, read on the forward strand.
AAGTGAAATGTTTTTCTTTAATGATATTGAACTTTTCATACAAAGTAGTACAAATACTGTACACAAAAAATCTATATAAAAAATAATTAATGAAATACCACAGCAAGACGGTGAGCCAAGTTTTGTGCAGAAGCTGGAACTGCAGCGGACCCAAAGGGAGAGGATCCAACCGAGGAAGAACTGGATATAAAAATGATCATCAACTTGAATGTAGGTTACAACAGATGATTAAACAACATGCAAAAACGTGATTGAAATGAAAGATTGTAAAATTGTGAGAAGTATTAAAAAAATCAAAATAGCCAAGAAAGTTTTAATGGAAAATTAAGTTTTAACCCCTTCATTTCTGACTTCATTTCTAACATCATATTACAAGTATTTTTCTAATTTTTTTGTTCTTGTTAAATTGGATGTAATGCTTCACTGCAAATCAAGAACAGGCTGCATAAAGGGGGTTAAAGTTCATGCCAACATTTCAATTTGACAAAGCAGAGCCATTTTTTTAGTTTCTAAAAACCATAAAGGTGAATGATCCAAAAGAATCTTTTTTATCACCCAATCTGTATAAATGTAAACAGTTGATGTCATATATGAGTGATCAGCTTTGTTTTATGCTCAGATTTAGCTTCACTGCTGTTTTTTTATGATCAAACAAAGATAAGTTGTAGTAAAGCTGTGTGTATCAGAGTGTGTGTGTCCATATGTGTTTGTGTGGATGTGAAGGCGTGTAGAAGTGAGACACCCCCAGCCCGTAAAGCGATCCTGACACCATGAATAATGGAGACTGTTGAGGCGAACAGGATAAGCTCAATGTGCAAGTCTCCTTTTTCACAGGGCTTTCTCCTGCAAGTCACGTGACTGTTGAGGTGACAGTAATTTTTCATGAGGGTTTTTTTTAGGGTTATGTGCTCATATGGTGTCCCAGGTATGAGACCATCAGCCATCATTCTCCTAGAGTGTCCTGCATCAGGACCTGTGCAAACCAGACCACATCAGAGCCTCTCTGCAGCCAAAGGGTCAAATGAATTGTCTTACACCATTAGAAACTCAAGGTAGCTCTTACGAAACTAAAAGCCAGGGAAGTGGATGAATAAAAGATGCCGTCGAAAGAGAAAAAATCCACAGCTTCGGAGGAAACCGAAGAGCTGGATGATGAAGTGGAGGAAGCCGAGCCAAATTTAAAAGAGAGGAGCAACGGTTTGACCCGCGGGGACACCACAAAACAAGAGAAGAGCCGGAAGAAACACAGAAGCTCGGAGGCTCAGGAGTTCCCTGAGAAAGAAAAGAAGGAAAGAGTGGGAGACAAGGGGAAAGAGAAAAAGAAAAAAAAGAAAGCAGAGGATGATGCTGAAGATGACGTGATTGCAGATGAAGACGATGATGGTGAAAAGAACAACCATGACAGAAAAACTGAACTCAAAAAGGAGAAACCTGAGAAGCTGACCGAAAGAGTGCAGGAGGAGAAGAAGAAGAGGAACCAGAAGAAAAAGTCAACTGAAGAGAATCCAGAAAAAGAGGAGGAAATGGGATCTAAGGACAAAAAGTCTAAAGATGGCAAAAAGAAGAAGAAGTCACACAATGAGGATGATGAAGAACCTTTAATTGAGGAGCAAGAAGAAGAGGAAGAGTCAAAGAAAAAGAAGAAGAAGAAGGGCAAGAAGGGATCTGGAGACAGCGATGAAGAAAAAAAGAAAAAGGGTAAAAAATCCAAAAGCAAACAAGTGGACTATGCTGCAATCTACCAAAAGGAGCTGCTTGAGTATCACACAGACTCCTCTGATGGATATGAGGATGAGTACTACAAAAAGAAAGGTAAGGACAAAACGCCTCTGGAAAAGATCTTTAAGAAATGTACTTGTCATCTAGAATGGCTCTAGCAGACATCAGCGTCACATCCATGCAGGGAAAATCCTGCTGTGATTGTTCTGGGGTAAAGCTCAGTTATGTTCCACATGGTTGGAGCCAAACAGAGGCCTGGGGGCAGACAGGTGCTGGGTGCCGTCCCAGTTTCAGGGACTGGAAGCACCACCAGACACAGCTGAAAGCCAGAAGGCCATTCCTAAAGCAAATTAGAAGCTGTTGTTCAACAGGTAAGTGAGCCTGCAGTGGAGAGAATGCAGTTATACTCCAGTTATTTCTTAGTGCTACAGGTAGAACATATCAATTAAAACACTGTGAAAAGGTTTTATAGTTTTAGTCAATTCAAAAAATGAAACTTGCATTTAATTTAAAATCATTACACATAGATTTAAACCCGTCAAGCCTATATTTCTTGTAATTTAAAGATTAAGGGACTGATGCCAATAAAAACCGCACTGTCTCTGAAATCATTTGTTGTGTAATATGGAGTCATCCCTGAATCAACTAATTAATTTGAACACTCTTAAGCTTAATTAGTATTTTAATTTGAATCAGTATGCTATGCATTAATAAGACTGCTGATTTATAGATGTTTGGAAGACACTTACTCTTCACAAGGAAGTCGAGCCGCAAAAGCTTATTGCTAAACAAGCTGGTTGGTTACAGAGTGCTGTATCGAAGCATTTTAACAAAAAATGGAGTGGAAGGAAAAAGGGTTGCAGGAAAAAAAATGAATTCATTCAAGAGGTTGAAGGATGGACTGAAGCTGGGGTCCCTTCATCAAGAGCTAACAATCACAAGTACTAGACATGGACTACAAGTGGGGCATTTGTCATGTCAAGCGACTCCTGAACCAGAAACAACATCACAAGTATCTTATTTGGGTTAAGAAGAAAGAAGAAAAAAAGTCCTCCTTTTAGATGAAAGTAAATTTGGTTTTTCATTTGGAAATCAAGATTTCAGAGTTTAGAGGAAGAGAGAAGGACAGAATCTAAGTTGCCTAAAATCCAGTGAGAAGTTTTCACAGTCAGTGATGGTTTGACGTGTGCTGCCACTTTCTTTCTGAATTCTACATCCATCCAGAGATCTACCAAGAAATTCTAGAGCACTTTCATGCTGGATGGAGATGCTGATATTATTTTTCAGCAGGATTTGGCATCTGGCCACACTGACAAAGGTACCAAAAGCTGCTTCAGTGACCATGGAGTTTCAGTGTTCAATTGTCCAGTAAACTCCCCAGACCTGAACCCAAAAGAATATCTATCTATGGGCTGTTGTTAAGATTAACAAAGACCCAACGGTGCAGATAAACCTGAACTTCCATCACAACTGAGGAGATTCACAGGCTGATCACCTCCATGTCACAAAGCAGGAATTAGTGCAAAAAGAGGCCCAACCAAGTACAGAGTCCACAGGAAGGAGCATTGTTTTCAGAAACCTGAAGTCTCTGCTTTAAATGTCGTTTTTTGGTTCGTCTGATATTTTCTACTTTTCAGAGACATCCGATTTTAGTCTTGAATTGTCTTTAATCCAAAATTACCAACATGCAAGGAATAAAGGCTTGACATTTTTCAATCTATGTTTAATGAAACATGAGTTTCACTTTTTAAATTGACAGACCAAAAATAATTGGCATTTTCACAATATTTAAACTTTTTTTTAGATGTTCCTGAAGCTAAGAAATGATAACTGTTAATCAAAAGTAACAGTAAATGTGTTCACTAGATTAGTTCAGAACACAGACTTGTTTTCAGAAAGAAAAGAAAATACATTTTGGATAAAATAAAGTGTGTCTAATTATCTAAAAGTAACTAAATAAACACAAACCCTCCTCTAACCAGAGCTGAGAGTAGATCCCTTCAGTAACTATTGATTGCTTACATAAGAGTTTCAAGGGAATGACTGTCAGCTCTTGTTTATTGCAGTAGAATAGAAGGAGCATTAAGTATGTAGGAGTCAGTGGCAGTAATACTTACCATTGTAACTATCTGGTTGACTTTACTTTATCTGGAAAGTTTCCCGCCCTTCAAGACGTTTTCAAGGCTCAGTTGGAGAAGACTGCTCTCTAGATTGGTTATCAGGTGTCTCTCAGACGCCTTCAAATGTTTTTGATCACTTGGTCCTTAGGGATCAGTTGACTTTGGTTAACTTGCTCTTCACTGATTTTCAAGCGTCTTTGATTTACTAAGATTCATGTTTAATTTTTGCATTGCTACTATTTCCATTGTTGATGACATTTGGTGTGAATTAACATTTATTCCACCAATACATTTATTGGTTTGTTCATAAGAACTGGTCTTATTAAAGCCAACTTAAAGTAAATTTGTACCATTTCCCAATTTGACTTTTGTTCGTTCGGTTTTGTCTTTTGATTACTTATGACGACAAGTGACAGGGGTTTACCTTTTGTGGCTGCACACAATTACTCATAAGTTACGTAAACACAGTGTATTTGACACACGTTCAAGAACATGCTTAACACGAACTCTTGAACCTGTGTTTAGCCTATGATGTTCATACTAGACAAGATAAGATAAGATCAGATATTCCTTTATTCGTCCCACGATGGGGAAATTTCCTTATTGCGGCAGCAGTACAGAGCAGAGAGAGAGCAATATATAAAAGAAACAAAACTTTGGAGTCAGTATAAACACATATATACACAATATACACTCATACAAACAGGGAGGGGCTTCTGTTTCTACTGTTTACTAGCGCATGTCTGCTACCTACAGTTGGAAGAGGCTTTGTGCCAAATGTCAAAGCGGGGCAATTCTTGGGAATCTTGCTCCAGGCTTTTTCTTTCGCAGCTCTATTCTGATGTATGAAAGACTTGGTGTCATTGAATTCCTGCCGGGCACATACCGTAGATATTAATTTCTTCTCCATGATCAGTTTTAAAATGGTTGGCACTTCCGTGAATTAAAAATGATGCTGCCTGTATGTCACCATTAAATCTGAGTCCCCGACTGGTCAAAGATTGACCTGGTTTAATTTGCAACGCACGTTCAATGGCCGAGTATTTTATACGTAGAGCCCGAAATCCATCCTGAATGCTTGCATAGCGATGCGTGAATGCAAGAGTTTTATAAGCGGAACCCCGAAATACCTATTTACATAGACATTTCATTGGAATCGGCTGCTTGAACTCACATTTAGAGGGCAGTGTGAACGTAGCTTTAGAATTGTCTCGTGCAAAATTAAAGGTGTGGCTCTGACAGAACCGGGTTTCATTTATTATGTGGCTTGTTGCTCTCTAATTTACAGATTATTTTATGCAGTCATTAACCAGATTGTTACTATCCCCACAATTTCATTTTGCTTAGAGAATTAGCATCCAGTAAAGGGTTGGTCACTTCTATGAAAGGTTTTTACTCTATGGAAAGATAACTGATTCATTGATACAGCACTCACAAAAATAGGATCCTTGAATCATTTCGACACACAACTGGGTATTGCCAGTTTATATGTTGTATGTTAATGTTTGCATGCAAAAACTTTGTTTACATTGCAAGGTCATCCTTTTTTACCTTTCACATCACTTTCCTTTTAAAGCAAATAGTTTCAGGTATTGCCCTTCCCACTGAGGCCTGGTCTCCTTTTACTGGTAATTTGATCACTAGCAAGCTTTGCACTTTATGTTGGCTGTCTGTTAATCAGCTTACTGTTCAGAAATGGGAGCTACTGTGTTCTCCAAACACAGAAAAAAGATCCCAGTGCTAAACTATTGCGTTTTTACAGGTCAAGCACCTACTGTCACACACCTCAATGAAGTTATTTGAGCAAACATTTAGTCCAAATATGGAGCAGTGTTGAAGTGAAACAAACTCATACTCAGAATACAAAAGAAGCTGCACACCAATAGTTAAAGACAAATGCAACACACAGACATTACTAGTCTTTCAGCAAACTCCTGGCCAAAGACAACACATGGCTATTTGACCCGACATCTAAAAACACGCTCCTTTACATACCGCAAGTCTTTGACTGTTTACATGATCAGCTGATTCTGACACGCCTTTGCACAGTTAAGCAAAAAGTATTTCACAACAGCCCAAAGTCGTTTTTCTTTGCTGCAGAATCAGCTGCTTCTGTGCATAAACACTATACTGTAAAGTTGCATATCAGCACAAAGCTGCTTTTCTCCATTTCAGAATCTCCTGGAATGATGATAATTGCAAAAACGGTTGAAGAGTTGTGGAAGTCTGAAAAAATGTAAACACTCTAACGGGTACTTCTTTGGTGTTCTAAACTTGCACTGTATCTCCCAGGTAGCACAGCACTCACACTTATGATTTCTTTGATAACAGACCCCACCCTACGCCATGCGGAGGGTTTAGTCAAGTGTCAATTCAAACAAGATCCTGTAAGGACTCTGGGTCTTGATTTAGATCGTTTCTGCCGAGAGAGAGATGGTTAAAGCAGACCCTAGCCTTGTCAAGAATAAGGCCAAATCCAAATTCTTCCCCTTACCACTACGGCTTCTCCCTACCTACCTCTACATTTAGCTCTCCAAACGGAGATTTATGGAAGAGTAGTGTCTTCGTATTTGGACATCGCTCCCACTCGATGACATCATAAATAGTTGCAGGGTCAGCTATGTTAGTGCAGAGCTGCCAACGCTCGGAAAATATATAACAACGTTGGTTTTATCACTTTAAAAAGGTCATGTCAAAACAAAAAGTCAATACTTACATTTACATGTAAACTTCTGTGCATCAGAACACACCCATGTTAACCTCGATTGTTGGAGGGAGTGTCTGTAAAAAATTTATTTATGGAGAGAACATTCCACACAGAATGGATCTCGAAAAGCCTTTAACCTCTTCAGATCTGGTTACATTACCTAAGTAGGTAATTCTGCTTGTCTAGGGCCCTGTCAAAGAGAAATAAAAAAGGTATTTTAAACAAGAGCTTGGGACCTAGGTTAAGGGAGTCCTACTATTGCAAAATTATAATTAGCTTTGAACAACATCTTTATAAAAACAAAATGTACAATGGCCCCCCCATCTGCTGAGGAGAGGAAGAAATTATAACATCAACAAGAAATATATTTTAACTCTTGTCATCAGGTCACAGGTCAAATCCACTCTGACCATTTCCTCCTGATTTCACTCTTTCACTTCCAAACACAAAGCAAACCTCCCCAACAATAAATCAAGCCAGTAACGCAGCAGCTCAGCTTTCCTTGGTTTGAAGATTTATATACATCAGTGATGAGGAAAGCCACCCACATCACTGATGACTCTTCTTTCCCCCCATCATTGATTCAGCTTTCTGCCATTAGGCCAGTTATATATACAGAACCTCTTTGATACCACAAAAGAGATAAGAAAAATATCTTTCAGTTTGCCTGCAATTACTGCTTAAAGACCGATTTGAATAAAAAAATAGCGTTTTTGGTGTTTTTAACATGTTAATGTGGCATTTTTCTGATGATGGATGAAGTACAGTATTTTAAGAAACTTAAGCTCAAATTGCATTTCTGAATATCTCTTTATTCAAATCGTTGTGAATTAAGAGCAGACAAAAGTGCCATTTGAAAAAAAGCTTATTTGTGACGTAGAAAGTACGCCTCGTCCAAGCTCTCAGCAATGAGGGGAAGTGAGACGGGGTTGCTCCATGTCAGTCCTCCCCACGACTCAGAGGTGAATTTCTAATGAACTCCTGCCGCTCTCCAGAAACGATGATTTTGATTTTTGGCTAAAAACTGCAAAATCATAATTAACCCTCCTGCTTTGTTTGTTTTTGAGGAACAGCATTGATGCTTGTTTCTATCTGAATTACCATCCATCCATCCATCCATCCATCCATCCATCCATCCATCCATCCATCCATCCATCCATCCATCCATCCATCCATCCATCCATCCATCCATCTTCAAAACCCACTGAATCTCTTTTTTGGTTTGCAAGGTTTGCTGGCGCCAACTCAGCTAGTGTCTGGCAAGGGCGGGGTACACCCTAAACAGGTTGCCAGTCTGTCATTGGGCCACACATACACACACACCTGCACACCTAAGGGCCTATGAACCATGTTTCTGGACATTGGGAGGAAACCGGAGTATCCGGAGGAAACCCACACATGCTAATCACCTATATGCAGTCCCTATTTAAACTACAGTTAAAGTATATCAACCCTTTTTACTTGATATGCTGATTACATTAAAGTTTCAAAGTAGAACAATGCTTTTCAGTTTTTATTTATTCTTTGGATTTTACCATTCAAAACGGGTTAATCTGAGCATAACAGGAGGGTTAAAAAAACACTGGGAGCACTTATAATAGATCAAAAGATGATCAGAGAGGATCTTTAGATACTACAAAATAGACTGCACCAAGTTTTTTTGCTCTCTATTTAATTATTAATATTATTAAAAAATGCTGTTTTAAACTGATACAAATGATGAAATGCTTGTGACACTCAAGTCTTAGAAAAGAGACACACTGGGGCAAATGTCTGAAAGATCTTTAGTCAGATGAAATGATGCTTCTGAAATATGAGAGAAGTTCATCTTGCCAGACATAGATTCACTGCAGATAGAATTCCCTGGCTGGAGCTCAGCAAGGGAAACACAATGCTCACTCACCTTTATAGATCATTTGATGCTCCATCGTGATGTGACTAAGGCTTCGGTCATTGTTCATGAAATTAATTGCTACTAAATGTTAAAACATCTACTTGTTAGTGTAATTAGCCACATATTTTCCCTTTTTTTCCTTTTTCCTTTTCAGTGTATGAGGTGGTCACTGTCACAGGTGATGTAAAAGGAGCTGGGACGGACGCGAATGTTTTTGTCACCCTTTTTGGGGACTTTGGTGTCTCTCCTAAGGTTCACCTGGCAAGCAAGTGAGTGTACACCCCTTCACACACAGAGAAATTTGTTGAACAAATATTGCTGCTTTTAAGTCCTGTTTTAGCTTTAATGACTGTTTTTTCCCAATCATTTTGCATCGTTTTAAACATGTTTTATGATTTTTCTTTTTTCAGCAGCACTATTCACCAGTTTAGCCCATTCTCAGTCAGTCATTAACTTTTACTCTTTTCTATTTTTCTCCAATTTTTCAGCACAGAAAAGAGGTATTTCCCAAATCTGTGAAAGGATGGTTAGAACTCTGTTCTCGTGTTGGATTGACTTGTGCACAAAATAAAGCTGTATGAGAAAGAAGTCCTGCTAAACCCAAAGATCACAAAAAAATATTTTTTTTCTGCATGGTTACAATAAAAAGCTTGAATATCCCAAAAAAGTGTTTTATTTGACAATGTTTTTCTTTTACAGCAGGAATCTCTCTTATACAGCTGTACAAAAGCATCTGAGTCAAAATATCTGGAGTAAGGAGGAACTGTGTGGCATGGCCGGTCTTCTTTTCTATTTAAAAAGAAATGAAAGAAGACCACGATGTCATTTATGCAGATGATCAAATGACTCTCAGGGGATCTTATCAGCAGCAGGCTCCTTTTATCTCTACCCCACATTGATTGACAGATAGGGTTACCTGTGCAGCGTAAAGGATATACCCAGTTATTGTCAGCCACTCTGAACCATGTCATCTACACCTTGCGGTGGTCTCATTCATTCACTTTATTCAGCATTAACATGCCGTGCATTCAGAATCTCCATGCTGTGTGACTGTTGGGTTGCTCAGCTGATGAAAAAAACCCACAGAGACATTAATGAGTCTTTTTGTCATATAATGAAAACAGTGCATATTCAGGAGTTTCACCTTACTCCAATGTATGTCCAATCCCGCCTGTATTGTGATTGATGCATTTTTCACAACACAATACAGGTAAGGGAGGATTTTTATGTCTACAAGAAAATTTGCCTGAACAAAAATCGAGGCAGATTAGAAATGCAATTCTTTGGAAATTCAGTGTAATTGTACACATTTAAATTACATGAATACCAAAGTTTGCAGTTGGTTTGCCTTTTTTTAAATTAATGTAACAGATTCTTAAACATTGGGACACTGTATCAAATGTAAGGAAATGCAGTCTTTTAAAATGTGAAAAATTATATTATGATAGAAAACATGCCAAAATTTAAAAGTGAGACATTTTGTTAGATAATGAAAAAAAATAAGTATTTTCAGTTTGATGACATTGATAATATTTCTTGAAGAACCGGGAATTTCAGTTCATTTTTCATGGCTAGACAACAACACCCAACCTTCAAAATAAATTTAATTGTAAAAAAGGAGACCGAAATCTTCATTTTAAGAGACTCCAGTTATGCCAAGGTTTGAGTTTAAATATATAAAAAAGATGACATACATAATTAAAGGGTAATCAACCCCAAAATCTTTTTTAAACCAGGCTTTAAATCTTTATTTGTGTTGAAAAGTACGAACATTTTACAATAGAGTGAACAGGGACTTACTTGCTTGTTTAACAAGCCCCCTAGTGGTTACTTGACAACCTCCATTAATTGTTTTTAAAGATGTTTCAATCTGGAAGCCAAAATGTTGCCCAACAGGATGAAACTTATGGAGAAAATGTAATGAAACCATTTACAAATAACAGGAGTGAAAACCATTTAAATACCCACTCTGATTAAAACTGGGTTTTTAACGTTCTTGTGGCAGTTTTCTCAGGTCATCAGCATCCAACTTGGCTGTTTGCCTCACAGAGATTTACTTTCATTCTCTACATCTTTTAAAAATATATTACAGACTGTTAAATTCTGTAAAATTCAACATTTGGTTTACATTATTGTGGAGTTTGGCTTAAGTTGATTGCTAAAAGTTTTTCTGCCTTTTCTTTACAGCATGTCTGCCTTTCTCTTTTAAAATGAGTCCCAGCTCTGACCAGTTATCATTTAATAAAAAAAAATTGGTGCTCTAGTTGTTTTTACTTTTTGTCATTATTTTATTTAGTTTCTACGCCATGCACGGCCATATGTGATGTGTTGTTGTCATCAAACAGAAAATAATAGATGATTCATAATAAGGTGAAATGCCTCACATGAAACCTTCAGTCAAGTTTTGGTCTGCATTTGACAGTGCCCCAACTTGTTTGGAATTGGTTTCCAAGATGTTTTCTCATATTCTCTTCCAGGTTATTCATATTAAGAATAGAAATCATGTTGAATCACATTAACTTCTTGTGGCATCTATGAATACTGATACTCAAACAATCCTTAAAAAGGGCTACAAATAAAGGCAGCTCTGTTATGGAAAAGATGGTTTGATTAACACTCTTTCACAGGAGGGAGGGCTGATGTGAACATGTGCGTGGTTCATCCATGTGAGGGGTGTGAGTACAGCACTCGAGGAGGAAGGAGTGATGAAGTGGCAGAGCCACTGAGGAAGGTTTTAGATTATAGCTGCACTGTTAAAGTATCATGAGCCTGCTCTGTTTTAGAGAGAAATGACATTTACAGCTGAGCCTTTACCTCCCTTCACCTGTCTGAGCCAATCGTTTTAGACCACACGAGGGAGGCTGCTCTTACTTATTCTAATATTGTTTACCTTTGATTCATTTACAGAAGCCGGACTGCATTTGAGAAAAACAAAACCGATGTTTTTCGAATCAAAACGTATAACGTGGGTGCATTGAAAAAGCTGAGGTAAGATGTATTGCATTATTCTCCAGCTTGTGTGAAATAAAGACAGCATGCTAGAATGTAAGCATGTTTTTAGTCAGGGGATCAAAAGAAAACACTGTTAAAGTTCACAGATCTTTTCTTCAGCTTCTGCTCACTGACATTGGAGTTTAATCAGTGCTGTAAATAGAATCCCCATCTGTTGTTATTGCGACATATATTAGGAGTGGGGGCAGCTAAGTGGCCACTGGCTATATGTAGGCCTACAGCATGGGAGAACCAGGTTCGATTCCCAGTGTCCGCGTTGAGCTTTATCCAGTGTGGGTCCTTGGGCAATAAATCCTTTGCACTACAGCCTAACTGTGTAGCCACAGGGGTCTGGGCGCTCCTGTGCCGGTCCCCTGACCAGATAAATACAGGGTTGTGTCAGGAAGGGCATCCGGTGTAGAAATCTCTGGTAAAACATCTGTGGGACTCAGTGAAAGTTGATTTGCAGTGGCGACGGGATGTGCCAAAAAGGTGAAAACAACAACATTAAAAGTGGGGGTTTGTATCTTTCCCTCTAACATGTTTCAATACACATCTCTAGACATTGTCCACAAATCGATACATAAAATATTCTATTAACTTTGTTGGGATACGATACAATCCAATTTTTTTAAATAAATAGATTTATAATATTATAATACCCGGTGAAAGAAAGAAAGAAGAAGAAAAAAGAAAATTAGGTTTATAAAGGGGTCATCAGTGCTTTCAATATACAGGAAAAATGAGTTATGATAATAAAAAAGAAATACCAATGTCAGATTAAATCTGCTCTCATAAAAGAATTTGTGTCAGGTTTCATAAAACTTGTTTTTTTGGGGTCCATTTTTTCATCTTGAATATTTCTAGTTCAAAATTATTTTTTCTTACTCGCATCTTTTATTTTATGCAAGAAAAGCAAAATATCTATGACATAACAGCTTCAAACACTTTTTGGATCTTTTAGAACCAGTTTTGTTTCTTTGTAGATCAAAAAAAGTGTCAAAATAATTTATTTGGGTAAGTCCTGTTTGTTTAGTGCCCACAACACACACCCCGAGCTGAGGTTCCCCTTTAGCTCACTCTAATTGACCCAACTTGGTAGAAGCGAGCCTGTGATTGGACATCTTTTTGCTTGCATTACATGTACATAAAAGGGCAAAGACAACAGAGACACAACAGGAAGAAAAACTAATGTTTTCCAGAAACCAATTACTTTCCGACTGATTTATACTATTATACCTTGTTACCAACATAATCTGTGGTTTTTAAACAATCCCGCTGTTACTCCCAGTGCTTGATTAACTTTTTTGATACATATCTGTACCTTTTACATCTCTCATTTAGGGGGGTGACATTAACATGAGAAAAATCTAAGGAAACGGAAAAAAATAAAAATTAAAAATGTGATGATTTTGACTTGCAAAGAAGAGACCCAAAGAGCTCTTCATAAACTCGGGTTGATCACTTGTGACACTTAAGTGTGTAATATTTCTATGGGTGAAAACAAAGGTCTGATTGATGCGTCATTCAAACACCCGAATTCTGACTCTGCTGATCTCCCCAGGATCGAGCATGACAACACAGGGATGGGAACCAGCTGGTTCTTGGACAGGGTGGTGGTGACCGACATGAACCGTCCCCATCTGCGCTTCTATTTCGCCTGCAATAACTGGCTGAGCCGCGAGGAGGGCGACAACCTGATCGTCAGGGATCTGCTGGGCAGCATGAACCCCATGGATGTGCCCAAATGTAGGTCACTTCAGTACGAGTCTGACACAAAGGTTCACAGCCAGTAAGACAACATCAGTGGTTAAGAAAAGACAATAACAAAAAAAAATGTAGGGGTCATCACAGTCATCATAGCACACTTTTGTACTAAAAAAAACCCTTCATAAGCCAAAAAAAATAAAAAACGTATCGACTTTTTAATTTGTGCAAAAAATGTATATTATCACCACAAACTAAATGATACCTGTATTCTTAATTAGCAGATATCGTTAAACCCAGATTATAAAGAACAATGGTGCCTAATAGTTTGCACTGTTCCAGGCTGTAATTGAATTCCATCCTCTGTGTAATCCTTTGATAAAACGAGCCACTGTGACCTTTGTTGCAATTTGATCTAATGTCTTAGCACCTGCAGCCTATCAGTTGCAGCTCAGCGAAGACACCGTGCTATAAGACAGGCGCAGGAGCACTGTATCTGTTGCACAGGTGGCCATTGTTATGCATTTTTAACTTGAGTACAGTGGTGTAAACAGAGATTCAAACCAACACTTATAAAAACAAAAGAATCTCGCAAAAGTAGGTCAGAACAACTGCAAATTATATGGTTGTATTGCATCTGTTTGGAGGTCATCAGCAATGACTTATAAAGGCACCAAACACTTCTTGCAACTTAAGGAAAAAAAGGACAAAATATTGTAAAATGGGTACATTTTGAGTTAGTTGACTTGTTTTATCTTTTTTTTTAAAACTTGTCTTAACTTCCTTTTTGGCTTTTTTGCAGCAGCTCCACCAAGATTCTCCTGCCACTGTTTCTTCTACTTTCTTTGAACTTGTTCAAACCATCTAACTTTTTTCAGAGATCTCAGCTGTGTGCTGAAATCCTTCATATGTCTAGCCCCCCAGCCTCAGCCTTGGTCACAACTGTCCTTAAGGCACAATAGGGGCAAGCTGTGAGGGAAAAAAAGGGCATACCGTATGGTAGGTTGCCCACAAAAAATGTCAAGGCCGTAGACATCTTGATGAGCCTGTGGAGCAAAAATATTTGTGCACATTTTTTCTCTGTAGGCATGCTTTGAGCGACAGGTCGTAGTTAACACTTTTACAACTCACATGGGTAGGTAGGGGGAAAGTAGGTGAGACACAGGTGTGTCATACTGTTTCTTCATGTTCTTCGACCCCCAAATCCTGTTAACTGCCTAAGGGGCTTGTAGATACTTTTCATGTGATAAGTCTGTGCTCCTTGCACACAGCCTGACTATTGGAAATGAGAAAATTAGACAATCAAAGAGAAGTTTGTGTTGGCATCCAAGGGGCATCCTACAGGCACATCCCATGTGGCATTGATGGGGGGTCGGTGAGAGGCCAGTACTTGCACCTCACTAATGACTAGATGTAGAGATTGGCGTCTATAGGCCTCATGGGGAGGATTCCTGCATGTTTGCCAACATACCCTACTTTGGCACGTTCTGATTGGCTGGACACACCTGAACAGGTAATCAGTCATGAGTAGGGTTTGCATATCTGAAAATCATGAAGACACACCAGCCCTTGAGGCCTGGAGTTGCCCATCCCTAAAAGTGTTGAATGGGGCACAAAACGACAGCATCCCCACCATGCGTCAATCGTATATTCAATTTTCAAGGAACCATAAGGGAACTGCGAAATAAGAGCTTGGACAACCCAGAAACCCGCACCACCTGTAAGGGTCAACTCCCTATATGGGTGCATGAGACTAAGGCTTCATACTCACCTTTCTGTTTAACACTACTCATTTTGACAAACCTTATGACATGATGTAATATAAGTATATGTAACCACAACTCAGCCGTTCTAAACTGTCGACCCCACATACCCAAGCTCCTCATCCTTTTCACCTCCAAAGCCTCACAGTCCCACTCTGTTTGCATTTCTATCTTCTTTGAAAAATGAGCACAAGAAAGGTAATAAGTAAACCAGAATGATTTCCTTTACTGTGTTTTACAGTGAATAAATATATTGTGAGTGTGTTTACTGCCGACATGAAGGGAAGTGGAACCGATGCTGACGTCTTTCTGAACATCTTCGGAGAGCATGGCGACACAGGTACACTGGCAGGGATCAGTTCTGCTCATTTACCTCCCCTAAGTATTTCAGTTTTGTGTCATGAGAATCACACACATGGACAGAGCATGAACCTATGCCAGACAAGCACATCAGGCTTGTTTGCCTTGCTCAAGGGCAGTTTTTGCATTTATAGCAGTCTGTGTAGGAGGATGGGGGGGTTGTCCTTCCAACTTAATTGCCAGCCCCAGATAATAGGATTGCCTTAGCCTCTGGCACCAAGCTGCTCCTTTTGTCTGCATCCTAGAGTTGACCCATTTATTTTGCATTCTATTTAGCAAAAAATATCAATCATCCAAATGTAATTTTTAGCAGTTAGAATGATCAGATGTAGACCCCCTTGGTGCTGAGGTTTTTAAGATATAGTGCATAAACTTAACAGTTGGAGATTGCCATGTTTTGTGGTCGGATTTCTCAAGACCAAAAAAATTAGTAATTAAAAAATATTCATTTTTTTAAAATAGGAAATAAACACATAATTCTCAATCAGAATGTTTTGGGGTTTTTTTGTAACAGGAGAGAGAAGGCTGGACAGTGGCAAGGACAACTTTGAACGTGGGTCTGAAGACAAGTTTACAATTGAAGCTCCAAACCTCGGGAGGCTGAAGAAAATCACCATTGGCCACAACAACAGAGGCTCATCAGCTGGATGGTTTCTAGATAAGGCGAGTTAAACCACTACATGCACATGTGCAGCAGCTATAAATAAAAGTGATGCTGACAGTGAACCATGCATCATTCTCTAAAGGTGATGGTAGATGATATGGGGAATAAAGAAATCTATGAGTTCCCAGTTAATCGCTGGTTTGCCATGGATGAAGATGATGGCAAAATACAGAGGGATATATTGGTTGGATCCATGCAGCCCATGGGTGAGAACAAAAATGCATCATTTCAGTTTTTTGAAAACAAGTCGCTTTTTTGTGAAACACATGACAGAGCTGTAACAGTCTGTTGATCTGAATAGGAATTGTGTACAATGTGCAAGTGATGACTGGAGACATCAGAGGTGCAGGAACCAACTCGAAGATCCACATGGTCATGCACGGTGCCAAGGGCATCAAAAACAGTGGCAAGGTTTTCCTCGAAGGAGGTGCTTTCGAGCGTGGTCTGATTGACATTTTCAACGTGGAGATCTGTGAGCTGATCAGTCCTCTTAGCAGGATCACAATCGGGCACGACAATGGTGCCGTAGGTGCTGGATGGTACTGTGAGAAGGTACTTAGTGTTTCTTGTTGGCTTCACTGTGACTCGTGATAGGATGTTTACCCATTCAGCCACTGTCATTCTACCAGGTGGTAATATACTGTCCATTCACGGGCATCGAGCAGACGTTTCCATGTGGAATGTGGCTTGATGAAGATGAGGGGGATGGACTGATTGAGAGGGAGCTGTATGAGATGGTCTCTCTTAGACAGAAAAAACTGAAAAGTGGGTTAATTTGATCAAATAAAATCCCAAATGTTCAAAAGATAATGACATATTCTACATTTGAGCAGCTTCTCCTTAGCACACTGTATTTGTTGTCATTCAAGAATACCCATGGTCCCTTTGGATTTGGACCTCAGATATTAAGGGGGCAGGCACAGACGCACAAGTGTTTCTGCAGATCTACGGGGAGAGGGGCAAGTCAGATGAAATCAAACTGGACAGCAACTCGGACAATTTTGAGCAAGGACAGATTGATAAATTTGTGGTAAGCTTGGATAAGCTGAACAAAGAACATTCATGTCCATTGTTCATCTGTTACTCTAATCCTCGCTAAGCTCTATAGACGTTGTTTTTTTTTTTCATATTTTAACTGATTATTTTATTCCTTGCGTAGATTGAAATGCCAGACATAGGAAAACTGTTGAAACTGAGGATCTGGCATGAGAAGAGAAATCCATTTGCTGGTTGGCATTTAGCAAAGGTGAGACTCTGTTTTTATTGTTTTTATTGTGCATTTGAGACCAGTAGAAACATGTTTAGGGTCAAATCCAGAAGTTGTTTTTTTTAAGCAAAAACAGTCAAAAACCCAATCAAGCTGGAAGAGGGGATGAAGAACTTGTCTCGCTGTTTTGAGTGGAGCAAGACAATGCCTTGAAGAGATGGGTACCTAGCACTACCCAACCAACTGATGGTCAATAATACTTCACTCAGATAAAACTGCTTAATGCACATGTACAATACTGAACAAACAAAGCATCAGTCAGTTCTTTAAATAGGGTCACTAATTCAATGATATGAAATAACTACACATTTCCTCTTTCATTTTAAGTCTTAATTGCTTTTCCCATTCTTCTCTTTTGTCAGCACTGCAGATTTGATGTGTCCTAATTATTGCAGTTTTGTGTGGAGACACAGCAGGTCCTGGAAATACTGCCTATTAAAAAGAGAGTCAAATGTTTGGAAATGTGTGGTGCAAATGTTCAACCAAAGGCTCCTGTTTCAATTCAGAGATTTGCATAAACTGGTTCAGTAGATTAGCAGAGTAATTTAGACAGCAATTAGAAGCTTTTCTTCAAACCAGCACATGGGGCCTTATCGTCTGTGTGATTTTCTTTCCCGTAAACTCGTCAAAAAAATGTCAAATTGATTGCTTTTCTCATATTTACCAACTCATCTCAACCACTTAAATGAATGGTGAAGCATGTCAAGAAAGACGACTTGACATGCCCCAGTCACCTGGAAGAATGAAAACCTTTATTGTCAGTTTTTCTGGAAAATTACAGTTTTTTTTCTCCAATGCTTCCATGACCAGCAGTTTCTACTTCAATGGTCCAATGGTTCTATATCTTCTTGATCTAATAACATAGTAAAAGAGAAAAAGTGTCATGTAGCTATGAAACAAAAAAAGATGTTTCACATCTATATCAGCAAGGAAGCTTCATAATGATAAGGAGTTGCAGCTTTCTTTACACATGTAATGTGCTGCTGTTTTTTCTTTAAAAAAGGAAAGTCCTAGACGTTGTTTGTTAATCCACAAGTCTGCCAATTTTCTGCAGGTGACCTTGCTCAAGACACTGACGATGGAAAAATATTCTTTTGAATGTGGTCGCTGGCTGGACATCAATGAAGACGACAATGAGATTGTCAGGGAACTTCCAGCCACAGGAGGTTTCATCGACGAGCCGCTTCCTTGTATGTCCTTTCAAGCAGAGCAGTCATTGAGACTTGAATGTAGTTGACAATGGATGTGGTCTTTTTCTGTTTCTTTCCTCAGTGATAAAGTACCGTGTCACCATCTGCACAGGAACCGTCAGTGGAAGCGGCACCGATGCCAGCGTCTTCCTTAATGTAATTGGTGACCTGGGGGACACAGGCGAACGCCTCATGTATATGAGCAAAAACAACGTCAACAAATTTGAGAAGGGAAACGTGGGTGAAATTTTATTTTAACTAAACACAAAAAGATGTACATTTTGTTGTGAACTGTTCTGCAGGCATCTTTACTCAGTTTCTTCCATATCATCCTGCAGCATGATGAGTTTCTCATTGAGTCAGTTTGGTTGGGCCAAGTGCGGAGGGTCCGAGTGGGCCACGATGGCCGGGGTGGAGGCTGTGGTTGGTTCCTTGATAAGGTGATGGTCAGGGAAGAAGGTCAACCCGAATCGGCAGCCATTGAGTTTCCTTGTAACAGGCAAGATGGTTTCTTTGATGTGTTTGAAGTAAGAGTTGGACATGTGAAATATGTATTGAGGCAGAAGTAATGAATGGGACACAAGACGCTGACAAAGAGACACGAAGGAATCAAAAGCTATAACATGCAGAAACGGATGCAAATCCCCATTTGTCTGGTTTAGAAAACATCAATAACAGATATAAGGGAATAATTGTCTGTGATGTAAATTGGTTGTGTCTGGACCTGCTGGCCCCTTTGGTGGCATGTGTTCAGGTATTTAGGCCACTGATGGACTAGCTTGCCTTTACAAATAGAGATTAAATGCATGCAGCCAGCCAAGTCTCTTCCAATGTAACTGGAGTCAAACCGCAAAGCTAGGGGTGCAGAGTTACATCTGAAAAAGACTCCCTCAGTGTACTAATTGGGAATGGTTCTATTTTAAAAGGTAGAAACAAAAGAGAACAGACAGCTGCTTTGTAGCTTTAGTAGTTTAGGATTGCCTTCTTCTTTTGATCCAAAATCATCAGATCTGACCCGGTTTCTTAGCAGGAAAGCACAATCTTTAGTTTATCAAATGTAATTTTGTCAAACGTTTTTGTTAGTTAGTGGTTTTGTGTAGGCGGGGGAAGTTTATTTGTATAGCACAAAGTAATTGAAAGTTCTTCGCAAAACAGGAAAATGCATTATAATCCCAATACATAATAGTGCAAAGATTAAAAACATAATAATCATTATAAAATTTACCCTAAACAAAAGGAAAAACTTCAAGGGGCTGAAACCCGTCAACAGATTTCAGTGTGTTGTAGAATACATTAAAATCACAATATGTAATAGTGCCACCTGCTGGAGGCTTGTCCCTGAGGTCCTCAGAGTCCGAGATGATTCATATGGCGATAACATGTCAGAGATGTACTTTGGTGCAAGGCCATGGAGAGATTTATAAACAAACTGCTTTAAAGCTACCATACTGTTATGAACAAATAATTATGATTCTTGTATTTTTTTTTCTCCAGGTGGTTGGACCAAAATGAAGATGATGGTCAGATTATTCGTGAATTAGTTCCAGCTGGCGAAGGCCTCCGTCTCTTTAGTGAGTGATCAAAGACCCAGTCCAATGAAAATCCTGTTTGGTGTTTTTAATATTTTTAACATATGTTAAGAAAATCAAGATTAAAACAGAATTTCTGAGAATTTCTGTATTCAAATTGTTGTGAATCAAGAGCAGATGGAAAAATAACTTTTTTGTGATGTAGAAGCAACAATCTTTGGGCCACAAGCTTCCTGCTCTGCTCTATTTTGACGCATCAACTTGCATCCATGTAGGTTTTTTTTTGTTTGTTTTTTCATCTGGCTCAAAACTGTATGGCTGGATAGCTCCAATATTGCTCACCATGTTGTTGCACCATTAATGTTTTGTTGGTGATATGAGGGGCTGTAAGCTAGTAAGATGGATGATGAAAAATGGGGGCAGCTGTACTCCACGCCAATGTTCCCACCCACAACCCAGAGGCGAATTTCTAACGAACTCAGGCCGCTGTCCTAGAAAACGACACAGGCTAAAAACAGCATAATCATTATCAAGACCACTGGGAGCACTTTTACAGTGGACCAAAAGAGGATTGGAGTGGGACTTTAAAAGAAAACTAAATCTGTTACATTAAATAAACTTATTCCCTTAGATGTTAGCTACCACATAGCAATACAGACGGGCAGTGTGAATGGGGCCAGCTCGGACTCCAAGGTGTTTGTGAAGCTGTACGGGGAGAAGGGAGACACCGACAAGGTGATACTGGCGGTCTCTGACAATGACCTGAGAAACTACTTTGAAACAGCGCGCACTGACATCTTCACCCTCGAAACCTTTGACATTGGAAGGGTAAGTTCTCTAGAGCGTCTTAGAAAACACAAACATTGCCGATGCCGCGAGTGTTTGGTACGTGTGTTCGGCTCTTGCAGATCAACCGCCTTCTGATAGGTCACACCAATGAGGGTTTGAGGGCCGGGTGGTTTCTTGACAGCGTGCAGATCTCTGTGCCAGTTCATGGGATGCAGTATATGTTTCCGAGCCACCGCTGGCTCTGTAAGGATGAGGCTGATGGAAGGGTGGAGGTGGAAATCTATCCCAGCGAGACCATGGAGATTGAAAAGTGTAAGTGAAAAAAGCCTGATGGACAGTTTAGAATTCAGTTTATTAGTAGGAAAAACAATGGAAAAAATAGTAAAAACTGTTCTAATACATGATGCTGACACATTTCAAAAGGGTTAATAAAAGGAACTCAACCAGGATCTCTGAGTCCAATGAAACATTTGGCAATATAGGGGAATACTATGCCATGTCAAGATCATTCTGAATGTCGTTTTTGCTGCCACAGATAAATGAAATGTCCCCATTGTGGGATTAATAAAGTCATCTATCTATCTATCTATCTATCTATCTATCTATCTATCTATCTATCTATCTATCTATCTATCTATCTATCTATCTATCTATCTATCTATCTATCTATCTATCTATCTATCTATCTATCTATCTATCTATCTATCTATCTATCTATCTATCTATCTATCTATCTATCTATCTATCTATCTATCTATCTATCTATCTATCTATCTATCTATCTATCTATCTATCTATCTATCTATCTATCAGTTTGCTCCCACTGCAAATCTCAGTACCTAATGATAGTGTGAACAAGTGATGAATAGAAGGAATGAATAGGAAAGAAAAAGGAATGAATGAGGAGATCATTTCTTTACGAAGGGATGAGGATAGTGTGGGTAAAAAGTAAGCGATGAAAGGATTAAAGGATAGTATACTAGCAAACGACACTTTGGATGGGGGTAACTGATAGATGAATGGATAAAAAGAGAATATTGGTAAGAGGGAAGACACAGATCCGGCATGTCCAAAGTCAGGACAGTGGGCCAAATCTGGTCCACGTTCAAATCTCCACAGGCTAAATATGACACAACTGTTACTGCCTGATATGCCAAGAGACTGTGGCTGCCATCAGGAAGTTAAATATCAAGATGGACTTCTAGACAAGACATGCTAGAACAGTGTAAAAGATTGACAAACTGACAGTCATTTTGGTAAAAATGTATTTAGATGTGTTTGTTTTCAATGTGAAGAACTGAGAAAAATGCAATTGAAAAAGAAAAGTTCATTAAATTGTTTATTTGCATTTAATGCTATTAAAATACTTCAGAGAATGTCAGGGGGAATGGTTGGCCCTCAAACATTTTCATTTCACCAAATCTGGCCCAAAAAGTTTGGACACCCCTGTCATAGATGGACAATATATAATTTCAAATTCAAAATTCAAATTCAACTTTATTTATATAGCGCTTTTCATGCTTCATAGCATCTCAAAGTGCTTCCCAAAGAAAGAATAAAAACACATAAAATAAAAAAATATATATATAGTTAAAATAATAAACAAAGTAAAAAGAATGCACTAATAATAAAAATAAATGCAAATAATAATAAAACAAATGAATTAATAAAACACACAGAAACCCAACAAAATAACATAAACATAAAAGGAACAAATGGATGAAAGCATGAGGAGAGAGTATAAATAAATGGAAGGGAGATGTATGGATCAATTAAACGTGGGAGGAGGGCAGAAATAAACAGAAAAAAGAGACGAGGATAATGGATGGATTAGAGCAGGGGTGTCAAACTCATATTCACCGTGGGCAGGCTGTCCTCAAAGGGCCAAATATAGGTTATACATGTAACTAAATTTAATAAAAATTAAATGTAACTACTCCTTAATGTTAAATTACTCATTATTTATTTATTATAATTATTAAAACCCACATAACTCCATTAATGAAGGATAAAACTGACCAAGTGAATAAAGAAAAATAACATAAAACTGATCTACAAAGAACATGTTTTACACGTGTAACATTTTGTCGGCATACACACATAAGACCGGCTAACATTGGATAATTACAGCAACTACACATACATAATATGTAATCAACTAAAGATGTCACATAAAATGACATGGCGGGCCCATATTTGGCACCCGGGCCTTGAGTTTGACACATGTGGATTAGAGACTGAAATATTGGATGAAAAAAGAAAGATAGAGATTGATGGAAAAATGATGAGAGGAAAAAATGAATGGGCAAGAGGACGAGATTATATGTTGAATGATAAAAGAAAAGATTATAAAGAGGGTGCAACATTTTAGGCAAACATCACTGAATTGTTTAACTGAATAAAGAGGGTTATAGGTGGTATGGCTGCCTTGCCTTCACCAGTTTAGTTTTAACAAGAAGGAATGTTGAAGTATATGTCAATCTTTGTCCTCCCTAGTGATCAACTATGAAATAGCAGTGGTCACAGGTGACGTACGTGCAGGTGGAACAAATGCCAGCGTTTTCTGTCAGATCTATGGGGAGGAGGGAAAAACTGAAGTCCTCAACCTCAAAAGTCGCTCCAACAACTTTGAGCGTGGCACCACTGAGATCTTCAAGGTGTGAGTTTATCCATCTGTCAACATTTTTTGGGGACTGAAGTTACAAGAAGGTGCACTGTCTTTTATCCCAACAATCTAGATTGAGGCTTTGGATGTTGGCAAGATCTACAAGATACGGATCTACCATGACGGATCGGGCATTGGGGACGGATGGTTCCTGGAGACGGTGGACATCAAGAGGCTGACCATGGCTTTGGTGCAGGTTGAGGTGAAGAAAGAGGAGGCACCCAAGAAGGACAAGAAGAAGGACAAGAAAAAGAAAAAGAAAGAAGAAGAGGAGGTGGAAATAATTGAGGAGATGCAGGAAGTGGTGGAGACATTTACTTTCACTTGCAACCGCTGGCTGGCCCGGGATGAGGAGGATGGAGAGATTGTGGTAGAGCTGCTCACCGAGGAGAATGAAGACTTGGAAAGTATGTCACCCATGCACATTCAGCTCAACAATGTTAAACTAAAAGCCATCGTATGCCCTTTTATTATGCTGTTTAATGGATTTTCTTTCAGTGAACTCCTATGAAGTTCATGTGTTCACCGGGACCATGTGGGGGGCGGGGACTGATGCCAATGTTTACATTAATGTGTATGGAGAATCTGGTGACACTGGAGAACGGTGGCTCAGGAAATCCAACCACCTAAACAAGTTTGAGAAAGGGCAGGTAAACCTTTATATCTGGAACTTCATGCAAAGAGTTGAGGTAGAAAACATATTTTCTCATCGTTTATGTCTTTTAAATTAGGATGTTTCTGCTTCTCATAACATTGCAGTGCATGTGAATGTGTCCACAAGAATACTTGTATAGGAAATCTTTCAGGCTAGTATGTCAGAGCTTCAAAGTATGAAAACTGTGTCGTTTCATGACTGTTAAGGTCACATCACGCAGCCACTATGTACATTTGGCACAAATTGCATGGATGGAAATTGAAAATTAGTCATAGGTGAATATTTGTGGAAAAGTTTTAAAAATGTGTTCTTTACATGAAATTTTCACAGATATATTACGAATGAACCATATTAAAACCAGCAAAGAAGTAGGAATAAACCAGTAAAAAGGTACAACATGAGCCTTGCGTGATTTTTGTGCTGTTTATATGCAGTTTATCAGTGATTTCTGTGTCAATTACATAATTTGTGTATACGCGATATAAATTGATATACAATGCCTGAAAACTCCATTGGACATTCATGAAACAGTTGTGGAAAGCAACACATTTGCGTATGCGTCTTACAAAAATCCAGCACAATAACGTAAGATTTGCGTAATGATTGCATATAAACTACATAAAATATGTTTAAACTGCGTAATTCTCAACCAACCAAAACTTATCAACAGCTCAAAAAGGTATTCATGTATAAACCCGTCAGCCAAAACCCTTGAGGGATGTCGACGAATGACAAACTCAAGAAACACTTATGAATTAAGTATATCATGCATTTATTAAAGCTCTTTGGAGCTGAAGGAATGGAAAGAAAATCCACATGGAGATTCATCCAAGAAATTACTGCGCGAACGGTTAATTACTTTAGACACAGTTTGAAAATTAACTGTTTGTGGCAAAATCTTCAGCATTATGCAAACAACTGAGATCTAATCTTAAAATTGCACAGCTTTAGATTTTAAACACTTATTTAAATCTTTATCTTTACTTCCACAGGGCCATGTAATGGATTTTTTGAGCGCAACTTTGTTGCCCATGATTTCCCACAGTTTTTAATAATAATCAGATCCATGTGCTTTGGTTAATTGTTTCATTTTGGTGTTTTTAGATTTACAAATTAATTACAACAAAAAAATGGGCATTAATTAAATTTGATCAAAGTCACTTTGGTCAAATTTAGGTTTATGGATAATAAACAAAATCAGCACCAAGAGAAGTTTGCTCTCTTTATTTGCACACAGTTTTGTATTGACCTTGAAAAGATGTACTTTAAGGTGTAGCACTAGTTTTTATCTGCACTATATTGACTATTTTCCCACCTGATGTTATGAAAGTATCTAAATATCAAATGAAATGTCTACTAGTTTGCCTGATGCTGGCTTTCTAAACCAAATTTTAAGGGAGATGACCACATTATTTAAAAATGCTGTCTCTGCTACACTAGGAGGACATTTTTGACATCACAGCGGTGGATCTGGGAGTCCTGAAGAAGCTGAGGATCCGCCATGACAATTCCCTGGCCAGCGCTGGCTGGTTCCTGGACAGAGTGGAGATAGTGGACAACAAAGATGATACAACGTCAGTAATGAAGTGGTGAAAAAGAGATTCATTGTTGTCCATTCCTTCATGTTCTAAACCCCTTTCTGTCCCTTTTGGGGTCACCTGACACAGACCTTGTTTGGCCAGGCGACGTCTGAGCCGGCATGACGTGTGTTTCCTCTCACCCTCTGCAGGTGGTTTCTCACCCAAGCTCGGGTCCTCTACCAGAGGCCTGGGAGCTTGAGGGTCCTGGACCTGTAATTTTTAATAAGGCCAAAATTAAAAACAACATTGTTTCAAAAAATGTCATAGCAATGGTTGAAAAAACATAAATGAATAGTGAACTTTAAACTATTAGTAATTCCTTTGAGGTTACTGATGTCTTTTAATGGATGTAAATTCATCAACACAGAGCATCTTCAGAGTTCCACTATGTGGTACGAAGTGGAATTTAAATCTAACAATTTCTTGATTAACCATCAACAGAATTCATGTTTCCTTTTAGGTACTTTTTTCCCTGTAAACGCTGGCTGGCTGTTGATGAAGATGATGGGCAGCTTGCGAGGGAGCTGGTCCCTGTGGATGAAGCTTTTATGAGGAAAGGGGATGAAGATGATGAGGAGGATTCTGAAGCTACTCTGGGTTTGGAGCAGAAAGGTAAGAGTGGAATCTGCCTGGCAAAAAACACTTTTGTGAGGCAGTCAAATATTTAATAACAATGACTATTTTTCTGCAGCTATGTCAACTACGTACACTGTAAGGATAAAAACTGGTGACAAGAAGTATGCAGGAACAGATGCAAATGTCTTCATGACCCTTTATGGCACCAAGGATGACACAGGTGCCATTTTTATTCTGGATCATATTAACCCGGATGACATGTTTGGATGTTCAATCGCTCTCTGTCGTCTGCAGGGATCATCACCATGAAGGCTTCAAAGACTCATAAGAACAAGTTTGAGCGGGGAATGATTGACGAGTTCACAGTGGAAGCAGTCGACATTGGACCCCTGAAGAAGCTCCGAATTGGGCACGACAACTGCGGTAAATGCAAAATGAAAATCTTCTGATGTTTGAGAAGTCCATGCAGTGCATTTGAACGTGTTGCCAAAAACCTGTTGTGTTGATGTTTAAGGAAGAGGATCTGCTGGGTGGTTTCTGGACTGGGTTGAAATTGATGCTCAGTCTTTGGGGCAGAAGCTCCGCTTCCCCTGCGGACGCTGGTTGGACAAAGGGGAGGATGATGGAGCCATCGTCAGGGATCTTTTTCCAAATCCTCTTCAAACTGAGTTTTACACACCATGTAAATCGTCGTATTTTTAACATTTAAAGTATATACAGCTCAATCAATTTAGTTCATACCTATAAGAAAGTCCAAAGTAAATGATTTTCTTGAAATGATTCCTTTGCAGTTCATAGTGAAAACGCCATTTGTGT
Organism: Oryzias curvinotus; assembly: GCA_023969325.1. Lineage (NCBI taxonomy): Eukaryota > Metazoa > Chordata > Actinopteri > Beloniformes > Adrianichthyidae > Oryzias > Oryzias curvinotus. The sequence continues at coordinate 22,708,925 of CM043717.1, forward strand.
GTATTTGATATGTAAAGAGTTTCTCCTCTTTTCTTCTGTTTAGTTGTTCCCTATGAGATAAAAGTTTTCACCAGCGACGTGTTTGGAGCAGGAACAGATGCAGATGTCTTCATTGTGCTGTACGGCCGAGATGCAGTGTGCACCCAGCAGAAGTCTCTGTGTGTCAACAAAAGGGAGAGGAGAATGTACTTTGAGAGAGGCGCTGAGGACATGTTTATTGTTGAGGTACAAAGAGTCAATGATGAGTGCAGAAACAGCTCATTTATTCAACTCAGGCATTTAAGAACAAGGTGTATGCAGGTTCTTGAGTGTGCTTTTTGCATAGTGTTCACACTGGACTGATATTTTCACAAGTAATCACGCTTGGAAGAGGCTCTGACTGTTTCGTTCAATGGTCACGTGTTTTGTACATAGAGCCCGAAAATAGTTTTAAAACGTTTCATAGAGACGCATGAACATTAAAGTTTTGAATGCGGAAGCCTGAAATGCACATGTTAACATAGACTTATAATTAAAAGTGGTCACTTGAATGTGAGTTGTCGAGGCTGGTGTGAACGTAGCATGAGACCCAGAACAGCAGAAGCGTGGCTTTGTTGTGGTTTCTGTATTTAGCAAAGTGGCCTTCTCTCATCACAGCTAGAAGATGTGGGAGATGTAATTGAGAAGATCCGGATCGGCCACGACAACCGAGGGGTCAACCCCGGCTGGCACCTGGACAGAGTGGAAATTAGACGTCTGCTGAGGAAGGGAAAGGTGCAGACGGCTGGCGCTGTGGTGTAGAGTGTCTTCCATGAAAAACAGACAAACAAACATTTTCGCCAGGCTAAAATTACTGCAGCAACATCAAAGTTTTTTTGTGGGATTACTGTAGGCAGGTTTTTTTTTTTTTAATCTTAAAATGCAGCCTTTGCAGGGATGAAACGACAACATTTGTCCTGTGTATTTAGTGGGTTATGCACTTGTCCTTGTGCAAAACTAGGTTATTCTAAATCTATCAGATTTGATCATTAACTTTGTGATATGCCAGGAGTGTCACAATTCATCTTAAAAACTATTCGATTCATATCATAATTTGTGCCTGCTGGTACGACTCATAGTCGAAATTGGTTCCTTTTGAATGATCTGATTCGATCCAATTCATTGACCTAAAATCGATCCTGGACATCTTTAGCCAAAAGTTCAACCAGTGTGACTCAGAAGATTTACAGATTTCTTGTATTTCTTGCAAGATAATCAAATGTAAATTAAGTATGTGTACAAACAAAAAAGTATGCAACAATTAATATCAAATCAATTTTCATACAGTTCAGTCCACTGTTGTTTTTCCACATCAAAATAATCCAAATGGAACATTATTAGAACATTCTATCACACTGACTTCCTGTCAGACATGTCTTTGCTAAATTCAAAGTGTTTCCACACATTGGACAGTAATGATGGCTTGATCCTTTGATCATTTTTTAATAATCAATTTCTTTCATTTTGAAATTATTTCAAATATTGGTTAACTTGATTAACAACTTGCTTCAGACAGATTGATCTGGTTGGATTGCAGGAATATACATCGGTTTATTGATAAAGTCGATAAATCCTTACACCTCTATTGTATGAAGTTCTCAATAAATAATCACACAATCAAATAATGTGATGAGGCAGCAGACTCAGCATCTTTTCTTCCAAGTCTAATTTTGGCCAGTAGAGGGAGGTGTCTCCTGATAAATGAATAGCTCCTAGGCTTAGGTTTCTCATGATTTTTCATTGAAAACTTTGTCTTCCATTAATATTTCATAGGTAATAAGTTTATTTATTTATAGGGATCAGAGACTACCATTTTCCCGTGTGAGTGCTGGCTTGCAAAATCTGAGGATGATGGAGAAACTGTGAGAGAACTGGTACCTTCTGACATTATAACTGAGAAACTCTCCAGAGATGGTAGCCTGAAAGTGACCGAAGTCGAGGTGGAAGATGCCCTGGAGAGTATGTGACAGCCTCTACATTTTTATGTCTCAGATAGTCAAAATTAGCCTCAAATAAGGCGGTAGCAGTCCCCCCCTCACTTTTTTGTGTGTTTTTGATCCAGCTCACACCTACAACGTATCCGTGATGACAGGAGACACGCGTGGAGCTGGCACTGATGCCAACGTCTTCCTCACCATCTATGGAGACCTGGGGGACACTGGGGAGAGGAAACTAAGCAAGTCAGAGACAAACAGCAACAAGTTTGAACGAGGATCTGTAAGAAACTTCACATTCCTAACCCCTCTGTTCAATGTTTTCAAATTTAAACAAAAAAAGAGTAGTCTAGTTTAACAGGATTCTGATATTTTTCCCTTAGGTGGATAAGTTCACCATAGAGGCAGTTGACCTCGGCCAGGTTTTCAAAATTAAAATCCGCCATGATAACAGCATGATGAGTGCTGACTGGTTCTTGGACCAAGTGGAAGTGTTTGACGCTGATACAGAAGAGGTCTACCTGTTCCTGTGTGAACGCTGGCTCTCCAAGAAGAGGGAGGACCGACATATTGAAAGAGTTTTCTATGTCAAGGTACCACACAAAAAAGCTGTCTTTAGAAATATGCAAGGGTGTAGAATAGAAACCTAAAATAACAAGTAAACACAGTTTTCACATAATAGATTTTTACAGTGTTTACTATCTATTACCAACATTTCTTGGCAGTTTTTAGCTTGCTGATGATTTTTCAGGCTATGGATTCCAGAATCAGAATCAGAATCAGAAATACTCTATTGATCCCACACGTGGGAAATTTGTTCGTTACCGACTGACAGGGGAAAAAAGACTAAGAATAATATAAAATGATATAAATTCAAAAAATATAAAAAACATTTAAATTTTTTATCGATCTATCTATCTATCTATCTATCTATCTATCTATCTATCTATCTATCTATCTATCTATCTATCTATCTATCTATCTATCTATCTATCTATCTATCTATCTATCTATCTATCTATCTAGCTCAAAGCTCTGATAGAAAATATCAGTTGATGCCATAATTTCTCTAAAACATGGTTGGGTTTTCAGTGGTTTGTTTAAAAGATCCAATTTCATTTAATTAACTATGATCGACATAAAGAAAAGAAATAAGTCCACAATGTGAACTCAAACTAAATATTAAGAGCAAGTGGGTCAAAAGCAGAACATTGAGGACGCCATCTTTCTTCTTCCACTTTTGCTTCATTTATTTTAGGAAAAGGATCAATTTCAGAATTTTTTATTGCTAGGTTGTTACAAAAGGCATTTTATGTGGGTTTTTATATAAATTTAAAAAAACATAAATTTGCTTGTAAAAGTATTTGGAACAGAAAAATCTCATAATTTTAAGCCTAAATGTCCTCCATTTGTATTTTCTTTGTCTAAGTTCATTTATTTTCTTTATTTTAATTAGTCTGAACAATGTCTGAACAGAGTGAATTTTAGTTTCAAAGCTTTTGTTATAAGGAATGTCATCAGGGTTTCCTTACTTTTTTGTGTTGTGAATCTTTTTTGGTTGTTATGCCCTGAGGATACTTTAAAACGGCTTAAACCGAACACAAAATAATAAAACAAGTAAAGTTGAAAAAAACCATCATAATGTGAAACTGTATTCAACATTTTTTTAACAAATGTTTTTCAATAATAAGATCAGATTTGAAATAAAAATTTGTCTTAAAATAAGGCCAAACTGTAATTATATTATAGAATGAGAATTTTCCATTTCCCATTCAAACACACAAGGTTTTTGTGGTAATTGCTAGTATTGTGGGGAGCTATTTGACTGCCTTCCCTCTCTGGACCCGAAAAGAAATACATACAGTACACATAAAGAACGAGGCCAGAGCTTGAAAGGAAGAATACGTTTCTTGAGTTTCTTCAGCTCAGATCATACTTTGACTGCAAAATCTCTATATCTTCCAGTCCTGCTTTCTTGAGAAAGAAACTGCACGGAACAATCTGTTCTTTACTTTCAAACCACGTTGTGAAACTAAATTTTCTGGTAGTTCTCACTGGAATCAAAACCTCTGTTCCAGACAGGAACAGTTTCCTCTTTTTTTCCAGCACACAAATCATCTCTCCATGTTTCAAAAGTTTGATTTAACGTCATTCTATAACACGCTGGAAAAGCACCAATTGGGTCTAGCAGTAAATCTTCCAAAGGAATCCTCTGCTTGTTCAAAACTTCAAAGCACACACAGTATGCCTCATTTTACTGCGCTGGCCTTTCAGTCCTGAAGTGGTTTCAGCGTCGTCTTGTTTGTTTGTTACACTAACAGTTCATCTGTGTTTCAGGGCTACGAAGGAGTCAGAGAGAGCTTGAACAGTAAAAAAATGCCAGCTTTGACAGTGAAGAGCCTGGACAGTAATATGAATAAAAAGAACAAGAAGAAGAAAGAGGAAGAAGTTGAGCTTCCTAGTAAGACCTCTCAGGAGATTGCTCAAAGACATAATTGCTATTAATAAGACCCTAATAAATGTGTTGGTAATATGAGTGCCTTATCTGTCAAGTTATCCCATACCACATCACCATCTGCACTGGAATGGAGCGTGACGCCAGCACTACCAGTAGAGCCTACGTGATCATCGTCGGGGTCCACCACACCCAGACAGAGCGGCTGTGGCTGGACCTGCCAGATGAGAGAAAGGGCTTTGAGGCCGGTTCGCTCAAGAGCTTTGAAACTCACGGCTCAGACGTGGGGGAGATCAAGAAGGTGGAGGTGAGAGTTTGTCCAAACCACTCTGAAAAATATCGCTTTGCTGCTTGAAATGACCGTGTTATTCCCGTGCTGCAGCTGGGGCATGATGGGGCCACCCCAGAGAGCTGCTGGCTCGTTGAGGAGCTGTCTCTCGCTGTGCCAACCAAAGGGGTCAAATATACTTTTGCTTGCAAGTGCTGGCTGGCCAAAGACAGAGGGGATGGGTTGACTGCAAGAGTTTTCAATATACTGGATGCAGAGGCCATTTCTATCTCCCAGAAGGTATCAAATTAGCTATACAGAAAAACATCCATTTGTTATTGCCTTTAAACTCAAATATTCCATACTATTGTAGAATAAAAATCAAATCCCTTACTTAATATGATGAACAGCATTGCTCATTGGCTGCAAATACATTTATGTCATGTTTTGATAAGAATCTTTCGTATTTGGGCTTCTATTGTTATTAGCATTTAGTGATATGGATGTTGGAACCTTTAATTGTCAGGTGATCTACGAGGTGACGGTGGAAACAGGAGACGTTCAGGGCGCAGGAACAGACACCCAGATCTACATGTCTGTGTTTGGGGCCAACGGCAGCACAGAGGAGATGCTGCTGGAGAAGAACGAGGACAGGTACAGCTAAAAAAAAATAAAGAAACACTTTTCTGGTTTGATTAAGCACTGAAATCAGCATTTCAGTTCCACTTGAGCTATTCTGTGTGCAGAAAGTGATACACATGATGATAACTTCTCTGCAAATAATTAATACAACAAAGTGGTTTTACTTTCTAATGTTCTCAACTATGAACATCAAATGGACATTGGGGATTTATGTAGACATGAAACATATGGACCTACTAAAGTCCCAGATAAGGCAAGACAACTTCTGTTCACACAATAAGTAAAGGGAATCCTAAAAGTCATATAAAATACATTTGTTTGCTATAAAATCACAAGTAGCTTATGCTCACTATTGCTTATCTAGTCATGTTTAAATCTGACTTCCCAATGTCTCAGAAGATGGAAAAGTCTCTTTAAACCAAATTCTTTTTTTACTATCTGTTTTAAGTCTTTGTGCAAAAATAAGTTAGGGGGTCCTCCAAAACAAATAATTAGAATGAGTTTTTATTTTGATCTTTTCCATCTGTTTAATTGCGTCATAGTAGCTCTGCAGATGTTACAGATCCACCATCATCTTTTTAACTATTTTAAAAGCATTCCCAGTGGTTTTCAGCCATACCCAAAATTTGTGTCATTTACATAGCTTCTGCAGAGCAGCAGTTATTTATTAGAAATTCCCCTCTGAGTTGCTGGAGGGACTGTTGGCGTTGAGCAACCCCTTGCTCAATTAGGGGAGAACCTCACCCCTAATTGAAAGATCTCTGTTTACAAGCTCTCCTGCTAGCTTACAGCCCCTTACAGCACCATCCTAACATTAATGGTGCAACAAAAATGGTGAGCAGTTTTGACCCAGATTGCTAACTCAGACGAGGAAAATGAAAACGTACATGGATCTAGTCGTCTACCAGTGGATGCATTGGAATGGATAAGAGCAGGTAGCTTGTGGCCCGCCCAGTGTATTTTCTACGTCACAAATATGATCTTTTACAAACATCTGCTCCTGAAATACTCGGAAATGCAACTTTAAGCTTAATTTTCTTTCTTGTTATCATCAGAAAAATGCCACTAGAACATGTTAAAAGACAATATACACCATTTTCATCCGAGTTGGTCTCTAAACTGAATTTCATGACTAATGTTTTTGGTGGACAACAGGTTTGAGCGTGGTCAGGAGGACACTTTCAACATGGAGATTGATGACATTGCTCCACTGAGGAAAATGAGGATGCGAATTGACGGCTCCGGCAGTCGACCTGACTGGTTTCTTGACAAGGTCAGCGCACAAGGGCGCGCCATCAAACATCATGCTGTGTTCTCCTGCAGATCTGCTTTGTGAAACACATAGCCAGATTAAAAAAAAAAAAAAAAAGCAGAACAGTAATTAATTTATTGTTTTCAAATCTAGTTGAGCAGGTCAGGTTTTTGTTTTATAATCGGCAATGCATGATTTAGGTTGCATCATGCTTATCGGTGTCAATTTTACTTTGTTTTTTGTTTCCACTGCCAAGATTCTCTACAAACACACACGCACACACACATCTGTGCCTGTGGATGAACATGTAAATTAAAATGTCACACCTCCACAAAGGCCGTTGAACACACTCAAACACGCACTATATTGATCAACTTTTTTCTGCCACTGCAAACCTTCTTCCACGAGTAGCACAGGAGACTTGATTTTTTTTAGATTCACAGCTATATCTCTGTTGCTCAAATCACTGCTCCGTCACTGCAATTGACAGAGTTTGATTGCCTTCTGAAATGATCCTGTGCAGGCTCCATCACTCTCTGCCTCTAAATTCATCCTGATGTCCTGCCTGAGTTCCAGGCAGAGAGCTCTGATGAAAGAGAATGCTTTTCCTATGCAAATGTCTGACCCGGTAAAGCCAGTATGTCTGCAGAGCAGCACAGCAGTCAGGACCAATATCAAACCCTGTCTGTCTGTGCCAGGGACTCAGCAACTGTGAACATCTCCTTGACTCGACCCTGCACAGAGCTGTGTGTTCAGCATTTCAAGCAGATGTGCTGCTTTTATGGGTTGCTGGGTCTGTGTGTTTGGAAATAGACTCAACAGAGAGCTGGGCAGCTTTCCAGCATAGTAATCAGCCCAGAAACATTTAAAGAAAGGGGAGCTGATGCAAGTGACGTGGGTCTATATCTGTATGAGAATTAAGGGATTCTCAGGCTGAGTACAGTTTGGAATTAATCATCTTTCCATGATATGAAATTGCACATATTATGCTTTATAAATTCTGCGATTAGGGATTTGGTTTGGTTTGGTAATGGTAGCAGCACATTCCGCTACAATGTCTTCTAAACTAGCTATGTAATATGGTAAAAAAACAATGTTGGATTAATCTTGTTTGACAATCAGCCCCTTACGCTTCTTTCTGCCTTAATCATGACAGTGATATCTGTTTTAAATGTGACCCAAACCCATTGGAGTGTTTTTAAAAAGAAAACTCGGTTCTTCAGGTGATCATGCGAGAACTGAGCACAGAGGAGGTGTCTGTGTTCACCTACGAGGACTGGCTTTCCAAGACACGTGGACCCAAAAGGAACATTATTTGTGAGATGGCTGCTGTGGTGGATGAAGAGGTGATGGTGGAAATCACAACCTACATTGTCCAGGTCAAGACCAGCGACATTGCAGGTATAGCACTCAGCTGACAACAGTCCACACTGAACAAAGTTTTCAAAAAAGTAGGAAGTAGTATGGATATTGATGCTTAATTCTTGCAACATTGTTCTTAAGGAAAGTTAGCTGCTCTAAACACTGGGTTGTAAAACTGACTGGAGCATTGTCACTTGGGGAAAAATGTTAAACTGAATGTCGTCTGTATAGCTGTGATATATAAGATGGCTTTATGTGGCCTATAGGAATTATTGTACAACTGTTAAATAGTATTGGTTCAAATTCAGAACCCTGAGGGACACACATTAAGCTATGCTCACAGCAAACTCTGCATCACTCATTCAAGGGGCCACTTGTAATGTAAAGTCTACATAAACGCGAGTAAATGTGTATTTCGGGCTTCTGTGTGTAACGCTTGTGCTATCCTAGGCACTTTAACATTGGGAGTTGGGTCATCTAGACCAGTGTTTTTCAACCAGTGTGCCGCGGCACACTAGTGCGCCGTGGGAGATGGTAAAGTGTGCCGTGGGAAATTGCTCTCATTAACTGATCTAGAAACATTTACCATCTCCAGGATATCAGCTCTTTGTTCATCCAAACAGGCCCCTGATAAAACACTGAGTAGTTAGGAATATGAAAGATCGTTAAATACTTTTTTCTTTGTGTTTATTTTATTGTATTAAAGACATTTTGATAAGAATGACATTACCGCGATTTAGCTGCAGCTTCGGCTGTATTTAGGAAAAGTCCCCCCCTTTAACTGTCTCCACCAATCATTCTTGGGAGGCTTAATCACATGTCATCAGTCTGACCAATCAGAAGTGATTAAAGTCTGAACTTCCTTGTCCCGATCTAGCTCATAAAGGCTCTCAGTTCTAACAAAAATACCAGCTGAAGCTCGTCTTTAGCGGTGTAGCTTTCCACAGAATCCGGTGTCAGACCGTGGAACAAGTGAACAAAACCATGAAGCTCTGAAAAGCGATCTCCGGCCGTTTTATGCACTACATCTCCCATGATGCTTTGGGGTAAACCGACAGCGCACAAGGAGATCTGTTGTTAAATGTCTTCTAACCAACGAACACACCTCAAACTGTTTTTAAATCTTCTAACTTAACTTTTACTACATCTTTTAGAAAAAAAACAGCTGCAGCTTCCAGCTTTTTCTGCCACAATCATCTCAAAAATGCATGTGAGATTGTGCAGGGGCTGTAGATCAATACAGACTATGAGTTTCTCCTTTTTTTTTTTTTTGGATGCTGGTGTGCCGCGGGATTTTTTTTAAGGTTAAAGTGTGCCGTGGCTCAAAAAAGGTTGAAAAACACTGATCTAGACAGTGTGATGAACCTTTTTTCTTCAATGATTTGCGATCTTCCCTGGTGTCCATGGACTACATGAAATCCTCTACACCTTTATCCACCTTTGTCATGGTTTAGTGCTTTAAAAAGAAAAGGCCTGGAGCGAGATTCAGGATATTTGTTCTGCTTTAACATTTCACTCCAAGCCTCTTGGAGGACATGAACTAATAAACAGTAGCAGAAGAAAAAAAGGAGAAGCCCCTCCCAGCTTGTCCAGTGTAAACCCCATGGGCTGTATGTGCATTCAAGAACGTGCGTCACATGCCTGGTGTGTACATAACTTCATAGTGACTTTCAAATGTAGGGATGGGTATTTTGAGATGTGATATGACCCAGCTGCACCCAAATATTCCCCAAGTCATAATAACTCAGATTAAGAAAGATCCAATTTGCTTTGGGTGGGTTTAAATGTAGTACTTTAAATATTGATTCCTGATTCCAAATGCATTGAGGACTCCAACATTTCTGATCATCAAAGGAATAGATTAAAAACTAATTAAGCACCACTTAATAGTTAAAGCTGTAAAAACTTTATTTCTTTTTAATATAATGAAGCTCAGTGAAAAATCCACTTAGATTAGAGTTTTACTTGGAGTTGGTCAACTTTCCTAAAAAGCTGGGTTTTATTCAAATAATATATTAAATATTTCAGGAACATATGTGTGTCCAGCAGGCTCCTCACACCCATGTAGCCTTTTGTCTGAATTTTTCTGTCCACTCTCAAGATATCACACCCTCCAGTTACTTTATGTAGATGAACCATTTGATCTTCAAACTTCTCACTATTTAATTGAAAACTGACAAAGTTTTATAAGTCAATTTCTCTACAAAAATCATCATTCTTTTTCAAAATACTCAGATATGGGTGTAACGCATTTGATCAGTCCTCCTGCAGACGACCGTACTGTGGAATTATTCCTATGCAAATCCCATATGGTAATGAGGACATCTTCTTCAAAAGGGCCTCACTTGTCTGCGCAGTCCTCTCCGTGCAGTTTTCTGTAGCTGCTTGCTTGCTCTGCTGATCAATACGATGGGACGGAGGGAAGTATGAGCCGACTTCAAAGGATTGCTCTGTGCCCCTGGTATCTACTAGAAGCTAAGATTCATCTCTGCAATAACACTAAGACACAGGGCGGAATAATGAGCCTGGCTTTTGGACATCCAAAGCACTGACACATGCATATGCTGGTGCTCAGGCAATGCTGTGCAGGATGTCGGTGTGTCTGAAGGAAAAAGGCATCAAGCATGCAGAGGTTTACATCCGGTTTGATAAAAGCAAAAGCCATTTAAAGGTGGTAAATGCATTGAGTGTGTTTTGAGGACACTGCAGACATTTTCATCTAGCATCTCCCAGACTGCTGTGAAATGACAAAGCACAGGGGCTTTAAAGAAGAGATGTCTGAGTCATACAGGGAAGCACTCCCTGCTGCCTTCCTGGCTGATTTTTAAATAACTATCTTGCGATTATAGGGCAAGCTGAAAAGAAACAAAAAGCAAACATATTTTTAGGTGATTTGCCAGCAAATGCTACAATTCAAAAACTGTTGAAAACAGCAAAGACCTGCAAGCTTTAAAGGGTGTGTTGTTTTATTTCTCCACGACTGACATAAATCTCTCTCTTCAGGAGCCGGCACTGATGCCAATGTGTGGATAATCATTTTTGGAGAGAATGGAGACACCGGGACTCTGGCCCTGAAAGAGTGCAACAAGTCTAACAAGTTTGAGCGCAAACAGGTGGATACATTTCGCTTCACTGACATCCTCAGCCTGGGAGACCTCTCCAAAGTGCGGGTCTGGCATGACAACTCAGGTCAGCAACTCCGATTTGACAATTTAACACCTGAGCATTAGCTCCTGTGTTAATATTCTTTTGACTACCGTAATTCTTCAACAATTGATGTAATCCCATCAGATTTTGAACTGCAGCTTTGCAGTGATTTGCACTGCCTTTTATTTTAGTCATGTTTAATGATTTTACATTTTTTCTACTTTACAGACTCAAAAAAGCTGAACAAGTTTATTTTTTAACACTTCTCTTAATTTTAAATACAAGCATTTTTCTCAAAGCTTATGATGTATGCAGGCTTTGTGATCTCCTTTGTTTGTAAATGTAGACTAATCTAGTCAAAAATAGTTGCCATGTTGTATATTACTTTGTAGCAGATGTTTATTTATAATGTGGGTCAGGCAGTTGGGTGTACAGATTTTTGTCTTTGTGCTCATTTGTTTTAATTTATGGGTGTTTGAGGAATGTTTCTGACGAGGTAATGTTTTTGCCTTAAAAAGCTTAGAAATTTGCTTTTGTATTTACATTTTGGCTGCAACAGAGAGTTAAATCGCTCCTCAATCTGGAAGTGTCAACATTTTATTCAGAAGTGGATGCAGTTCATTTTTTCACCTAGAGGAATGTGGCTCAGAAAGTTTTATTCTATGTAACTTACATTTTCTTTGTTTTTACAACTGTTCCTTGATCTTTACTCATGAGACAAAGTAAAGTGGAACTGACAAACAGTCAGTGTAAAAGAAAAAGTTAAAAAAGAACTAAAGATTTCAAGTTTTTTCTAAGAAAAGGTATGCAAATGAGTAATCGAGTAATCTAAATGATTCATTTTTTTCTTCGTCTTGATCCAGGTTTTGCTCCAGGTTGGCATTTGGAACACATCGATGTGAAGGATGAGATCATGGACAAAACATTTCGTTTCCCTTGTGACCGCTGGCTGTCCAAAAACGACGAGGATGGACAGATAATGAGGGAGCTGCCCTGTGGCAACAATGACTACTTAGATCTGAGCGAGAAGACCAGTAAGACTTTCTCATAACACAAAAAAGCAATTGCCAAAAAACCTCAGATTGTTGATATCTGCTTCCTGTAACTTTTTATTTCTGCTAAAGAATATGAGATTTGTGTCACAACTGGAGCTGAAGCTGAAACCAAAGAGAATGCGTGGATTATACTTGAGGGAAAGAAAGGCAGATCAAAGGAAATGGTAATGGAAAACTCCTCAAAGAAGAAGAGGTTCCTGAGGTAAGTACTTCTGACAATATTAACAGCCAGAGATTTTATTTTGCATGGGAAAACTCATACATACTGCCTTTTTTCAGATCCTTTCTGTTTTTTGTTTTTTTTTGAGCACTCAAAATAGGGCTCCACTATCACAATATGAACTTTGTTCAGGCGTATTGCTTGAATGTTCATAATACAAGTCACATTAATCTTTTTGTTTTCAGTGGCAATGTTGACAGGTTTGAGTTTTCCTCCAAGAACCTGGGCGATCTCACTGCCATCTGCCTGGGCCACACACCCAAGGATGGAAAGAAAGTAAAGGGGGAAGCTTACTGGCACGTGGAGGAGATCGTTGTGACTGAAAAAGAACTTGGAAACAAGTAAGACCCCTGCTATTCCGACGTTATATATTGCTTTCCAGTGAAAAAAAACTTAAGCAACCTAAATTTGACTCTCCTTAGGTATGTGTTCAGCTGCAATGCCCTGGTTCTGCTCTCTCCAAAGAGGGATGAATTCTTGACTTTTGAGTGCACAAAAGCCATTGAGAGCTTTGCCAGCAAAGCTCGCAGCCTAGTGCCTGTTAAGTACGAGATCATCATTATCACGGGTGACGAGAAGGGAGCAGGCACAGATGCCAATGTTTTTATTACTATCTACGGCTCCAACGGGGATTCTGGGCGGCGACAGCTGCGGCAGAAGTTCCGAAATCTCTTTGAACGCGAGCAGACGGACCGTTTTGTCCTGGAAATGCTGGATATGGGAGATTTGTGGCGGGTCCGCATGGAGCACGACAACTCTGGTCTTAGCCCCGGCTGGCTGCTGGACCGGGTGGAGGTCACCAACACGGCCAACGGTGTCACCACCATCTTCATCTGTGGGAAGTGGCTGGACAAAAAAAAGGCTGACGGACAGATCTTTAGGGTTCTTTACCCAAAATACTGAGGATGACGCCTTCTCTTAGATGTCCAGCAGGAGAAGCATCTTCCTGTTGTAAAGCACTGACCAAAGAGGTTCTGCTTCTGACCAATTCCGTGTCTCAGGTGATGAGGATAACTAAAAGTCATATTTTGTATGTATTTTGGCTGTCAGGAAAAACGTGCCATTCTTTTTAAACGTGCAGGTTTTGTAAGAATACATGTTTTTCTATTCCATATGTTTTAAACCTGTTGACTGGAAACCATTTTTGAATCCATTTAATTTTGTATCAATACCAGATTAATAAACGAGTTTCACTGGAAAGTTGTCTAAACAAGACACATTATTCACAAATGCATCACCATCTTTTAAATAAAATAACACGATTCCTTTGCTGAACTTTTACAAGATGACGCAACAGTTGCTTTTTTTTAAAGCTTTAACACTTTAGTGGAAAATAAGTATTAAAAAAGTTAGCAATCTAGACTCATGCTCCCAGATGAAGAATTTACTTTTGACATTTTACAGTGGTGGACAAAATTGTTGGTACCCCTCAGTTAAAGAAAGAAAGTCCACAATGCTTATTGAAATGACTTGAAACATTCAAAAGTTAATTTTTTTTTAAAAAATGTATTGAAAATTAAATAATCAAAATTAGCCATTACTTTTGAGTTGTTGATTAACAGAATTATTTAAAAAAAACTAATGAAGTAAAGCTGGACAAAAATGATGGTACCCATAACTTAATATTTTGTTGCACAACCTTTTGAGGCAATCACTGCAATGAAATGGTTTCTGTATTTGTCAATGAGCCTTCTGCACCTGTCCACAAGTATTTTGGCCCACTCCTCATGAGCAAACTGTTCCAGTTGTCTCAGGTTTGATGGGTGTCTTCTCCAAACGGCATGTTTCAGCTCCTTCCACAGATGTTCAATTGGATTCAGATCTTGGCTCATAGAAGGCCACTTCAGAATAGTCCAACTCTTTTCTCTTAGCCATTCTTGGGTGTTTTTGGCGGTGTGTTTTGGATCGTTGTCCTGTTGGAAGACCCATGACCTGCAACTGGGACCAAGCTTTCTGACACTAGGCAGCACATTTCTATCCAGAATGCCTTGAAAATCCGACACCCTGTTTCAGATGCAGCAAAGCAGCCCCAAAACAGAACTGAGCCTCCTCCATGTTTCACAGTAGGGACAGTGTTCTTTTCGTTGTTTGCTTCATTTTTAAGTCTGCGAACATAGAGCTGATGTACCTTACCAAAAAGCTCCAGTTTTGTCTCATCTGTCCAAAGGACATTTTCCCAGAAGTTTGTGGCTTGTCAACATGCATTTTTGCAAATTCCAGTCTCGTTTTTATGATGTCCTTTCAACAGTGATGTCCTCTTTGGTCGTCTCCCATGAAGTCCACTCTGGCTCAAACAACGATGAATGGTGCGATCTGACACTGATGTATCTTGATCTAGGAGTTCACCTTTAATGTCTTTGGAGGTTGTTCTGGACTCTTTGGATACAGTTCAAACTATCCGTCTCCTCAATTTGTCATCAATGTTCCTCTTCCTGCTACGTCCAGGGAGGTTGGCTACTGTCCTGTGGGTCTTAAACCTCTGAATAATATGTGCCACTGTCGTCACAGGAACTTCAAGCTGCTTAGAGATGGTTTTACAGCCTTAACCTTTACGATGTTTGTCTATAATTTTGTTTCTAATGTCCTGGGACAATTCTTTCCTTTGCTTTCTGTTGTCCATGTTCAGTGTTATACACACCTTATCACCAAACAGCAACGTGACTATTTGTCTCCCTTTAAATAGACAGACTGACTGATTATGGGTTTGAAAACAGCTGTGATGTCAATTAAAGGACATACCTGAGTTCATCATGACCCCCTGGGCAATTGGTTCTGTCTTTTATGGAGGTAAAATCATTTGTGTCCAGGCCTATTTCATTAGTTTGTTTTTTAAATAATTCTGTTAATCAACAACTCAAAGGTAATGGCTGATTTTGATTATTTAATTTTCAATTCATTTTAATTTATTGTTACTTTTGAACATTTCAAGTCATTTCAGTGAGCATTGTGGACTTTCTTCTTTAACTGAGGGGTACCAGCAATTTTGTCCACTGCTGCATGTATTTTCCCAGGTTAAAACCAACATATTTGATATGGTTCTGTGATCAGCACAAGGTCTTGCATAACCTAAAGATTTAGAGTAGATTAGTAGTAGCTGGATCCAGCACATGTGCTTTGCATACTCTATAAACACAAACAAGTTTGCAGCAAATAGTATAAGCAAGGCCATTAGTAGAGTTCAGGTACAGTAGTGGTGCAAACTTCTTAACATGGACTTAAATGAGTTCTATGCCCTGTGGTTGAGGTGTTTAAAGAGCCACAAGAAGTTTTGTTTTTAAAGACTTCCCTATGTTTGACTCCATCCATGCCACTCAAAAACTTTGTACCTATTCCTGCAAAAGAACAGCTCCCTGCATGATACTGCCACCGCCGTGTTCCACAGTAGTGAGGGTATGTTGAAAATGAAGCCCACAGGTTTGCTGTGCACCCCACATGCTTTTGAAAAACTCTCAGGAGTAGCGACTTTCTTTAAAAATAATCTCTTTGCTAAGTCAATCAGTTTAGATAGATGACAAAGTCTTTGGATCTTCATCCAGGTAGCTTCATCAGTCTGAATGATGAAGCTACCTGGATGAGTGGCAAAACATTTCAAATAGAGAGGAGATTAAAAATCCACTCTGATGAAACTTGTCTTTTTGGTGTTATTAACATGCTCATATGATGAAGGACATATATTCTAATGAACTACTGCCACTATGCAAAAGCTATGTCCTAGAGAATAACACAGGTTTTATAAGATTTTGGCTAAAAATGGCAAAATTATAATTAAAATACCACTTTGAGATAGACCAAAAGATTATGAGAGTGGGACTTGAGAATCCTATCCCCAAATCATAGTAGGTTTGTAGTTGTAAATATTTTTCTTTGTTTGATTTCACAGAGTTCTAAGACAGGTTCAAAACTTTTTTGGTATTTCGTTCAATTCTACTAATAATGCGCTTGTAGCCAGTTGCTTTGACTTGGCTTTATGGTACTTGATGCTCACCAATGTTTTTCAAATGCCACAAACAATGCTTCACTTTGTCTTTGACTTGTCACATAAATGTCTAATAAAATATTTTAAAGTTGAAGTTGTAATGTGACAAGATGTGCAAAAAGGATTCCCAGACCACTGTGGAGGGAAACAAATCAAATTTTCTGGTCACTGTGGGAAGGAAAAACAAAAAGAAGAACCAAAACACTAAAAAGTGTCCATTAAATCCAGTTTATTACAAAAAGAGCACATATAAAAGAATAATATACAAGCCATGAAATCCAAATAAAAAAGACAAAACTGAAAAGTTTGGATTTAGCAATGCAACGTTTGAGATCATTATCCTCAATATTAGTAGTAATTATAATAAATAAAGTACAAAATTCCACTGAATGTAAATCTAACATTTACCAATTACACACTCACCCATTTCTCCACCATCACACTCATCACTAATAATGCACTATTGCTTTAATAATAATGATAAATAGTTCTATTTTCAGATAAAATATCCTATGTGGAAAAACATTGCGCAGTCACAGCAGAACAGCAGGTTTTCGTACACATGGATGTCGGCAGCCCTTTCACTGGCAATTTCTTTTTTGGCATATTTTCTCTTCAGTTTTGTTTTTTAGATTGAAGCAGCAAAAAAGAAAATATTGTTGTTGTTTTTTCAGATATATATTTATATAATGTTTATATATATTCTTACCTTAAACCATTACAGTGGAACCTGAGAGATCATGCATTCTTAGAAAAAGTTGTGCTTTGTAATTGTTGCTTTGTTTTGGAGGAAATAAAGGAAAATCAAAAGAATGACAGACGTTAAAAATGTAAGAAAAACATTAAATAGAAAACGCCTGACGTCTTTTGCAAAGCCCACGGTGCAACATGCCTCTTCGCTTTTAGAACTATTTCCACAGTAAGTGACGCTTCACTAACAAACCAGCAGCTTTTTAAATAATGTTTTTTAAGAATGGCTTTGACCTGTCAGGTGTTCTTTTCTCCTTCAGATCTCATTCTTTTGAACAGTTATGCTACACATAAGGCAATGTGGCTTCATGGACTGATTGTTGTTAGTGGCTTCAGCAACATGGAAATATATCCTAACACCTAAAGCGAGGCACTTGGTATGCTTACACTTAGTTTTGAACTGAAGAGAAACACCAGAAAGAATCAAATCAAAGATTTAAAAAGATAAGGAATGTGATTCATTAAGACCTGCAATAGTGTAAAGAAAGCTACCCTTTTTTTAACCAATGAAACAATTGGTTCTGCGACAGAAATTTGTTTCAAAATCTATTCATGTTTGTTGAGCTCAATAAAAGAGAATTTTTGATGTTGTCACTCAAATTAATCCGATTTATGTTGTTGATACCCAGCTCAAATGTTTTAGAAATGTTTTTAAAAACATATGAAAAGTGTCAATTGGCAGCAATTGTACTTTTCAACTCAACCAAGCTTTAAACTGAGCCACGGGTTTAAGTCCTCTGATGTTGACCTTTTGTATCGTATAGGTGTCCAATTTAAAGTCATTTATTGACTGCAAAATGTTCCATGTAAAGTGCAAGTTAATTTAGTAGCGCACTTAATTTGCAAGTAATTGGGGTACTTAGCTTAAGAATTCTCATCAAAGAACGGTCAAACTAGTTTTTGGAATTATACATGGAACAAACGATTTTCGTTTTTCTACTCTTTTCTCATTTTTAGGGCAATCCTACTTTTCTGCGAGAAAGTTTGTGTTGTGTCTGGATCAGATCCTTGTGCAACATTACTTCCTTTAGCTCTGCCCTAACCATGATGTTTGCTCCAACATCACCACTCAAACTTGCTAGATCCTTAAAGTTTCTTCAAAGTCTTTTTGACTTTTATTACAATCTTGCTGATTTCAAAAGTTCTTGAAAATAGAACTGTTCACCGGCAAACTTAAAACATTTTATTTTGCAATTCTAGAAAAAGTGAGAGTGTATTAGTAATGAAAAGCAGATTACTTTCTTATTTTATTTTAACCCTTGTTTTTTTTTTTTTTTTCCTTTTTAAGGATGCTGTTTCTCTTTGAAAGTGGTTAAGGCTCATCTTACCATAAACTAATGAGTCCTTACTTTGATTGAGGAATTATTTGATTTTGAGTGGCGAGATGTGTAAACAGTTTTAATTTTGCTACACAGCTAGCAAATATTTTTAAACTGGGTAATATTTCCCTATATGTTGTTTTAATCAGGCCTTGGAAAACGAAAAGTAAAATATGCAAATATTTGTGGATCTGTTTTAAACTGTCAGTAAGATCATGGAACAAATTATTTTAAACTTTTTTTACAGTTCTAAAATAAATTCCATGCTATTAATTCATAAAAATTCATAAAAAAATTTTGTAGAAAAAAAATGCCAGAAGTGGTTGTCAGAGTAAAAATACGATGAAAATGTAAACAACTTTACAGAACATTGTACACATTTAACAATTTTTTTTTAAACAGCCCTTCCAAGGCTATGTATTGTAACATTGCTTTGCTGTTATTAAGTCATTGTTTTATGTGAAAGTAATATTTAACTCATTTTTTACTCATAGTATTAGTGAAATCAACCTCAAAATCCTTTTTATGAAACTCACAAGAACAGTTTAGCACAGACATTTTTCAAAATTTATCTGTGAGGTTTATCAAAAACATTTTAAATGGCAAATGTTTACTGTATGTGAGATTAATTTATGTAATATTTACAGTGTACCTGTGAGGCTGTTCACATAAACAACATATTTTCACATATTCATTCTTGCAACCACAGCTGCCAGTTTTTTTCTGTGAAACCAACAAAAAAATGTTTACAGTGTACTTTAATGATCATAACCTTTTTCTCTTTTATTTATTTCTTTTTTTGCCAGTGAGAGGGTTCCCATATTTAAACAAGTGAGTGCAAATTCATTCAAATCAAATCACAAATTAAAAACTACTTCACTTCATTGCAGTTTGTCCACTACATCACAGCATGGGGGACTGGAGAAATTGCATTGAATGGAATGTAACAAACATCCACAGCACCACGTGAGAGACAGTGAGCGAGCTCAGCAGCTCAGTCTTTGACAGTAAACATCGCACAGCCGGCGCGTGGAGATCAAACAACAGGGCAATGATATATATCTATATATATAACCCCCCTTTTATAATAAAAAAAAAAAACTGCATGCAAAGCATTCCTGTTGAAAACGATGCAAAAAATGAGGTAATCGTTTTTTATAGTGTGTTTTTTTAGTGTTATTTCTAAATAAATAGATTATGACTCAGTCACCCTCAAAACAGAAAAAATAATAGAAAGTTAAATATATACCCACAATATCTACAGTTAGTATTAAATTATGATTGTTAAATACTTAAGGCATCTCAACTGACCCACACTCTGTGTAAACTATGAAAACTTCATCATGGGTGACTCCACTACAGGAGGAGGCAGCCTCAACACCAGCAGTGCATAAGACAGGGAGAAATTCTAAACTTTAAAGGCCCAAAACACCACACATCTTTATGGGAATCTGTCACCGAGCCAAATACGCTTAATAATCTAAAATATTTACCATAGATTGATCATCTTTGAGGTCACTTACTGAGTTCTGAAGTCTGAAAAATTGGAATTTACTCCACCCAACTCCACATCATCCCAAAAATGGATAATTGGAGGGGACCGATTTTGTTGGATACATTCACCTGCATGTATGCCCAAAATGTCATGAATAGAAAACAAAATAAATAACCAAAAGGCTCTGATGTCCTGCTGTAACTAAGTTTATTTTTGTGTAAAGAGGGGATTTTTTAATATTGGAGTCAATGAGGAATAACTTCCTTCTAAAACCAGCCTCAAGTGGTCATTTTAGTAACTGTAGCACAAGGTACTTTTTTGTGTGTGATTATTTACTTACCAATATCTGTACCCATATCTGATAGAAAAGTGGGGAGTCAACTGTTAGTTTGTATTGGGCTGATTTTAGGGATGTTTTCAGCTGCGTGGTCATTACCAAATGGCAAATTTTTCCATCAACTTTTCCTTCTGGTATAGTTGTCACGAATGTCAAATCTGGCCACAGGTATAAAACAAATGTTTTTACAAAATCTTGAAGTGCGAGTGCCTGCAACTTACGTTATTCTTACAAACACTTTAAGATACACCTACCACACGCGCGGTAATTGTACGTTCCTTTTTCATAACATCTCTTAAGGTGGCCATATATGAGTTTCAAGGGAACTGCAAGATTAGCCTGCACTTCCTTTAGGACGCTTCTGTTTACAACCCTCCTGAGGCTTGACCCTACGTTTGTTGACAACAACTGTCAGGCTTCTTTTTAACTTTTTTTCTTTCTCCTTTCCAGTCTCAAAGAAGATTTCACAAAATGGTAAACTTAAATTCTATACCTCACATAAAAAAACAGTGACAACTACACAGTCCATTTTTTTCATGCAGTCATTGTAGCATATTTACCAATTAAACTGTACCTATTTGTGTTTGCCAATGCTACGCTGCACTGTGACTGCTATGGTGTGCTTGAGCCTTTCTTGTTTAGCCATTATAGTTTTTTGGGACTGAAAAACATTTTAAGTGTTCTTGAACGCACAATTAAAGTAAAAAAAAAAAAAAAAAAAAAAAAGAACCTCAACACAAAGGCAGCGAAAGCCTCTATTCAACGGTCTCAACAGTTTCTCTGCTGTCCAAGAGCACTACAAGGGGGAGGCTGCCTCAGTCGCATCACGTTCTACATGTTCTAGCAATACAGCATAGCAACCAGCATAGCAACCACGAGGGAGGTCCGTCACATTAATACACAAGATCAATATGCAAAAGCTCTTCTCCCAGCTCAAACACTGCATGGATCTCTACCTAAAACATGACGGATGTGAACGCAGTACCAAAAACAGGACTTTTTGTTGCTTTAACTGTTGTCACATGTGCTTGCTCTTTAGGCAATACGGTAAACATCAGCAGGATCCCATCGCTACCACCAAAGGGGACAGGAACACGTGCTGTGTGTCAGGGAAGCAACTGCTGACTGACCGTTTTTTTTCTTAACTGTTTTAATTATTGTCAAAGCTCTAACAATAAGCCATGCACAGGCTTTTCTGTACCATTCTGAAAAACATGAAACCTTACAGTTTTAGCCCACAAGCCCAGCCAAAAGATATAGATGCACAAGGGCAAATCCTTTTCTCCATTGCACCTGCAGTACATAAAAGCTTCCATTGAAAAAAAAAAGCCTTTTTTT
The DNA here is from genome assembly GCA_023969325.1 of Oryzias curvinotus. Taxonomy (NCBI): domain Eukaryota; kingdom Metazoa; phylum Chordata; class Actinopteri; order Beloniformes; family Adrianichthyidae; genus Oryzias; species Oryzias curvinotus. The sequence continues at coordinate 22,730,493 of CM043717.1, forward strand.
TTGGCTTAGTGTTTTAAAAGCACTCAAGTGGTCATGCTATATGCTAACAACCTTTAAGGGGTCATGGTCAACTTCAGCAAACATCCACTTTTACTAGGCTTTTAGTCAAACACTGCACACACACACACACACAAAACCCGTGAGCAGGTAAGCTACACTTCGACAAAATGCATTTTGGTACAAATGTTTATAAAAAGAAAGTCCAATTCAACTCACTCATACTATTCCGCGGCAGTGAAGGAGACCTACTCACAACCTCACAAGACATCCAACTGAAGTTAAAGGTACAACTGTATTGCAAAAATGTCAAAAGCTGCATGATGGGATCAAAACACTCAGCTCGCCGGTGCTTGGCCCCCAAAAATGCGCACCAGGTGTCACTTATTGGTTGCTGCTACTCTACTACAACCACAAATGATCTTTAGGTAAACATAGCATCAAAGCTTTAGTGTGTGTTTTAGTGGCATTCTGGCTGGCTGAATAAGAGAAATATATATAATTTATTAATATATCACTAGAAAGATACAGCAAAGAGAGAAAACGCTGTGTGTGGCAACGCTTCTTTCACTCTTAGGAAATTGTGTCATGGCTTTGAGGACATGCTACACAGCCCGTGGCTACCAACAGTACAACACCACAACAGCGACAAAACCCTATTAACAACCAGCAAGCTACAAGTGAACCCTGTGTACAGTAGCGTGTATGTCCATGTGTCTTTTTCTCCCAAATGAATGTGCTTCTATTTAAAGAGAGCCCTTTGCAGCCTCTCTCAGTCCTGGTTTGGCTCAGTAAAGCATGAATCAGAGGGGTTGTTATGTCACATGAAGTCTTTAGACATTTGGCAAAGCACCCCACACAATAGAAGGGGGATGAGGAGGGAGTGGAAGAAGCAAAGGAACCAAACTAGTGATCAACAAGGAGCTGAATCCCATCAGCTGTCGGGGCTCAGCTGTGTTTCGATGTCAACTCGACAGATTGGACACTTCCTGCTGGTGGCCAACCACTGGTCCACGCAGCCCTGGTGGAAGAGGTGCATGCAGGGAAGTCTCCTGCAGAAACAAGAGACAGATGAACATGGCGTCAGCAAGGATTCTCATGGGCGTGCATGAAGCCCCCATAGCTGACAATTGTGTGCATATTCTAACAGTAGGAGACATGTTGTATGGGACTTCTGTTGAGTCACTTGTCCCATATGCTTGTGCAACAGCTGAGGTCCTGCATGCTGTAAACTGACCCTCTTTCTTTATAATGAGGTGTACTTGGATCCTTAGGTGTGCCACGTACATACTGGACATATATATAATGTGCGATTAAGACCGCGCTACAACTGGCATTTTTGAACGCGCTTTTAGCATTTGGTGTTCAAACGGGTCTGTTGCTACCCGCTACTAGTGCATGTACTCACAGTTGGAAGAGGCTGTGAAATATCAAAGCAATGCAAATCTAGTAAATCCAGTTCCAAAAAACAGAAAACAGAAGCCCAAAACATGCATTTATGCATGTATATATGGACTTTTCCTTAGAAGTTGCCGCTTTTCAGGGTTAAAAGGCAACTCTAGTGCTAATCTGCCTTTTCTTTTTGCACCGTAATTTCCAGATTCAAGCTAAATCCCTCACCTGACATCCTCTCCATCCTCCAGCATGGACAAACAGATTGTACACTTTTCATCCACGTCTGTTTCCTCCTCTTCTTCCCCAGTCTTCAGCTGCAGAGGCTTTCTCTGTCAGATTGCACATAAAGAGTAAAAAAATTTTAAAAATTGACTGCTTTAGTGTTAGTGTGATCTTGTTTGCTGTCACACCTTCTTATACTTGTGAGGAAACGTGAATCTCTCGATTGTTGTCTGTACAGCTCCTCTGCTGACACTCCCAAGTCGGTCCTCCAGCTGCAAAAGCTCCTGCAAAAAGAGCGGCGGTGTTTAATATGAAGGGGCACTCAACACACAGCAGCTGAGGTGACAATGCTTTCTTTTTCAAGGTCAGAAAAGCCCCTTAAAGCTTTCACCTTAAGAAGCAAACAGGTCAAAAGCTTGGAGACAGCAGCTAAATTTACCCAGAGCTCGAATAGAGCTAGAGCAGAATGGCACCGTGTCACATGAGAATAAAGTATTTCAAACAAATTTAGAAACAGACTCACCTCGTAACTTTCCCGCACAGCAGTGGCATGCCTCGAGGGATTCAGACTTTGAAAAGCCAACAGATGCAGCTGTGGGTATGGGTAGTTTCTGATTTCATGCACAACCTAATTAAACAAAAGGATCCTGTTACTTCATTTTCACTTTGTAGAAAAATCACTTTCAGGTCACATAACATTTGATTTATTTTAATAAGTTACAGCATTCATGGGTTGCAGGAGGTAAAACCAGCATACCAGTTGAGCAGAGGAAGAGTTCCTGGGGAAGTGGTGCATTCGGGGGGAGACCAAATAATGCTGATAGTGCTGAGGAAGCTGCTGAAGCTGGTACTGGTGAGGAAGCCCGGCATCTACGCTGAGATCCCTGAAGGAGGACAGGTGTGTGACAAAAGCTGCATTATGACTCATGCCAGACAGTGTGACAGATGGACGGGCGCAGAGATAAACAGTTGGGATAACTTCTCCACTCTGCAGGACTCATTAGTGTGAGACAGACTCACCAGTCGGTGCCTTCTGCCAAGTACCGTGGTTGTTGAGATATTGGTTGGGGAATATGGAGCGGAGGGGGGTATTCATAGCCTGATCGTAGTCTGTGGTGGTTCTGAGGAATACGATCCTGTGTTCTTCTGAAATCGGATGATGTTGGGTTTCATTTTTCCTGCCTGTGCATCTCTATTTGTGTTGACTGTAGCTGAGTGACTACCTGGAATGCGGGAGGATCCTGCGGTGCTGCGCCTCTAGGAGCTGCTGCTGGATGAGGTATTGCTGGTGCAAGGCCTGAGGTAGGAATGAGGGCCATGAAGGCCACATCCTGAAACTGAGGGGGTGCGGATAGGGCAGTGTGGTGGTGTGTGGGGGACAGGTGGGCGGCCAGGCCTGTCTGTGGGGGCTGGCTGGCAGTTCCCAGAGAAAACTTAGCTGTGATGGGTGCCTGTGGAGCGCCCAGGTGAAAGTGTCGGCAGGAGGTTGCATGACTGTGCTGATGCCTGCTGAAGTGCACGCCTACAGAAAATCAAGGGAAGAGATCAGATCAGCCTAGTCAATGGAAAACACCAACAACAAACACCCTAAAAGTAGACGTAACATGAAAACACAAGACATGACAGACAACAGAGATGGGAACTAGCACTTGTGGCTCACACAAGTCTTAAATGCCAGGACTTGAGATTTAACCTTTAGGTCTTGTGAAATTTTTTTATTTTATTTTATTTTAACCACCTTGTGTTAATAGAAAGCTCATTTTAAACAAAAACCCTGAGGTTTGACTTAAAACTTGTAAAAAGTAACAACCCCCCACTTTTATTTTCAAATTTAAACCAAACCTGGAAGCATCGAATGTTGCAGTTTTCTCAAATGACCACTGGAGGCTGGTAAATGTACAGTGTATGTACAGTGTGGTTAAAAATTATTTCACTTTCTAGTGTTGTATGTTCTATTCATGACCACTGTGGGGTTGTGTTGTTTTTTAACACCTTGTTAAAGGTATGCTGCACCGTACCATTTAGTCCAGAACTCTAACTAATTTAGCATCACCTTGAACAGGAAAATACACCAAATCATTTTTTATATATTTGGAAATAAGTTCAGGCATGAAGGGTTGAAGTCTTCCCTTTTAATTGTATTAGAGCTTAAATCCTTTGTTTCCAGTTTTTCACCCCTATTTTGTCCCACAGTTGTTGAAATTGTCACGGGTAAACTGTGGTTTATATGTCTAACCCACTCCAGGGTTAATTCTTGACATTTAAAATCCTTTGGATTACATCAAAAATTCAATACAACCCTATATGAGCAACCCACATAATATGGCACATAATATTTATAATTCAGAAATGGAATCAATAACCTGCCTCTTAATTAGAATATAGAAGAGTAAAAAAAAATGTGATTGTTAGCAGAGGGGGTTATCAAACATCTAATTCCAACAAGCTGATTGGGGTTCTAAATAACATCTGTTGATTGGAGTACCATTTAACCATAGATTTTCTATAAAGGACAATAAAAAGAAGATATGCCTTTCTCATAAATGTGAACTCCTCCCGAGCTTCATTTTGGAGTCAAAGCAGATGACAGGTTGTTGAATCCTCACTGAATCACCATTGTTTATTAATTCCAATACAAAAAAAACAAAAAAAAATCAATAGTAATTTCTGTTAGTTTAAAGAAAGAAAAGCTGCTGAGAGGTCAGATCAATAACTGCTATCAGACTTTTCATTACAACTGTACGACTTTCGGGATCAGGCTGATGGTTTGTGCACTAATACTGTGTGTGGAGCCGTATGCATGCATTTCAACCATAAACGGAGTCTAGCTTGTTTTTTTACCTTAAGCTCAGTTAGCACAAATCTAGATTTACCTGTTTGCCAAAGTGTATGACCTCTTTCGAATTCGCAGCTAAATAAGGAAAATAGATAAGCAAAGTTCACATTAGTAGAAGAAAAAATAGCGAGCACATAAATGCAGCACCTCTAAATGGGCTATCAAGATTGAAGAAATGCAGGGATTATCATTGCATCTTTCAGAGAATAAATTCAACTTTTATCGGTTTAATAATGGGATCCAAAACATTGGATCCAAAAATGGAAGAATGAAAGTCGTGTTTGTTGGATAAATTCGGTGATTAGTCAAAGATTAGTCAATTAAAGCATGGTTTGTTTAAATAACAATCAGAGTGTAGAATCAACTTGATTTCCTCCAGGGACTTTTATTTGCCACTGCATTAAAACCATATGTGAAAAATTGAAGCCGCAATCCGCACTGCCTGTGCCCCACCCTCCCCGCCTCCTTTTGACCCGCCGTCACTGGCTGAGCGGCTGCTACATGCCCCTCACTCTCCCCCGTAACCTCTGCCACCCCAAAAAATAACATTTTTTTCAATGTGGCAGCTTTTCTGTTGGTTTTATCTGCAACAACCGTTTTATGTTTTGGTTGCCCTGGGCTCGACAAACAGGTCGAAGTCATTCTACAAGAGCTTGTAAAAGTACATTTTTGGATTTCCTTGGCAACGGAGTGTTTTTACTAACCACGCCCACATTCCTAATATGGTCATATGGTATATCATTTTGTTTAGCTTGTATAACATTGTCCCAACATTCCAGTAAAATTTGCAAGCTCGCCACGAAAACGCCGTTCAAAATCTAAAACTTCTAAAAGCAAACTTTTTTCCAAAGTTGTTCTTTTTTTTTTTTTTCAATTCAAGTTGATGGCCTCTTCCCGTTGTCACAGGTCAACAAAACTTTAGTTGTGGTTGTACACTTAACCTGTGTAAAAATTTCATGGCAATCATTCAAAGAAAAGTTTTCTTTTCCCATAGTGTGGGAAAATGTGAAAATTGACAAATTTCATGCTTTGGTAATAAATAAATAAATATATATTGGCAAGCGGTAGGTTCTGTAGTTATCCTATAATAATTTCAATAATTTCTTTGTAAACCCCAGACACCTGTGTTTGTGTGTCGTTAGTGGATTTCCCTTTTTTGCCATTTTCTTCCCGCTGTGATGACATTTATTTTTCGGGGTGGACGTTCATTATGCCGCAATTTAATTTTTATTGGTGGCAAATTTTGGTGAGTTTTTGAGAATGTGGTGGGGCGAAATGTTCGCTCAAAGGCGCAGTAAGGAAGAAGAAGGGCAAAAACAATGTGGTCCAGGACTGCTGTAAACCAGAATGATCAATGAGAGTAAAACAGACTAACCTAAACAAATCTAACTTTAGCTGAGTTCAGTTTAGACGTATCTTTCAGCGCTAAAATAAATCAATCCTAATTAAGCTGAGATAACCAGTAGTTCGTCTTCTTGAAAATAAAATTGTGTAATTTACCACAAATCAAGTAGACCACAGAATCCATTTCTGGTATTTCTGTCAACCTGATGTCACCATTGCTATCTTGTGTAAATGTAAATGTGCATTTTTTCTTCCACAAATATTCAATTGCTACTTTCATTTCTATTAACAGGAATCCGTAGTTTTGCTTCTTGGCAGTTCAGTTTGAGATACGAGAAGCCGGTTACGCCAAAAAGCCAAGAGCAAAAGCTGAAAGATTCAGCAGAAACAGCGGATTGGTTGTTCGAGTGCTAACACGCTTTAGTTTGAAACCTGATTTAAAAAAAGGATCTTAGTGTGAGGCTCATATATCAAATGATTAGCCTCTGTGCCCTTCAGGAGTTCCAACAGCTGAACTGAATAATTATCATGTACTGCAGAGCTGCAGTATATGTTAATTATGACATCACTGAATGTACAAAAACAGTAGGCTGGTGCTGGATAGTCTCCCATCCAAGCACAGCTCACTCCACCTCAGCCCTGCTTTGCTGCACAGGCAGCAGCCCCCCCTCCACAAAGTGGCTGCAGCACGCCATGTGAGTGACGGCACAAGGGCCACACCTACTTGCAACTGCAGCACTCTGGCATGAACCCCTCCTCAAGCTCCTTTTGTTTCACACATATCACACCTCCCCTTTTCACTTTACTCCCATCCTCTGCTGCTGCACTCATTCATCATCTTTTGCTGTGCTCACAGGCGGAGGCTGCTCCATGCAGCTAAAAAGAAAAGCTGGTGTAAAGGCCCTCGCATAGCCCACACTTGAACACTTTTTCCTGATATCTTCACCCCCAATGTGCCTCGGATTGATAGGCACGGTCATTTGACTGCAGCTGCACGTGAACATCGCCTTGTCGTTTATAAATCTGTTGTTGAAAAGAAGATCGACACAGGTCATTCCTTTCTGAACATAAATTACCTTGAATTTAAGCTTTAAACTGTTTTAGACAGCATTTAAATTAGCCTGTTTTTTTTTTTTTTAACAAATTCTGCAAAAAACACTGGTTAAAAAATGTACTCTCTTTGGCTTCCTTGTGGTTGGCCTATCAGTCTGGATACATTCACACTGTTCCTGAACCACACCAGGGTTCACTTGCAAAAGAAACAGCACCTTTATTCTTGTTTTATTTATATCAGAGTTTCAATGAGCCTTCACAATCCGACAACTTAACACCAGAGCTTTAGCTACAGTGTTGATGCTCTTTCGACTACCGTAAATCTTCAACTGATTACGCAATTCCAGCGGATTCTGAAGCGGGCAAAAGTAGCCTTGCGCTGATACGCAACAGTAGTGGAGCGCTTTTACAATCAATCTAAATCAGTTGATTTACATTGATTGTGTAAACGTTTGAAGAAGTATGTGTAAAGACCATGTGTTTTTTATGCGTCACTGGTCAAATTTTCTGTTTTAAAGGGTTAAAGGAATAAAACTTTGATGGAGACCAAACATGCTAATTGTGTAAAAGCCTTCACAATATCTTAGGTTATAGCTAAAGTTCCCCAAAACAACACATTAACATTGTGTAGCCAAAATATGTGACCACTGATTCTTTAAATGTTGGGTTTAAAATGGTTACTTGGTTAAAAGCTTTGTTTAAACTTGTACTTAAGTTAAATCACTGGATACTTGTTTACTGGACAATGCAGACATTGCATTAACGTAATATAACAATACATGTTCTGATTTTTAAACTGGATGGTTTAGTCTTCAGGAAGTCAGCTTTATCTAGAAAGCACATGAGTTCACCTGCACCCAACAGGTCCACCCTAAAACAAAGGTCTTGGTTCTTTTGTAAATGAACCCTGATGTGACAAGTAGGGTTCGTATAGATTTTGACAGACTATCCAGCTGAAACAACAGCAAACGCAAAACAATCCTTAAGTAAATACAGCCGTATCAATTATGAATAAAGTCATGTGTGGCACACATCCAAAGAAATACTTAATAAAAGAAACTTCAGAAAAGGTCTGGCGCAGTCAATAGAGCCACTGATTAAATACAGATCTGATAGGTTTTAATTTATGACAGTTAAATAACATTAAATTAAAATCTATGTGTCTGTCAACTTTCTAAAATATTTGTTTGTTTTTCCAGGACTATTAAATTAAACTGAACAGTTGTATTGCTATAATAAATTCTTACATTGAAATTCAACGGAAAAGCAGCTTTTAGCCTGAAAAAAAAAGTAAGAAATGTTTTGAAATAAGGAGTTGTGGATTTGATTAATCTTTTTTAGAGCCAGACGTCTTTATCAGTATATATTAGCCAAAGGATTAGCAAGAGCAACCAGGTTTTTAATTTCCTGTTTGGTTTCACTCAATACTGGCCCCTAATAGGCAGACGTTGTAATGGTTTGATTTATTCAGACAGTGTGGTCCATTCCCTCCAGGACAGTGTGAATGGAGACCACATAAAGATGTATTTTAGTCTACGTTCTTGTCTATTTGAAAGGAACCCCTGAGAGGATGCTACTGTAAAGAGCCCTAAAAGCGCAATAAGGTATATGCTGTGTTTTCCACCAAAACAAATTCTGAAGAGCAACTGACAGTTTTACATTTAAGAAAGGTTCTCAGCAGATCCCTGCTCTAAGCCAACTAAACAAATTCAGCTTGTATTGGTTCAAAAGCTAACATGGGTTCCATTTAAAAATCCACAAAAAAACAACAACATAGTTTGGGTAAAATATGACGACAGAGTACCAAAAATAAGGTAACCAAGTATGGCAGTAAAAATGTTTCATTTTTAAGGTCATTTAAAAAACATATTTTATGTAAAAAGATCAACTAAACTTCAGCTCAAACTTGAATGGTGTCGAACGTGCAGTTTTGTTGATGGTCAGGTTAGACAAAGGACTCACTTGTTGAGAGTTTTGATTAATACCGGTGCTCTGATCAGAAGCCATCAGCTGGAAACAGGTAGAGTTGTTCTCTGGCTCTGAGATAAAGCTGGGACCTGCTTCAGAAAAGGGGACTGTAAATCTCAGGATGAGGGAGAAGCTGGGTTTTTCATTCCAGGAACAGTTTCCATGGCAACCAAATTTGAACTTAACATGCTGAGTGGCTGGTGTTCTCAACAAACTGAGTAGTTCTCACCGACTCCTCGTCTTCTACTTGTCCTAATGTATCTTTGTAATGACAGCAATATATACAAATTCTAAAAGTATTACTATAAATAAACACATATAGTGTTTTTATAGCTTATATATTCAATATTTGAACAGTTGGTTCAAGTATTGAAACTTTTAAAATGAAAGAACAACTAACTTCTTTATAACAGCTAGAAAGGATAAAATTTTCAAATGTAAAGTCTCACTTGAATCATCTTTTAAACTATTGCAAAACGGGTTTCCAGGGGTCTTTTAATTATGATTATGCAGTTTTTAGACAAGATCAAAAAACCTCACGTCATTTTCAAGGACATGTCTGCAGAGCAGCAGGAGTTCATTAGAACTTCGCCTTCCAAGTTGTGGGTGGGCATGGAGGATATCTGCCCCCTTCCCCTCCCTGTTGCTGAGAGCTCTCCGTTTACACACCGTCCTCCTAGCTTACACCCCCAACCCAGCATTATGCAACAAAAATGGCGAGCAATATTGAAGCAATCCAGCATTCCATTTATGTGTCAGATACCAGAATGGAGCGGCGCAGGAAGATTGTGGCCCGCCCGGCCTGTTTTCTATGTAACAAATAGGATCTTATTCAAACAACGTTGTTCTATCTGCCACTGATTACCATAAAAAAAAAATCAGAAGTAAAATCTTAAGCTTCATATTCTTAATTTAATCCATCTTTAAAGTCTACAAACCATCACATTATGTTTCAGTGTGTTCCATTTGTTGTTGTTATGCAGAGAATTGTGTTCTCAACTCTGGATTAGATAGATCAAGCTGGGCTTTTCAGCTCATCTTTGTGTCAAGAAATTAAGGGAAAAGAAGTGAAGCCTAAATTGCGCACAGCCTTGTTATTACCATTGATTTTTCTTTTTGGCACCGGCACCAATCCATGTGCTGGGATTAAAATAGAGCTGGTGGTCTTGCTGTTGTGAGTCAGAACTGTAACGCTCGATCTGTGACATTAAAGTGTAATCATTTTTCTTAAAATGAACACAAAAAAAATCATTGAAAACATGGTTTGTTAAATTACTTTCATCAAACTGAGAGTTTACTTTACATTTAGGGATGTTTTAAACTTCCTGAAAAGTTAGTTAGCATTTTGTTAAAGACATTTTTTCCAATGCATACCTTCAAGAAATCTACATTAACATGTGTAATATGATAAATATCTAAGAATTTTTCCCCACTTATACCAACTTCTCCACCAATGAACACCAATGAGTGGAAGTGAGCGAGGCAGTGTTTCCATTGAAAGTGAATGGATTTAGAGTGAATGACAGCATTTGATCAGCAAATATCAATGTGTTGCTTATTATTATTATTTTTTTTTTTTAAGTAATGCTGTGGATGCTCCTGCTCCAAAAATAAGCCGAGCGGCAACTTGAGAAGACTGTCAAAGACAGCTGAAAAATGAGAGCACATAGAAAGTGAAGGGACCGTCTCAGTGACAGCACGGTGTTGGGGGGGGGAGGGGGGAGAAAGAGGGAGGGAACACATGGAAATCAGCAAAAAGCACACTGAAGGTTAGGAAGAGAACTAGTCTTTATTGGAAAAATATTAGTGTGTTTGGCACTGTGTGATAAACGTAATAATAGGAGTAATATAGCCTACATGCAAATCAAAAAAAGGCCCGACCATGCTCTTCTTAGAGGGTTAACAGAACAGAAGCAGCATCCAATGAGTAGATGTAGATGCTTACAGCACATTTCAGTAGAGCAGAGACATCTCTAAAGAAAGATTACATTGGAATCTGCTGTTCAATGTGGAAAAAAAACAAAAAGCATAAAAAAATGACCATGCATTAGGTTCTAATACAAAGAACATAAGGTAGAAAAATCACAACCAAAAGAATAAAAGACATTTTGATTCTAGGAAAAAAAAAAAAAAAAAAGGATTTCTACAGCAGTGCAGGATATAAACATTCCTGTAAAGTGAATAGCATTCTGGAAATAAGTTCTCAAAAGAGGGGGAGGAACTGCAACTTTAGTTAGGAAATGAATTCAGTGCAGGACCGCAACTTTAACCAGCTGTTTGGACGCCACATTAATAGGTGTGGCGGACCATCAAAAGGTATTCAAGGTGTTGGTTTTAAGCATCAACTGTATAGAAGAACTGGACTGAGTAGACTTCTATCGAGAAATAAACTATTATTATTTATTATAATTATACCACCTTATTCTTTTTCAAGTCATTTTGTTTTTATATTATTCTATTTTCCTTTATGATTACAATCCTGCTACTGTAACGCACAAATTTCCTAATTTCTGATATTTATTAGAATAACCATTCTTGTTCTACCTTTTTTTTTTTTTTAATATGTTCTAACTACATCCCTTTGTTTTATGATGCTTTTGGTTTATTGCAAGAAATTCCCCGATCAGATGCCTCGACAACAGTATGTGGTCTCACGTCAAATATTCAAAATGTTTGACAGATAGCGGTTGTGTCCAAATTCCTTCCTAACTCACTACATTGTGCATTATATAGTATGTTGGCCAGATTTTAGGGCTGTCTGAATCTACAATTCAATAAATGCCCAAGAAATTTCCTCTGCGAAAAACCAGTGTGCATCAATGATCACCAGACTGGCAAATATAGACTGCAATGCATTGAATTTGAACCATTTCTTAATGCGAGAAAAAAATCATAATACAGTGAACTCATAAATAGTCTTCAGAAAATGTCTGCATTTATGGTCTTCAGGAAGTGAAGGAAGACATATTTGCAGTGTTAAAAAAAAAACAAAAGTGAGCATAGTGACTGAAATAGCTTTTAAAATCCTGGGCACTAGATAGCCCCGCACTGTAGGTCAAAGTTGATAAAAATCGATCTGAATCAATCCAAGCTTAATAAATCAATAAAAGTAGAGATCAATCTTTTATGCCTTTCTTTTTCTGGCGACATAATGCAAAACAGCAGCAAAAGTCAAAGTCCCCTAGCTTGATGCTAACGTATAATGGAATTTCCCATAGGACGGCTAATGCTAATGCTTGTTCGATCTAAACATCCAGCCGTTTCAATAGGTGACGTCACACTTACTCACTCAGTCCAGTTCTCTACTGCAATCAATGGCTTTAAGCGAGTCAGTAATAATAGTGAAGGGAAGACACTTCATTTACTGCAAATTCTGGCAAAATGCACCCATATTTTATATAATCTAATTATGTTTTATATAAAATTTAAGCAAATGTATCCACTTTACAGAAATTTACAGCAGAATGTCGTCTTTTCACACCAAATGGGAGAATCACAATGACAGCCTGCAGTAAAAGAATAATGCTACTATGGGTTATTTACTAAAGAGCAACGTGACAGTTTAAATAAGGACAAACTGTTTTCTACAGAAAGTGTTATTCTTTAGTCTGTTACACAGAAGGATACGGCATGAGTGGGAACTCAGTTTTAATGCCAATGTCGTCTTCAGATGGAAAGAGGAAATGAGGTAGAAGGGGTTCACAATACAGCTAGATGCAGAGAACAGGCAGAGGCTACGGCAGACAGCAGCAGATGATCGTTAGCTACACAATGGAGGGGGACAAAGGTCTGAGAAATGCGGAATGTGGAGCCAGCCTCGATACTATGGAACAGGAAAAAAGAACACAAATAAAAGCACAATGAAATCATTGGTGCTACTGCATGAAGTTTCTCACAATGCTCTTGTCATGTCACTACTATTATTATTACATGTAATCAACACAGAGGGCCTGCTGCAGTGAGTTTGTGTCCAATTTTATATTTATTTGAATTATAATTAGAGCAGCTGCCTGCAGCTGCAGCATTTCCGAAAATTGCGCTAAAACCTCAAACGTCACAAAGAATAAACGACTGCGTGCTAACAAAGACGAAAAGAGCCGCTCCTCGCGTTAATTTTCCCCCTAGACGTTCAAATAGAGTCATTTTACATCCATTTATATTGAGATAATTCGTTAAGTCGATATTCTGTAAGGAATTGGCGTAAAATGACTGCGAATGCAACACGGCGTAAAATAAAAACGGGACGAAAGAAAACAAACAGCTGAGGTTTCTGCAATGAAAGCGAAGTAAAAAAAAAAAAACATTGTTTTTTTTGTTTAAATGGCTCGTTTGTCATTCAATATATTCGTGACGGTGTTTAAATTTGACTCGGCTAGCAAGCTCAGCTAATGTGAATCAATGTTGCGTTTGGGTTCAGCTCTGTTTACATCATGTCGGTTTTTTTTTTAAAGGAAGAAACGGAGAGCTGGAGATGATGAAGGCGCTTGAATCGGGTCATACCTCGATGTCTAACTGAGCTGAAGTCGGGGAGAACCAGATATCCAACATGGACTAACACCATCCTGGATCCTTCTTTGTTGCGAGTCCAGCCAGCGAGACAGATGGTCCATGGAAATGATCCGCTCCAGTTGCCCGCACATTCAAACGGACAGGCTGCTCTGCCGCACACAGGGGCCGGGCAGCCAATCACTGGACCCGGCAAACCGCGACCCCTTCGGCTTTGACAGCCGGATCCTCCAATGGCGTCAGCGCCGAGGTGGGAGGCTTTTATTTTGGAAATCCCGCTTCGTTTTTTTTTTTTTTCCTGTCATAAAGTATCGTGCACCCTATGTTTTAGGAGATTAAGAAAAGCTACAACATAAAAACGGTTTTATAACAAATTAAGCCACATACGGGCAATTTATGCATGGAATAATCTAAAATGGAGACATTTATTTTAATGCTTATTTTGCATTTTTGAACGTCTGCAATGCAAAAAACAAAAGCCACCCCCCCTCCCAAAAAAAACAACAACAAAAAACCCCCAGGGAATTTTCTGCAAAGAAGACAACTTGTCCCTTTTGTTTTCATTAAATTATGAAACCTGAAATAAAAGCCAGAATTTTGTGCTAAAACTCAGAATTACAGATTTAAACCAAATTTCTAGAAATTCCCCTGAAAAAAAGGAGGAACATCTGTATGAGCCTTGAAATATTGTGTTCTTCAATTGTTGTCCACTATTACCCCTTGTAAGAATTTTTTTGTTTTGTTTTGTTTGAACCAGTGAATCCTTTGTCAACAGCATTTCTCAGCAAAAAAAATAAGACTCAAATTGTGGTTCAAGTACAAATAACACATCTTATGGTATTTTTATTTATTGTTTCTGTGAAGTATAGCTGAGAAATGTCCAAATAATGTCCATGCCTGAAGTATTTTCCCTGAAGGATAAGAGAACAGATGGACAAGGGGAAGCTTAGGGGCTCATAAAACCCTTGGTCCCATATGCTCTTCTCTTCCAATTCCCACCACAAAATGCTCCAAACCAGCTTTGAGAAACACTGGGAACTTTAGCATTGCTTTCATTTCATGAAAAGTAAAAGTCATATTTTTTATTTAGAAATTACATATAAACTTTTTAACATTGTTGAACAATGATAATATGACAAACTTTGGTTTTGAGATCTCAAAAACGATATATTTGTACAAATCCTGAATAGAAAACACAGAAGATTCCAAATGTGTTAACATAAGTAAAATGTAAACCCAGAAGCTATGGTAAAGCAGCCTGAAGAGACATCTGCAAGAGAGAAAAGGGATCTCTGGCTTTGACACAGAGCCATTCAATGAAGCCAACAATCCCTCTGTAAAAGAAATTAGCATACAGCTGATGTTCAGAGTTAAAAAGACCCAGGGGCCTTTGCCTGAAGGGAGGCAGGAGGGAAGAGTGGCACAGGCTGCATTGCTCCACTGTCATTGTTTCAGTGCTAACTCCATATGTCCCTCTAGCGGCAGCTGACAGTGTGACCTCTGACCCAACATGCTACTGCAGAGCTGCATTGTTCACAGCACCTGTCTGGAAAGAGAGACGAGGGGGGGGGGTCACTCTTTACAAGACAAGTTGAAGAAGAAATATATAGACATCCTCCACGCAGAAGTAAAATGACATTTCGGGATTTGTTTCGCAGCTAACCCCAAAATGATGTTGTGTGTAAAGGATGTCTTCTTTTCAGCTTCAAGAAACTTGGGTGACAATTTACTTTGAGGAAGTAATCCCACTTGCTCTGAGGTGGATGTCGCTGAGGAGTCTGATGCATTCTCATTGTGTAAACCTAACATTTCAATCAAACCTGGTGCGTTTTGAGGCATTCCACTCGTTAAACCGTAGTTGTTTAAGAAGCAGTTTTGTTTTTGCCTTTTAGCCTGTCAGTGAGGCTGCAGATAAACAGGATGGTTTCCCTTGTGTCCAAATGACACACTTCAAAGCATTTTTAAAAATTGGGTGATGTGCACGTCACCGAGCAGGTTACAAGCAGCTTTCCAAGCTAATCTGGCTCCTAAAAGACTCACTCTATAAAAAGTTGTTTTTATCATGTTCATGTGGCATTTTCTCATAATGGAGAACATATATCAAGAAAGTCAAAGCTTAAAATGGTGTTTCTGTTTCCTGCTTCAAATCATTGTGAATTAGAAGCAGATGAAAAATATGATGTTTGTCAAGATCATATTTGTTTCATATTTTATAGTATATGCTGGGTGGGCTATGAGCTCCCTGCTCCGCCTCCTTCTGACGCAGCCACTTGAAGACAAACAGAACGTCTGTTTTCCTCGTCTGAGCTGGTATGTGGCTCAAAACTGTACGGCTGGAAAACTCCACTGTTGCTCACCTTGGTGTAAGGGGCTGTAAGCTAGTGGGAGAGCACGATGTGGGGAAGAGGGGGTGGGGTTGCTACACCCACAACTCAAAGGCAAATTTCTAATGAACCCTCCTGCTCCTCTGCATGAACTAGGTCCTAAATGACAGCTTTTATATTAGTTTAAAATGGCATAATCATAACTAAACGACTACTGGGAACAGTTTGAACATACATCAAAAGATGATCGGAGTGGGTCTTAAACTATTTCAACCAAAAACCTCATTTTTGTGAGGTTGAGACAGACCTGCAGAATAAAAAAACAAACAAACAAAAAGAAACCTTCATACAGGAGATCTTCAAATAGCACTTTTTATTTAATTTCAAAATATTTTTTTGTTCTACTGACTTTATTCCACGAAAGCCAGTGACTTACAGAAGCAACAAAATAAACATGTCTTTGTTAATTTAAAATACTGACAAGTAAAACAAATAAAAAAAAAAATAAAAAAATCTGATTGATTGGAAATGGGAAAGATTCCTGATAGATAAAACAAAAACCAAACATAACAACCTGCAATGTGCAACCAGTCATGGAAACTCGGCCCGTTTCCATCACAAATGATGTTTCCGTCTTACAAACTTTACAACATAATCCTAAAAAATGTAACTGAACTGATTATTTTAGCTGAAGGGAAGGATTAATACAGCAGAGTACAGCTGATTCACAACTGGCCAAATAAAAACAGTTCTCTACTCAGTTTCCAACATTTCATGATCACAACCTTTCACAATAAATCCACAAAACGTCCTAATTAAAATCTTCTTAAAAGTTTGAAGGAACTATGAAATGAATGAAACCAAAATAAAATAAAATAAAAGTTAGACTTTGGTTTAGTCTCCTATAAGAACTTTCCCTTTCTGTGACCAGCAGAAGTTAATATGACTTTATTATTCCCTAATTTATTTTAGGAAAGTAAATATAATTTGTGTGAAAGAGAAAATTAAAAAATAGAGTAGAATTATTTACAAAAACAAAATACCAGCTTGGCTGCATGAGGACATAAAAAGTCTGAGGAGCAAGCAGACCCTGACGTTCAGGGTCAAAACAGCGCATTCAGTAAATGTCCCACAATGCCTTGCACCTGTGTGCTTTACTTTTTTTTTTTAATAAAATAGTTGTTGAGGCTTTTATTGTGTAAAAGAATAAGCTTTTCACTATTCTAAAGGAAACAGTGCACTTGTCAAGGCATTCAGGAAGTGACGCTTTGCAGGGTTTAGTGGAAGATGCAGTTCCTCCGTTAACAGACAGGGGTCCCCAGAGTTTTAAAAAGGAGTTCTTCGAAATCAGTGTGCAAACAAGTAAAAACATCACACTAAAACTGCAAGGTCATACATTCACCAAAAACCAAGGTACTCAGGACTCAAATATTTAACTTTCATTCCAAACCACATAATGAATGGATTTCTTAGCAGAACACAAGCAGCAGTGTGTGTATGCTTCATTCAGATTGGTTGGTTTTTTTTTTAGTGTGTTTTCTTCAAGTGTGAGTTTCTGTTCTTATAAGGAAAAGAAAAAAACAGTTTTGTGAAATGAGTTAGTCAGAGTAAAGCCAAGCTGTTTGGAAAGGCGCATTTCCATATTAACACATAAGACCCAAGCCACAACTGCTAAAGACAACACAACAGCCAGCTGAAAATGCAGAGGTTGAAGGAACAAAAAAAGCCACTCCTTGTTTGAGAAATTCATGAGTGACTCTTAGATTTGTGCTTGACCTAAAGATTGACCCCGCCCTCCACACAAGACGCATAAAAACTTGGGTTTTAAGTGCAAGATCATGATTAGAAAACTTTGAAGGGAGTCAGGATTTGACCGCTCCTCTCATTTCCTTACTGAAGTTTTACCTACATTGGGAACAGCTAAAAGCAGGTGAATGATTTCAATCACATCCAGTGTTAAGACTTTACTTAAAAAGAAAGAAAAAAAAAAAAAAAAACTCACCCTGACGGTCAGGCGGCAAACTCCATTTATGGAAATGCAACCAAATCCATTTCGCAATCTGAAAGCCTCTTCTTCAAAGCTTTTAGTGAAATAAGTTAATAGTCATGAAAGGGGCCTGATCTTAGCAATCTGTAGGTGCACAGAAGACCCCCCCCCCCCCTCCTGTCTATACCAGTTATTGAAGGGGGGCAGGTGAGGTATCAAGTAGTAAAGGGAGAATATTGCTATCAATAACAGATCACTGAGTGCTGTTATTTCAACTAAATTATTAAATGATGAGGCAAAACAATTCAGCAGGAAGAGGATTGTTCAACACTAAGTTCAAAAAACAAAGACGGCGTGCTGCTCTGGTGCAGGAACAGCACGCGAGCGGTTACAGGCAAAAGGCCGCAAATCTACCGAGGATTTCAGCCCACACGTCAAGACTAGGCCGGGTGGAGGAGTCGGAGGGGAAACGTGGGCTGTTCGGGGAACCCGCTGCTTAAAGGAGATATTTGTGCCCGGCGTCCTCGTCCAACGTGAGGTCCACAACTTCTGGAGGGGACACCCAGTTGTGCTGAGGGGAAACTGTAGTCCAGAGCTGGGACTGATTTGTGCTGTTTAAGAGCTCCACTGAGCTTTCCTTCCAGGAAGACAAACTCTTTATCACCCCTCCGCATGGATGAGCACATCTGGATTCATCAAAAAAAAAACAAAAAAAACAAATAAAAACCATAAAAAAATGCTTTTATTGTGTTTGAAGAGGGGTGGGGAGGTGAACTTGTATACAAATCGCGCCCCCACCGAGCATCTTTACCGTGCTTTCTCTTGGACCTCGACAATTTCCACCTCACTGTCAGAGGAGGCAATCTTAACCTGGGCTTTGAGTTGAGAGCTCTCCTTGTTTGACAGCTGGAGCTCCACTTGCCCTGAAATGAATGAGAGGAAGAGTCACTCACACTGTGGGAGCAGGGGAAAGCATTCAGGCCCTGCTGACACATGAAGGCTGCAGCTGTGTGACAAAACAAAACAAAAAAAAAAAGAAAAAGAAATGGAGCCACAAAGTAAACACTTGAGTTACTTCAACAGCGGGAAATGATGGCAGACAATCACGCTGTTTTAAAGGCCATCTTGCAGCACCAAATGTATAAACTGTTAGATGAGAAGGATGTACTTGAAAGATTATGTCTCCATGATGTTTACTGATGACACCCATGTAGTCAAAAGTCCGGCCCTCACTGAGAAGAAATGACCAGTTGTGATAAACTGGGTTTGTAACTGACCTGCGATCGAGCTCAGAGCTCTTATACACCCAGAGTGAGATGTCAAATCCTGGCCTCTGTGTGTTTTTAGCTCATGCTTTATCACCGTAGGCCGGACTGCCTCCACATTTATACTCTCCTGGTTAGAATCAGTGTCTGAAATGTCATAGTGACCCACTACAGGAGGCCCGTCTGCAGGAAACAAAGAAAACACTTAATTATTCAAATCATCTCTGGGAACGGCAGGACTCTTTAAACACATTGGAATCTTGCGGGTTGGATGATATATATATTTTTTTCTGAAATGACCAAAAAAGCCCAGAATTGAAGGTTACAGGAATGAGCAAAACATTTGGTGTCATCAGCACCATCTGAATGGCTGCAACGACTGACAGGTTAGCACGACAAAAACAATAGTTTTTCTTTTCCATTTATTGCTTGTAAAGTAACAGCCATTCACATAAAAAGTACACTAGAATACAGTCATTACCAAACACTTGAAAATAAATTTGCCCGGTGGATGAAAGGGTAGCTGGATGATTAAAAAAAAAACAAAAAAAAAAAAGGACAACTATGGAAGAGCAGGAACGCATCTCCTTGTTCTACCCTGTAATGAGACACACTGTTCTTCAGACATGTGTAGGTGTTTGAGGGGGTGCGTCTGAACACCACGTACAAGCAAAAAACAACAACAAAAGAACCCAGCATAATAACAGCTGATCAGGCTGGATCCAGACACATACCCAGAGAACCAGAGCACTTACTTGCTTATGCAATATAGATTGAAAAATTACAAATGTAAACCAGGACAGTCTCTTTGGTAAACAATGAAAGGCCCTTTAGTGTGTGTCCAAAATAAATGTATGTTTTTTTAATACATATTTTCACTCTGATGGCAAAACAATGGCAGCAATTAAATAAATCCACAAAGTGAACGATGGCAGCACTTAAATGGCAACAAAATGACAACAAAAATAAAGGAACCACAAAGGCTGAAGGAAAAACCATTCGGTCATGGTTAATGTTGGAGCCAAAGCGTCCTGCCAGTCACCACTGATCAGCATTAGCAAAGCGACGCCTTGCACACATGCTGCTGATGAGATCTCGCTTGGCCTCGCACAGTCTATATACCAGTATAAGTCACATGCAAACAGGTGAAGCAAGAATGCATTCAGCTTTAGGTTAAGGAAATCATATGCAGTCACATACATTAAACACTTTTGGACATCCTAACTAGAAATATGCTCAAGCAAACGCTCCATTTCTGTTTGTTAGTGTTAGTGGGTGTCATCGATGGTCAGTGATGCCGGCGCAGTTTGGGTGAGAGGTTTCTGAAGGACCACAGGATCTGAACCAGAGAAGGCCACCGAGATCTGCCAATTTTATTTGTCACTAGAAAAAACATAAACATCAACATGCACCATATTGCTGCTGTGTCACCGCTACTGCCCTGAATGGTTTACTGGGATTCAAGTTACGCAGTCCCCGTCAAACAGGCCAACATGGGAGCAAACCAGTGCAAACCAAAGGGGGAATTAGTTTATTTCTTAAGGTTTGGAGTCATTACCCCCACCCTCCCAAAGAAAAACAGCCCTTTCCTGAACCCCATACACTAAAAAATAATCTAATCTATTTACTACAAAAAGGCAGCATCAGCAGGAGGAGTAACGTTCATAACAAAAACAGGTCAAACATAAAACTCTGAATTTGTGACAAAAAATGTATGGGTTTATATATTGTGTTAAAGAAAATTTGTAAATATATGTTCTGCTGCTATTAGTTAAAGCTCAGCCACCAAAACTAAAAGCGGTGCCCAAATTGTCCTCAACTTTCTGCAGGCACAGTGCAGACCGTTCAGCAGAAAGATGAGCACTGAGGAGGTTAAATACGAGTCCTACCAAAATAGCATTGAAATGCGTTATCGATCACCCCGAGCCAGGGTTTGAAATGACAAGGCACATGCCATTAAACAGCAGCACCCCCCCTGAACTGTAATGATAGCCAAGCATCTGTGATGCACACTACGTGAGAACGAAAGGTGTTTTTACGGCTGGTAAATCTAAATCCATACAACCATTAGCATTAGAGCCATGACTCCATGTCACAGGCACCAGAACAGGTGAGTTGAATTCATCTGTCAAACCTCACAGTGATTCCAGCCGACACACAGAGACACAGGTCTGTTGAGTCAAATGACCAGCTCAAGCCAGCTGATGTTTAAAATCTTAGTGACCTCACTTCCTTTCTGAATTAGAATCCATTGTCCCGCCTGCTGAATCTACAAGTTCTGCCGATCCAAGCTGCAGGACCGAAGTAGAAGTGAAATCTACACATTTAGGAGGCCGGGGTCTGGAACATTTCCATTCTGAGAGACAGCTTCGGAGAGGATGTTGTTGTTTATAGGGGTAGGGGCGAGGCTGTTGTTTTCACGAGCCAACATGTAGGCTGCCATAGTCTCTGCAGACTCCGAGGATGGCAAAAAAGAACTCGGCGGGGACAGCCTCGCCCCCTGCTGCCCCTCTGGGGCATCGCTCGAGCGTTTGGAGGAGTCATCCGAGTCGAGGTGGGCAAGCTTTTCCATCCAGACGCGGAAGCGCTCCTCGGTCTGACGCTGCATCACAGCAAACCGCGTCATGGCCTCCTCCAGAACACTGCCGATCCCGTTCCTGTCCCACGAGCTGGTGTCCAGCAGCCCATGAATGTGGGCTCCCACTCTGGATCGCTCCGATGCACGTCTGAAGCCAGCTTTAAAGACATTGAGGCCAAGCCATAAGAAAATACAGTAGCACGTTCATGCTTCGGAAGTGGACTTGTGCATTAAAGAGAAAAAAAAATAGACACTTTCTGGTTACGTGCAGATCGACTCTCATGCTGATGGACAACATCATGCAACTGGAGCACTCAAATGTATGTGTAGGATGTAAAAATGGTTGAAGACATTTCATGTACTAAGGTTCTTCAAAAGAATAAGACCGGGCGTTTTAGGTGACAAATTAAGGAACTATGGTTTGGAAAATATGTTAAATGGTGAGTCTTCGAAGTACAAACATCATTTAAGGGTAATTACTACAACTACTAGATCTATAGAGCAAAATAAGCAAAAGTGTTCACTGTTTGTGCAGTAGGAACACACTTGCAACATCTTCATCATTATTCACACTCTCTCATTAGACAGGAGAATACCTGATTAAATCAGAAACATTTGATGTAAAAAAAAAACACATCCATTTACTAACTGCTACTCACTAAATAAAAGCTTTTCTAAAGCCACATGGAAAAAAGGAGTGAAAAGATCAGGCTTAGATAAATATGAGGGCCTCTTTCCCAACAGCAGCATCACATCTTCAAATATTAGCCTACTTGTTGTTCCAGATGCCTCAGCTCTCCCAAGACATTTCTACATCAGCTGAGGAAACAAGAGAGCTGATCTACATGTACAGAGGACTGTCAGCCAGGGTTTGAACTCGGTTTGCATTAGACACTTCAGACCATTATTTAGCTTAACATTTAACACACAAACACTGCCCAACTGCTCTGCAGAATCTGTTTTCTGTGTGGGCAGTGAGATCGACCTGGACCAAAAGAAAAAAACAAAAAACTTCATCACACTAAATAGAAAACATAAAAAATAAAAACAAAGCAGGTCCTATTAAATTAATAACAAAAAATAAACCTTTGATTGCTTCTTTCAGTGATCTACACATTTATTAGACCCAACCTAAAAACTCTAACAGGTATGCTTTGTAAAAATGTAATGAAATCACAATGGAACATAGAACAGCTACCAAAACAGCAGAAATGGCACTACTGGTGGATTATTATTACCCCATGAGTTATACAGTGTCAAATAAACCTTCACAGCATGCAAAACGGGACACAAGCATCATCAAAAAGTGAAGTAGAATGGCAAGTGACTGGACAGAGAGCAGCTAAATGAAGATTATGTAGGCAGAGATACAGAACAAATGACTAGATGGTAGATGAGGAAAAAACTAGAAAATGACCGATCCACAAACACAAAGCAGGCCTTCTTTGGCATTTATTTTACAACATTTTTTGGATTTTATTACACATTCTTAACTAAGGTTGTGTGTCTTTGCTATATTAATGTTGTTGTTGTTTTTATAACTATTATAACTACTGGTAGTATTTATAGCCACAGTATGTGATAAGATCATGGACATTACCTGGAATATCTGTCTGGATTGTCTTGCTTCCTCCAGAAGTGTCATCATCCTCAGAGGAGGTGGTGCTTGAGTCACATGTGAGCTCACTGTCACTGGTACTGCTGTCCTGCAGCAGGTTATATTTCTTCCGTGCTGCTGCTTCACGTTTCTGCCTCAGCAGACGTATACGCTCCTTGTGTTTCTGGCTCCGGTGACCTTTAACTTTAGTCGGCTTGCCATTGGTTTCCAGCCCAGCAGCTGCTGCCATTGTAGGCTGGCAGCGGTTCTTCTTGGCAGCCATCGCACTGGGGGGCGTCTCACTCTCTGAACGTGATCGGCGGGACTTCCTACCTCCAGAGGCAGTGGCAGAGGTTTGTTTTGATTCTTGCCCTGGATCATTTGTGGCCTCCATGGTTTCCCCTTCTTCTCCTCCTGCAGGTGGAACAACACCCTCTTCTCCAGAAGAAAGAGTATCTGAGTCAGCAAGGTGCCCACTAGATGAAGGGGACAGCATGCAGGGATTTGAAGAGTCACTTTCATAGATATTACGTGACACAAGCTTGTCACTTCTTGCAGATGCATGTTGGGACTCTGGGGAGTCTCTGTGGAGCTCCTTCATCAGACATGGCATTGAAAGGAGACTTTGCTCCCCCTCTGTGTTTAAGGGGCTGTCTATCTCCTTCTCCCTTGGTGGTGAACTCGTACTAGTGGTGGTCTCCGTTTTCAGATGCTCATCTTGTTCTTCATGAACTGAAGCTGTGGCTGATTGAGGATCATCAAGGCACGCAGGAGGGCATTCAACATCCAACACTTCTTCTGCTCTTGAGAAATCAGCCATCTTTAATCTTGTTTAGCCCAGAGCCCAAAGGTCCACCAAACTTGGACCAATGTCCCTGGACAGACGTTCACCTGCCAGAAAAAAAGGGGGAAAAAAATTCATACGAAAGTTTTGATATGCTGGGGACAGCAAAACAAGCAGGATCAAATTAGGCTTCTTTGACTGCATGTAGCAGCAGACTCGCCCAATATATGCATCCATACCAACATACATTTAAATTTTTCACAATTAATAAAATGCTAAGCAAGATTTTGAGAATAATTGCACAAAAAGTATATATATGTATGTGTGTGTGTGTGTGTGTGTGTTCTGTTGGAGTTTGGTTGCTAGCTTATAATAGCAACCTTTTGGCTGCTAACTTAGATAATTTCGATAGTAATTAATATCGTCCTTCCAAAATTTGGCGAGAGGAAGGAAAAAAACGTGCGGTGAAAATAAACACTCAGGCTGCAGGACAGCTGCACCGCAAGACTATAAATGGAAACAGTATCTATCCAGACAGAGAGAGAAGGAGCACCGGGCAATCAACGGCTAAAAGTAGGCTAACAGTTAGCTACACCCCTCTTAGCATTTGTCTGGTTTCAACTTACCACGGTGTTAGTTATAGTCTTCGTTTTCCAGCGTTGCACTTTTCAACATTTTCAAAAAAATACCAAGTTCTCTGGTTTTCCAATAAATGAAACCAAACCACCTAATCCGCTTTAAATAAACGCAACTTGCATGAACGCGAATTTGCTTTGACGCAGTCCGCTCTGAGCTTCGCCAGCTCTGTTAGCTGTTAGCTCAGTGTTTATTTTAAAATGTCTCCTTCGGCAGTCCTTTCTACTTCCGGTCTCTTAGTTTTATTCAGACGCCCCCTTCAGATTAACATGAGTATTACATCTTAATCATGAAGGCGGATTTTGATACACTAAGCGTATGCGAGATGTTCCATTTTGTTCTGTATCCTTACAACCATTTGACATAGGTATTTGCCCTCTATTCCACTGTAGGTTTTTATAATAAATATTTTTTCAAACAACTAAAGTGTTGCCAAGAGTGACTGATTAGCTTTAGTAGGCAGACAAGAGGCTCGTTATACCAGATGCTCAATTTCAATTTGCAAAACAGCTTCAAATATGTACTTAGATATTAGAAGACAGAAAGACAGAAAACAATATGCTTCTTACAACTTATAATAAAATATGTTTTTCTGTTTCTGACCTTCTTTGTCCTCGCGATGAAAGACAATAAAAAACTAGATGGCAGTTTTTAAGGACCAGCTAGTTGACTAGCCAAGGCTCAAGAACTTTATCAAACATCATTTTAGAGTTATAAAAGGTGATATATCAAATGTGTAAGGGCCTCAACAAGATCCATTGTTGTTTTTCTTTTGATCATTTTCAGTGCATGTTTTATTTCTTGTACCGGTAATTCTATCACAATACTGTTTGTATAAATGAAAGTTTGGACTGACTTGAAAGAAGACGCTTGGACTAAGGGGCTTGGAGTTGGCAAACATCATCTGTAGATGATGATGTAGATGTTTTGAATTTAACAGATATCATTTATCGTTATATTTCTGTCTATGATGTTTTTTTTTAAATTAGTTTCACATAAATAAATGGATTGAAGCAGAGATTGCGAGATGGTATTCTTTGAATAAAAGCTTTTGACTTTAATTAATAAACAATCGAATTGGCAGATAAAGAGGTGTACATCTTATGTAACAGACTAAATTAATGTTGAAGTCTAAATGATTAAGTAAATGGTCAGGTAGCCCGTTGCTGGAGTTTAGTCTTTTGAACAAATGTGAAGTTATAAGCCTACGAGAAATACATTAAATAAATTAGATGCTATCCTCTGAGATTTGACAGAAAAAGATCTCTATTGCTAACATGCTGAAGTTTGGTAAGGGTACATTGGGGCATTCATTGCAGTTGCCCAAAGAGAACTACATTAACCAGCTGACTAAATAATGGTTGACTGGCTGATGCCTTTTTATTTGATTAGGCTATCTGTTGATATTGCCAATGAGTTGATTTTATTGTGCTTTAGATTCACATACAATAAACTACATTATATTGCTAGTTTCAATACTGGGTGCTTGAAAAAAATAACAAATAATTATACTTTTATACACAAAAGGTACATACATACCCTGTGTCCGAATCTACGCCCTAACCCCTATATAGTGCACTATATAGTGCGGTCGCCATTTTGTAGGGTTGTCCGAATCTACAGTTCAAAATTCGTGTGCACTAGAAATTTCCCAGAATTCTCTACGAAAAACCAGTGTGGATCGATGCTCACTCGATCGGCGAATATTGTCCAGAATGCACTGCGTTCATACCAGAATGCATTGCGGGTGACCCATGCACTGCCTTTGAATTATTTGAAGATGGCGGACGGTTGCGCGAGACAGAGGACTTAAAAATGTAAGTATTTTTTAAAATATCAAGTATCTGTTGTAAAATATATTTGTAAATACGTAAGATGATGTGTTTAATATGTTATATTCCTCAATCGACTATCTACATTGTTTTGAAGCTCATCAATTTCGGTAATGCTAAAGCTAACGCTAGCGCGAATTAGCGCCGAATGCTAAAAACAAACGCTGTTGATATTACATCAAAAAAGGAGTGAGTTCTAACTGTATTAATAAGTTATTAACACATTTTTTAAATGTGTTTATATATGTAGGGACTGACGAGGATGAGGAAAATCTGAATCCAAGAGAAAGATAGCCTGTTTTCAGTCAAGCTCGTGCCGGATGGGAGTAAGAGACACTTGATCAGATTTGTATTCATTTATCATTAAACTGTAATCGTTGTCATGTTGGGGTAAATGTTGTTGTTGAAAGAGGAGAAGAGAGGAGGAAAGAGCAAGAAGGGACAAAGAGTGACAGGAGAGTCTGTTAAGCTTACCTTAGTTTAAAATATTGTTCACAAAATGTAACGTCGTCGTTGTTTTTGCAATTTGTTTAATAAATGCAGGAACAAAAATGAATTATTTACATGTATTATTTAAATCTGAGCCATTTTTAACAATCTCAAAAGGATTTTGATATAAATATCAGATGTACATATTTACAATTTCGTTTTATATGTTAGCATTTATTTTATACATGTTAACAATAATCCTGGTCTTCTAGAGTCACGTGTGTCACAGTTGGAGCTGAAAGGAAAGCAGAGATTTGTCACTGCAGACGGACGCCACTTTACCCGTCCTACTGGTTCCTGGTGTGGCTCAACATCTGTGGCTGTCCCCTTCACTGATGCACATATTGTGCATAACTGAACTGCAGGCAATGATTTTCATTGCAAAGGTTGGTTTTACTTCCAGTGCCCCCAGAAATATTGCTCTCCTCCTCATCTTCATATTGCCAAATCCTCTCTCCACCACAGAGCATGTTCTGGAGTGGTTGTGGTTGTAACGGGCCTGAACCACATTCCTCATGGGTTCCCTGTAGGGTGTCAGCAGCGTGATGGGATAAGCAATGCAGGGATACCCACCATCACCCAAAAGGATCCTTCAGGTGGGTAATGTTTTATTTACATAAATTGGGCTTTTACGTAGAACCTGTGAATTATGGACTGATCCTTGATTCCCAACAAAAATATCTATACATTTGGCATAAGAGTCACATACAGCCTGCAGTTGAATGGAATAAAAAAGCTTCCTGTTAAAATAAGCTGCATTGTCTTTTAGGGCCTTTATGCTTATGCTGCAGCCATCGATGCTCCCCATGTCCTTTTGGAAGGTGGAAGACCAAGCGAGCTGCTAAAAATCCAGAGGCGACTGTAGTTCATTCCCACTGGGAAGCTGGATGACCCTGCTCATCAGCTGGAGGATGCGGTCTGCCGTCCTGTGGACAATGTCCCTCACAGTGGACCGTGGCATGTCAAAGGCCCTGGTTACCACACTTTAAGATGTTCTGATGATGTGCCACACGCCAGCCAGAAAAGAAACACCAGGACCTCAGTCTCCTGTGCCCCCCCCCAGAGTGTGAGGAACCCAAAGCTGCTCCACCAGATGCTCGATGGTCCTGCGGGTCAACCGAAAATCCGGTCTTGTGTCGGACTGACCGTCAGCATAGAGGGCTAGGACAGACACCTTTATGTTGGTAAAGCAGTAGAGACGTGGAAGACCCTGGAAAATGCAACATTGATTATTTCATTGAGGAAATTAAATCTAATATTTTGAATGTTTCATTTTATTTTGATGTCTTACATTTTAGTTTATGAAGTATTAATAAATGCTGGAAAAGCTCGTGTTTTTTTTTTGGCTGGGTTTTTGGATTTTCATATAAATATTTAAAAATTAAAGTTTTTTTTTTTTAAACAAGTGATATGGTTTGACTCTGAATAAAAATACTAAACTTTGAACTCACAAGTGTTTCATGTAGTTCAATGTTGAAAAAGAATGTTAAACTCTTACCCAGCAGATTGTGTAACCTTGAGCACAATTAGTAACAAATGCTTAAGTTTAACTAATAAAACAACTTTGACTTTAACTTTAACTCACAGGTTGTTCATGTCTGGTCAGGGGCATCCAGAGAAAATCTTCTGAGACGTCTGCTTCTCCTTGCCGCCCTGTGATGCTGCATATCTGCTCGTTTTCGGTTTGATCTCACGAAAAACGGTTTAATTATTGCCAACAGGAACACGGACAGATTCATATTTAAAGCTATTTTCAGTAAGGTAGAAGAGAAAACTACAGAAAAAATGCCTCCTCGCGAGAGCCCGTAAATCGTTCAGTGGCACAAAAATAAAAATTGCCATGGACTAATGACTTGAGGGTTTATTTATGAACAAATACATAAAATCTACACCAATGTGTTTGTAATTTTATTATTTATAAATCAGCCACGTTTTCCATGATCAGAACAGCAGATTCATAAATAGTCTTCGTAAAATGTTCATATTTATTATGTTTTTACTTTGACAAATAAGTGTCATTCTCCGCGTTAAATAGAAGTAGTTCCCCTCCAGACCAGGTGGTGGCGGTAATGCGCCACTTTGTTTCCGTGTCAGGCGCCATATGAAAACACCCGAAAGAGAAAACTAGTGAGCACGGGTGTCCGAATTGCTTTGAAAATTCAGAGAACTATATAGCGAACTATATAGTGCAACACTATGTAGGGTTTTAGTAGTTAGGGGTTAGGGCGGTAATTCGGACACAGCCATACAGTTTATTTTTTGAAGTACTTCCGGGTCACGGAGCTCTTTCCGTAGCAGCCTGCTGTGTCTTCCGTCCTTCCCTGTGGGTTCCGGGAGCAAGACACATCCACGGAGGTCCATTATGCTGTCAGTTCGCGTCGCAGCGTCTATCGTCCGCAGTCTGCCTCAAAGGGCCAGATTTGTAAGCAAAAATAACCTCTAAATGTTGACCTTTGACTAAAAAAAGTATATTGTATTTCACCAAATGGCTGCCATGTTTTCCATTCACTCGTCCGTGTACCTCAGGAGGACGTCAGACCGTTTACCTTTGGGATATATTACATTCCCCTGTTATAGAAAAGTAGTCATATGGATATTTTGTTGGTATATAGATTTACTAATAGGGTGTTAGAGGAAGTTACGCAAAATTGCGTTAACTGCGACTTGTCAGTGAAGGTCAGATTGGTGATTACTAGCTTCCGCTGCTGTGTAGGTCACCAAGTTTAGGAAATAAATCACGATTAATATTTGATTAAAATATGCTAGTAATTAATGACTTAACAGATTTTAATACATGATTTTTAATGTATATTGGGTCCCCTATATTTGTGCCAGCATTTCTATATGTTGGACCTTAAAATATTTAAGGGGGACTAATTACAGTGACGTACAACAACTCGCAGTGGTTGTGGATGTTTGTTTTGATACATTTGTTTTTTAAATCAACCATTTCCATTATAGGGCTTGATTTCTAACATTCAAGTCTTCCAAAACCACGTTTTTTTTCTGACAGAACTTGATCCATCACCTCAGAATGATGATAAAGTTGCATTAAATGATGAGAAAGACAAACATTATTTGCAAAAAGTTTTACATTTGATTGTGTCTTAGATTTGTTGTGTTCTAGAGTTGGCAAATTGTTCAAGCCACAAAGTAAATAACGTCAGCCAACTTTGCTGCAGAATCTCTTAATTTTAAAACTTTTAAGCTAAAGTTGAGATTTTCATGTTTTTGTGGAGCGGGATGTGGTTGAGGCGCACTCATTCTTTTGAAGTGTAGCTGGAAACTGAAAAGTAAATTCATTTTTTAATGGACTTTAAAAAGTCTTTACTGCAGCCGATCGAAAGCTGTTGGAACCACGTTTTAATTGATTTTTTTTTTAATTGTCTTGTTGTTGCAGTATTTAAGGAGTACAAAATATTTTAATTTAAGTAAGATTTATTGGATTACTTCCTGAACAGTAGCAGGTATATTTAGATAACATACTCAGTTTTAAAATACTTATTATATTTACCATCAGGACAAAAATAGAGCATTCAAGCCAATTCAACCATAATTTTCATGTGAATCAATACCCTTTTCCAGCTTTAGTTTGATTAATTTTTTACATTTGTTTCAACTTTATAAATAACATGTTTTTTATTTGAATGTATGTTTTAGAAATAGATGGACAGAATAAACTTACGGGTTGACTTATTATTTTGAAGGCATCCAAGAACATCGCTGCAGTTTGTGTCGGAGCCAAGAATCTGCACACGTCCCGCCCATGGCTGCAGAAAACAGGTCATTGCTACCTTTTGTTTATTAGAAAGGACAGGACTTTTCTTTTGTAATTACTGCTCCGTTCACACGTGGCGCTTATTAAAGGCACAGCCGAGGTGTCGTCCATTCTGGAGGAGAAGATCCTTGGCGCCGACACCAGCGCTGATTTGGAGGAGACCGGCCGCGTTCTGTCCATCGGTGATGGAATCGCTCGAGTGTACGGTCTCAGGAACGTGCAGGCTGAGGAGATGGTGGAGTTTTCCTCTGGTTTGAAGGTGATGGTGCCAAATATTTCTGTTTGTGTAATTTTTCTGTTAAGTTAACAATTCAACGCCCCACCTCCACATACAGGGCATGTCGCTGAACTTGGAGCCGGACAACGTAGGCGTCGTGGTGTTCGGTAATGACAAGCTGATCAAAGAGGGCGATATTGTCAAGAGAACCGGTGCTATTGTAGATGTTCCCGTGGGGGAGGAGCTGCTGGGGAGAGTCGTTGATGCTTTGGGGAACGCCATTGATGGAAAGGTAATTTTATAATCTGTAGTAGCTGCTGTTTTTCCCTCCATTTAGCATCATGGGTATGAAGAAAGAGGAGTTTCCTTCTCTGTTGTTCTGCAGGTTTGTTTTCTGGATAGGACTTTATCATTTACTTAATACTGTTACACACTGTAAAATAGCTGCTCAAGTTTTCCAGATGATGTCATTGCAATTATCATTTAAGCCCTTACATATTTTTTAAAATACAGAACTAAATGTTTATGTCTTAACACTTAAATGATGTCCAAACCTCTTGAGCTTCTTTATTTCTTGATATATTTTCTTTAAAAGCACCAAACGTTCATCAATCTTTAAAATATGATCAAGGAAATTATGCAGGCTTTTAGTGAAAGCTGCTACCATTTTTATTAAAACTTAGTGAATTCCAGTTTTACTAGCAATAATGAACTTTTTCAAACGTTTTCAAGATATTTAACACTAAACTAAAACACTTTCAAGCATGGAAAAGAAGCAAGAGATCTAAGTGCCTATTTTACTTGAAGTATTTATCACTAGAATAAAACACAGACTTGAGGCTGAATTTTGAAACATGTAAACATAAATGATTAATATTCAAATAAGGTTTTAGACACTTTAAAGATTTTTTTTTTTTTGGAGATTTCTACCGTAACTCATATTTTTCTTTTTTAATCCATGAAAACCCAAGCAGCTTCAGTGTAACAGAAACATATCAGACATGAGCTCCTCTTGGTTTGTGTTATATTCCACAGGAAATACCACAAATGGGTTAAGATGTTTCTGACTTGGTGAAGTCCATTAACATCATCCTGCAATTTTTATCCTCCAACTTGTTTCGTTTTGTAGTTTACGAGGAAATGATGGTTCTTAAAAACCTCTTGCAAATGTGCTTTGTTTTAAGGGCCCTCTCGGCTCCAAAGTCCGCAGGCGCGTGGGTCTAAAGGCCCCCGGAATCATCCCCCGTATCTCTGTGAGGGAGCCCATGCAGACGGGGATCAAAGCCGTGGACAGTCTGGTCCCCATAGGTCGAGGCCAGCGTGAGCTCATCATCGGAGACAGACAGACTGGGTGAGGATGCAGCTCAAAGCGCATATCTGGGCACAGGACAGCATGAGCTTCTTTGTTTAGGGTGACCTTAAGAAGATGAAAGACTGATGGATGTAGGTGTCAAATTGTTTTATGATTCTTTCTAGTAAACTGGGGGTTGTTTCGTGCTTTAGTATTTAGAATTGCTCCCAAAAACAGTTTGTGGTGTTAGAAAATGTTTTCCTGTTTGCTTATTGGAAGAAAATTCTTTTCAGCAACTGCAGCGACTCTGCAAAGGGACAAAACAAACCCTGATTCAGTAACTCTAGGATTTATTGTATTATTTAAGATGCTCACTGTAATGATTTTTAAAAATAATTATCTTTTTATATTTTCCAACTGCAAGAAGAAGCTTTGTAGAGGAACTATTTTTTGTTTTCAGTGTTGAATTTAATAAAAGTATGCCCAATTTAAAAACGTGTAAAGCATGACTTTTATTTTGAAAAATGCTTAAAAGATGCAGCCCCAGATGTAGAATAAAAGCAAAGAGCATTTAAAAATACTTCTGAGTGCTTCCATGTTGATTGTTTGGGTTTGTGTCGCAGTAAAACTGCCATCGCCATCGACACGATCATCAACCAGAAGCGCTTCAACGACGGAACCGACGAGAAGAAGAAGCTGTACTGCATCTACGTCGCCATCGGCCAGAAGAGGTCCACCGTGGCTCAGCTGGTGAAGAGGCTGACCGACACCGATGCCATGAAGTACACCATCGTGGTGTCTGCCACTGCGTCTGATGCCGCGCCGCTGCAGTACCTGGCTCCGTACTCTGGCTGCTCCATGGGGGAGTATTTCAGAGACAACGGCAAACACGCGCTCATCATCTACGATGATCTCTCCAAGCAGGTCAGATCAGATTTCAAACCAGATTTTAGAAGCTTTGAAAGGACTTGGAAGGCTGATGTGGCTTCTCTTCAGGCTGTGGCCTATCGTCAGATGTCTCTGCTGCTTCGCCGTCCACCCGGCCGTGAGGCTTACCCTGGAGACGTCTTCTACCTGCATTCTCGTCTGCTGGAAAGAGCTGCTAAGATGAACGACAACTTTGGCGGGGGTTCCCTCACTGCTCTTCCTGTTATTGAGACGCAGGCTGGCGATGTGTCAGCCTACATTCCCACCAACGTCATCTCCATCACTGACGGACAGGTGAGTCTCTGACTTGTCCTCTCTGATACACGACACAAGCGTGTCCGTCAGTGTTTGCCGTCTCATCCAGATCTTCTTGGAGACCGAGCTGTTCTACAAAGGAATTCGTCCAGCCATCAATGTGGGTCTGTCTGTGTCCCGCGTGGGTTCTGCTGCCCAGACCCGGGCCATGAAGCAGGTCAGTCTACCATAAAATCTCATCACCTAGTGACTGAGAATCTGCCCCGGTGTCTGACTGCTTGTCGGCTGTCATCAGGTGGCCGGGACCATGAAGCTGGAGCTGGCTCAGTACCGTGAGGTGGCTGCTTTTGCTCAGTTTGGCTCCGATCTGGACGCCGCCACTCAACAGCTGCTGAACCGAGGCGTCCGTCTGACCGAGCTTCTGAAACAGGGGCAATACTGTGAGCGTGAACTCCTCACTTGATCTTCATTTTATCTTACTGTCTTTATCTCACCGCTAACCTTTTTAACTTTTCAGCTCCTATGGCCATTGAGGAGCAGGTCGCAGTCATTTATGCAGGGGTGAGGGGACATCTGGACAAAATGGAGCCAAGCAAGATCACAAAGTTTGAGAAGGCGTTCTTGCAGCACATTTTGAGTCAGCACCAAGACCTGCTGGCAGCTATTAAGTATGTCAAACATCCCAAAAGCAGTGTGTCTCTGTCAGCATAGAGATGTCTAACCATGTGACTGTTCTTTCTTTTTTAGGGCTGACGGTAAAATCTCGGAGGCGTCAGACGCGAAGCTGAAGCAGATCGTGTTGAATTTCCTCTCCAGCTTTGAGTAACGAGCCTCATGTTCTGATTGTTTCAGTTGTCAATTCCATGAAATGTTGAAAAGCAGCTCATGATCTTTAATGTATAATCATCCCTGAACAGACAATAAACTATTCCATCTGAAGCAGGCAGTCCACTTCTTTTTTGTTGGTTTGCAATATTTACCATCAGTTTATATGTAAACAACTGTCATACTTGATTACAATGTACAGTATATCTACATTATTTAAGATGGATTTTCATTGTTGGAGAATATTTTTTAAAAATGTGCTGAACGCAGTTTAAATCTTTAAATTAGCACTTTAGTTAAATGAATTTAGGCCTCATATCTATTCAGGATTATAAAATATTACCGGTACATTTAGTTTTTAACAGAATTGAATCTCTCTTAAAGAATTAAAAGATATAAAAGGAAAAACTTGAAAAAAACTTTTATTTTTTACATTAGTTTTATACAATAGTTTTCCACACTAGAAAAGCTAAATTACTAAAAACTTTTAAAGTAGCCTTAATTTGTTTCTTTTCAAAGTAACTTTTTGTCATAGTAATTTAATCAAAGTTAAATCTCTTATTACCATCATGCTAGAGCTAAAACTTCTTGCTGCAAACTGAAACTTTATGCAGCATTCTTATTTTTAGTTTTGTAATTTTTCCAATCAAGACATGATTAATCAGATGGCTCCATGTATAGATGTACATCTCTTAATTGTTTTATATTTTGATTGAAATTAATTCCAAATCAGACCATCTCAAAGAGGTAATCCCAGGATCCGAAAGGAAATAATCTGATCCTTCAACTTTCTAAAAAAGGACTTTATTGAATATTTATTTGGGTGAATCTGAAGAGGAAAAAGTGTGAAACAGACATCTGTGAATCTCAGAACAAACTTTAGTTATGAATCGGCGAAGACAAACGAACGAACAAATGTGAATTTTTAACATTTTTACAACATAAGTGATGCCTTTTAAATACATATTTTTTGTTATAGAAAAACAAACAAATCAAGTATCAGGGTGAGTCATTTACAAAGTGGAAATAACATCAAAAACTGAGGTGTTTCGTCAAAGTGCACATTTGTGGCAATAAAAACTGTCCTGATGCTAAAACATGCACACCGGTGTGCCATTGAAACAGTAAAATCGGACAAATTCTAAAACGATTGGTCACACCCAGTACTGCCTAGTGTGTATTGCAGGGATGGGGTGTTTATGCTTGGGGATGTTGTTTTGTCTGACGTAGCAGGGGTCATAATAATCCCACTCCAGAGCTGAAGACAACACCCCGTTGGACAAGCCGTCACTGTCTGCAGACAGAATCCGCAGGGAAACGCCTGGAAAAAAAACAACAGTATTTTTATAGCCTCCGGTTTATGACACTCAAAAAAAATGTGTTAAAGTAATATTTTTAAGTATCACTTAGTAGTGTTGACCAATACTTTTTGATGAATAAATACAATGAAGTTTCAAATGAGTCAGGTTTTTCTCTCCAACTTCACATCACTAAGGAGAAGAATTGGGAACAGAATGGAATGAGTTTTGTTGATAATTGAAAAAAGTCATTATTTAGTAAATAAATCAATAGTAAATAATGCTATATGATGTTTTTTTTAATAAAAAGAGCCAATTTACATCCTCATACACAATAATAATGGAAAGACTAAAAGAAAAGGTATTTGTACCAAGGATAGATATAATTCAATTTGATAGAAAAACAATTTCAAACAATAGAAATCACATGGAAATTGCTCGATTTAGAAACCAGCCTACGGTGGTCATTTCAAGTATTGCAACTTTTGGTGTTCCTGTGTTTGTTTTAAATTCAGAAAGGGTGTTGGGGCTTGGTTCAAGCGGAAACCAAAAATGGCTTTATATCCATTTAAAAGTTCAAACTATTTCGGCCAAAATAAAAAACACAAATTTTTACAAATCTTGAAATTTTGCTTTTTCCAACTTCAAATTTTTTGTCTTAAATTGTATTTCTGCAACAGAAAAAGCTTCTATTAATACTTAAACCCGTCAGTTGTCCCTTTAATTCAGATTAAACACCAGCTAAAGCTCCTTTCATAACTTAAATGTGACAAATAAATTGAATTGGATCCTAAATTGGATGGACTTGTTACTGTGTGGTTCTGTCAGTAAAACCCAAGCACAGATTGTTCCATCACTGAAATACCTGCGCTTGCTCCGAAGTCGCTGTCAAGCCCGGGACCCACTGCAGTCGTGTTCAGACAGGACATGTCTGTCATCGGGTCGGTGAACTCGCACTCAGCCATCACTTTGTCAAACGGATGAACTGCAGCTTCTGACAGCTTCTCACGAGTGCTGCTCCGCCGCATGTGGCCGATGTGCTCCATCTTATAGGCAAAACAAATGGATTTGGTGTAAATACAACTCCATAAAAGCAGAAAAATGAT
The DNA here is from genome assembly GCA_023969325.1 of Oryzias curvinotus. Classification (NCBI taxonomy): domain Eukaryota; kingdom Metazoa; phylum Chordata; class Actinopteri; order Beloniformes; family Adrianichthyidae; genus Oryzias; species Oryzias curvinotus. The sequence continues at coordinate 22,767,003 of CM043717.1, forward strand.
GCTTCAGTCAGGATCACTTAAAGATTGACACTACTTAGGTGTCATTTTATCATCAAGTTTCCTAAAAATGAGCATGATTTACACTAGTAACTCACTTAGAAATGCTTCAATGGAATAACGAACCAGAAGTATCAAACTTATCAGTCTAAGACTAATTATTTGATTAAAAAATAATTTATTGTTTGCTCAATTACATAATGTTACATGATGTACTAATTACATAATGTAAAAACAAAAAATTGCACTTCAAGGCCTGTTTTGAACCAACTGTTGTCATGTTTTTCCTTCATGTGTGTCATTTTTGCAATTGCCAACTTGGCTTTTTGTTAACACAAACATTCTTTTATTTACAGAGTCAGATTCTGCTGATCCTCTCCACAGTCACCCACTGCATGCTCATTGTTTAGACCAGGGGTCTGCATCCTAAAGGCTCCAGAGCCACATGCAGCTCTTTTTGTCCCTCCACTGTGGCTCTTTGGCTTTGAAAATAGATGCAAATAATTAAAAAAAAATAAGTAGGTAGTTTTGGTTAGATTTTCTTTTGTCAATTAAGTTTTGTCATTTATGTTTAGATTTTTGACATGTCAGGTAACCAAACAAAAATATGGTCAAATCGACTGTATCTCCCTGTTATTACTGAAAATGCCATGTTTGACTTTTTATTTATTTATTTTTCTATTTTCAATTCAAGTAAATCTGCTGCAGGAGGAAGATCCTATTTGACACGGGGTGTATATTTTTGAGAGGAACTTGGATGTCACTGACAAAAGTAAAAGAAAGCTACATGTTATGAATGAATAGATTAACAGCCACAAAAACAGTACATTTAAAAAAAAAAAGGGGGACATTGCTGATCTCGCTTGGTTTTGGTTAGTAAGAAACTGGCCCAAATGGTCCTTTCAGCGTTAAAGATCCACTCTAAATAAACATTTTCTGATGATGGAGGACATATTTGTAGAAATTTAGGCTTACAATTTCATTTCTGAGTATTCATTTTATTTAAATTGTTGTAAATCAGGAGCAGACGAAAGAAGTTGCAAAAAACAAAAAACGTTTTTTCAGTCCTTCAAATACCTTACAATTTTGGCATCCATAAAAAAAATTCTGTAAAAAACAGTTTGTACATTTCAGTCAGTTTGCTTTAAAGCTGATATTTGGTTAGAATTAGCAGGAAACCTGGGAGAAATCAAAGCTGATGTCTGAGCTGCTCCAGGACTCACCGTTGGGGAGTTTGGAGGAACCAGGTTGATTCTGGTTTCGGTTTCTGAACAACTGGATTGGGTCAGCACCGGTGCGCTCCTGCTCCAGGGCGCCTCCAGTCTAGGGGTGAATGCGGATGAGGCGGCCCGGATGCTGCTCGGGGCCCTCAGGGACCCCGACCCCGTGGCGCCGTCGGGCCTCAGCAGTCGGACCCTGTGATTGACACCCAGCCTCTCCCGGGACGACGCCCTGGAGGACGTGACAGGATGCGGGAGGACGGGCTCGGACACTGACATGTAGGCCCTCCCAGCGTCCTGCAGCGGGGAGAAGACGGCGTCGGACAGCCTGACTCTGGGCAGGGTGGAGCGCAGCAGCACCTCCTCGGTGTCCTCCCGCCTCCGCCGCTTGCGCTTGATCAGGATGAGGAGCTTGTAAACCAGGAAGAAGCAGTTGAGGAGCAGCAGGAGGAGCACGCAGGGAAGGAGCAGGAGGACCACCACAGTCAGGTTCACGGGGTAAGCGTCCGTCAGGTGTGCCGCTGAGCTCGGACCTGTCTGCGACATTTCATTCCTGCAGACATCCCGGTGGGAGAAGGCTGGATCCCAGCTGGAGTTAACGCTCTCTCTGTCTGCACACGTGCTTTTTGCTCTCAATTAACGCGCTTTAATTGTGTTCAAAGTGTAAAGTGCAACTTTATACCACTTGTGGCGCCTTTCTGGTTCCTATTAGTGTTTTTTTGAGTCATCAAGCCAAATATGTGAAGTTAAACCGCCAGTGAAGGTTCGCGGATCTTCAGGTCAACAGGTGTGTCTTGATGAGTGACATGTTGTCATACCTAGTTATGGCCACTAGATGGCAGTAGGGGACTCCAGAGAAGCTGCCGGCTCTGCAGCATCTTCATCCTCAGTTTAGATCAGGGTTGTCTAAATTTTTTGCAGAGACAGATTTGGTCAAAATGTGTGAGGGCTAACCATTTAACTATTTTATAAAAATTTTATTGCAACATAATACTTTTCATTCCTTCTCAAAAACAGAAAAATCCTCTAAATACATTTTTTTAACTGTGAATTTTATATTTGTAGGCTAGAAATAAATCCATGAAATAAAAAAGTCTGTCTAGAAAAGAAAACCTTTAAAGTTGGGTTCATATGAAATATTACAAAATATTCATAATGCATAAGCTCACTGTAAACGTCTAAATTTAAATCATGTTAACCGTAACATAACATGTTCACAGCTACTGTGGTTTTGATCAAAGAAGCACATAATTCTGTTCCTCTCATTTGGCCCTTAAGGCTCTGAAGATCAAGTAGCCACAGGTTTACAAAGGCTTAGAACATAATTTAGCCAATCACAATCAAGAAAAAGGTACACAGAGTTCTTAGATATTGCTGGCTGCTGCATATTGGGCTGGTGGAAATTTGAATGCAGGGCGTTTTTGGACATGCCTGGTTTAGATGAAATGCAGCAGAGGCGACAAAGTTACAGTTGCACTATGGTTATTCTTTCTTTTAGAAAATCAGAGCTTGGTTTTAAAAAATATCAATAAATTCAACACATTTTTTATTTTAAATGATAAAATCTGGACATTGCTTTTCTTTGAATGCAGGTATTGCCATAACAAAGACCCTTTTTGTTATATTTTATATGTAAGAATACTCATGAATTAAATTAGATTTTTGTTCTAATATAAAAAAAAGAAGCCCCCGGTTCTAGTCCGGGCTGGGGGACCTGAAACACCAACGGGGGACCTTCTGTGTGGAGTTAATTGGTTTCTCTAAATTGTCGCTAGGTGTGAATGTGTGTGGGTGTGTGATTTTGGCCCTGCGTCAGACTGGCGACCTGTGCTGGGTGTACCCTACCTTCGCCCCCAAGTAGGGCTGGGAATCACTGGGTACCTCACGATACGATACGATACGCGATACTTTGCTCACGATAACGATACTATCACGATATGGCGATAATGCGATAATCGATATATCTCGTCTCTAACAACTCACGATATATCAAACTTTAAGAAAGAAGAACTTTAAAAACAGCTTTTTGGAAAATATTTCCCATTTATTTTTTATTTTTTTAAACACCATGATAATAAACAACTTGTGTCCTATTTGGTGTAATGAATAACAGACTTTTGTGTAACATTGCTGAAATCAGTAATACTCTGTCTTTGACTAACAATGACAATTTTCATTTGGAAATATCTGTAAAATTCAGTTTAAACAATAGTGAACATGAACAGCAGTGTCATTATTTAGTACAAAATTGCTGTAAACAGGATAAAAAATGAATAAGTCAAGTAGCTGCCAGACACATTGGTATTAACTTTTAAAATCAAAACCATAGCCATCGCTTAATTTAAAATATAGCTGAAAATCAGATATTTATTCTGTGAACAAATTATATTGTCTTTGTTAAAAAATAAATGACACCATTTAGTGCAAATGTGGTGTAAACAAAAATAAAATTCTCACAGAAAAATAAAAATCAAGTATCAAGGAACTTTCCTTTAAGTTATTTAAGACATAAACTGCTTTCAAAATAAATAACCAGGGATAAAATACATAAAAAACTTGAAGTGCATCTAAAAGTAAACGTCTTTGTGAACAACACGATTGGGTAAAGCTGCATGCGATGTATGTTTATGTTCATGTTTTTCTGGAGAACCACAGACTTTAGCATCAAGACGCCGCTCATCTACCGCTGCTTAGAGGAGAAGGGGGGTCTGAGGGCAGGAATGCCTCTATTCCTTCCATTTCCATCTCAGCTGTAGCTCTGGTCTGAGCGTACAGACCAGGGATCCTTTTTCAGAATTTCTGAGAGAGAATGTCAAAACTCTAATGCATTCAATAAAAACCCAAATCCCTCGTTCTCCACCGCGCTGCAGGGACCGTTTTCCGTTTGTTATTGCCGCTGCTCTGTCCCTCAGAAGACGGCGGTAGCTTCGTCTGAAAAAAAGTATCCGCGTCGGGTTGTGTCGGCTTCAGACCAGCAGCAGCCACGGCTTTCTCACACAACTCCGGCTGATGCAGCTTCAATGTTTCGGCGTTTTAACTTACTGCGTTGATATTGTTTTCCAGGTTTGAAGGCTCCCGGCAACAGCGCGCCCCCGAATGTTTACCGTAAATATACGGTTTTTTAAAAAATAAAAGGTCGATACTGGATGGGAGTATCGTATCGAGCAGGGGATCGCGTACCTATCGATATTTTGGCAACCCTACCTTCCCCCCAAGTGGTCAGGATAGGCTCCGGCAGCCCCGTGACCGTTAAGACAATGGATGGGATCGATGGATGTTAATTTGACAAAGGCATTGATATTGGAACTGGTTTATTTTTAAGTAGGCCTGCACAATAAATTTATCGTTATTGCAATATCAAGCTGTGGAATGTGTATATCGCAAAAGATGGCAAAAATTCTGATAAATGGTTACCTTAAATGTGCTAAAACAATCTTATGGCAACTTGAAGTATTTAACAAAACAAATAAACCTCTTTATGCATTTGACCAATTGGATGGAGCCCTTTTATGTTAGATGTTCGCCTACTATGTAGACGAGGGTCATTTGGAGTATATTTAAGTTATGTTGACTCTTATTTGAATGAAACTGTTGCAGTGAAATGGAAATTATGTTTTTAGATGTTTTGCTATTTGTTCATCTATTGGAAGTTATATTGTCATCGCAATATTAATCACTAATATGGATAATTTGCACGTTTTCCTCATATCGTGCAGCCCTAATTTCAAGCAAACAAAACAAAAGAACAATAGAAGAAAAACAAAATAAATATGTATAAATACATAAATACAATCACATTTAGTAACAATATTTAAATTGACTAATTTTGAATTGAATTATGAACCTTTAAATCAGTTTTGTGGTTTTGCAGTGATACTGTGTTAGGGTAAAGCGCACACAGTATGCATGGCTTTCCTGACTGACTGTGGTTCTGCAATTATAGTTATTCACTGAAAATAATGAAAAACAAGGAATGTTATAGACAAATGTGTGAAACAAAACTGTAGTTTTTGCTATTTGCTGCAATGTTAGTGTGATATAATTCAGATTTTATTTTGTAAACATTTGATTTGGAAGTGCATCACAATTTGACACTTAACCATTGAAAAGTAAACAGTTAGGTTCAGTTTCAGGTATTAATGTAGATATTTAGGTGCAAGCAGGGCAGGCAGTCATAAATAAATTAAAAAAAAAGTGCGCTCAAGGTGAAAAATCATCAGAAAAATCAATAAACTCCTTCTTTAAAGGGTCTTAAATTGTGCTTTAAAATCTTAGTTGTATTAATGAGTTCTGTGTGACAGAAGTGTTAATATTACGTGCCAAAGACACTGAGACAGCCAGCACAGACTCTTTGTTTTTGGACTGGTTTCTGATAACAGCTTGGATGTTTTCCCCCGTTTGTGGTTTGGAGGACACTATGTCCAATTTCTTCCAATAAACCTTTGAAAAAAAAAAAAGCAGAATGTGCCTGAACACAGTGCACATTACTTTGTCTGCCAGCCCTCAGTGTAACAGTTAAATTGGCATTTGTGAGCGAAACTGCAGTGTGTCAGAGTCTCCGGCTTTATATGCTTGATGGAGAGGTTGGAGGAACTCTTTGTACTGATGTACATTTACTGCAGCACAAATCGTTCTTATGCAAGAATGTGTCAAAAGCTTTTGTCTGGTGCAGCTATTTATATGAAAACCACAGAATTGTGTCCTCATCCTTCTTTAATTGGATTTTTCGTCAACAGTGTCTTGAAAAAAATCCATGTAGTCTTGTTGGCTATTTATGAATAACTCCAAGGATCTGGCAAACTGTTGACTCTTCTGGATAAAGTCAAATCTCATTGAAAGAACAGAACTGGCCTCTTACAGTAAAGTAAGATGCATCTCTCACTTAGTCACCTGTGGTGTTCCCCAAGGAGCAGTCATCGGTCTAGTCCTATTCATCTTCTACATGCATCCCCTGGTTGGCAGCTCATCCTCCATAAGCAGCTTTTCTGGTTATAGCATCCCACTTTCATTGGTTGTCCTCAGTCTTGGCGTAAAAATAGATGTAGACTTCATTTTTGAAGCCCAAAATCAAACATCTCTGCTAAGTTTCTTTTCTGCACCTTCACGGAACATCTCAGTCTGTCTCTTGGTCCACCTGTCTGATGCAGAAAAATAGCTGGTTCATGCTTTAATTTCTTCAGACTGCAGTGCTCATCAACATCTCCAAACTGTGGTTCGCTGTGTACCACAATAAATTAGTCGGTCATTGAGCACAACCAGCATTATTATTACAATTATAAGGTAAGTTTCAGTTCTGAACAAGTTTTAAGAGTTTAAGTGCGCCTTGTGGTTGAAAAAAAGCTCACTTAATTAGCTCTGATTTAATCTTAGTTAGCTGAATTTAACAAATTTCTGGCTGATATGCACCACAAACAGTAAAATCAACAGGTTTTTGAATCATTGCTGACACTACATTGCTACATTTGCTTCACTGAGAGGCTTCTATGTGATAGTGTGTCTTTTATTTTGAAAGGAAGTCATGTGAACACTGTCAAAAGTTATAAACTATTTCATATTTTAAAAAAAAGAAGCTATTTTCTCTCCACGATTGTGTTGTGATGTGTTACTTGTGAAAAAAAAAGAACTATAACTTTTTTATATTCATTATAATAGTAACAATAACCTACATACAAATTAATGTTTAATTTTTTAAAGGGTTAAGTCAGCTTTGTGGCTTCTCCTTGGTTGTTGTCAGTGAGAGATCGCCCCGAATGGCTCTTGAAGTGTTGAAGGTTGCAGACCCTCTTGTCATAAACTTCAACCCAAAATATGCTTCTAAAGAAATTATCAAAATGCAAGGGTGTTTTTTGAATATTCTTTATTTTTTCATGCTCTAAAATCCTCAGGTAATATAATACATCAGCAGCTATATCAATGCAAATATGTACAAACTGTTTTATTTAATTCAATAGAACATTTGACATTGAATCTCTTTTAGAGACAATATTTTTTCATTTTGTACACAAAGTAGATCTTTGTACACAAGAACAAGTTGCTATTGTAATAAATCAATGCAAAAAGATCAGTCATATGAGCACCATATAACTATAAGAGTGCTAAAAAAAAAAAAAGGATTCGAGTGATATTTTTTTCACATTTTTCTACCATTTCAGGTTTAAGGAAGTCTATACAGACTCAAACAGCACACTGATACCTGCTGAAGGTGTAACAGTACACTTCAGGTGAAGGCCATAGAGCTAAATAGAACTAATAGCCCGTTTATCAGTTGTGCACTCCCTGCTCATGTGGCATCCCAGGTGTACATGGTGCCAAACGCCTGCAGAAAGTCAACTCCTCACATAGTCCTAGCCTGAGCGAGAACTCATCACGGCTCTGCTGCCTCTAAACGCAATCAGAGGTTGTGATTGGTTGTTGAAGTAGCACCTTGGACAAAGGCTGTGGTTGTGAAAGAAAGACACCGAGTGTATGGCGACTGGCGGTTGGGCTAGCACTGGCCCAGGCTGTGCTTGATGATCTCCCGGGACTGAGGTGGGATTCTATCAGGGAAGAGCACTTGGAACTCCACCATTAGGTCGCCTCTCTGGGATGGGCTCTTGGGGAGGGGCAGACCCTCGCCCCTCAGCCGCCGGACGGCGCCGGGTTTGATCACGTCGCTGCACGGCAGAGGCATCATCCGGCTGTCCAGCGTTGGGACGTTGACTGTGCAGCCGCAGAGAGCCTGCAGGCACAAGGAGGGAAGAGGAGGTTAGCCCTGCAGACCTGGTACCCGAGCCCCCAGATTTTTGAGCATCAAAGAGTCCAAATGGGACTGTGCAGTTGCATAACCGAGAGACACGTTGTTCTAAGAATCTCTGTTATGCAACAGAGTTACAGATGTTATAATCGCTGCTCTATTTTCTAACTGTGTGGGTGTGAAGTGTTTCAGTGACTGAAGGCAGCCAAAGCAGGAGCTGTTTGAAATGTGAGCTGCTCTGACTGTTACCCTGATAATCTGCGCGTGGGTCGCAGAAGCTGAGTGGCTGAGACGGCATCAAGGCAGCAGTCTCTGCAGCAGGCATAGTGGCTGCATAGTGGGTGAAGAGCGATCCGTGGGCGCAGTCAGAACACAGGCTAAATTTAGCTGTTGCTCTGTGAGCTCTGCAGGGGCTGGTGAGGCAGGAGTGTGGTTGGCAGACTGCAGCCGTTCGGTTTGTGGGGGTCTGGCAGCTTTTTTCGAGCTGCAGCCTCAAATGCCCATATAAGGACATGGTGTTCTGTCCTCAGACCAGATTTGCGAATGATGCCCAAAAAATTCTAAGTGGCTAGGTTTGTGTGAGCTGTTAATGTGAAACAAATGTTGATGGAACTCACCTCTTTGAGGGTGATCTGGGCAGTGTAGACGATGTTGGAGCCGTCTCTCTTGTAGGTTGGGTGCTCCTCATCCCTGAGGATGAAGGTGATGTCTGCAGGGCCGCTACCAGGCGTTTCATCTCCCTCCCTGGGGAAGGTGATCTTCGTTCCTGCTTTCCACCCCTTCTTCACCACCACATTCAGAACCTTTTCCTCACTCCTCAGGCTTCGGCCATCAGGGTTAAGGCGGCTGCGGGTGATCTTCACGTGCTTGGTGCAGCCATGCATCACGTCCTCCAGGGTCACCTGCAGGTCGTGTACCGCCGCTTGGCCTGGCAGCCACTGCTGGCCTTTCCGCTGACCCGCCTCGTAGCCAGCAAACCCGCCCAAGTTGGTGAAGGTGAAGCATCTGAAGGGGTTGAAAAGGTCGTCGTCGCTTTCGGGGTCGCTACCGAAGAAGATGTCAAAGTGGTCGGAGCCATGGAAAAAGGAGGAGAAGGTGGCGTGGGGGTCGGTGGGGAAGTTGTTTCGGAAACCCCCCTGGCCTGTTGAAACTCCATTTTTCAGGCCTGAAACACAGAAAATTGAATAAATTTAGCTTTTTATGCATGGTTGTATATTTTCCTTCCACCAAACTTAAGAGTTCCAAGCAAACAAAATTATTTCTCACTGAATTATTCATCAGCTTCACAGCTATCAAGCTTGCCATGCTAATGTGGCAGAATTATAGTCATTGTGCATCAATTTTTAGCCACTAAAATGACAGGAACACTCAATGTACCCTCCTACACCACAGCTATGAGCCAGATGGCCCTTGTTATCTAATCTATTAAAAGTGACATTATAAAATGACTGCATTTTTTGTCTTTAGCTCACCTTCTTCTCCAAACTGGTCATAGACGCTTCTCTTTTGGGGGTCCGTCAGAACCTCGTAAGCTTCTGCAATCTCCTTAAACTTGTCCTCCGCGTCTGGGTCACTGTTCTTGTCTGGGTGGAACTTGAGAGCCAGCTTCCTGTAGGCCTTCTTGATCTCATCCTCATTAGATTCGTGGGTGATGCCCAAGATTTTGTAGAAATCTTTGCCTTGAGGTTTGATGGACAGGCAAGGCACGTCCTGCTCAGACTTGGTACTTTCCTGTGAGAGCAAGATCCTTCTTTTAGTACAAGTTTTTCCTCATAAATACCTCATTTGGAGATGTTGATGGAGTTGTCATGTAAGAAATGAATGTGTTAAACTGAAAGTGCATTTAAATTCTAATCAGTGAAATAAAAGGGGGGGAGAATCCCCGTCCCTGCAGAGTCTATGCTGCTGGGGAACAGGAATCTCATAGGCTGATGCTTTAACTGAAAGGGAGGAGCCCAGTGAAGGGAGTTAAAGACTTTCTCTTGGAGACTGAGCTTGCAGCAGCTCTCTGAATGTGAATGAATCCAAAACAACTCAACTCTGACTTTTTGTGTTTGATTTTTGGGACAATTTCCCATGAAATGTAAATAAAACAAATAAAATAAAGTACTTACAGCTGAGGATGAGGAGCTGGAGCTGTCACCTCTGTGCATAACCCGAACTTTGCACTTGACATTGCCGTTTTTCTGCTTCACACCGAACTGGGTCCAGATCAGAACCATGTTGAGTCAAAGACAAAGTGTCGCTGTCCACTGGCTGTGGTGCTGAAATCGCTCTGCTCGGTCGAGTTTGAGTCTGTCGGAGCTCCTCTCGGCTCTCCGTTAAATACCGCCGCCGCGGCTCGTTCACAGTCTCCTCACCCGCCCACGCAGCGGGACGGAGCTTTCCCCGGACCGCCCCTTTCCTCACACGCGGCAGGGGATGCCGGTGAGCTCAGCGGCGCTCGCTGCAGAGCCATTGGTGCGCAGGCGATGATGGCTCGGATGTTGCAGCCTCCCGCTCCATCTGGAGACTTGCTTCCGGAGTTCTTGAAGGCAGCTCCGAACAGACAGTCACGACACGGTACACCGAGTACTCTGCTTCAGACAGACGGAACAGACTGAGATCTTCTTAATAAAGGGAAAAAAAAAGATCTCTTTCTGGCAAAAGCAGGCAGATTCTTAGTGAGCTGCAGCCCATAATCAGCTAAAACACCAACTGGCATGGCAGTTCATTAGTGCTTCAGACAGTTATATAACAGTGTAATTAGTTAACACATGAAAAATGCAGCTTGGAAACATGTTCATTTTTTTCAGTTTTTGAAACATTTTGGTGCATTTTTTAAAGGTCTTTGCATCAACTAATCATTTTTTAAAATGCATTCAAATGTACATAATTTCCCTGCATCCTTATTACACCTATCCTCTTATTTGTATTGCATTTTTGTTAGACAGTTGGCATGAAATTTGCAACCAAAAAAAAAAAAAAGCCCAGATCATGACCCCATCACCACCAGACCTGCCCATCCACAAATCCAGAACCCCCAAGACAGGCGCTACCATATCGTTTCAGTTTTGCATTTGGCAATGTACACTAAAATAGCTAGAAATGAGCATTACAGCGTAGCTAAAAAAGAGAGCGCAGGATGCAGAAGCAGCAATGAAACCACTTCAGCATCAGCCAGGCAAGTGCAGCCAAGCACAGCAATGACGAACATATGAGCTCCGCCTCTCCACTCTGCTGTTTTGGGGTCTCCTCCACTGCATGGCAACACAAGCGGCACTAAGACTCAGGGCAAGTGTGACTAAAACAATGATCCAGGGCAGTCTTTATCTGGAAAGTAACAGAGTTTTTCTATGGCACCAAAACAGACCATGGTAAGAATGTTCAGTAAAAAGTGTTGTTGGAAAATATTTCCCATGATAGACAGTTCAGTACAATTTGTTATGTTTTGTTAATTCTCATTTTGTTGATCTTTATTTACATTTAATATTTGAGTTTCTGTTGTGAAAGATTAAATAAACATGTATAAAAATATCAAACGAAAAGATGTGATAATTGTGCTCATCCCAAAATAAACAACAACCCCCCCCGAGCTAAACTCCTCTGGAGTCGGATCTGTCCACCACTAAACTAAACAGTGATTGTGCTAATTTATTGTTTATTTTTATGAAATGTACCAGTCTTGCCAAACGGCACTGGTTTGTGATTTGTTCAGACACAAACTGTCAAAGCTAAAAAGTAATATGTGTTGTGTTTATAGAGAAGAGGCTGTTTCTTGACAGTCTTTCAATCAAATCACACTTTTTTTTTTCTTTAAAGTGTTCTGCCACCAGCTTTTACACCTACCCTGCTGTGGGGTTTGTGCTGCAGCTTAGCTCTCTAGTTTGTGTTGTTTTCCAGCTTGATCTCAGGTGACTTTGCTGGGTCCTCCACTCCTGAAGAGATTGGCGGCTGCCTTTAACTTTTCAAAGGCAGCCGCCAATCATCTTTTGATCCATTGTAAAAGTGTTCCCTGTGGTCTTTTAATTATGATTATTTTGTTTTTTTGCCAAAATGTAAAAACCTGTGTCATTTTCCTGGACAGAGTTTCTGCAGAGCTGCAGTAGTTTATTAGAAATTCGCCTCTCAATTTTTCCTTTGGCATAGAGCAATCCTGCCCCCCTCCCCCCAACCAGTTTCTGAGAGCTCTCTGTTTACACTCTCCCCCACTAGCTTACAGCCCCTCACAACCCCAACCTAAGATTAGTGCTGCAACAAGAAGGGTGAGCAATATTCAAGCTATAAAGCTGTAAAGTTTTCAATGAGGAAAATGAAGACCAACATGGATCTATTTGTCTACAGGTGGATGTATAAGAATGGAGCCTGCCTAGTGTATTTTCTACATAACAAATAAGCTCTTATTCCAATGGCATTTTTTCATCTTCTCCTTATTCACAACAATTCGAATAAAGAAATACTCAGAAATGCTATTTTAAGCTTAGATTTCCTTAATATTTGTCTTTATAATAAGAAAAATGCTGCAAGAACATGTTAAAAACACCCAAAACCCAATTGGAGTGGGTCTTTAAAAAATGCCTAGCCTGCCCAAAATGGGCTTTTTGTAATTTTGTGTGTATCACTCATTCAGTGATATAACTCCTTTGTTCCGCAGAAGGAGCCTGCAGCACATTCTGTTTTTTGTTAAACATAGTTTATTTAAGTCCCTTTTTAAAAAAGAACAAATGTTCCAAAGTGATGGTAAATTTCTGTTTCATTGTGTTGTAGCCATAAAAGCCCTTATTTGCTCATATTTTACATAAGGAGTGTGAACTTTATCATAACCCAAAAGAAAAACATGACAAAGTGCAGCACTGAGGCGTTCCAGTGACCAACTTTCTATTTTCTGCGGCTTTTAATGAGCTTTGTTTGTCAGGAGGCAGCCACCCCCACACAGGTCTGCTGCTTTTTCTGTGTGCTGGGGCAATGAAAGCAAACCTGTGCATACCGGCCACTTGACAGCAAACATCTGTGGGAGGGAAAGGCAGCTTTGAGTTATGCAACAGAACATGGACAAAAATATCCTCCTGTTTGATAAATGCTAACACACTGTAAAGCTCTCTGGATTATAAAGTTAATGCTGATTTTTCAGCCATGTACCTTTTTAAAGCTAATCAATTTGTTTGGGCTCATTGAGTTTCAGTTGAAAACATTCGTCCAGGAATAGAAAAAAGGTACACCACATTCATGTGGAGAATTCTAAAACCTGTTATTAAGGCTGTCAGTAAAAACAACAGGGGAGGAAAGCTCTTGCTTCTTCATAAATGTCACTTCAGGTACATATAAAATCATAATTTGCTCCAGTAAGTTGAGTGATTACTTAGGTTTAAAATTGCTTAGTTTATTTTTTTTTTTTAATAACTTCAAATCAAAGCTTCAAATGGCATAAAATTTTCCTGCACTTCTTTGCCCCCACTGCCTCTTAGTTATTTAAAGTCCTCGATGAATCACATGCGGGTATGAAGGCTTAGAGACCCACTCCAATGAAAATGTTTTTTGTTTGTTTGTTGGTGTTTTTACTAGTTTTTGTGACATTTTTTTATGATGGAGGATAAGAAAAAAGAATCTTAAAACTGCTCTCGTGAGGATTATTCAACACTCTTGGGTTATTTCTTCTACCCAATTTTTGGGTATTTCTGTTGGGATATATTTTTGGGTTACATTTTGGAACAGTACAGATTTTTGTGGTTATAGTGGTTTCATTTAATGAAGTTTATGTTTTTTGTGTTAAGTTTTTCAAAATTTTTCTTTAGTTAAAATTACCCTGAAAAAAAGTTTCTCTATAACCTCGAATTTGGGTTAGAGAAAATTAGCCATTCGATTATGAAATAGTAATCAACCTTTGCTACAAAGTCAAAAGAGCTTGTTGTGTTGATTTTTGTCAAAAAGCGGGAATACACACAAACAAAACCGTTGTTTCTCATCTATTATGAAAGAGAACCCTCTCAATGTTCACTAAAATGACTTCAATTGTTAAAAATTAAAAGGATGACAGACAATCAGTCGTTGCTTTAAATTAATAAAAAAAAGACGCATGAAACAGGTCTGGGTAAAGCTGTGCTGTGATCTGACTGATGTTTTTGACCTTATTGTTTACATTGTACTATTCTGTTTTAGTAAAGCTTCAATAGCATTGTTGGATTTTTAATGTTTGATTTTCAGTAACATTATTTATTGAACTTTGTCAGTCACACATTCATTCAGTGGCTGTTGTGATATTTTCCTCTAATACCAGCGGGATATCATCAGTCCTGTCCAGGTGTGGATGAATGCTAAATGTTTGTGTCAGCCAAAAGGTCAGAGGTCAGATCAGTAATTGTATTTTGAGAAGTCCCTTTTTGTATGTTGTGCGGTGAATTTGACAACTGTTGGTTAAAAACATAGTTTGTGTCAGAACGTCACACTTTGTTGCTCAATTGCAACCGGACAAGGTCAAAAGTGACCTCAACAGTACTCTTTGATTTAAATATAACCACAATAAAATGTAACATAAGTCTCGTTTTCGGTAATGTTTATATTTAATTTGAGGTAAATGTATAATTTTTGTGTTTTTAACAGTGTTTGAGCATGAAAATGGCTTTATGTAAAAAAAAGAATTGTTATACTCTAAAGGCCTATATCATGCTTTTCTTAAGCCTTTCAGAGTAACTTGTGTCCATAATATGTTACCTTTGGCACACTATAGAACGCTTTTTTATTTGTTATTTTCACAAGCTAATTTCCTACCCGAAAGGAAGACGACGAAGACGGTTCTCTGAGGCACCGTCTTTCTCTCCTTGTGGGTACCGCCCATTTCATGACATCAACCTAGAGTCGGCCACGGCAGCCTCTCTGCATCTCGTCCGCGAAAAAGCAAACTTTTGCAAAGATGAATGTGCATATTATGCATTTAAAATGAAAGCGTTTTAGCTGATCACGACTAGCTCAGTGGGTGCGTTAGTCTGGGGGGGGCAGTGGAAGGGGCTTTTCTCACCGGTCTACGTCACAATGTGAGAACCCGCTCGTTTTTGTGGGTTAGGAGGGGCTGGTGCTCTGAACGCAGGTTTTTAGAGAAATGCTTTGGAATGTGTGAATGTAGCAAAATACCGCTTTGAAGTTTTTCATTAGGAATTAACCATATAATTCACTTAAAAACTAAAACAACAAAAAAAGTGTTTTTGCATGGTATAAACCCTTTAATTAAAGGACTAAATGTGAACCTCCTACTGTCATTAGAAAGAAAAAAAACATGTTGGGATTAAATAAACAAACTGATCTGAATGTTTTACAGTCACATGTTTATAATTTTTACTACATAAGCACAAGTTAATAAATTGCAGCAAGTCAACTGCTCCAAGGCTATTTTTTCCTCCAATTGGGTTTGGTGCAACTGCACATGCAGGATTATGACACAGACTTCACTGCAGCCAAGGAAAACTGTGTCACAGGGAGCGGACATACATGGAAGTGCTTCCTCCTCTGTGAAGACTCCGCCAATGAGGGATGGAGGTTCCAGGGGATCCTCCTGCTGTCATACAGGAAACGGAAGACAAATTTGGTTTGGAAGAGTCTGAGCCAGGAGCATTTGTGCACCAGGCGGCAGCTCTCAGATACTATTCACAGCTTTAGCAGGATGGAGTGAATCAGAACCGGCGACATTCATTCTCCTCGCCCACGGGAACAGTTAGACTGTTCGTGTTTGGCCTGTTTTTCACACAATCTCGTATTTTCTCGCAGAAACACAAAATGGCGTGTGAGTCTCAGGGAAAAGGATGCTAATTAAAGCATCATGTAGCACTGTTGCTGTTAGGTGTCAATCAGACTGACAGCAGCCTGGTGTTCTCGTGATGTTTCACTGTTCTCACACATTCAGAAGTGACTCCATCCAGAACATTGATAAATGTTCACTTGAGTCAAATATTATTCCTAAAATCTGCGTAGTTTAGGTTTTAAGCCATGGAAAATTTACTCTGTGTGTATCTAAAAAGACACTGAATTATATAAATATCACATGGAATGAAAAAGAGTCTTGTGACACTCCTCCAGAAGAAAATATAGGAAGAAGTTACTTCCAATTTAAGAAAAAGATAGAAAGAGTGACCTTAAAGTTGATCAAATCCCTAGGGTGACAACAAACAAAATGTTTTCAGTTACATTTAAATCAAATCATGAAGCTTTTCAAGCATTGTCAAAGCAAAGTACATTAAACCATAAAAGTGCCATAGATTTTAAGATTCGCTCACGATGCTGAACTTGATCCATTGTTTAGAAATCTTCAATACCTCACTACATAACAAAACAACCTGTGTATATTACAAAAAACAGCAGTAAGAACAATTTATTAAGTTGTTAACATCACACAAAGTTTATTTTAAAATGCTAGATTGAATAATGTTTCAGTTTAAAAGAACACAAAATATTTCCAGATTAAGTGGTTATAGTCTTGAAAAATTAGACAAAGTTAAGGAACTAAAGGTTTGCATCTTTAAAAATAGGCGTTGTTTATCAATATATAGGATAAATATTAAAATAATCTAAATGATGAGCAATATAAGCAAATGTAATTAGAATTGTAAAATTCTAACAGAATAATCAACAGTTTAAGTCAATTTAAGCAAAAGAAATTAGCTTTTGATAAATATAGTTGAGTGAGAAGGAGAAAAAAATCTACTTTTGGTACACAGATTGGTTGTATGTATGTTGCATGGACACTTTATTAGGTACACCTGGGTAGTAGTGGGTTGAAACCCCTTTCTGCCTTCAAAGCTGCCTTAATAATTTGTGGCATAAATTCAACAAGGTACTGGAAACATTCCTCAGAGAGTTTGGTCCATATTGACATGATGCAGATTTGTCAGCTGTACATCCGTGATCTCCTGTTCCACCACCTAACAAAGGGGATCTATTGGGTTGAGATCTGGTGACTGTGGAGGCCGTTTGAGTCCAGTGAACTCATTGTTGTTTTTAAGAAACCAATCTGAGATGATTCCAGCTTTATGACATGGTGCCTTATCCTGCTTAAAGTAGCCATCTGAAGATGGACATGGTCAGCAGTAATACTCAGGTAGGCTGTGGCATTGTAACTACCGGTATGCTCAATTGGCACTAGGGGGCACAAAGTGGGCCAAGAAAATAATCCCTACACCCTGACAACACCACCACCAGCCTGAACTGTTAAGACAAGGCAGGATGGATTCAGGCTTTCCTGTTGTTGATGCCAATTTCTGACCCTAACATCTGAATATGCCAGCAGAAATAGAGACTCATCAGACCAGGAAACATTTTTCCAATCTGCTATTGTTCAATTTTGGTAAGCCTGTGAATTGTAGCCTCAGTTTCCTGTGCTTAGCCAACAGGAGCTCCACCCGTTGTGTTCTTCTGCTGCTGTACCTTATTTGCCTCAAGGCGGGATATGTTGTTCGTTCAGAGATGTTCTTCTGCAGACCTCGGTTGTAACCAGTGGTTATTTGAGTTACTGTTCTTTCTATCTGCTGGAACCAGTTTACCCATTCTCCTCTGACCTCTGGCCTCTAAAGCATTTCCGATCAAAAAACCGCCACTCACTGAATATTTTCTCTTTTTCAGACTATTCTATGTAAACCCTAGAGATGGTTGAGGGTGAAAATCCCAGTAGATCAGCAGTTTCTGAAATACTCTGGCCAGCCCGTATGGCAACAACAACCATGCCACGTTCAAAGTCACTTCAATCACCTTCTTTATGCATTCTGATGCTCAGTGTAAACTGCAGTAGATTGACCATGTCTACATTCCGAAATGCATTGATTTGCTGCCATGTGATTGCATGATTAGAAATTTGTGCTCTCGAGCAGGTGTGCCTAATAAAGAGCCCAGTGGGTGTATTTTATTCATTTTTATTTAAAACTGCCTATAATCTCACAAAAAATAGAAACGATTACAGCAGCTGTTATTTCAATAAAGAAATATTTCATTACAGCTCAAATATATTCAGTATGATTATGAGTTTGCCCAGTTAGATTATTTTTTTCTCTGTTCAGCTTCATCTTTGACTTAACCTGGCCTACATTTTTGAAATGAAGCGTGCTATTCTTAGCCGACAGATAGACAGCCTGGAGAAACCAGTCTGTGCTGCTTTTTGAACTGCATGTAGCTGACAACCGCTAAGAGGTCTCATCCTTCCTGCTACTTTTCTTTTCCTGTTGTTGTGGGAACAGCGAGTGCTGTCTGCAGGGGACTCAGGAAAGTGATTCACACTGCTGGGAGAAAGCGGCTCAGGCCCATGTGAGGTGACACCATCCTCTTCTCACAGCACCCCATCACTAACACCTCTACTGGCCTTCAAAGGGCACATGATGAGTTGACATTGTTTTAAAGGCCACCTCGCTGCTGGACCCCAGAGATTACATCGCATGAAGTTTTCTTCTATTCTAACTGTAAAGTTAAGCCAGAGGGAAAGTGTTCAATTTAAACACATTACACAAGAAAGGGGTCATGAAATAGTAGTGCATTATCTATGACCAATCAAAGTAATCACATTTTCTCAGCTCTGTTCCCTTCACTCGTCTCACACCTTCTCCCCCTGGTGTGCTGCTGCTCCCACACATGTCTGGGAGTGTGACTGGCTCCTGTGTTTCCCACTGGCTAGACTCGAGCCTTATGCACTGGCGCATCAGATAAACAAGCAAACAGGCAGATGGCGAACGAGACATGGAGATACTTCTGTAAATATAAATTCAGATGGAGCCGCGCTGTCGTCTGACATTTTCCTCGCACCAAGATCAGAATCTGCCTGGAAAGTAAGAGGTTATTCTCATAGGAGGAGATGGAGGAAGACGGAAGACTGATGAAGAACAGAGGGTTCACAGAAAGTGGTGGAAGCAGGAAAAGGAATAGAGATGAGGCTGGATGTGAAATCTGCATTGATAAAACCCTGCAGAGTTTGAAGTGTGCTGTCTGAAAGCAATAACTGGCTTCCCTTTAAAATTGGGTCTGTAAGCATGATCTAATAACACATTTACATCTGTTTGCAACCATAAAAATTCATAAAATGCCTTAAGAAATGGTTTCCCCACCCCTTGTAAGGCGCTAAGGAGTTTTTTTTTGTAATGTGCTGCCCTCTGCAGAACCATGAGCAACACTGCAGAGGAACCTATTAAAAAAAAACATCTAAACTAGTATTCTAGTATTTACATAACCAATCTAGTTACATAAGAGTTCTTAAAGGACGGATCATTATCATGCAGATTCACATTTGGTGACTCTCCACTTTCATTCCCTCCGTTGCTTCTTGGATGCTGCTCTGAGCCTTCCCCCACGCCTTTAATTGTCTCAGGTAGCGTCGGTTTTCCTCGGGGTAGGAAACCGCAGCCAGAGGAAGCCTGCACAGGGCTGGGTTCTCGGAGGAGAGGAGGAGGAAGATGAGAGTCGACAGGCAGAAAGGCCACGTGCAGGCTGGTAATGAAAGCTGAGAGGAGATGCCACAGGAGAGGGGAGCGTGACACTTCATATGTCAGACACCTGCGGAGGATTTTCACACTTTGACTCCGGAGGAAAGTTACTTACCACAGACATGAGTTTTGAGGTTGCCGAAGACATGTATGCACAGAAAAATGCTGGAATAAGTAGAGTTAGAGTTAGTTTCCCCGGTATCTGTTTGATGATGGATGCTTTTAGACTCACCGCATGTGAGAGCCAGTATATGGATTTGCCAAGTTAAAGCATAGAAGACCCCTCCAATGGCAATGCAGGATAAGACGCTGTTATATCCCCAAAGCCCCGAGTAAACATCAGTGGGAGGGGCAGCCAGAGCAAGCCCTGCACAAGACCAAAAAAAATAAATAAATCTGAACACTATTTCAAATTATGTTTCATTTGAAGGGAGTGCCCCACAGACAGCAGTTATAAGCATCTCTTACCTGTGCACAGGCCAGCAATAGAGCCCAGGATGGCATGAAAACAGATAGTTGGGGAGCAGAGCAGCAGGGCCAGCAGGATGACACCTCCTGTCCAAGGATTGTCACAACCAAACACTTGACCGACACCGACTGGCACCGACAAAAATACCTGCACACGGAAAGCCTCCATTCAGTTCCTGCATGGATCCAACTTCACATTTCCATCTCAGGGAAAAAGAAAAGTATTCTACAGCATCTACAATACGGATTTATCAAATTGTTTTCCAAGGTTAGGGCTTTTTTTGAATGTGAAATAATATTCAAAGATTAACTTTCTTGCTTGAAAGTTCCATTAAGGAGCTGGGAGACTGGGTGACCAACCTGCGCCGTAGGGGTGCTCCCCAGAACGGCATGGCAGATTCACACAGGTGAAGATGCATCGCTTTGGCATTTCACACCAAACCTCTTCCAACAGTAGGTGGCAGACAAGCGCTAGTAAACAGTAGATTGGGGTTGACGTGGTATAGTAGCAGAGCAGTTGACTTCTAATTAGAAGATCACAGGTTTGGTTCGTGCTTATCCTCCCCGTGTGTCGAAGTGTCCTTGGGCAAGACACTGAACCCCATATTGCTCCTGATGGATATAAGTTTGCCCTAGTGTTTGGCAGCGGAGCTGCCATCAGTGTGTGAATATGTGGGTGCATGGGTGAACGGGACCGTGACTGTAAAGTGCTTTGGGCCTTAAAGGAAGGTAGTAAAGCACTATATATAGTAGGTATACGCCATTTACCAAAAACAAATACCCCACCCTCCCCAACCAGTTGCTGGGACAGGCTCCAGCAACCTGATGACCACGAAAAGGATTCAGCAGGTTCTGAAGATAGGATTTAAAGTAAAGAGTTCTTCTTCTTATTATTATCATCATCATTTCAATCTTGGCTTCAAAACATGTACCTGGGACAAATTTAGGCTTTCAGACTCATTCACATGCAGACGTGTCTTTGGCTGAAAATCCACCTGACAGAGCAGAAAGAGCAGGCTTCAGTCTCACTTGTCTCTCATAAATGCATCGTGTCAGACCTGAAACTGACAGCATACCTGCGGGAAGAATGGGTGAGCAGCTCCCGTGGCTGAGATGTGCAGACATATCAGGATGTTAAAAGGCAGGGTGAAAATTGGGACGTCCCATTTGCTGGTTATTGCAGACAAAGCACTGGAGACTACAGGGCTGTGAAGAGAAGCAGGAAATGAAGTTTCAATTGGATGCAAATGTGAAGGACACCTAATTTGGTCTTGTTTATCTCAGGGTGGAATTAAAGCCAAATTTAATGAATAATGCGCCGTCTCCTACTCCTCAGGCGCCTTCAGTAAAGGCTGCTCTACAGTTTTTTTCGATTTGACTCACCACAACATGGATAATAAGACGTTTGGAACAAAGAGCCACAGATGCCAGTCTCCTTTGGCAGAGAACACAGCCATCAAGATTCCAACCAAAGATCCATTGTAGCCGTGTAATCCTGCTGACACAGCATCCCTGAGATGAACACAAAACATTTAGCTGACATGAGTGGGGGAAAAAAAAAAAGACTACGAAGATCCCAGAGGAAAGTATCGAACCTGTTTTGCCTCAGCGCGATGGCTGACACTGTGGAGATAGCCGTACCCAGCAGACCGTTCAGAGCCCACCATGGGTTCTGCAGGAAGAGTCCGCCCACAATAAGGAGCCCGCTGAGACTGTTGTTGACAAACATGACCTGAGCCACCCCTCGCAGAATGTAGTCAATCAGCTGAATCGCCCAAATCTGCCCTGTTAGAGCCAGACGCAAATGTAACCTTTAAGGTTAAATGCTTTACTCCACCGGTGACACTGGAGTGAATCATCACCTACTTTTCACCCACTCGCCCCACGGCCGCATGTCACCCGTAAAATCCCAGAGAGCTTTGAGAACACCAGAGCAACATGGTTCTGAAGCCTTGCTGATGGTTTCCACTTTTGCTGTCAAAGAAAACCACTGTTTGATGACAAATATCTGAGCGTTCATGCTACATCAACAGCTGGACGGAGCGGCAGCTCCACTGTTGTCAGGTGTGATAGAGCAGAGTCCGTCACACCTGACAGGGAGAGACAGAGAAGTAGCCCACCCTCTAACATCATTCACCTCCACCACATAAATGCCGCCGTACTCACTCATATGCTTACCTTGGTCGCTTAACCCCTTTGACCTCACGCATACATTAGATCCAGCACAGAGTCCCCGCTAATCTATGGCACCTTCCCATAAGGAAATGGGCAAGCAAACAGCACAGACACCTCAGCTGATGTGGTCTGCAGATTAACCACACCTGTGAAGTGTGGCCATCATGTATGCTTTTCTAAAGACTTTTTGTACATTCTATAGGGAGTTTATGTTAACGTTTGTGTGAGTGAATTCTTTAATGTATGTTATGTGAGGGGGGCTTTAGTCACATGCACCTGTATAGAGGGTTGACCTGTTTGGGTGCTGTGGGCTTTTAGGTTGTCCAGGCCCATGGAAGGTTGTAGACAGGAGCATTGCATTTTCCTTTAGGCCTGTGCAGCCACCTTAAGGGACGTCATGAAAATAAAACGTACAATTGTTGTGAGTGTGGTGTTTTCTGAAGTATCTGTAAGGTCAATGTAAGTTGCATGCACTTTTGATGGACAGGTGATGCTGTCGTACGGTGCTCTAGTGCCGTACTGTAGTTGTTAGTAAGGTGTGAGTACTAACTCCTTACGGCCACAAACGAATGCTGCACACGAGGTGTGCCAGTGATGCATTCAGGAACACTCTAAACCTGGTCTTTGAATGCAAATTAAGCCCAGGGGGTTCACAGTGAACAGGCAAGGAGCTTCTTCTTCTTCTTGTTTCTCTACTGTTGACTAGCGCATGTCTGCTACCTACTGTTGTAAGAGGCTTGGTGGGAAATGTCAAAACGGTGTCAATCTTGTGAATCTTGCTCCAGGCTTTTTCTTTCACAGCTCTATTCCAATATGTGAAAGACTTGGTGGCATATATTTCCAGCCGGACACAAACCGCATTCATTAATTCCTGCTCCATGATCAATTTTCAAATGTTTGGCACATCTGTGAATTACAGTTTTTTTTACAATTGCTAAAACACTAAGTGCCACTCTCCAAACCAGTTGATCAATTGCTTTAGCTCTTTTTTTTCCAAAAAGATCACTGTTTGGTCTAAACACACAGTTTGCAAAACTCTAGTCTACTCTTCGCAGAACACATGACACAATCTCACTTTTAAAACATAGTTGGCATTCACAACACACAAGATGCAAAGGGTAACACTCCAGGACTGTAGATAGCAAAAATGCAATCACTAGATGCTACCTGACCTACAGCTGACCCGTCCACCCACCAACGGCAGGGTGTTTGCTGCTTGGCGTTCTGTGGAATGAAGAAACTGAGAATGCAGCGAAATTAGAAACAGAAAGAAGAAACCCGTCTGTGTTTTTGGCCTGAAGGGTTTGTGTTTGTTCTCCATGTCTCAAGGATTTTATAAGTAATTTTTTTTTATTACCTTCAACCTTTGAGCTGGATGTAAAAACAAAAAAAAATAATCAAGGGGTTTATTTTATAAGCTCAAAGCTTCCAGAAGGGACCAGTGTTATCACAGACAAGATGCCTGATGTACAAAACAGGAAAAAGATGAAAAAAAAAAGAAAAGTTTATATTTTTAATGTTTCCAAAAGTGGACAGCATGTGTATGAGTTGGTGAAAGCTGTGTCTGTGTTGACTGGGTCATGTGATTGGACATGTTTCGTTGATTGGTGGATTCCTCAGGGTGCACCATTCTCACCAGGGTCTTCAGTAATCTTAGCTCCTTGAAGGTTTCTAAGGCTCAATCAATATGTCACTGATGAGGATGTCCAATTTTGCCAGGACTCTCTTGCAAAAGAGGTTTTTAATCTCACTTGAAACATCTTGGTTAAATAAAAGAAGTCACCAACAACACAATCATCTAAACCTGCAATGTCGTCAGGCAACATTGGTCTGACCCACACTAACTTAAGTTTAATTTGCGACTGAAACCTGAATATCAAGTTTGAAATGTTCAGGATTTAAAAAAAAAAAATTGAATTTGACATCAGCAATTTGTTTTCAAGTTAGGTAAAATATAGAAAAACCTAATGAACCAAAAATGGAACGTCCCATCTTGCAGCTAATTATGGTTGGCTTTATCTCAGCTTCATGGTGGCTGTAAAAGAACAGAGCCTCTCAAAATTCAGATTAGCGGTTCACCAAGCCCAAGCTGAGAAAAACTGCCTCCACATGAGGCAACTACTCCAGAATGTTTCCCAAAATTAAAATCTCATCTGATAATCATCACATGTGCAACAAGGCTGAAAACGATACCGGATTCCTTCAAGCAGCTCTGAAAAGCAGGTATTGAACAGAAATGGAAATCACCATCTGAGAGTACAGTTTACTGTGCCATCTGCAGCTGCAGATTAAAGCTCCGTCATGCAAATAGGAAGCCATGTGTGGACGGGATTCAAAAATGTGGCTTCCTCCTCTGGGCTGAAACCCATTTAAATGGAGTGAGGCAGAAAACTGTTCTGGGTTATAAATTTCAATCCTTTCTTTCTTTCTTTTTTTATTTTTATTTTAGCTGCCATGTTTACTTATTTAAATCCCCGAAACAGCTTCCACCCAGAGGGTTTTAATCAACTTTAGGGTAAGCTGTGGTTAAGCGAACTTCTCTTTCTAACTAAAAACTAAAAAATATAACATTTTAACATTGTTTTCTTACTCTGCAACAATTTCTTTTGTTTTTTCTATTGTGAATTAAGAATATATTTAAGAGATTTGCAGAAATGTATAATGAGTTTATCTAAATTTCTTTTAAAAGATTTTATTGGCACAAAAAAAACAAAAATAAATACACAAAAACTTGTTTTTTCTTTGTGACAATGTATGGTAATGAAAGGTGAGCAGAAAAAAACCCCATACTAGTTCTGCCTCTTTTATTGAATTATTGAACCATCTGTGCACTTTTTTTTCCCATTTTCTCGCCCTTAAAGCTGTTGATGTAGCAGCCTTCATGGGTTTATTAGGATTTAAGTTCTGTTTGTGCCTATATTAAATATTTACCTGTAGATCCCATATTCTGCTTCTGTATATAGATTCTATATTATAGAATATAGGACAACTTACCTGTATGATACTGTTCAAACAGGTATATACTTATCTTGTTGCTTTTCATGGTTTGAAAACAGGTCAAAGAAACAAAATATTAATCATTTTATTCCCTCAGTTGACAGTGACACTAGAAAGCGTTACCTGCACACAACTGCGCAAAGTCTATCTTTGTGTCTTTTTATATGTTTGTGTTTGGAAGAGTGATCAAAGATTTCTAAAAACAGCGTCCCACTGTGACATCCTGTGTCGGAGCTCTCTGCAGGAAAGCTTGGGCGTGTTTTTGCTGTTCAGAGAGCAGTAAACATTTGATCCTTCATGTTGACTTGCAGCATATTTTTTTTCTTTGTTGCAGAATTTCCACTTTTGTCCCCTCATGTTTCATCAACAGACCAGAGAGATGTTAACACAGGACTTCGGTTCTCTCATTGGAGTGTTTGCAGTTAAGAGTTGAGGTTTTTTTTAGCAGTGTTTTTTTTTTTAGATCTCTTTTGCATTTTTATCACTAATGAAATATCTGTTTAAGGATTTTTTTTAAATGTTAATTAAGATTGAAAATGTTTTGCCAAAGCAGGAACAGACAGACCTAGGAGCTGAGTAAACTCAGAAAGGTACTTTGCTTTAAAATGAAAAAAGAAAAAAAACCCTCTGAATCTTAAGAAGATCAAAGGACCCTTGTTTCAAAAATTAAAAAAAAGGGTCTTATTTTCTGTCTGGCAGGAAAACTATCTTTTTAAGGACATTTTTTTAGTAAAAAAACATTTCTAAATGACTATATTTTTTTCTTAAATTACGATTAAGACTATTTTTTTATTCCATTGGAAGATTTTTTGCTTTTTAAACTATTTATTTCAGAAAACTTTTTGACTTACTTCTCAGGGGCCTGTTTTTGCAGTCAACTTAAATATTTTTTAAGGAAGAAAGATGCAGTAAAAGATACCGAATGAAGTAAAAAAATGAAGATATTAAAACAGTAGTAAAGTGTAACAAACTAAATCTGCATCTATGATCATTTCAGTTTGGACAAAAAAAGAAAAGTCGAACCTAGATTGTTTTTCTTACCTGTCTCCATGCTAAAGATAATTTTCAGGTCTTTGGAACAGCATACTTTGCAGAACTTCCACTCCTCTTGCTTTTAATGGACCTGAGACCAAAGTCTCCCCATGCAGCAGCTAAGCAGGCCGAACAATGCTCTTAGCAGCTAAGGAATTTCCGGATGAAGCAAAAGAAAAGCTTTTGTTCCAGAATGACTGCAGCAAAACGAAACACTGCAGCTACTGCAGAGTTTGCACTACTTTCAGTAATGTGATGGTTGATGTGCAGGTGGACTTTAGCTATACAAGTCATGAAAGGCATCAACATTTTTATTTTTACTTAAAAGATTGATTAAATTTGGTCTAAATGCACTGATATCTTACAAACTACATAACAAGGATTATAGAGAAATGATTGAATAAATATTAGGGGTAGAGCACGTTTTTGGGACTCCTCCAATTTCTCAATTTGCACTGAAAACGTTTGCGACCATTTATGCAAATTTGGAACAGTCTGCATGACAGTATTTTTCTTTTAAAGTAACTTTTATTTACCCATGAATTAAAATGGTAAAACTTCTAAAGCCAATCGCTCGTGTCGCTATGAATTTAAACATTTTTTGCCTCTTTAAACAAAGTTAGTTGAGCAGATTTAGACAAGGTCCAGCTTTTTTCTTTTAAGTGAGATTTAATTTATTTCATTTTTTTCCTTGTAAGCTATTTATATATAAAAAAGCAGAAAATAAAAGCATTACCTTTTACAGCTTGGGGCAACCTGAACCAGAAAATCAACACTTGCAGTTGTTTTTCTTCCATTGAAGTCTTTTACAATGGCAACAGCTTATGAAAGTATTTGGGCGCAAAAACAAAAGTACTCAAACAGATGGAACTTCTCTAATTCCAGCTATCTGTAGGGTGCAGTGACCTAAATAAAAATGACCAGGAACAACACAAAATTTGGAAAAATAGCTTTGCTTAGTCCCAAAGAAAACAATGAGATAAATAATTACATTTGCTGACAGCTTTTGAATGAGCTCTGAATCTTAAGCATTACCTGCTTTCTTCCAAATTGTTACACAAAATATTACAACCACAGAGTAACCAAAAGTTTGACACAAGTAAGACTTGTGGTGCTATAAATAATTTTTACTTAGTCAGAAGCCAAACGTTGTCCAGGTTTTTATTCAAGAATGAAAAAGAAACAAACAATTTGCTGGGATCTGATTTGTAGTTAAAAAACCTCCTTCAGTTAAGAATCTCTGCAATTCATAACTGACCACATAAAATAGTTTATTCAAAACACAAAATCATTGCTGTAATTGATATTATTTAAAAAAAAATTGAAGGTTGTTTTGTCTAATTTGATCTGAATTTAATGAAGATTGAACACACCAAAAAACTATAAAAATGATGTTTTTGAAATATTAAAATACAATTTTATATATTATGATGGGAAAAAAAACATCAACTTGTTTACACCATTTTTTGGCAACAATTGGACCAATATTTAGAATAAATCTTACACATGCCAAAAAAATAAAAAATAAGAATTTAGCTCTGTAGTTAAATAGAAGAAGTGGTTTATCATTATAAACCTCCTCAAAAGTTACTTTGTGAAGTAACGCTTCTCGTAGGAGACCAATTTTAGCAAAAGCAAATGTTTCTGAATACATTTATTTTGTTACTACCCATCCATGATCACATTGCAGACTATTTTCATGTTTTTCTGATCTTGTTTCTTTATGATGAGTTCATCAGTTTATTAGATGCTCATTTATTTATTTTTTGTTTAGATTGAATTAAAAAAAAACTTTTAGATGATATGGACATACAGAAGAAGCACTGTGGTCATGTAAGTATGGAAACTGGACACATCAACACGCTGATGTATAAAAAAACACGTTTTGCACACAAATGTAACACCAACACACTGAGAAAGATTCTTTGGAGATCCTGATGGTCAGTCTAGACTTTAAATAGGGTCCACAACATGCTGAGCTCTGAACTCCTGAAAGTCCTCGGGGATTGTGTCTGTGGAAAAGACAAAAAGAGTCACGGTGGGGCTTTAAAGTCACAAAGCTTTCACATTATGTTGTTTGGTTCACACCAGAGTTCTGCAAAGACCACACTTCATTTGAGAAGTGTGAAACCTTACCTGAAATCTCACGTGGACCTACCAAGTAATCTTGGGCTGTCTAAAGAGGGTGTCTTTACTTGCAAATGAACCTTGGTGCAGTTCACTTTAGTGTGAATGGAATTAAACCAAAGTAAAGGATACAAGCCCCTTGCATTACGAGTAGAAATAAATCACATTATGGGCAAATCTGAAGAAATACGAGTGATGTTAAGTTTGTAAAGTGACTCAATGTGTTTTAAGTGTGACGCTGAAGACATTAATTTATTTGCGTCACAGAACTAGTGTATCTTACAATATTTTATCTTGACATTTCCCCCCCACTGGTCATTCCCACAACTGAACTCAGTGACACCTTCCCCCGAGCATTATAAAGGGGAAGTACCCGCTGAGTCCAGGAAGATTCCAATAGAGAAATAAAGAGCTGTTACCCAGCCATTCTATTTGTCAGAACAACCAGTCTTGCTCTGCTGCCTTTTTTTTTAAAAAGAAGAAAGTTTTTTCAAGTCCTAATTTTTTTTCATGATATTTTTTCAATAGTTTTTCAAGTTACAAACTGACCAATCAGATGTTTCATTAAAAGTATGTGGTCTCACATACTCACATTCGAAACATTAGAAAAATGCTCCTGAGCCCGCTCTTAAGTAGTAGGGGTGTGGCCTTCCAACAAGCTCACTTCTGATTGGTGAGAATGGTTGCCATAGATACATTGGCTTAGACCAATCACTGCTTACTAAGAATGACTATCTCCATAATGGTGGTGTCCGTAACATGACAAATGGTGGCTATATTAATTTTGTTGCAGCTGGAAGCAAGTCATTTTCTATGGGTGATGTGTCACTCATTCAGTCCTGTTCTCATATACAGTACAGTCAATGGTCAGGTCTCAGTTTTAGAAACTACCACCACCAAATGAGCAGCAGGCTACTAATTTTCATCTTTGAGTAATTGGGTCCACTTAATGTAGAAGCAAGCCAAACCAGCTGAAAGTTTCGTTTTCTTTGCCTGTTTGAACAGAGCCCACTGGACTGTCCTAGTGAGTGTAGTGATACATTTCTTGTGTTCTCTTACCATTGCAGCGGTATTTCAGGTTTGACCAGATTATGTTTTCTTGTGAGAAACAGAACACGCCAAGTCGTCCTCCTCTCATGGTCGTGTCAATAGTCACTCCGGAGTCTGCGACCAGCTCAGTTCCCTCGTAAAACCGTGCTCTGCGCAAAACACAAAACTATTACATGCTTTGCTTTGTAAATCTGCGAAACAAAACATTTGATCTGATTATACCTGATGTATCCAACTTGTGGGCGGTGCTGCAGATACCAGCGGTAGGAAACCTTGTCCTTCCAGCCGACGTTCCTGGGATCCTTCCACAGCAGACGGACCTGATGGTTGGTGTCTCCTGTGTGCCACAGGGAGTTCCTCAAGTGCTCTCCGGGGCCTGTTTTGGATTTCACAGCCTAGAGAGGAGAAAACCACAACCCAATGAAAAGCCATGAGGAAAATGAGACAAAATATGTGGGAGAAGGGAAAACAATTCCAAACAATTGAATCTGTCACCTTAAGCTGAATGCCGGGCTCAGCCACAGCTCGGAAGGGAGTTGCCTGCCAATAGGTTTGCTCTGTCTGCTTCCACATCACCACGTAAAAGGAGGAGGAGTCCTGGTAGCCAAAGATGAAGCCTGCATAATCATCATCGGTGACAGTGTTCACGTGAAACGTCCCTTCAAAGTCGACTCCGCTGAAAGCCGTGTACCCTGAAACCAAAACCAGCTCAGTTAGAGATTTATACAGAGAATCTCGTGTTTCATTGACTCAAAGGGGAAAAGGCTTTTATACCAACAGCAAGTCCTGGGTCACTGTTCATCGTCTGAACAATCTCCATTCCCTGTTTGAAAAACCAGAAAGCAGGAAAATAAATGTTTAAGCTCTAAAATTAGATGTATATCAAATAAATTAGAAAATGAATTTTGCTGCTATTCTGAGTTGGAATCTACTATTAATGTTAAACAAAAATTACATGATCCTTTTTTTTTTTTATTTTATCTGCCTTATATACATTTTATTTTCTTATTTCTTAATCATATTCTGTCTCTTTTATTGATTTTTTTGTGTGTTTTTATGTTGTACAGATCACCAGTTGATAATGTTTAACTAATTTTTGGGGTTCTTTCTGTCAGCTCTGTTCATTTTAGCTATTTTCTTTTTTTTTTAAAACAATCTCTAGAAATCCACTTAAAAATAATCAGGAAAGAAAAAGTCTAGACCTGTTAAAACAATGTAAAATCAAACAAAAAAAATCAAAACAAACAAACAATGTAAAATTAAAAAAATGTAAAATCTAGACCTAAAAATAAATATGGTGAGATCATAAGAAACCTGAGTAATAAAAAAATACCTGGTGGAGGCCAAGATTTCAGCTTTATAATATGAAAAAACACAAGAAGTTGAAGAGGTTTTTAATTTAAAAACCTGCTGCATTATGTCCTCAACTTCGGTGTGAATGTCGTTCAATTCTAATTTTGTCAGAAAAACATATCTGCTCCTTCTAAACCTTTTTCTTGTTCACATAGCAGAAAGTCAAAAGAAATATGTAAAGATTTTTTGGACAAAACAGCAGCTTTGGAGGAAAGAGCTCAAGGCAACAGCAAAATAATCAGAGAATAAATTTAAAAAATGGCTAAAAAATGGGAAAGCTGTCGAGCTGTGTGCTAGTTTTGTTCTGAAGCTTCACCACCACAAGTGAATCCTTTCATAATCCACTTAATACAGCCCACCTGGTTCAGAACAACCCAGTTAGGATCGATCTGAGCGTCGCCTTCAGGATCCAGCACCACCGTCTGATACGCCCTGAAGTCGGTCAGGGTGACCTCGGCGTTCTCGGGACAGATGTCAATCCTGTCGATCACCTTGTCCTGATCAAAGTCGGATTCGCACACGTCTCCAACGCCATCATCTGAGGAAAAAAGTAGGACACTTAAATAGATATTTAAAAAATTACATCTAACATCGCGTCTTTCTAATGCAGATGTGTGTCTGTTGACTCAAAAAAACATGTTAAAACACAATATTTAGATGGAATTTAGAAATTGGATAAAGAATAGATTTATTCTATCCAGTGTATTTTTAATGACTTTGTCTGAATAGACTAATAGAAAGTTTGTGTGTTCAAATATATTTTATATCAGCGTATAAATACATACCATAGATAAACTACTATAATTGTGATTCACCAAAACATCATAAACATATTTCTCAGCATGTGACTGCATTTTAAAAAATTTTATTTGCATAAAAAAGTGGCATTTGGTGCATAAATTAGAGTTGTTTGTTGTTTTTTCATTGTAGGATCTTAACTATGTGATGAATTTTGCAGACAAACTTGTTTTTGATTTAAACTCAGCCTCAATTGCTTTGTGCTTCATGAGCCATTTAACACAACAATGTCACGGCGGCTCATTGTCAACTGTACTGAAGCGCAAAAAAACGGTGCTTTTTACTCTCATATAATTGCTACTTTGCTCAAGGTCACTAGAGCAGTAATCTGTGAAAAGACTGAAGTAAAGAAAATCCATATCCTTGTCAGTCAGAGGCTGTAGAGAGTGTCACATGTTGCACTCACCGTTGTCATCCATCTGGTCAGGGTTCGGCACCAGCCGGCAGTTGTCTGGTCCCGGTGGTAACACATCTGGGATGCCGTCATTGTCGTCATCATCGTCGCACTCGTCCCCCAGCCCGTCTTTGTCAGAGTCCACCTGAGAGCTGTTAATCACGTATGGGCAGTTGTCCTTGGTATCCTGGTGACCGTCTCCATCACTACAGAGGAAAAAAGAGACGCAGTGATGTGAAACTAATGTGAAAGTTATTCTATAGCTACAAGGATCTGACAGTGATGCTACCTGTCCTGGTTTGTGTCACAGGAGTCTCCAACCAGATCACTGTCAATGTCAGACTGAAAGAAAAACACCAAAGATACGATTCAAGTACACAAATGGTGACAAAATTCCACATATTTTATGCAAAATGCAGATAAAAGAAATTATTTTGGTCTTTATTTAATGTTGTTCTAGCTGTTATGACACTTGTGATTAAAACAGGTTTACTTAAGCAGTTCTTTGACTGTTCGGAGTGGATTTTCACAATATGGGACAAAATAACCCACAACATAATCAATGTAATTTTCTTTTTTCTGAATGTAAGGGTTAGTACTTTTAGGTTATAAAAAAAAAGTGTAACCTTGTTGACGAGCTTTAAAACCAGCGAGAAAATGAAGACTTTTTAAACAATGTCTAAATGTGGAAAAAAATCTTGCTTGTGGAAAACTGCAATAATATTTCATTTTGCAAATAATCCAAGTTTATTCTCTGCTGAAAAGTTTCCATCTGACTTGGAGTGACCTGGTTTGGGTTGGGGATGTCTGGGCAGCTGTCGCACGCATCTCCCACTCCGTCTCCATCCCGGTCCAGCTGGTCTCTGTTCTGGACGCGCTGGCAGTTGTCCAGGAAGTTCTTCAGACCTGCCAAGCCGATCAGCCAGAGGAGATAATTAATGACCTTTAAACTATTTTTATTTTCCAGCTTCTCCTCACTTTCTCCTGTGCTAGATTTGGTAAGAAAAACACAGAAAAATCTGTATTTACATGACAACAGATTAAATAAACGATTCAGAGTCAAGATTATTTGACGTTTTCTGGCATTTTTTATATATTTATATGATGCTACTTTAAAGTTCAGCTGTATTACTCCCTTTAACTCAGAATTTGATGCACAGGATTTGCTGTATTCCCATATTTTTAAGATCTTACATTTTTCAATATATTTAAGTCTTTGGTTTCTTTACTGAAATTATTTAACCTCTTTCAAAAATATCTGTTTGAATACAATAAAATCTGAAATTTTAGTAAAATAATTAAAAGTTTTAGAAAATGTACCGACTGTTGCTGGTGGTTTTCAAATAAGGGAAAGCCAGATATTACGTTCCTAATTACTTTATTTTACTTGCCTAAGTTTTTATCCTTTTAAAGAACTTTTGAACTTTAACGTTTTAATTTTCTTATTGCAGCATTCCAAGGGTAGCATTTATATTACAAACGCACACCACCATCTCCTAGAGACTTTTCGTTTTACCACTGGGGTGCACTGTTGCATTGCTGTGGGAGGAAACTGCAGCGGCTGTATTTTTATTCAGCAGATGATGGTATTACAGATCTCACAAAGGTCAAGCAGCACAAACAGCAGTGGTGGAAGAGGACCTATCTTCTGTCCTGTGGGTGTTTTTGGAGCTTTAATAATAAAGCTGAATGATCAAAGCTTGTGTTTGCTCTGCGGTCAGACTTCTGAGGATTTTGACTTTTCCAAATGCTGTTCAGTCTCAGTGAAGGCATCTCTACTAATCCTGGTACATTTGTGAATCAAGACTTGGTCATGTGTGCAGATAGCTGCTGGGCTCACCTGTATGAGGATGGCATGATTTAGAGGGTAAAAAAAATCAAATAAGGAGGAAGTACATCACACATTGAGACCTCTCAATGATGGTTATATAACTAGAACACGAGTGTTACTGATGGTCCTCCATACCGTCTCCATCCATGTCGTCATCGCAGGCGTCACCTTTGCCATCGCCGTCAGTATCCCTTTGGTCAGGGTTCTTAGCCAGACGACAGTTGTCACATGCATCACCGTGGTTGTCGCTGTCACTGTTTTTCTGGTCCACATTGGGCTTTAACCAGCAGTTGTCCTGTGAATGAACACCCCACATTACAGTCTAAGTTTACAGATGGACACATTTTTTGATAAGAAATAGCTTAAAATACCAAAAACAAAAAAGTAATTAGCTGTTGAAGTTCATAGAAAAAAATGAAAAAGCTCAAGAAAAAGGCTTTTATCTCACAGGCACATTTGGGATGAAACCCTCCATATACGGTGAGGAGCTTTTGTGTCTTAACATCCACTGTCTGTATCTCTTCCTTTTGGCCACCTTATTATTCCTGCAGGGTATCTGATAACTGGCAGTACGTAGCTGAATATTGCCCAGGTCTTGTTCTTGCCATTGAGCTGGCTTCTCAGCACTCAAGTTACTCCTTGGCAGTATGTAGCCTGCTCCAGGTTGCCATTTGCCTGCAGAATTCCAAGGTACTTGTAACTGTCCTCGATGTCTGCTATTGTTCCTTCTGGGAGTGAGACCCCTCCTGTGTGGACTACCTTGCCTGTCTTTGTCACCATCCGGCTGCATTTCTCGAGCCCGGATGACATCCCAATGTCAGTACTGTAGATCCTGGTGATGTGGATCAGGGAGTCAATGTCACGTTCGCTCTTAGCATGTAGCTTGATGTCATCCATGTAGAGGAGGTGACTGATGTTGGCCCCATTTCTGAGTTCGTATCCATAGCCAGTGTTGTTGATTATTTGACTGAGCATAAATATATATATACACACACACACATATATATATATATATAAACCATTTCCACATTTGTGAATGAATTTATGATCAGTTTTTCTGCCTTTAAGCATTTTCTATTTATTTCTTTTGGTGCCCCTTTCGCTCCCAAAAAAAATTTTTTTTTATTCCGAAATGCGCTTTTATTGCTTTTTGTGCATAAAATAGAAGTTTAAATACTGCTCTTTCTGTCTTATGCAGTTTTGACTCTGAAATGCCCTTTGGGCTAATGGGGCCTTTTAAAGCCATTTAAGCAGTTGAAAAATGTCACAATTTTTTATGTGTTGCTTTCTTAACCGTGTATTTTTATTAAAATTACCAAAACACAAGTGTGTCCCTGTGAGCAAGCATGTCCACAGGGGTGTCTTTTTCCCCCCAGCATCATTTCATAGATAAAATCCATAAAGAGAAGAATTTATGTCTGTCCTTTATGTGTTTTCAGGCCTTAAATAGAAACCTTTCTACCAACCAGTTCATTAGGAATACTGTCCCCATCTGCATCTTCGTCGCAGGCGTCTCCTTGGCCATCCCTGTCTGCGTCCTCTTGACCAGAGTTTGGAACATAGATGCAATTATCCTGCAGAAACAAGGTTGGTGTTTTTAGAAGTCTACATCTGTCACAGCAATCCAGCATTTGTTGATCATTTCCGGTTAGCTTACCTTCCTGCAGTGCGCATCTTTACATTTGAGTTTCTCATCTGGATATCCGTCAATATCTGTGTCCTTCCCGCACAAATATCCATTTCCAGCCCAGCCGATTCCACACTGTCAATAACAAATCAAGCAAATCACATCAAATACATGTTTAATTTGAGTGTGTATCTTTCCCTCTCTCATGATTTGATACGCACCTCAATACATTCTCCACAAACTGATCCAAAAAAGAATTGTGGCGTTACGACACAGTCTAGCACTTTTTATTTAACAAAATGTCTTTGACACGTCATTCAAACCTGGCATTTTGGATATTTGAGGCAGTTTTGTCTTTGTGGTTCATAAAATTGGGTTATTTTAATGTATCGAGGTATTGTTTGGGGTGGAAAAAGAAGGATTTAGAGCACATGGCACACATCCCGTGAAGGAAGGTCTAAGGGCAGGGATGTCCAGGGTCTGTCTAATTCAAGCTATTTGCAAGTTATTAGCTATTGTTCATATTTTATGACCAATTCTAAGTTTTTGTACAATTATTGGTGTGAAGCCTGTTGAGAAAACTGTGTTGTTATATTGGTCTATTTAAATAAAATTGAATTGAATTGCATAGCATTGCATTGCATTGAATATCTCACTGAGGTTCACCTTCAGGTAATTGTAATTGACCCAACATGGTAAAAACAAGCTTGTGATTGGACTTCTATTTGTTTGAATCACATATACATAAAAAAGAAACGACAGTAGAGACACAACTGGAAAAGAAACTGACAAGTTTACCAGAAATTGATTATTTACTTCCATATTGATTTTTTTTTTTTTACCTTTTTACAAACAAAATCTTGTGCATATATCTGGTTACTCCTGGCACTAAATGCATTTTTGTTACGTATCTGAATCCTTCGCATACCTAATATGTAAGAACATTGAAAAAAAAAACATAAGACAGCATAAGTCATGTCAAAACCCACCTGACAAGAAATGGACCCGTCTCTTTCCAGAACACACGAGGCGTTGGCATGACACGGGTTGGTCAGGCTGTTTCCACAGCTGACCTCTGGCCTGCAGCCCTTCACAGGGTCTCCAATGAAACCCGTCTTACAGGAGCAGTGATAGGAGCCCTGAGGGGGGAATCAGACAGCTACTTGGAAAGTCCTTTGCAGGGAAATAACAAAAAACAAACAAAAAATTCTCTGGGAACAGAGTCGACTTTTACCATGGAGTTCTCACAGTTTGAGTTTGCAGGACAGCCTCCATTACTGGGTCCTTTGCATTCATCAATGTCATCACAAACCTACAATAAATACAATAAATTAAAAACACATTTTCAACCCAGATCATTATTAATGTTTTTTTGCACTAGAACATTCCTTAAATTTGAGCTCATACGTCCCTCATTTACCGTGTTTTGATCCCATACAGTAGGTCATTATAAATATTTAACTACCTGGTATGTTTTATTGAAATACATATTATTTGCTGCAGGCTGTAACTTGATTGAAAAAATGTGAAAGAACCTTATTTTTTTGGGGTAATCTGCTCTTGCTCTTGAAAAACACGTGTTCTTTGCTGATCTTCTGAACGGCTCACTAGACCATTCTGCTTTCAGTAATTTGGCTATAAATCTCAACAAGCTTTGTTGAGTGCCGTCTTGAGATGTCGGGGTTTTTTTTAAATTCAATTACAGTTTTGTTTTAAACATCTGCAATTGATGTCAAATTTGGGGTTTTCCTAAAAAAAAAATCAAGATTTCCCTTCAAATGTTATAGTTTAGAATGACCTGTCTGCTGCCTTTCCTAGAATCCTATATTATTTATACTGAACAGTCATGTACACAATTGAATTCAAATGTGGCTCTGGTCTTTAAAAAAAAGAAATTTCAAGCAAAATGCACAAACGGTATGTAGGAGGTATAGGGGTCAGTGAAATTTAGAGATAAACCTCCAAAATTTAAGAGAAAATTTCTCGAGGGCTTCTGTTTTTTAGTTCTAGGACAGGAAAAGTTGGCATATAACAGAACCTGTATTTAGTATCAGTGTAAGTCATGTTTCATCCTCTCCTTTACCTGTTTGTTGGTCTGGGCAAACACGATCCCCACACCCTCCACCGGCAGGCCGATGTAGCCAAGCGGACAGGCATCACATCGGAACCCCGGCGCTGTGTTCACACACTTCACTCCCGGAAAGCAAGGGTTAAACTGGCACTGCAGAAGAGAAGGGCATGAGCTCTGCTGAAGCAGCAAAAATGTGTGCAATTTTCAGAGGGCTTCGGCTCCAAAGCTTTTAGATCTGATGACATTTTTACTCATGTGGGACGGATCCTGCTGATGGGGGTCAGTGTGATCAGAGAAAAGATGCAAATATATGCTAACTACTCGTGTTACTATGCTTAGAATATCTTAAAATGGACCACACAAATTTTTTTTACCATCAAACACAAAAAAAAAGAGTTAAAAGAGGGAAGAAGGGAATCTACTGAAAGTGCTCTTTCATATTTTTTAAAACCTTTACTGTGCATATTCAAGTTTTAAGTTTATTATGAAAAACATACTATAACACTACATGCAAAGTGCCGTATGTTTATTATTCTTGGGACAAATTTAGCCATTTTCTCAGGTTACAAAAGTGTGTTTAAAAGTAAATAAACAAGTAAACTCCAAATGTTTATTTGTTTGAAAATAATTGTGTTTTTTTTCTCAAAGCAAAAAAAAATTTTTTGCACTGAATGTTATTTTTTAATACTGGAACTAAGGATGCAGTATTAGGGCCACCACAAAGGACAAAAAATAAATAATTATGTGACAAAATAGTTGTAAAAATTATGAGAAAAAAACTGTAGAGAAAAGAGAATAAAGTCATAGGCTTATTGTTGTTATTTTACAAGTAGAGAGTCATACTTTTTTTAAAAATAAAGTTGTAATTTCATGATAATAAAGCAGACTCAGCGAGAGGGTCTTCAACAGTGTAATGTCCAGCTGATTGCTTTGAATTGTCTGCAACATAAATTGAACAGGTAATGTTCAATTGTCTTCTTATATTTTAAAAGCTAAATGTAACCTTCTACTTTTGAAAAAACACGACCTTTCCTTGTAAAATTACGGCACTTTGAACAATCAGTTTTTGACTTCATTCTCATAAATTGTTGAGTTTAAAAAAAAAAGGTACGAGGTCAAAAAAAAGGTACAATTTTATTCTTGTAAAAATAAAACTTTTTTGCTATGATTTAAAAAATATTATTTCATACATGTGTTTTTTTTTTATTAATGATGACCCTAATACGCTGTTGTAGGAACCATATTGTGAAATATAAAAATATGTATATGTAGTGCAAGAAAATCTGCTATGTTTTAGTCATTTATTTTGTGCTTAAACTGAGATTTGAAAACCGTTTCACGAAGGAATTAAAATATAAGCCAAATATGAGCCAGATATGGCATAACATGAGCATGTTAAACAGTTGGTGCTAAAATTCCATAACATATCCATAAACTGTCCATTTTCTATACCCACTTATTGCTGTTTGAGGTCATGGTAATGCTGGTGTCTGTCCCAGCTACTGAAGGACGAATGTAGGTCACACTCTGGACGGTTCGCCAGTCCATGGCGGCCACACAAAGACATACAGTATGACCACACACAGCCACGTTCACGCTGAAGGGATAATTTAGAGTCACTAATTAAACTATAAAGAGGAAGAGGAAGCCGGAGAGCCTGGAAAAACACCAGAAGGAGAACATGCAAACCCCACACAGAAAGGACCCAGCTGGGGTTCAAACCAGGGCCTAGAGGGCTAACCACTACACCACTGTGCAGCCCATCCATCTATCACTCAAGAAAAGGATTTATTGATAGTTTTTACTTGAGGTCGCTCCAAATTAGCACTTTACAGATGGACTTCTTTCCTGTCAAATGTCAGGCTCAAATTCGCCTGGTATTGGCAAACAATCCTGCGCAGGAATACTGCACCCAAAATGTCAGATTCATGGTTTTATTTCAAAACAGCCTAAATGTTGTTGATGCAATATCGGACTCCATCCATTCATTTTCTTAACCCGCTTGTTTCCCTACGGGGTCACTGGGCTGCCAGACTGGCTGTTAGTTGCAAACTAAAGCAGCACAAACATTACTACACAAAGCTGCAAAAAAATACAGCGAAAGTCAGAATATTACGATTTGGGAAAACCATCCTAATGGCTTATATGCTTTAACAAATAGTTGTTGTGACAAATATTGAGCATTACTTCGTCGACATCGTCGCAGTTGAAGCCATCTCCAGTGTATCCATCAGGACAGGCGGCACACTCAACACCATTTGCTGTTTCGATGCACATGTCGTCACGGAAGCAGACGCCTGGGCTACACTTGGGTTTCACAACTTCACTGCCACCCAAATCTTAAGAGAATATAGAAAATATTAAAAATAAATCCCCTTTGTTTTTCAAATTGCGCTGCTTTATTTTCTGAAAAGCAGTGCAGAGACTTACCACACGCCTGGCACTCTGAGATGGTATTTCTGAGAAAGGAGGTTTCTTTAACCTGTCAAAGGTAAGCAGGTTTTATGTGTTCAAGTACAGAGGTGAGGATGGCTGAAGCAAGAATTTAAGTGGTCTCACTGTTGGAGGAATTTACCTGCTGAATGAGGACATCCTTTAACTCGTTTATCACCTTTGTTAACTCCATCATTTGATTCGACAGCTGCTTTGTGTTGACCCCTAAGAGAGATGGACTGTCATTTTCTTCAACTGAAACAGATGTCGAACTTGCCCTATGAACTCAACAGTTATGGTTGTTTTCATGTGGCTAGAAGTGTTCTCCTGGGAGACATTTGGTTATCCCTTTGAACATGTTTTTTCATGAAGAGAGCCTTACCCAGAGTTTGAACAGAGTCTCTTTGCTGGAAATGGCAGTCTTGTAATGACGCAACACTCTCAAATGAATCCCCAACTGCCAGCTTCAGCTCATCTAAGCTTTCCTGTAAGAAAAAAAAAATCCACAGCTAAGCCTTTTGTAAATTTACTGAGCCATTATAGAGATAGACAGAAAAAACTGTTATTGTATGGAAATGCCGTTCGCCTGAGGTCACCTGCTCCCTTGGTTGCATCGTCTTCAGCTGCACTGTACCATAACCTGTGGGCAAACCCTGGAAGGCAGCTGGGAGATCCCGGACTGTTTCTACCAGCCGGCAGTCCAGATGCAGCTCCAACCCGCCTGGCCCCTGCTGTTGCAGCCCCCTCAGGTGGAACAGCAGTCGGTGTTTTTGGCCGTCGGCCAGCACCAGGTTGTTGATGGTAACAGAGCTCATCCGTCTGTCGCTCCGGAGGTAGCGTAATACAGCTTTGAGACAACAAGACAGGGGAAAAAAAAGAAGAAAACACACAAGACTTATGGGACTTTTAGAATAAAATACAAGAAGCCTACTATCAAGATGTTCAGTTGTTTTGAAGCATAAAAACTCTGCATTTAAAAAAAGGGTTAACTTGTGTGTGAAGGCATGACATCGTTTCAAAGACAGACTGTGAGAGAAGTGAGAAAACAACATCTATCCATCTTCCAAACCTGCTCACACTTTGGACAGTTCGCTGGTCCATCACAAGGCCGCTCAGAGACAAACAATCACAAACACTAACACAAAGACCTCCGGGGACAATTTAGAGCCATCAATTAACCTATAAAGCTTGTTTTTGCACAGGGAGAACAAACAAACTCCAAACAGAAAATATCCATGCGGGATTCAAATCTAGGAAAAATTCTCACTTGGAATTCATAGTGCGAACCACTACACCACCACGCAGAAAGAATTTTTGTACTAAATGTTAGTCAGTGACCATCCATCCATCCATCCATCCATCCATCCATCCATCCATCCATCCATATTCTCAATTGGCTGAATCCCTTTCTGGATCACAGGGTCATCGAAGCCTGTCCTGGCTACTGTTGGTCGAAAGAAGGATACACAATACACACCTAGTGGCAATTTAGGGATATCAATAAAGCTATCAAGCTTGTTTTTGAATGGCGTGCATGGAGAAAACCCTTAACTGCACACAAAAAAAACAAGCAAACTCCACACGAAGGTCCCAGATGGGATTCAAATCAGGGCCTTCCTGCTGTAAGGTCAGAGTGGTAACCACTACACCACTGTGCAACCCTGAGAAAATGAACAGTGCTCATCAATCTTAATTTCTGTCCTTCAAAAATAGTTGGATTTATTGAATAATCTCTGATGATTCAATGTTAAAACAATATTTTAGGATAACTAAACAAAAAGGATTCTCAATTTTAGATTAAAATAATCTACAAAGACTTTTATCATAACTTGGTTAAGTTTCTTGTTCTCATACCTCGGTTCAGCTTCCCCATCACAGTGAACTCAAAGTACTTGCTGTTGTCCCTGGGGTTGTAGAGACTAAACACAGTGGTCCCACTTTTGGGCTGCAACTTAAAGGAGGTCAGGATGAAGGCTTCGTTCACCCCCTGTTCAATCAGACCCCCTTGCAGCAGGTCTGGCAGGCAATCAGGCGAGGTGAGAAGATCATAGACTGTAAACAGGGACATGAGAGACAAATAGAGAGAAGTAGTGGACTTATGGATGGTGAGAAATAAACATTTGGGATGGTTTTGTTTAGAAATTAGAAATAAATCTGCAAACAGTTGGTCTTTTTAGCAAAGTAACTTAAAGTTGTAAAGGTCAGAAGGTGATGTGCATGGAATTTAGTCCGCCATCTGCCCACACCATGAACACACAAGAAGCACAAAAGCAGACAGCAGGGCCCTCGGTTGTGAGGGAGCAGTAAATTGTTCCCAAATGCTCCCAGAAACTGGCTGTGGTTATTCAAGACTGCCCCAGAGCAGATCCTTCCCTGCTCATTCTCCAGTCTGCATATTTGGTACCTGTGTTGTTTTCCGCAGACGTTTCTCCACAGCCGAGCTTTTACGTGTCTTTGCACTTTAAATGTATTATATCCTTGGCGCTGTGGTAAGACATCTGAACTGAGTCTCATTATTCACGAGTCCTCCGGACACTTAGAATGGGTCATGGGCATCTAGCACAGGACCCCATGAGAAAGTGCACCGCTTCACCCCCTCTCGGTTAACTTCAGATTTCAAGCTTCATAAAACTGTCTCAGCTAAAAGCTGTTAAGCAACCCCTGATCTTGTCCTGTCCTGTATGCCAGCATATAAATCTACCACGGTTAATTTAGCATTAAGTAGGCAAGTGGTCAACTTTCTTCCTTTTAATGTTTGAAAAAAAAAAAAAGAAATCTCTGGACTTGAGTTCGGGAAAATGTCATTTATATTCTTGATGTTTGGTAATAGTGAATCCAACTTTACAGTGAATGTTTGGTACAGTATTTAAACGCTCAAATCTAAAGCAGAAGTGTTTTTAAAGGCATCTTGAATAGAGCAGATGTTCTGTATTTTATTTATATGCTGAGCTTTTGTTTCGCTTGTTTGAGATTGACATTATCATTATACAAATCTATGCTAACGTTGCAGGGGGTCACAGGAGTCAGAATGTGCTTCAATGCGATGTCTGTTTTAAGCATTTCTAATGAAAATCTCATTCTATGAAGCTCCGTTCATACCACCCTTTGTCACGTCCAATAAAAAGTCTATGTAAATGCGCTTAAATGTGTGTTTTGGGCTACTGCTTTCAAAACTCTACCATTCATGTGTAACTACCCACGTTTTTGCAACCATTTTCAGGCTCCACATACAAAACATGTGGCCATTAAACGCACATTGAAAATTAAACCAAGTCTGACCAATCATAGACTTGGATTGGTAGTGACCTATGGATGGCATCCCTTATAATTCACGAAGTGCCAACTGTTTTTGATCATGAAGGAAAAATTAATGTTTGCAGGATATTCATGAGATTTGCACCGAGATTTGACCTTTTGGACCAAGCATTTTCCAATGGTAGGTATCGAGCATTCTGTAGGTGGCAGACATGTGCTAGTAAACATTAGAAAAAGAAGAAGAAGCCCCTCTCTGCTTGTCCAGTGTGAACACCATGGGCTAAATGGGCGTTAAAGAAGGTGTATTTAGCATGTTCTAGAAGGTATGTCAAACACCCAGTGTCAACATAGCTTTAATCCCACTTTTTAAAGAGAGGGTTAACATTTGGTGAAAAAGTATCAAAATTCTTTGTGTTTGCTCTTGCTCACATTGCAGCCTCAGAGTCTGATAAACTGAAGTAAATGCAAATGACCTCAGGCTCTTTCTGAAGAACTCAGTAAAGCAGAGGATGCATCTTCTGCCTAATGACATTTGTTCTTGAATTATTAACAACATTAAGTTTCTTTATATTTAATAATAGTGATACTGAGAAGTTAAAGTAATCACCCACCCCTGCTAGAGTTGGAAAGAAAAACCAAAAAACTGCTATAATGACAGCAGTGAATTCAGTTGTCAATTGCAAAGTTTCAGGAGCTAAAACATGACCTTAAATTCCACTAAGCC
Source organism: Oryzias curvinotus (assembly GCA_023969325.1). Taxonomy (NCBI): domain Eukaryota; kingdom Metazoa; phylum Chordata; class Actinopteri; order Beloniformes; family Adrianichthyidae; genus Oryzias; species Oryzias curvinotus. The sequence goes on from CM043717.1 coordinate 22,810,711, forward strand.
AAAAAATGCTTCTGATTCAGAAGTTGATTTCTAATAAAAAATAAAATCCTTTTTTAATCATTTTGACATCATTTTCTTTCAGAGTCATTGTTGGGGGAAACTCCTGATTAGTGATAATCCCAGGTTTAATTTCTGAGCAGGGAGTCTTTGCAATCCGACTAAAGAGCAGGTTTCAAAGTCCTGTAATCTCATCCATCAGTGAGGTCATTTTTCAGATAGTAATATAAATCAATAGCCTCTTACAGAACACAATAGGTGTTTTAGGCCTCTAAAATCTGTCTGAAGCACTGCTTTAAATTGCTCCCACTCTTTTTAAACACTGCAAATTCAAGCTATTTACAGGGAAAATGACGGATTATAAATCCCATTACCCTCGACTTGTTTTATGTAGAACAGCAGGCACCTATTATCAAAGATTGCATGGATTAATGGGTGTTTGGAAACTTTGCCATCAGTCACCTTGTGTTATTTGAAAGAAGCTAATAAAGTAATATTTCTACATGACATCTGCAGGCTCAGTGTTTGTGTTTGACCTTGGATAAATGGAATTGTGGCTGTAAGAGTGTGTCAGACACGGAAAGAGGAGAAAGTGGGATAGAAGGTTTAAAACTGTACTCAGATGAGCTCTCACGATTCCAAAGTATGATACCTGTTAATTAAAACTATGAAAAAACCTCTTCAGCTGAGTAAAAACTCAAGCAAATCTGGCTTAATGTCAATGAAAACAGTCTTTTTTTTCTCAAATAAAAACAAATAGACAAGTTAAATTCTTTACCTAAATGGAAAATGATCAACACTTTTATCATTCTTATTTTTTTACAAGGTGTGTTACTCATATTCCTCATAATCATCCAGAAAACAAACACATTTTTATCGATTTCTTATACAGTTACATTTGCTTTTCTGATATTAGGTTCTTTGTGCTTTGAAGGATGTTTCTTAAGTTTAAAAAAAATCCTGTCATATTTACACACTTTAGTTTCCACTAACATCAGACAATCTTTACATTTTTAAGAAATGTTTAAAGCTCCAGTCAGACTCACCCAAAGCTTGCGCTTCTACATGTAAGCAGAGATTTAAAAGCAGCTGGGAGGTCAGAAGCAGAGTCCTCCACATATCCATTGTCCTTCCAGTTTTTCTTCTTGTTTGAGTCAGAAACAATTGTGCTTTTCTCTTTTGACTTCAAGAAAATATGTTAAAAATGCCTTAATCAGATTAATTAAAGCTTTTGACTGTTTTTGTGTATCTGAGTTGTGAAGGAATAGGAGTTCTGTCGAAGGAGGAGCATCAGGACCAAAACCTGCTTTTAAAACCTTCCTAAGACAGCCCCATGCAGAGAAGGAGTGACCCGGGACTAGTCTTTATATTGGTCCCTACTGGAATTCCCACAAGCCCTTTTTATTGTTCATGTAGCTGCTAATTCAGGTCAGGGTTCCTTGTTCGATCACAACATGGTTCATATAGAATATTTTTAAAATGCGTCTTCCTCCTTTAGCAGCTGAGCAGGAAGAGTATTTTATGACTTTGGATCAGATGTGACACCTTTCTGAAATGCCCCAGGTTTTCGCTTTCATTTCTGGTCAAAAACAGGAAATGAGCGCTCCGGAGCTCAAGCGTTAACAAGCCACGTTAAGCAGCCTCAGACAGGGGATGGGTTAGCGAGGCCGGCTGGTCGTCAGCAAGTCTGGCACCGCACAGCTTACCACATTTGGCAAAGATGAAGAAGCTCAGGTTTTAATAGTGTTTGTTTTTCTCTCTCCTAGTTGATGTGGATTTATTCTTAACCCACTCACATCTAACTAAATTGCTAAATTACAGCCCCCCCCCCCCCCCCCCCCCAAAAAAAAAAAGAGTTCAGCACCTCCATTAAAAATGTCTGAGCCCTGGTGTCTTGTAAACCATCAAGATGAAGTTTCTACAAAGGAGGATAAACACGGGTATCCATGGCAACAAACAGTAGCGAGTGACTCACAGTTTCCATATCTCCTGTACAGGTCAGTCTTTAAAGTGCTGCTCTGATCTTTTCTCGGCTGCTCACGTGGACTCCATCCAAAGCACGGAGAGTTTTATCTGCCCCTTTTCAGAACGGCCTTTCAAACGCAGACCTCCATGGTTGGGGGGCTGCAGCCGGGACGGCAGCACACATCAGCCCGCTGGAGGACCTCGGCCTGATTCCCATCAGCGTGCAGTCAATGAGGTCAGACAGTGAACACAGCAGCTGGCTCTCAGATAAACCCCAAGTGTGTCTGACACAATCCCCTTACTATTTTTATTCATTGCCCTCACATGGTTGAAGCTTTTATACGCTTTCAACTTAAATTTATCTCTACTGGTTGCAAAATACATTAAGGATTATAGCATTTACTGGTACCTGACACTGAAAGTCATTGCAGTCTGCTCTGTTATATAGAAGAGTCTAACAAACGGTCCGGAACATGAATGAGTGAAAAGTATGTCACAGGAAACATACTTAAAAGACATTTTCTTTTGTAATGTTCTGCTTTTGTTCAAATCAAACTATTTTCATCGCTGTGTGACAATATTAGTTGGTTTTTACTTCATATTTCGATTAGAAACTTTTCTATCTGCTAAATCTCATAAACATTTGCATTAATAAATGGAAAACTAGAGTATAATCCTTCCCTAGTTTAAGTTGGCAATGTTATCTTTGTACTTTCACATCAGGTCAGGAGTATCATGGATGTGATTGGAAATCAATAGTCAAGAAACGGTTTTGAATTTATTACACATTTTCATTTAGCGCAATTGTAATATTCATCTTTTTAAATTGAATTTAGGTTTTTAGAGGCTAAGTTTCTTGTGGTTAGTTAGAGAGAAATGTTTTCTTTATTTATAAAGATGCTTCTTTCAAACACACCCTCATCCTCATCCTAATAAAAGCCTAGCAAGCCATCAAAAAAATGAATAAACTGAAAAAATAACAATATCTATAAAACTCTTTTTGTATCCGTGCCATAACGTTTGTCACTAAATTGAGATGCAGAATGTTAAATCAAATATCCTCCAAATACGTTGCTGCACAAGCGTGTTCCAACTAAACTGAGCGCCAGGCTCTACCAGGTGATGTGGAGTTTTTCCTCCTTCAAGACTGCAAAAAAGTGATCAGCTGCTAATGTGCCTTATTTTTCCTCGACTGGTCCAAGATCAGATACTGGTTGTATGTCTGAGTTCCTTCACTACTCACTACTTAGTACACTCTATAATGTGTTCCCCATTTTGTAGAGCTGTACGAATGCACAATTCCAAAATCGCGTGCCCTAGAAACTGATTGATTGATGACTGTGATTGAACAATTTGAACAATTTTGGTGAAAAAAAAAGGTATTATGATTTCTGCAATGTTATTATCATCATAACACAGTTGATTCATAAACAATCTTGTAAAATGTTGTATTAGGGCTTAACTACAAGAAATATATGATGTTAACAAAAAAGCTAGTCAGCATGGTCTCTGAATTGATTTTAACACAACACAAATCCCCAGATAGTCCCACACAATATCGTTTTTTAGTAGGAATTTGGAAATAGTCACTCAAACAGAGCACACACATGAAATGTTTCTGGTTTAGGCAATGCAGCACCGTTGACGTGACAGCACATGGGTACAATTCAACACGGCGTTGAAGGAAAAATGACAGAAGAAGTTTTTATTATGTTGTAATGTTACACATTCATCTAAATATATCACTTTAATTCAAAAATAGTTATCTATTTCATTTTAAAGTCTGCTTCTTATCTTAAGCCTGTGTATCTAGGTACATAAATATGAAAATGTTTAGTAGTGTTAAAAAGTGCAGGCAATCTTTAATAAAAATCTGTCTCCTTTTTCGTACAGCACTAAAAATACCAACATTTCCTGAAGCATTCATCTCTTGGAGCTAGTTCTTACAGGGTCTGTCACCACTAATGATACAATCGTTTAATATAAATATTGTAACTTAGACTTTTGTGGAACTGGTGTAAATTTCCGACATTCTCTTGGTACTTTTGTCTCTGAACTCCCCCAAAATCAGCATTAAATCCTTCTTTCTAATTCAACTTTCATATGGATTTTATATATTTCACATTTATATTGTGGGGTCCATTTATGAGTTCTATAAATGCAAACTTCCTTTTAATCTAAATGTTGTATCCCGGCTCTTTCCTTATCAAAGCACCAATAAATAAACTGCCTGTTCCCATTCCATGGCTTTAAGCTCAGTAACGTTTGCTAACCACATTTGAAAGTGATTGCACTACAGATTTATTCCTGTCCAGACGCTTTGGCTTCTCCAATCTGATTTCAGAATGTAATTTTCTGTTGCTTCCAGCAGAACAGAAAATCATCACTGGTACTAGAGTTTTCCCTGGAGGACAGCACAGATATAAGCGGTCTGTGTACAGACACCCAACTGCATATTGGCAATAGAATGCAGGCAGATGTTCCAAGTAAAAAAACCAAAAAGGTGTTTAGATTTTGGGGCTTGTGTCATTAGCTAATAAATCAGTTAGAAATTGTGTACAATATTCAATGGAACCAGTTTTAAAGTGATAGATTTTTTAAATTAAATTAATTTAGAGCTAGACTGCTGAAAAAATCCTGCTGTTTGAACTGCACTACGTGTTTGGTTTGATCTGCTATAAATCTTTTAACTATGTCTGGGATTAGAATCACGTTTTTATTAAAAGCAAAACTCAACGTTGAAAAAAGTGAACCAAAAGACAGACCAACAAATCATCACACGCCTTATTTTCATAACATTTTAGTTAAAAATATGGTTGTGAGGCCAACGGGCATTGGACAAACACGCCGCACATAAATATACTGTGCTTTTTCATTCAGTGACATCAGCATTAAAATTCTGGCATGACCAACAACACACAGTGGTACAGAAAATGTCAAATAAAATTATAGTAACCTTTTAAAGCAAATAATTCAATTACCACATGTAGGTTTCTCTTACACTACGTTCTTTTATGAAATGACCTAATAAGTGATCTTTAATGTTATAATATTTTAACACCCACAGCTAGAGAAGACCATAAGTTACCTTTTTGTACTGGATGTTACAGCGTTCATTACGCAATTTCACAAATTCTGCACTGCTATATGGAAACATTTGTGTATAAAGAACCACTTGGCAAATAAAGAGGAGCTGGTCATGCAACTTATTCAGGTCACAAATTTGACTAAAATCTAAGTTTGGTGGAGGTGGCTTCCTCCACACACAAAATTACAGCAGCAAATAGCCTACATTTTTTAGATTGGATTGCAACTCTGTGTAACCCAGGGCAGACACTTCTTAAATGCAGTCAAATTCATATTCTGTCATTTTCAGCCGGCAAATATTTCCAAATTGCTGTGTCATGGTGGATTCAGCAGTCGAGTTTCCTGGAATGAACTAATATGGGATGGACAGCATGAATATAAATGTTACATTAAATCGTGCAGGTCAAAAATTGTGCAAACATGTTGGCTTTATAAAATGATTTTAAAAAATTAAAGTGCATTTTTGTACTTATTAAAAGTTAATCAGACGACATTAAAGCACAACTTGTACAATTTTTGTGTTTTCTTGATTTTGCTGTTGCTTTATGTTTACAAGATGCAGTGTCAAGGTTGTCATTTGAGTTTGGCATATTCCTGGGATGTTATTTTTTCCCCCAGATAAGTTGTTTTGGCTTGGCCCTTTTTTGGCCATAATGAACCCCTGATACCACAAAATTCAAATTGCTTTTAGCAATTTAAGCAGTCGAAATCATTACCTGGGTAAACTTGTAAATGTGTCTGCTGTGCTGCTTTGGAGAAACACGGTAACTTATTGATTCTATCGAGATGCTGCATTTAAGTGTAATTAATTGCTGTTAAAGGTAAAAACAGACATTTTTTGTTATTTGTTTGTCCACACTACTCATGAGAGAACAACGGTGTGAAAGACAACCAGTATCTACCTGTACTTGCCATGAATCTAAATGTAAAACTAACCCGCACAAACCAGCTTTGCTTTCCCATGTTTCCCTGCATTGTCTTCCTAGTTGGAGTCACTGTACTCAGGAACGGAGCTATGGGGGGGGGCAAGGAGGCAGCTGCTCCCTAGCAAAAAACGTTGGCCCCCTACTTGACCCTCCAAGTTTTTAATAATCATTTTCAGTATAATTTATAATTAATTTTAATTAATTTTGGCAAAAATTAAGAAACAATCATTACAAGCGTCTTTGAGCATTAATATTAATAATAATAAAACTCTTTGAAATACATATTTTTGATCATTTTATTTGTAATGGCCTTCCGGGATGCTCCATTGTACCCCTTCCAAGGCCTTCTGTCCCCCTCCCGCCCCCATATGTTCCAGCTCTGCCACTGACTGTACTTCTTTAAAGCTTTGAAACAACATATCTTTAAAGTATTTTTTACAAAACGTGTGTTTGTGCTGAATTAAATGTGAAAAACGTATGTCGGAAGATTGATGGTAGGTGAGCATGGACGTTCTAAGGTTAACCTCATCTGAGGAAGAGAACATATCATTTCTAAAACAACAAATGTGGTTTGAGTGTCTCAGTCTATTATTCAGTATTATGCAACGGTAGTTAATGAAAGCCCCCGCAAGGCTGCCGGCTGGCTGATGGCTTTGCCACATGTAGACTATGAGTTCAACCTCAGATCGTGTAGGGCTATACAGCTGTTCTCTCTGTCACTCACAGCAGCTGCATGAGCTTGCTCATTCATTCCACCTCTGTGAATGTCTCACCTACACACCTCATGCTGTAGACGGAGTCTGCTGGAAATCACCAGCCGAGAGACTCCGAACCTAGCTGGAGCTGTGAAAATATCTGATTTTCACGAGCGTACTCCTATCCAACCTTTTCTTTCTCTTTTGGTGCTGCTCAGTTTTTCTTTTTCGCTAGGTCAGAAGCATCACTGTGGAAAACAGTACCTCCTCTTTGGCCTTAGCAGCTGGACGGTAATGGATGACTTGCCATGACGTCCTCTGAGAGCAACCTTTCAGACTTTTCTTTCTGCGCCTCCATTAGACGTTGTGTGAATGTTCTTGGCATCTGCAGGGCAGATTGCTGCTAAATTTGGCACAGATGTTCATGGTATTTTTTTAAGACAGTTTTCATAACTCTGGAGGTGAAATACATGCACAACAAATCGTTCATTTCCTTCTCAGCTTTTTCAAAAGATAAAGATAGTGTAAAGATTCAATGGTAAATTCATAGCATTTTTATATTAATGATTTACATGATACATTTTCTAAAGGTTTATTAGGTTGGTATTGTATCACGAATATTAAAAGATAAACAAATGTTTGCGTTTTAAAAGGTTTTTTTTTTTATTTACCTTGGAAAATCTCATTATAGGCCATACCTCTTTGTGAAGCTGAGTTTACACCCCCCTTGGCAACGTGCGTTCAACCAGCTACTTCCAACGAAGAGTCTTTGTAAGCACGTGTAAAAGCGTGTTTTAGGCTATCGCATTTAAAACTCGTGTTCATGCGTAGCTACCTAAGGTTTTACGACCGTTTTGGGTTTTTTGACCTCCTGCACGCCTCCCTGGTAAGGTGGTCTTGGCATGTCCAACCAGACAGAGACCCTGGGGAAGGACTGGGACAGAGACTGCGTCTCTTAGCTGGTCTGGAAGGCTTTAGGATTTCCGTCGAAGAGCTGGAGCGGAAAATAAGCGACCTTGGGCGCCTTTCAGAAGAAGGGGGGTCTAAGGGCAGGGATGCCAGTATAGCTTAGTCAGTTTGTTAGTTTATTTTAGTATTTTCGTATTGACTCTTTGTATTCGTGATCCTTTTGAGTTCATGTTTTACTTCAAAGCCCATCGAGACGACTGTTGTTGTGATTTTGGGCTATACAAATAAAATTGAATTGAATTGAATTGAATTGAATTTCAGGCAGACTACTCTAGCAGTGCTTTACTCGGTTACTCCCCGAGGGTGGTTCAGTTAATCAACTCACCTGTTCAGCGTCCTATTTAAGTCCAGGTGTGCAGTTGTTCATTCTCTTCCTTTACTGCAAGCGCTGCGTTCGTCGCCCCACCCTCCTACCCGGCTTCCACCTGTGAGCTCTGTTAGGGGTAGTTATTACCCTAAAGTTTTATGGAAATCTTGTCTCATGGAATTGTACGGAGCCTTATGCCAAACAAAAAGAATCTGAAAATAAATATTTTTACTGCATGAGTTTTCAGACTGAAATTGGACATCTTAATAAATGGATAATCAAAATAAAAGGTTCTCTGAGAATTTGGATCTGATCAAACACAGATAACGCACATTTTAATATTGGTAGCAAAAAAAAAAACATAACAGGAAATTGGAAAAAGGTAACATCACCATCAGTAACAGAATGGAAACAAAGAATCAAATATGTTTATTCGATGGAAAAAATGACAGCATTTCTACAACAAATGCAGATGTCCTTGAACGCAGATGGCACACAGTTAAACATTATTTAGGGTTGTGACTGTAATATGTATCTTTATTCATGGTTGTACAAATATTTGTTTAACTGAACTACATGTCTCATCTTGCCTCAATGCAATTTCTTTTTTGTTTTAACTAGAAAAAAAATTACTGTACAATTTATTGGATGTGGTTTTATGGTCAAACTGGTCTCAGTTTGTTTGTTATTTGTTGTGATGAAACAGAAAAAAAAAAAAAGAAAAAAAAAATGTTCTCACAAATGCTAGCTCTGACGTTCATGCCCTGCATCAGACGTTTGCAGAACTTTAACCAAGCAAGGCTGGCCCACGTTCAGTGTTTCGCGCTTTTGCAAAATGTCTGATCCTGCATTATGCAGCGGTCTCTCCATGATAGGCTAAGGAACAAGCCCCATGCATGGATGACTGTAGACACTTGACACTTCTTCCTACAGGATCAGAGGAGCGTGCATTTTTTAAATTTTTTAACCATTTGTCTAAAAGATGACGACTAAAATTTCTTGCACAAAAATGTCCCTGAAGGCCTGTCCACAAGCCACAGGAAAAATGAATAATTTTCTGGTTGTCAGAACAAAGGCTCCCTAACACAACTTTCAGATCCTTGTTTACAGAGTTCAAACAGCAGTCCATTGTGTTCTACTGAGTCCTATTCCAGGTGCTCTCATTAATCTTTTATATTCCTGGCACGTAAAGACCAAGCACGTCTGGACTAGAATGGTCCGTCGTACACGGGTAAACGGGACAGAGCAGGAAAGCACACTGGGTCAGTTGTTCAGACATCATCCAGCATGGCTGACTTTTAGTAGGAAACGCGTGGAAGCAATTTTTTTTGTTTGTTTTTTTTTTGGTAAGTAGCTTGTATTTTTTCTCTGGTTTTGTCTTAACATTGTGAAGCACTTTGTGAGTCACTCTCTTTGAAAAATGCTACATTAATAAAAATTCACTTACTTATTTTGCCTCCTCTTGATGCTCATTAGAAGGCTGGAACAAATATAAAAATGAATAAACTGGATTTCTATTGTCAATGCATCTGAGAAAACGCCTGAAAAATGTGATCCTTTCACCAGAGCTGATGATAACGATTGGATATAAATGTGTTTTTTTTTTTTTGCATGAGCTTAACCACTTTCATCCTTGGAATTCAAACACATTTTTTTAAGGAGTGTTGGTGTATGTTAGCGTGGTAATCTGTATGCAATTACATGTCAGATTTGGGTGTAGAACCCCATCACTCTGTAATGTGGAATTATAACCTATCCTTTACCATAAGTGCTTCATGCCGGGGGAAGTGGGCCACTCGCACATGTGGTAAAGTGGAGTTTCTTGAGAGGAGAGTATCAAATTAGCGGCCGTGTTTTAATGTGGAGGCGCAGATGCCAGTTCAACTGAATTCTTCTCTAACATTCATATTCTTTGAAACCAAACTCGCTATTTCCTGGTTAGCAGCACATAAGCAGGGACATAATGCATTTCCCAGAGAGACAGATGTGCACTGTCTAAGGTGCAGAACAGGAAATGAACAAACTCTTTTTTTTTTTTTTTACTTTCTGTCTCGGCTTCATCCTTCCTTAACTTTAAAAACAGAATTGGATTATACTTACTAAATGCCTGAACTCTTATTTTTTTGTAACATTTTCTATATGAATCTAAAAGTTTACTCCTAATACTCATGGAGAAACACCGATGTTGCCTGAGGCTGAAGTTTATTTCCTTCTTTCAGGGACTATATTACAGGGCTGATATTAACATGGTGCCCTGCTACGAAAAAGCCACAGGACGTCAGAGCAGCACTAAATTTACTGAGGATATGTAAAAAACTCCCTGTATCTGTGACCCCCCTGTCTGTCCAAAGATAAATGCGTACATTATGCAACTTGAAAAGAACAATTTTCGGAACGGTTACATTATTTTTCAACAAATTTTAAATTTTTTTTTAGATATCTTGAAGCTACATTTACATCTTCTTCTGCAACGTGCGTTAAAGCAGCTATTTTCAATGGAAAGCCTATATAAACATGTGTAAATGCACGTTTTAGACTTCCGGGTCCAGGCGTTGCTATGCAAATTTTTAGACCGTTTTTTTTACAAAACGCACTGCCATTGAACGTGTGCTGCAAATCAAAGCAAGTTAAACTTTGACCAATTAGGGAATCGAACTTGGTAGTGGCTTACGGGCATCCCTTTTAATTTACATGTTGAAAATTGATCATGGAGGTTTGTGCCCGGACAGAATTCTATGACACCAAGTCTTTTATGTATCAGAACAGAGTTGTGAAAAAAAAAGCCTGGAGCTAGATTTATGAGATTTATACCGCTTTCATATTTTGCAAAAAGCCTCTTTCAACAGTAGGTGCTGGTGCTAGTAAACAGTAGAAAACCAAGAAGCCCCTCCCTGCTCATCCAGTGTGGACACCATGGACTACATGTGCGCACAAACTTGAATTTAGTGTGGTCTTGATCGTGTATCAAATTCCTGGTGTGTAAGTAGCTTTAATCTCACATTTTAAGAAGGGTCATGATTTAAGCTCATATGCAGTGAATGTGACTGGAACTGAAATGTGTTTCTGCTCTGTTCGAGAATGCACACTACATATGTGGTGTGGATGTAGCTTTTGAGGAAGTTGCTTTTTTTTCCCCAAGAACACCAACAGTTTAAAAAAAAAAAACTTTTGTATTTCAAAATGAATAGACTTTCCCTTTCCACCAGAATACAGAATATTAGTTTTTAAGGATTTTAACAGCTTATCAAAGAGCCCTTTCATACTTGGTTGTCATGTTGACCATAGTAGCAGTGAAAACAAAAACACTCCAGCTTGCCTGAAAAGGAGTGTCAAAGTTTGATTCTAAGTAAACCCCAGTACAGTTCACTACAGTGTGAATGCGCACAAACTATTCAGTGGACAGAAGCAAACCAAAGAACCTATGTGTGCTTGTGGGTTGAGATCCCCCATGATGATACAAAAACAGCAACAACAGATCTTTGAGCAAATTAACATCAAATTTTAGTAGAATTCTAAATTGAATGAATTACAGGTCGAAAAATAGTAAGACAAACGAAAGTTAAGCCCACAAGATTTATGTAAATCTTCATCTATGCATGGCAATTTTTATATATCATTATCATACAGTAAGTTGTAAAACATATAATAAAACAGTAATAAAATGTTGCAAAATTAAGCTGGAGACATCATAAGTAGCAGGGAAATAATTTGGTTAAAACTCAAAGGCAACAGTTTAATATCTGAAACAATATGCTTCTTTACTGTGATATGACAAAGATAACATGATTTATTAATAACTTTGTCGCCTTCTTTGTTGTCTTGGCTATGCTGCTATACTAAATCTCTTTGAGCCAATGTGGTTGAGAATTTCATTTGAATTGTGTGGAGTCTAAAAAAGGTTTGTGAAACGGTCTTTTTAAACAATCAATGCACATTTTTTTATGTGTTTCACTGAGTCTCCACTATAGCTTTTTTGTCGTATGATCCTGCATTCCCCCTCGCAGCTGAAGGAAGAAATTGTTTCTTCATTTTACTTCTTCCCTAAAGCCTTGATGGGACCTCTATAGCCCGTCTGGATTTGGGGTCTGACTGATTAAAATTTGAGCTCTGAAAAGCTGAGGCAACTGTCTTCTTGCATTTTTCTGATTATGGAGGACATAAATATGAAAGTTATGCTCAAAATTGCATTTGTGAGTATTTATTTGTTCAAACTGTTGTGAATCAGGAGCAGACGGAAAATGCAGTCTGAAAAAGAGCTTATTTGTGACGTAAAAATACACTAGATGGTCCACAAGCTCCCTGCTCCGCTTTATTCTGATGCATCTTGTAGACAAATAAATCCATATATGTCTTTTTTTTTTCCTTATCGGAGCTGGCATCTGGCTCAAAATTGTACGGCTGGATAGCTCCTCTATTTCTTGGCACTTTTTTTGCACCAGTAACGTTAATATTGGGAGGAGCTGTAAGTTATCGCCAGAGCGCATAAACCGAGGGAGGCATGCTTACTCTACACAACTCAGAGGTGAACTTCTAATGAACAAATGTCGCTCTGCTGAAACTAAGTGCTAAAAAATGATAGTTTCTTTTTTTAAATTTAGTCTAAAAATAGCATAATCATAATTCAAAGATCTCTGAGAACATTTTTACAATAGATCAAAAGATGATTGGAGTAGGATTTTAAGTATCTTACTTTCTCCATATTAAAGAAAATTAAGACTGTTTTAAAAATGTCTCTTGACAACTCTAACCCTGATGGATATAGATAAATGTATGTCAACATTTTTGCCTTTATTTTTGTAAGGTAACACAAATGTGTAATTACCGTAAGTGAGAAAACTGACAGCATGGTACCTGTGAATGAAAACCAGGTGGTTTGTGATGGTTTTTGTCCAAGCTTGACGCTGCTTCGTCAGCTTGGGTGTGTCTCGAAGGAGCCTAATGAGCTCTGCAGGATTCCTTACTTCAAAGCTGGTAAACTCACTGGGTCTGGCCAGGCCGGACAACAAAAAGAGCGTGTTTGCATCCAAGGCAGCACAACAAAAACCTCTGTGTTGTGCTATTGAGTCCTTCCATTTAAAATCCAGGCCAGGTATTTTCATGGGATGTTAAGAGGAAACGGGGGTTTATGGTTTATGGGAGAGCAATAAAACGTTAAACTCACCAAAATCTGTGAGGGGTTGCAGCTTATTTAAAAAATAGAAGACGGAGGTCTTACGTGAGGTGAAGAATTACAAAGGCAGATGGAGAGGGGCTGGAAGTGATCTCATTGCATTTCTGCACGAGTTCAGACAGACAAGAGGACAAGTCATTCCTAACAGTGACGGCACTTACAGAACATGAATGAGATAATCGTGGAATGGGAATAAAGTTAAAGCACATGCTGTGGTTTATTTTAGGCTTTTAGCACAAGCCTCGAAAAGGTTTTAGTTGTCTGTGGCTGCATGGTAATAACCTCAGACTCTGAAAACCACAGGAGGGAAATATGTCTCTTATACATGTCAAAGCTTACTTAAACAGTGCTTTTCCTAAGTGAAAGTGTTGGCGTTATATTCCTCTCAAAGGCATTTTGCAGTAACAATACAATACCAGTGTGTGTGTGTACACTTGTAGAGAAAACTCTTGAGCATGTTTTATTTTGAAGGACCTAATGTATATTTCTAAAGACAAGTGTTTTACAAGTGTTCAGAACAGCTGCAAATCTCTGCTATCCGAGGATAAATTGGCATTACAAAAGCACTAATCCTCCCACGCTTGCAAGCTTTTTCACATGCCCAATCACATTGCAAGAACACAAAATTGCACCAAGTATTTTTGTCTAGCTTCTAGTCTAAGTTACACTTGATATAGGACAAATTTAGCTTACTAGTGAATTTTTACTAAGATATAACAACTGGATTCGAGACAATAAACCGTGGGCATCTTGCTGAGTGATTTTATCAGCAAAACATTTCTTTTTAAGCAATAACCTTAATGAAACAAGTTTTTGTGTGGCTGCACAGTGGTGCATTGGTTAGTCCTCTCATCTCACAGTAAGAAGACCCTTGTTCAACTCCCGGCTGAGGTCCTTATCTGTGGAGTTTGCATGTTCTCATACATGCACGGATTTTCTCCGGATTCTCCTGGGATTTTCACCCAAAGGTCTAAAAACATTTTTTATAGGTAATTGATTAATTGCAATTTTACTTTGGAGTTAATTTGAGTGTTTTTGGCCATGTGACCGACTGGCAACTTCTATAGGGTGTACCCGGCCTATGTCCAACAATAGCTGGGATAGGCTCCAGCAACCCTGTGATCCTTAAAGAGATTAAGCAGGTTTTGAAGATGGATGGATGGAAGGATTGACTTGCGTGAGTTTGGGATACCATAAAATGTATTTGAATCCACATTTTTTAAGACAGATGTGTCGGAAATGTGTAGTTCTAGTCTTATTTTTAAGATCATTATGGTCTGGAGATAAGCATCGTTGGTCCATTGTAGAGCTTAAAACTGGACGTTTGTTGGGGGGGAGAGAAATGAGCATGTTTGTATCTAAATGTACCCACTTTAAAGATATAAAATCTTTTTTGTTTTATCCATGATTATCTTAAAACATATTTCCTAATACCTGATTAATGTACCTAAATACAAGTGATTAATACCTTTATTTTTTATATTTGATTTTGTCTTAAAAGGACAGAATATCACAATTCATTTAGGATAACAGATTCTAATAATGCCATTGGCAATTTTTTGTCATTTAGATCAGCAGAAAAACATCCTATCATTCAGTAGCATTAAAATAACTGAAAGAGGAATATACAGTCAGAACATATTCCTTTCATTGACTTAAAGATTTACTTATGTTAAGGGAAGCAAATCTGTGAAAGAAAACTGCTAAAGCCTAAGGGTTTGGAAAGACTAAACAAAAGACTTAATTCCCACTCTGCAGTTTGAAGAAACGTTTTAATGGGATCGTTATAGTCTTGCTTGGGGGTAAAAAGGTCTAATCGATGTATGAGACAAAAAACACGCACCCAGTTGTTTCTACATTTATTTAGCCAACTGAAACGTCTAACGATAAATCCACCCATCAGAAACACAGCGAACCATATTCGGTGGCTCAGTCTCATAGAGTCATTACTTCTGAAAAATGACTTGTTCAAAGAATGACTTCTATCCACCTCATTTTATTAGAACACTCCATTCTCATAAACCCTTTTTTAATCTTTCCTCATCAGGGTTGTAAGAGTGTTTTACTCTCCTCTTGTCATTTTTTTTCTTTAACTGGGCAATCTCTTCATTTGCATTAAGTAGCTGAGATCAGTGTAACTCTGCAGGAGAGGAAAAGTGACCTCAGTCTGACTCTTTGGTCAGCATGCGTCTGCTCCCCGGGCCCCTACCATAAGTACAGAATGACAAAAAGGCTGACAGAGTACTGCTGGATAAACAGATGAACAAAAAGACAATGGTATAGACAGACAGGGTCCTAGGTTTGCCCCATGACGAAGAAAGGAGGCAAGTTAGTGCGGTAGAGAGGGCAGACTGTGACCTTACAGGTCAGAAGGTTAGCAAACAGTGGCACTGGCTTATAGCCAACGTCACAGAGTGCTAGTTGTAGAAGCAGCCAGTCGTTTTCCTATGTAGATTCTGAAAAAGACAAAGGATAAGACATGAGTTACATACACTTAGTCTCATAATAAATTGTGCACTTTTTATGTTTCCACACCTTAATGTAGACATAATGTAAAAACAAGACAAGGCAACCTAATTTCCTTTGAGTCCTAGTCCAATTACCTTTTGATCTATCGTAAAAGCCTTCAGATGTAAATAGTTTGGGGCAAGAATATTGTTACATTTGTGAAACATGTCATCTCATCCTTTTATTTTAGAAGCTCTCTTTTTTATTCAGGTTTAATGCCTTTTTTATTTTTATAAAATATATTATATTAATTTAGTTATATTGTCTCTATTTTTTTTTTTTTGCATTCACCTTATCAGGTATTTATATTTAATGACATACAGCTTTATACTTTGTTTTTTTTCTACAAATCTTTGACATAGACATTTTTGTCTCTCATGAGCTTAAATATGTTTTCTTAATTAATTTGTTCTCAGTTTCAACTCCAGAATTCAATGTAATTTCATGTACTGAATGCTGTGTTTTTTTCATTATACATGGAATAATTTGAATGAAAAAGTAGGTATTTTCAGAGCTTTGGAACTGTTTCTGGTAAACTTACTTGATGTCCTACAGTTAGAAGAAAACTGATAAATCCAGCTGTGATTATTTGATAGTATTAAGTGCCAGTGCCTCCTCGCTGTACGTGTACTGCATGAGTCAGCGTCTTCAGTTTGGCGCTACAGTCAGTCTTTTTCCTACCTTATAATATGCAGCGCTTACATCATTTTCACCCTTTGGTTCCCTTTTTCACTCTGGTTCACCCTGATCAAACTGAGACCCTAACTAAGGACAATCACTTGTTTTGTCCACACCAAAGTTCAGTTGAGCTTATACACTTTCCAAGCAAAATGAACAGCCTCAGGAAACGAATGTACTGACCACAAGTAAAAAAAAAAAAAACATTTCCAAGATGGACCCTATGGCCAATCCTCTGGACATTCTCCTGAACCTAAAATTGCCTGGACCAGCAAATCAACAAAAGTAGGGCAAGGTCAGGGTGAAAGCAAGTATGATTATTTATTAATTATTTATTATAAGGGTTGGTCAATGATTCATTTTTGTCAGTGGTGGCAAATCTCCTGGAATTTTGTAGCAATGATCTTTTCCTGACAGTAAGTAACTATTGTTCTGGGCCTTTAAATCATGGGAGGCCCACACTGCATGATGCGGGGAATCAAAAACGGTATGGTGAACTATCCAGGCTGTGCCTTGACTTAGCTCAAAAGTAGAAGATGGATAGAGTGAAGGATACCCTTGTTTGATAAACTGCTATTAAATCACAGGGTGTTTGACATAGGCATTTGAAAAAATATTTGCTCTGATAATATATTATAAAGAAATGGTAAAAGGTAATGAAACATGGAGGGATATGCCCCCCATTCCCCCTTAAACAAGTCCCATTACTCCAAAAATATTTGGCATTTTTTTAATTTTGTGCAACACCAACATTAAAAAACCTCCAAAATCCTCAATACTTTCATAGACAAATGATCTATTGTTTATTTATGGTCTGAAGAAGTGCAGCTGTTTTCCAGCCTGCATTACCTGCTGTCTTTATTTATATGTTACTATCACCAACTAAACAACTGTAAAAATAAACGTATATGGAAAATACAGGCAAGTGTCTGCAATAGTTAGTGAAGAATGACATTATTAGAATGATCTGAGTCATTTAAGCCACCCGATGATGCAGGTGTTGCTCAATGATCTCCGTGCGCCGTTTTACCTCGCAACCTGCGCCCACTACCCCTCCCCTTCCCCTCCTCACACACACACACACGCGCGCTCACCTCTTTCTCAAAGGCGGGAGCGCAGATTCTCCAGTTTCAGGCCGTTCCATACTCTGCCATATATTTCACAATAGCAGAACTAAAGTGCCTCAATTACTAATAGCAAGCACTGAATCACCACCCTCTACTATCCAGGCAAGAACCGTTGCACCCGAGTCTCATTTCACTGTCCTCTTACTTAGTAGCAGCCACACTGGACATGTCCGAATCTGCTCCCTGTGCCCCATACAAAGCACAACCCCGGTTTGTTGAGAACGACACTCACATACGTTAGCAGACAGTCATATTTGTCAGTCTAGTTTGAACACACCCACCACCAGCCAAACAGCAGTAACCCCACTTCTGCTCACAGCTCCCTCACTTATGGTGAGCGATTTAACACACCACAAATTCCTTTTCTTCCTCAGAGGCTTACAAGCTGAAGGCGGGGCTAACCCCCAGATCGCCACAATATATTGATTTGCTATATGAGCAGTGCTATTTTTGGAGCATTCCCATTAAATGATATTTACCCTTCCAATCATTTTTTACATTCTGGCTTTAACTGGGATAGTGATCTTTGTGTCTTTTGTGGAAATGATGTAGAAATTGTGGAAAATCTTTTCTTTGAATGTTTTCATGTAAAAGAGTTTTGGTCTTCTTTTCATAATTGGCTCAAATCCAAAAAATATCATCAGTAACCCTTTAAATTGGAATACAATTAAAATTCAATTATAATTAATTGACAAAAATCTGGACTTTCTGATTAATGTACTGATTGTAATTTCAAAGCATTTTATTCATACTTGTAAATTCTTAAAGGTGAAAGCTCACATTAATGGATTACTCAACCGTCTGAACTTATTCTCTAAATCTTTATATTACATGAATCATAAGAATGGCCAGACATTGTGTAATTTATTTAATCTATTTAAACTTTTGTAATAGACTTTTATTTTGTTTTTTTTTCTACCTTTATCTCAGAATTGAAATTTTTTGTCATTGACAGACATGCCGTGATTGTTTGTTGAATATTTGCTTCAATTAAAAAAAAAAAAATGGGGGTGCATTCCCTGCGGGCGCCACAAGGGATTGGGTGTTGGGGTCACCAACCGTATTATAAACACATCTCCAGCCTTCCAGTGTAAAACAAGCCAAATCTTCACAGAATGCAAACAGGTGTGTTTGTCTCACCCTACTCCAAGTGTGAGCAGATGTGAAGCCAGCAGGGAGGGAACAAGAATGAGGAGAACATCAGAGGAGAAGATTCCTCTCTTCATCACCTCAGTCTTCCTAACACTGAGGGAGCTCTGCTGTTTCGGGTGCTGAAACACAAACTCTCTGCAGAGAAAAACAAAAAAGATCAAACACTCGGAGATTGTAAATCTGAAATGGAGAAATTGACAGAGATACTTAGAGCACAAGCGAGTGCAGGGAGAGTTAAGGGAAGACACAGAGAGCCCGAGACACGTTGATTGCAGATACCTGTCAAATAAACTTATTTTACTGCAGGAGAGCAAATGTCAAGTGTGTCAGCGTGAATAAAAAATTAGGTTAATTGTCACATGCACCATCTTCAAGCCATCTGTGCAGAATTTCGCAATTAGCCTTCAAAGTGCCTATTTCTCACTCTGTTTTACATCGAGAGCAAAGTGTTCTGAAAGGACATGTCGACATGTAAACTGCAAAGGTCAGGGACTAAATTACCAACTATTCAATCTACACCCACCCCCATGACATTCTGAAACCTATTCCCATTTTCTTTTATTATCTACCATTTAGTTATTGATTATTTTCAAAATACTTTAAAAAAAAACTGTGTGATTTTTCAATTTTATTTTACAAACTTTTCCACTTTATACTATTCAGTTTAATGTAGCAAGGTTGGAATGTGAAGAGAAATTAAACTAGTCTTACTTTGGTGGCATGTTTTCAGGCCTACTTGACCAGTCCCAGACCCATTCTGTGTCTGGTCTTCGCTCAGCTTCCTCCTGTAAAGATGATAAACGTGAATTTACATTTCATTTACTTTTACATTTCATTAAATTGTTTCCTGGTTTGAAAATTTTGGTCTGTGTAGGAAAAGGGCTGAACTTTGAGTCGAATGATTGAGGGTTTGCGCTAAGGATCAATACTAGGAATACTTTTGTTCCTTAGATGCAACTTTAAACAGGTGTCATATGGAAGGTTTTGTTTTCTATGTTGATGATACTGTTTTATATTACACTGTGTTATCTAAAGTTCTACCTTTTGTTTCAAATGTTAAACCACCCGGAAGTATCAAATGTTACAGTTCCCTAAAAGACCACTGGAGGATGGGTTTATTACAGAACAGTTTCCCAACAACTCCAGTAGTAAAAAGTCAAAATCTCAGAGTTTACATTTTACTGCTCAGTATTTTAAACCACTGAATTCTGAAATTGAAAATGTTCATGATGTCCTTAAATACAAAATTAGAACCAGTAAACCTGCTGTCTGTCATTACTATACAATGCAACTTTGGTGGGAGCTATAAATCTCTTGAAAATGTAGTTACTGAAGATTTCCATGGAGTTTAACTAGACACTGTACCACAAAGCTTTGCGATTTATAAAGAAACTACAATCTTAACTTATTGCTCTGCTCTTTAATAACAGAGTTGGATAAGCCGTCTCTGGTTTGTGTACACTAAAGAAATGACTTTAAAAAGTCATTTGAGGCATCACTACTTCATACCATAGCACATAATCTTAGGTAGCAGAGTCTTTTCATGCCTTCTCTTCCAAGTTGTAGAGCTGAAATTAGCAAAAAAAGGCTTTCAGTTTTACTTCACCTTCATATTCAAATGAGCAGCCAAAGATGCTCAAGAATTCAATGATACACACCTGATTCAGCTCATTATCAACCATTGTAGATATTTTACAATGACAATCACTGAATCCAGGGGGGGGTTAAGCAGTGTAGAAAAACAAACATACACTGCAAAGTGTCCTAAGAACCAGGGTTGGGGTTGACTTTAGACCCCTTTGAACACTTTCACACCAATATATATATACAAGACTTAAGCAAAACACAGCTGTTCATGTGAATTTTACGATAATTTTCGACTGTTTTTGTGCTTCTTAAGTTTTGTGAAGTTTTCATAGTTTTTTTTAACCCGTACTTGGAGTCCTTTTGAATTGGAGTTCTTACTGAATTGCTTGTGTGCATTCACACTGTAATAAACAGTATCACTATTCAGTTACAGGTGAACTAACACTAGCTTGAAGCAGTCAAGGCTTTGTTTTTTGTTTGGTCAACACAAGAGTTCAGGTGAATTTTTTTCTGAAGAAAGCAGGCTTTCATAAGAAAAAGATCGACGAGAACTCAACCTCTGACCCTTTAGTTTTTAAAGCTGTGCTTATCTTTAGTTGGTCTGTGTGTTTTAATGGTGTTATTATAGATAAAATTTGAATGTCTGTAGCACTGTCACTAAACTTTTATAGTTTATTATACTGATCTTAAAAAAAGAATTAACAGATTCATAACTTTAGGTCAGATAAAAAAAAGAGAGATTTAAAAAAAAATGTCAGATCTCTGTTAAACCCAAAATAGATTTTAATTAAAAATGAGTCTTAGTTTTCGATATTACAGTCTACAGATTCTCACAGCATTAGTGAGCTTTTCCATTGACAGGAACACCCCTAGAAGCTTTGCTTTCACTCAAGGTGTTATTCTAACAAAGGAACCTGACCGAATTGAAAGACTGAAACATGGTCAGGAAAAAGTACCTGAATAGGGACACAGTCACTGTCATGCTCACTGGTGGACTTTGGGGAACTTGTGGACTGCGGGGTCGCCACCTGCGGGGGACTGCAGACAACCAACATACTATTACAATAAACCAAGGAAATGCAGCAGTAAGAGAAGACAAACTCTTTTGACAAAGTGTCATCACCTGTCTTTATTTCTCTCGCACTCCAACTGCGCTTCCAGAAGGATCCTCTCCAGCTCCCCCTGCAGGGCAGAGGAGATGGAGTCCTGTGGTCCTGTCAAGCTTTCTCTGCGACTCACTGCTGCCATCAGCTCCTCCAGCTCAACCCAGGAGCCTGATGGGGAAATGTTTACATGTAGTTAGGATACACATATACATGGTATAATTATATAGACTATGGATAGAGAATCATAGAGCTGTAATGATCCTAGTAAAAAAAACATAATAATCAAAGGCAAACTAGGACAGACAAGGGCACAGTCCGATTCTGTTTAGTAAGAAACTAATTAATTAAACCTTTGTTGTAAATCTATTTTAACTGTTAACAAAACAATAATTACATCAAAACTTGACCCTTGCACTTCTTATTAGTTGGTGATACCTAAAATGCATTATTGTTTAAAGAAAATAGTTATTTGATATTATTGATATTTATGGATTTATTAAATTATCCGCACTTGGACTGGTAAGAAATAAGTAACTCTAATTAGAAGCCATGAACCGGATTATGATAACAACAGAAAAAAAAATTAAGTAAAGCATATTTTGATCAAGCACTAGTCTTACTTTTTCTCAATCCCTTTTGGGTATTTCTTGTAGTTTTTTATTCTGTCCTATATTTCCTTTTAAAGTACATGTCTGAAATAAAATATTATAATCATTATCATCATAATAATAGTACGTTGTATACATTTTATTCCTCCAGTTCATCGTCATGCAAATGAAACTATTTTTGACAAACTTTAGATTTACTGGACCCAGTGGGTCATGTATTGTATGTATAACCTATGATCTAAAAAAAATCACGTGAGGACTGCTGCTTCTCGGCCACATTATAAATATATATAAAGATCTTTTATATATTATATATCTGTGTGTATGTGGGGCAGGGGGACCATCTTCTTCCACTTTTAATTTTTTATTTTTCATTTTTTATTGTTATTTTGAGAAAAACAAACAGCAGCAGTAGAAGAAAAAAATATTAATAATAATAAAGTAAAAACAAAGACATTTCCAGCACAACACGGAGGCAACACATTAGCTAGTTCCATACATCTAGTACATTACATAGATTATGTCATGGGGAACCAGGTCATCATTAGTTCAATCAGAGGACAAGGTTTGGACTGCCTTTATAAAGAATGTTGACGATCACCAGGAAGATGATCAAGCAGAGGCTTCCATCATTTCTAAAAAGCATCAGAGTTGCCCTTTAAGAGGGCACTGAGGCGCTCCATAGGAAGAACTTTGAATGCCTCTCTGTACCACTGTGTGACAGAAGGAGGTTGTCCCTGAATCCACTGCAGCAGTATGCATCGTCTCCCCAGGTGTAAAAGCTTTCGTAATAAAATCCTCTCAAAACTTTCTTCGCCCACAAAAAGTCACAATGTCATGCCACATCTCAATTGTAGTGAGCATAACATTATTGTTTTTAACCTGAACTGGGAGTCCAACTGCATCTGTGAATAAGAGACTGAGAGGTGACAGCGGGTCACAACACCAACTGTCCACAGCTAACTCATCCTGATGTAAAAAAGTGTGCAACTACCCCGACACTATTCGCGCATCACAAGCCCAGTAATAAAATAAAAAATTAGGAAGAGCCTGAGTCCCCCTGTCGTATGGCAGTTGTAAAGTCCTAACCTTCAATCTAGGTTTCTTCCCATGCCAGATAAACTTAGACAAACATTTCTCCAGTTCTGAGAATGTTTTCCTATTAATTTTGAGAGGTAACATTTGCAAAGGATATAGTACCCTAGGATTAAATTGTGTTTTTATTATTCATTATTTTATGTTTTGGTTCCTAGAAATAAACCAGTTAAGAAAAACATTTTAATTTAATTTGTAAATATATACTTTGCCTTTCAGATGCTCCCTTTAGGGGTCGCCAAAGGGAATCATCCTCCTATATCCAACACTGTCCTCTGCATCCTCCTTCTTCACACCAACCACCCTCATGTCCTCGTTCAACACATCCATGAACCTCCACTTTGATCTTCCTCCCATCTTCTTTCCTTGTAGCTCCAACTTTAGCATCTTTTTACTGACATAACCCCTGTACCTCCTTCGATTGAGTCCAAACCATCTCAATCGGCTTTCATGCATCTATCTTCAAAACATCTCATGTCAGTTTCTCTCATGTATTTTTTCCTGATCCTATTCATCCCCATCACCCCCAACTCCCTGACATGTTTCTAGTCCGGCTACATGCATAGACACACAACCGGAAACACTTAACAGTTCAAAACCTTCAAATTGAAACCACATTATGTATTCTTTATAAATTAGGAAGGAAATACCATCTCTAAACATAGAGACTGCTGGCTGAGAAGCAACAGTGCTAACCCTCCCCTACTGCTGACTTTTCCACAGAACTCCATTTAAGGTACAGATATATGAGCCACTCCTAAAAGAGGACAGCTCAAGTTGCCTGCTTTCTTGTATCTAAAATGTGGATTCATTGTGGATTGAAGGATGTGAGCTGAACTGACATCAGTGGTTCATAAACAGAAGCATTCCTCAGGTAACCTTAGGTCACCTCTCAGGCTGTGCAGGAGACATTTCCAGATGTGTAGCACTTGTACTCGACATAAAAAAAAATCATTTGCATTGCGTCAATGACTTCTGTAAACAACCGCTGCATGAATGAGTACGTGCACCGGCTCACCGGTTACACGAAGAGATTTACACACGCACGCTGACGTGCATGGCATGGACAGGCCTGCAGCTAAACAGTATGCAGGACTAACTTAGGTTGACAGCATGCTTGCTTACGTAAGACCTTATTTTGGTTTCAGATTAGCCATTCCCCCTCTCCCTTCCTCCCCTTGTATCTCTTGTTTTGTCGGCTGTTTCTCTCACCAGATTTGTCAAAATACCCACCTCAGCTGCTCGTAAAAATATCTTCCACCTCGTCAGATGTCTTTAAGCTTAAAGTTGCTAAGATTGGTGATAGTTAGTGATGGTATGGCCAGCAGGAAAAGGGACTAAGACTGAGAGGGGTGGAGGGAGCTGTGCTATTACCCTAGTTTTTTTTTTTTTCCTTTTTACAGAGGGGAGTTATGACATAACCAGCCCGCTGTTGCCTGACTTATCTGTTGGCATTCTGCAAATCAGTTTTATGGTGCAATCCCAAACACATTCATCTGTGCCGCTGCCAAAGCAGTTTTATGTAATGTGGATAAGAGCGGGATGCTAAAAGCCTCAATGAACTGCAGCACAACAGAATCAGTTTTGCCTTGCTAGGTTATAAACGCCTGTTTAAAAATTGTCATGGGTGTCAGAGGGAGTGGGGTTTAAACCTGGGTTGTATATTTTTCCATTTAGCAGCAGATTTTTAAATGTAAAAACAGAAGAACAGCATATTTTTGTCAAAAATTATGAGCAACAACAATTTTATGACAAAAATGTTACTTTTAACCCATCTGTCAAACACTGCAAATCAAAACAATAGACACATACAAAATACAAGTTTAAACCATTGATTTGTCATTCTCTGACTCCCTGTTTTAGTAGCTTATTTGTCAGCCAGCAGGATTTAAATCCATCTCGTCTTGGTTTCTCCTCTGTTTTCAATTTTTTAGCCGCACTCCCTTGTCCTGAAAATTTTAATTTGGCAAGGGAGCTTAGGGACTTTTGCATTTTTCTTTGCCTTAAATGAAAGCAGCAGTACACGTGGTGTTACAAATTTCACCCCTGAGGTGTCAAACGCTTCCCTAAACCAATAGCCTTTTCTGCAACATGCAGGATTCCTGTAGCATCAGCGCGACAGTGCACCAGCTGCACGCGTTTTATGAATGACTCAGTGGCTCAGAATGGGAGGAAGGAGCAGGAGGTAAATCTTTTTTTGTTGTTGTCTTTCTCACTTTGAGCCCAAATTCCATTTAAAAAAAACACAAATGTACACTTTTCTGACTGTTTTTAAGCCCAAAAAACACAGTCCTTGATTAAAAAAATGATTAAAATATATTTTTTGTAAAAACAAATTAGGCACTGTCATATTTGAAATAAGATCAAACACGACAATTTGATCTTTATGGGACCATCTGGACTAAAGCAATCAAAAATGACTGTACTTTTTGAGCTGATCTAAAGATTTTTTTCCTTTTGCTTTAAGAAAACCCTTTATAGATTAAAAAGCATCTATCAGCAATGTCTGACACAAATATATCCTTAAATATTGACATGAGTGAAGAAAAATCAGAAGGATATGGAGTGCAGATACTAATGCAGATACTGCACACAGATAAGATACTGTTGGCTCAGTGCAACTGAACATGTCTTTGTTTTGTTATCCCTGATTACTAAAATGTTCTATTGATATTAATGTGTGTATTGATTAAAAATAATGAAGAAATGAACCGTTTAAAAGTCTAAATGTGGTCTGCAGTCTGAGGCAAACAGAGGAACCAAAAGTTGTTGTGAGAACAGAAATGTAACTGGTAAAAAAAAAAACGACTTAAACTACTTAATCAGACAGACTTCACGTGTAACTGTTTTTATTTTCAAATTATTGATTCATGTGATCCCAGAAGTTTGGAATAAAGGGTAAAAACAAGTAATGAGATAAAGCTGCTCAATGTTATTAGAAATATTAGCACCAGAAATGTATTTTAATAAAGATGAAAAAGTGCAGTAAAACTTTTTCTGGTTTTATTTGTGGGCTGAACAGTGACGCAGTGGCCAGCGCCTTCTCCTCACAGCAAGAAGGCCCCAGTTTGAATCCTAAAAGGGACCTGTCTGTGTGCAGTTTTCCCGTTCTCTCCATACATGTGTAGGTTTTGTCTGGTCATTCCAATTTTCTCCCACAATCCAAAAAACATGCTTCATAGGTTGATTGATAACTCTGAACTGTGACTAAGAGTGTGTATGGGTGTTTGATAGGGCTGGCTATCCCTCCGCTAGGGTGATCCATGTTGCGCTTGTGATGCGAAGGAGAAACACATTTCTTTCCTCAAGTGTGCTCTGAAGTACAGATGTTTACATTTAAATGTAGTGTTTTTGTTCTTGCAGGATTTTTTTTTCATTCTAAAACTAATGTTGCTATGTATTTCGAGCGTTGGCAGCTATGCGCTAATGTAGATGACCGGCAACCATTCATGACGTCCTTAAATAGTAGTAATAACGTCCAAAATGAAACATAAATTTGTCCTCAACTCTCCTATGGAAGGCTAAAAGTAAGGATAAGAAGAAGCTGGAGGGGTATGGAATGAATTGGTACTGGGCCCAACAGAAGCTGGGACAGGCTCCGGAAACCCCCTGACCCCAAAAGGTATGTAGCAGGTTGAGAAAATGGACAATGTTTGTTCATTTTTAAGTTATATTTAAGATAATGTAAAAAAGCAAATATATAACATGTTACGATCTTAATTTTTTTGTACAGCCTTTAATTGTGAAATCAAATACAAGCATTTATTTTTGATAAAAATCAGAATTAGTTTTTACTGAGTCAAATTTAAAGTTGGGGTCCACCATTACCATTTTCGAATTCACTTCCTTTTCTTCTTTTATAGACGATTTGCATTTTCACCCAGAATCCTTTGCAGCTCCCAGCAATGTGCAGCCTGACTAGTGGAGCTATTAGTGTCAGAAAATCTCCAGCTTTTAATTGGCTTAGAAAGATACACACAGGTGAGTCAGTAAATCTGTTTACACAATAAAAGCTGCGACAACAACGAGCCTGTTTACATGCTCACCAAATCTACGAATGTCATCTAATTCCTTGAAGTTAGATTATTTAAGTCACTCTTATAACAGATTAATCATGTTTCAGAAATTTGAGGATGACAATAACTTGATATTTTAAATGAATCTGAAGGGCACACCTAGATTTATTCTAGATAATCAAATTCCTTCTGCATGTATATCCACATATGTGATTTATTTTGTTCGTTTAAATCTCAGAATGTGCAAAATTAATGAAGTGATCATTAAACATGGCAATGACATACTGTCAGTTTAAAACAAATGAGAAAGATGAAGGAAAAACATTTCTTATTTCTAACAAGTCTGAACCAAATGTTTTACAAATTCATAATTAAAGTTTTCAGGTACATCATGTAAACAAACATTAACTGGAACATGTCAGAGATGATAGATGATCAGATTTCTAAAATTTCACATCATCAGGTCTGATTATTGAAATAATTTGATTACTCTTGCCTTGAAAGGGTGTTAGGAGGCAATAATCAGCTTTTTTCTTTAAACCATCTGTTTAGCTGAAAGTTGAGATAAAATCATTCTTTTTTAGGCTCTGCTTGATGAATGGAATATTGCAAACTCACCGTAGAGTCCGTCCTCTGGAGTCTGTGAGCCCGACAGAGACATTGTGGAGCGCCGGTGAGGTTGGAGGAGGACCCGGAAGAGATGCTGACACTGACCGAGGAGGACACGGAGGTGAAGCGGGTTTCTCCCCTGATGCTGCTCCTTCTCTGCTGTGTTTGGACCGGTGCTGTGGACTCTGACGCAACGGTAATCCGCCCCCCTCCCTCCCCGCTGTTCCCTCACAGAACCGACCGCACACACACACACACACACTGCGCACACGTGTCAGGAGAGCAGATGTAAACAAAACAGGCTCAGCAGCTCAAAAGACACTGATGACGCAGCCTTGAACACACGATCTGAACGGGCCTGTTTGCAACCAGTGGATCCAATAAAGAGAATAACAAGATAGCAGGATAACAATCACTTATGTAACGAGCAAAAGTTAGATTTAGAAGAGAGCAGCACAGATGGTCTCCGTCAACCAGGTTCATATTGTTTTCCTTTCTGCTATATTTAGGATAAGAAAAGTTTATACCAAAATAATAATAACAACACAGAGGTTTAAGTTATGACAAAATCTGAGACACTCAGATGTTTTTGGCATGCTCTTGTGGTATTTTTCTCATGATGGAGGACATATATAAAGAAAATTAAGTTTGCCTTTCAATAAATCGTGTTATTCATATTGTTATAAAGCGGGAGTCAAAATAGCAACGTGAAAAACATTGTATTGTAAAACATTGTATTGTTAAAAAAAAAAAAAAAAGAAAAACAGGCTGGGGGGCCCTCAAGGTCCAGCTCTTAGCAACAGGGAGGGGAAGAGGGGGTTCCTCTATACCCACAGTCCTGTCCCTGACTCAAAGGCCAACTGATTCAGATCACAGGTGTTCAGATTTAGACTGTAAACACCTTGAGAACAGATAAAAAAAAATTATCGGCTCAGGTCTTTAAAATATTTAATCTTTTCAAATGTTTGCTTGTAAATCTTTGTAATTTAGCATAATTCTTATACAGTGTGCATTTTGCAATGCCTGATGAACAACAGTGTAATTATAGTGACACATTTTCTAATTTAAAAAATTTGATTATGTAAACATTTTTGAACATTTTTTTTAATATAAATTAATGTGCTTGGTTTTTTGTTTTGTTTTGTTAGTTAAGGGGCAACTCTTTGATTTGAAAAATTGGAAAAATATTAGTTAACTAAAGTCAAGTCAATGCACCAGATGGCCACTAGGTGGCTCTTTTTTGAAGCAAGTTTTTTCACTCCAATAAGGAACAGGTTAATTTTATGACCGACATACACATACATAGTCCGTAGCATTACACAGTCATAGTCGAACCACCCACGTCCACACACATTCAGACAGCGTTGTTGGCTCCGCTGCCATACACCTAAAACCACCAGAAGCAATGTGGGTTTCCATGTCTTGCCCATGGTCATTTCGACACATAGGCAGGCAAGGCGGAGTCAAAACTGTGATTTTCCAATATGAGGTCAACCGCTCTACCTCTGCACATGGTTGCACCAAAAAGAAACAATCTGTTCCCAAAGCCTTTTATTTTTAATTTAATATCCATGAGAACACTTCATTATCTTTATATTTAAAGCATTAATTGCAATCGTACTCCAAAGGGGGCGTGGCCTTATGATAGAGCGACTATTGTTCTTTCAGTTCTAGAATGGCCAAACTTTCAATAAATGTCAAGCTTGTTTGATCTTTCACTAAAAATTTTGGGATTTGCCAATATGGTGATGATCATGGGGCCAAAAGTCCTAAAAAAGCCCCAATACAAAAATAAAACTCAGAAACTGTTTATGTAAAAGTACATTTGCTGTAACATCTAGAAAAGTAAAAGAAAAAAATCCCCAAACGGTGATGTGCAGCAAAATGTAGGTCAATGACAGTGATCTGCTTCAAGCATCTTCTCTGGCAGGAGGATAGTCATTCAATTGTGAGCCGGCATCACTGCTGAAGGAGATTTGGAGTTACACAGTGGATCTGTGGATTTCACTGTCTCTGCATCTCCTTTTCTCTCTTCGTTTTAGAGTTTATGATGCTGAGATCAGAGCACACTGGGGGTCTGTAAAACTGCTGCAGGATCTATATACTTTTTTTATTTTTGGCTGAAGACCGAACCTTTTCATTACTTTGGGGGCATATTTGAGCTGCTCATTGATAGCACGATCAGATATTGTCCTGTGGAGAATGACGGCGGGTCTAGTGTTGTGTGTAAACTCGTGTTTTGAAAAAGGAGCACAGTCCATATAACGATGAAATTTCATTTTGGGTCACTTTGGCATTGGAGGAACAGGGAGTGAGAGGAGCTTGTTCTTTTCTTTTTTAGACTTTGAGAAGGAAACTCTCCAAACTAATTTAATTCTGTTGTTACAGTAACTATGAGAAGAGCCTGTCTTGTCACAATTTCTTCTGCCTCTCTGACCTTTAGCAAGAGCTTCTTGGATGTGACAGATAGTACTTTAAGTGCATCCAAAACAACAGCTATGCATTTGTTTTGTTTGTTTTTTAAATGTAGTTAAGGACCAAAGAACCAAAGAGTCAAATGAGGATAACTGAAAATTAAAGAGGCATATATTAATATAAATATAAACATGTTTTCAAATGAGTCAATTATGTTACCCATCTGTCTCTTTTTAATGTGCACACGTGTGTGTGTTTGTGTATCAGATCCTAATATACATCTACTGTAGATGTCTACAGGACATCTGTCACAACTCTATTTAGTTACTCAATTAGGTGTCTGCCAATAGTGTTCTGAAAGATGTCTGCATATAGAGGTCTCCTACACATCTCCCTGTAGTGGCCTTTTTAGTCTGGCTTTTACATGACTTTGGTAATTTCTTATGTCTTTTATTATTTATCTATTTATTAATTTATTCATTTATGTATTTATTCAGTTATTTATTTATAAGGACTATTATTATCTCTGTTTTTAATATGCCATTCTTTTTATTGTTATTTTACCAATGATACTTAGGTTATGTTTGAATCAGTTTACATATTTTATTTTTTAGTTACTAACATTGTTATATCTTATTTTACTTTTTATCTTTTTCTATTTTTATTGTTATTTTATGATCATTTTTATTCTGATGTTTTTTACTCCAGTGTTTCCTCTTGGGGATCCATTGTTCTGGGGCACCACCAGCTTAACCTGTAGGGGGTGCTGTTGCTGCGGTGCCTGTTCTCGTTGGGCAGGCTGGGGTCCCGCTCTGTGGTCTAATAGCCATGGAGTGGGCCCTAGGCTGCTCTGTGTAGGGCGGGCACTGTGGTAATGACCCCTGTGGTCTGGCTGGCCCTTGGAATAATTGGATCCCCATGATATCGTTTCCTCACAGCAGTACCAGGCCAGACCTTCTTTAAGCTGCAGTTCTTTGTTTCTGTTCAGGGTTCTACTGGGGGAACTGGGTGGGTGGGGTGGGGGTGGGGGCTGGTGAGGTAGGGGTCCCATCTTTGTGTGATAGTCCTTTGTAGTCCTACTACATAAATAAATAAAGTTTGAGTTTTAATGTGTGCACTCCTGATTGGAGAAAGTGGTTGCCATAGAAAAGTAGACGGACCAATCCCGGTTTACTGAGGACGACTGGTTCCGAACTGAACTGGTTGGAACTGGAAGCAAGGCATTTTCTCTGGGGGACATCATACGTGATTTGTCCACAGTATATTATACAGTCAGTGGTTCCATATAAATTCTTGATTACATTTCTTGTCATCTAACTGAAGAAAAGGATGGTAAAAGGCTTATTATGTTCTCAGAGTGGATTATAATTAGAATGAAGTTAAAGCATTTTGTTGGCCTACCTTTGCCACACTTTTACCAATTTCTATAAAAGCTATATGAGGGTAGTATTATTGAAGTATTGTAGTAAGTATTGATCTCTGTTACTTTTTTGAGACTTTGTCTTCTTAAAGGAAGTATTAAGTAACAAGTTTTTTTTGTCTTTTAAGTATGACCTAGCAATCATCCATCCATCCATCATCCATCCATCCAGCCAGCCAGCCAGCCAGCCAGCCAGCCAGCCAGTCATCCATCCATCCATCCATCCAACCATCCATCCATCCATCCAGCCAGCCAGCCAGCCAGCCAGCCAGCCAGCCAGCCAGCCAGCCAGCCAGCCAGCCAGCCATCCATCCATCCAGCCAGCAATCCATCCAACAATCCATCTATATAGGGTTAAGGGGGATGCTGGAGCCTAGTCCAGACACTAAAAGGCAAAGATGGGGTAAATCCTGGATGGTTCAGCAATCCATTGAAGAGCCAGTCTCCAATATAAAGCTTCATTATTTTCACAATATGGCATAATATGAAAACCTAAAGCCTGCCCAAAGCTGAGTGTTCTAACATAGAAGTGAAGAGCCACAAACTGTGTTTGACTCGTTTGGATATTACTCTGCTGGGCAGTTAGGACAGTCAACCTGTGTCTGAAAGGCCTTGTTTAATATGAAAAATTATCACATTTTTCTACCATACAGAAATGATTGAAATCACTGACATTTCCAGGCTTTGCCCATGGTGTTTGTTTTTCATTTGCCTTAACCTCTTTCCACACCGTCATCATTTATATGCAAACAAACTATTTCCTGGCAACTGGACGGGTCCTTTAGCTGCTTTCACTCATTTGTTTGTCTATTCTTTTGTCTAACTTTTTCGGAATGTCTTTAAGTGGCTGCAGTTTAGTTTAAAATCAGGCTAAATAGCTGTGGTGACTTTACTGTGCATGGTCTAAAACAGACAGTTTTATAACATGCCTTAAAAGGTAAGGATCAATGCAAATTACTTCCAACTTCTTCATCATGTGATTTATTGTCCCTTTCCTGTTGAAGGAAATTATCTTCCTGTAGAACTCAGTTTTCCCTTTAATGTCACCCATCTGTGTGTGATTTTTTTAAAATAACGATTTCCACTCGCTTCTACAGTAAGATTCAGGCTGAACGTCCCCATAATGGAGGCCTTTTTCAACATGTGTCCGTTCAAAAATCAAACACTTTCACATGCTGATGACATAAGTGATGCTTAACATGAGATGGTTAAGATTGTGTCAAGTGCATAAAAAACGTTCTCAAATGTCTTTAAATCCTCAGCCCGCTGTACTGGCCTGAGAAACACCCTTTGATGAACGCCTTAAAAACATCAAATGAAGTGGACCAAAGTGAATTTGGTTGCTTCATCTGCACTTTATCAGTGTTACGTGCCTGAAACTTGTTAGAGCTTTGCACCTATTGTACTAACTTTAGTGAGTTAACTCAAGATAGTTTTTTTTTTTTTCCTTTCTTTTGTGCATATGCATCCAGTCAGGCCTCTGGCCGATTCTTATTCTGCTTCTGTGACATTTCTTTTTCAGGCTTGACATCTGCAGGGTGCCGGCTCTGGATTCACTCATGCTGCTACACACATGCTGTCTTTTTACTCCCAACATTTCTCATTATCATCAGTGTGTTTACCCATTTACCCTGAGAGTTTTTAATAATTATCAGTTCACTAAACACACGAGCCTTCAGGCTGAACCCATGGACTGCACGGGTCAAACAAGTAAACAGAATTTAAAGGCAAATTGCTTTTTTTCCCCCCTTCCTTCCTGAGCCATTTGAAAAGTGTAATGCAACATTGCGCAACGCAACACTTTATGAACAACATCACCACCTGGTGGAAAAAAGCTATTAAAAAGCATTATATCCGGAGGCAGTACCACTCACAAGCTTTAAAAGTAAAACGTCTAAACTGATTGAAGTAGAGTTGATTTAAAGTACCTTTCAAAATCTTTCCCGGAGGTTACGCAACAATGCCAAACACTGAAAAAAAGCAGTGTGAAGTGAGGTGCCCTCTATACCCCAGCAGCTACAGATCCCTCTGTTTTCACAGTGCATCTGTCCTCTCATTTATTATGGTGCCAAGCGGTATTTCTCTTCTGACCTCTAGCCTTGTTTGGAGACAGAAGGAGAGACGCTCAAAAAAAGTCATTATTTAGCCCAGAAACAAAGCAGGAGAAGTTCCCTCATCCATCAAAGCAACTTAAGATCTCTGACAGTGTCCAGGGCACGACTCAGATCAAAGAGATGCCAGTTGTACTTAGGCCTGGCAAATGACTGGCTGGTCTCGCTCATCCATCACGCTTGAGACTGGGATAGCAAAATAATAAAATCCTTTCAGGTAATGGCCACGGTAAGATCTCACCATTAGACACGTCCTTCCAGCCTGCAACCTCGTATTAGGCTGTGATTGATGACTTGATCTGGATTTATATTGTAATATCGGTGTACTAGCCTCCCGCTTTGCCCCTTCTTTTGTTTTTCATGTTTGTTGTTGTTGCCAGGCACAAAAAACATACAAAACAAAACTGGCAAATGATATCAGCGCCCTGAATCTGAGGTGTCTTCAGCAGCCCAAAATGTGATTCAAAACATGCAGGGAATATTTAGATCATTTGATAAAGTCCAGTTGTTTATCTGGAGAAGTAAAGCCAAAGAAAAAGGCAATAGGCTGGTTAAATTAAATCCTTCTAACATTTAAATTTATCAGTTAGTTAAACAATTTTTTTTTTTTACAAATCTTGATACTGTGATGAAGGGGAAGTACTGTACATACACACATGTTTCCCGACCATCACTGCAACATTTATTTGTCAGTAAAGCACTTATGATGACAGGAGAAATGAAGAATAAACAACCAAAACTAATAGTTTTTGAGACAAAAAAGAAAGAAAAGAAAATAAGCATTTAATATGTCTTACTTAAAACTTGAAAGCAATTTCCATGAAAGGAAGTTGATTTATTCATTTAAAAACTCATCATAAACATCGTTGTGTTGTTATACATTTTTCAGTATCTATATGTCAAAACATAAAAAGTGATGTAAAATGGTCTGGGGAACCAAACCTTACATAGTTTACATGTAAAATAATTAATATTTCTCTACATTTATTATTTCGTGTGTTTTTATGGAACAAAATATCAAGCACTTAATGCATAATGTAAATGTATGAGTTATTTGTGCGAAACTTATCGTCAAGTTTAAAGTCAAGTTTTTACGTTCTTAGTGTTTCCAAAAATTAATTGGGAACAGTTTCTCTGACTTTATCCCTTCAGTTTGGCACTTTTCTTCCAGAGTCCACTCTGAACCTCTGATGTCAGAAAATTCGTCAGTGTGGTGAGCTATAGGAGGCACGGTGGGCAGGACGGCACCCAGGTAAACTGGTTGCAACAGCACTTTTTCCAGTGAAATTTTAAAAATGTCTGTTGTGCAGCTTAGAAAAGCTAGCACCACCTGTTGGCCGAAGCGGTGGTACGGTGTGCGTTGGTGGGCTGGAGGGGGTTACTGTGTGGCAACGGGGGGCAGGGGGCAACCAGAAGAATGTGTGTGTGTGTGTGTGTGTTTGTGTGTGTGTGAGAGTGCATAGGTGGGGACAGGCCTGGGGGCTACCTCCCCAGGACCCGCTGGGGCTCACCCTCCCTCTTGGAGAGTGGGGAGGGCATCGGTCATATAGGGGAGGGGAGGTTGAGGAACGTGTTGGATGATGGGGCTGCAGAGGGTAGTGTAGTGTGGGGAGGTAGGGGTGGAGCTGTGGTTGCGTCGTAATCTTTGGGCTGCTTGGGTCGGGCACCGGGGCTGGCCTGTGGAGACGAGGCTCCGGCTGGGTGGTGGGCGGCTCCTGGGCCCTTTGGGTCTTGGCTTCGTCCTTGGCCCGCGTCTTGGTGTCCGGCACCCGGTGGCCCCAATGGCTGCTGCCCGGTACGGGCCACAGGACCCCCCTGTCCTGTGGCATGGGGGTCCTGATGCTGGGTCGCCTTTGCCTCCCGGTGCCGGAGGGGCCCCTATAGGGGGGCGTCCTCTGCACCTGGCTGGGTGCTTATACCTGCATAGAACATGAAATTTAATTTCTGTTTCCTGATTGGCTGGAGACCCTGTCAATCCATCTCCTCCGAGCATTAGCTACAAATAACCCTTGAGCTAGATAATTCCTGCTTGATTTTACTTTCAGGTGTCCACATAGCTATGCTGTCTGCAGCTTAAAACTCTTTATAGGTCAATCATAATAACCTGACCATGAACCAACTCCAGTGAAATCCAGAACCGAACAGTGAACACTAAAGGGAGCTTCAAATGCTATTAAATTTTGATGGGAAACCTCTCACAATGCAGCCGGCAAACCCCTCTTTGCTGTCTGTAAACTCAAAGGCCTCTTTTTAGCCAGCAGGCTACTCAACATGTTTTCAGGACTCACGGAGTCTGTCTTCCTCTAATTATCCTCCACCACTCCATCTGCTGCTTCACGGCACTGACAGTCCCAGACAGCCACAGACGTGCTAATTCTAACATCACTGGTCTTTCAACTCTCTCCGACATCAAAGTTGCTGCCGTCGTGCAGAGCAAAAGCTGCAAATGACCCTGAACGCCCCTTCAAGCTCATGTGTCACTGTGCTTCAGTCCAGCTGAGGTGCAGATCCTGGGGCTTGATCCATTCTTGCAGCATTTGGAGAGACTACAGAGAGAATTTGAAATACATGAAAGTCTCTTAGTCCTTTGTTATAGATTTACGAGGATTGCATCTTTTATTTTACAACACACTTAGCGCACTAATATTTCCATTATTAAATGTATTTTAGTTGCACTGCTGATGTACCTTAGTTAACTGGTTTACCTTAATGAGGAAAGAGTTTGCTGCTGCTTGTTTTGCCCATTAATAATTCAGACCTGTCATGCAGTCTTTGGAAGATTTGATTTCTCATAGTGTCAAAAAGGCAGTGTTAACTAGATTCAAAGGCAAATACAGGAAGTGCATGATTTTATTGACATTTATTGGGAAATCCAGTCAGATGATGCTAAATGGAGTT
Organism: Oryzias curvinotus; assembly: GCA_023969325.1. NCBI lineage: Eukaryota > Metazoa > Chordata > Actinopteri > Beloniformes > Adrianichthyidae > Oryzias > Oryzias curvinotus. The sequence continues at coordinate 22,847,157 of CM043717.1, forward strand.
GACTACTGCTCAAAGAATGTCAAACCAATAATTGCCCCCCAGGCAGGCAGGCAGGTCATCAATTAAGTGAGTGGGCAAAGGGGGCTTAAGCAAAGGAGCCACTGAACTTTGGTAGACAGAGGTAAAACATGTGTAACATGTGACGCACTGAGCTGCAGGCTTTTTATTTCTTGACAGACGACCCTTTAGGCCATGATGATGTGCAAATGTTTCAGCTGGTGTGCGTTGCAGGAAAAACCGTTGACATATACAGTTACAAACCAACACAATTAAGACATTTGGCATCACGTGGTGTGGGAATTTTGTTATATTAGAAATGAAAACAAATCAGGGCACATATGCATGACCTTAACAAGAGGTTAAATTGATTTCCCAGCCGGATCAGTTTATCAAATAACAGCTACGTGACTTTTTACATTGGAAAATCCTTTTTCGTCTCCTTATTTGTTAGATTTATTATACTGTTGTATTGGATATGAATTTTTAAAGCTCATTATACGATTTAATATTGAGATCAAAAGCCTTGCTTGGCTGTAAAATTCTGGTTTGGTGACATCCTGATACCAAGATGGTAACCATCCCAAAAGGGAAAAACATGCTGTTCAGCCCAGATAACACCAAGGAGCTGTTGTCAATCCATACTTCCTACTTCACTTAAATGACAATAATTAAACTGACTATTGTTTTCATCATATTGCAGACTGCAGCTCTGTACACATAGTTGAATTAGTTTAAAAGCTGTTTCACAACAAATAAAGACCCAGACATGCAATAGTTTTGAAGACTGACAGCTTCAACCTTTGTGTGAAAGATCCTCAAAAGTGAGCGGAAATTAGCGAAGGGCGTGCAATGTGCAAGAAAAATCACTAAAAATCTAAATCTCTCTCACTGTTAAATGAATCCTCCCTTTTACGCTTGATGACCTACAAATTTAGCTCAGTTAAAATCCTGCCGAAATACTTTAATTGCACCCCCTCCATGAAGTGATGTTTGAAATCCTTTAATTTTCCAGAAATTGGCTCTAAATTGACTAAAAAGAAAATCTGAGAATTATATGTGTATAAATCTAACTGAGTCGTTTTGATGGAGAGTTGGGAGATGGGACAAAAGAGGTGATCAGAGCAGTTAGAATGGGCTGAGATGTCTCAGCCCTGGAGGCATGTGTGCAGACTTCACCCCTCAGTCACTGCTGTGTAAAGTAGTTTCCAGTACCTGCTGTAGCCTCAGGTGAAAAACAGTACAGTAATGATGTGGCAGATACAGTTTTATCAGGAAAAAACCCCAAAAAGAGTTGGATTTCCCAGCACACATGACCTCTGACCGAAGAGAAACCAACTCGAAATGTATGCTGGGTTTGAGTGTGTTTTTCTTTCAAATCATTTGCATGCACGACACTTATGGATGTTAATCCGGAGAGGTCTGAAAACAGTGGAGCGGCTTAACCTTCGATGGCCGTGAATCTGCCTCTGCTTCAGAGGTCTTTTGTCCATGTGTCTCTATTATGCTGCTGGTCACGGCTCTGCCCCCGCTCATACTGGGAGATATCTGTAGAATAATTTTACCTGTCTGTTCACATCTCCTCTTTTCTCCTTCTCCGCCGCCCCCCCGCGCTCAGCCTGACCTTTCTGCATTCCTCTCCAGCTGACCTTGGTCTCCCTTCAGCTTTTCCCTGTTTCCCCACCACAGACTAGTGGTCTCCCTCTGTCAGAGTCTCCTCTAACCAGCCCCTTGTTTTCACCTCCCACCGACTGCCTCTGTCCTTCGGTTACGCCCACTGGATAATTTAGTTCTCCTCCTTCCTCCTCCTTACTCTCTGCAGCTGTACATACTCTGCTTTTTAATTAGAAAGGCTCGTATAGCTCCCCCTCTCTGCTTCCTATACTCCAGCACTCCTTCACCCCCTCCCTCTTTTTTTTTTTCTTTTTTGCTTACAAGGATACAGCGGCTTGCATGGCAACGGGGAGAGGAGGTCATGATGGAGAGATGCGGAGAAAAAGCGGGAGAGAGGAAAAGGGAACAAGGCAGGGAAAGCATAAAGGAGCATCTGAGAGGATAACTGTCTGTTTGCTCACTCTTGTCTTCGTGCTCCCCCTCCTGTCCTTCTACTTCCACTCACAGCACAAGCGCACAGACAACTAGGTAGGCACAGCGGAGCGTGGAGATGGCAAAAAAGAGAGGTTCCCACGTGAAAGGCATGAATCCACAGGAGGAGAGGAGGGCAAGATAGAGGAAAACACCAACCAGAGGGGGAAAAAAAAGAAAAAGAGTTGAGCGGGAGAGGAGCAGATGGGCTCTGGAGAGGAAACGATGTGAGGCTCACCGAGCGGCAGTGACACAGAGAGGAGAGGTGGGGGATAAAAAGCAAACATGAGGGATGGAAGAATGGGAGGAAGCAACGTGAAGTAATAGCAGAGAAGAGGAGCAGAGAAGAGGAGTGAGCACTTGTGGGAGAAGGAGACAAGACAGAGGGCAATAAGAAGAGAACGATGTGGTACGTGTGACTCAGTTCTGTGTCCTGATAGAAGATCTTCGCAGCAGCAGCATCACCATAGAGATAGAGAAGTAAAAAATGACAAAGTCGAGGACAGAAGTGCTTTTATTCTGCACATTAAAAGTGCTTTGCTTCATGTTCACTTATGTAATTGCAGCCGTGTACACTTTGCATACGTTCATGCACGTGCATGCTTGCATTTTGTTGATGCATTTGGCAGGTGAGTGTGTGGACTTATTTATACTGACAATGGGGGTGTGTGCATGCTCTCACAATAGTCCCTTGCTGAGCTGAGTGTGTAAAAATCTGGTGGAAAAGTGTGTTTGGGGATTGGGATTTGCTTCACTGCAGGTGTGGGAGTTCTTTTGTGAAAACATGCAGCTTTATGAGCTTCTTTAAAGTGTAAAGAGCTTAAATCGTCCGCAGGGTAACTCACGTTTGAGTTTGTCAGGGTTTGTGTGTTTTTGGGAAGGGGTGTTAAGCAGGGGTATATACAGAAAGTTTGAGGTCAAACTGACAAGAGGGAGTTCTATTACAACGGATGTTGTGCTTTCCAGAAAAATCATGAATGCACTTCAACCGCTTTACCTTCTGATCACGTTTTATTACAATTGTGGATCTCTCCAAATGCAGCTGCATGTGCATTTTCTCATGCACGCTGAACATTTGCAATACTCAATTTTTTTTCTACTTTTCCTTTACTCTGCGTTTGTGTCCAAAAATCCAACATAAAGTTGCAAGAAAATCCTTTTGCAGTTTCTTGCATTGGTGACACATTTTGCACCACATTAAGCGTGCATGAACAGTACAATGGAATGAAGCTCTGATTGATTAATTGTTGCATCTTTTAAGTAGTCAGCTATCTCCATAGTCAGCAGGCTTTGCTGACTCTGCAAGAAAATCTGTCCTTTGTTTCCAATTTATTTTCTCACAACCGCAGCTAAAACCTCATTTTGCACACTCCTAATTATATCCACGTTCTTAGTTGGAGAGTCCGAGAGTTGTCATTGTTCATACGGCAACTTCTATGATGCAGTGTTGAGATAGTGAGGAGTATTTCTGCATGACAGTCCAGCAGAGAGAGTGTAACCTCCAAGGAGCGGCTGTTCATGCAGCAGTGTTGTGCAGTGGGCATGTCAGTCTGACCACCTGTTTTGTTCTGTAGCTGACATTTCACACAGAGACCTGAACATATTACCTCTCTGAAACCTGCGGGGGTGAGTGGAGGAGACAAAATCGAATGCAAATAAACTGACAGGCCAGCAAGACGAGACAAAATCTAAACTCAGTCTCTTTTGCATCCTCATATTGGTTCAGAGTTCCCTTAAATTTTCCAATCACAATCCATGCGCCCACAATTTAGGATTTTATACTGGGCAGAGGACTTTGGTCGAGATGGAAAAAATTATTTCTGCTCTTACACTTCAAAAAATGAGAAAGTATCCTTCAGGAGAAATCAGAACAAATAAGGTGGCTGCAATTTTTTTTTTTAGTAATAGAAATTCTAATAACTCATGACTGTCGACTCACAACAACATTCATGCTAATATGAAAGTCTGCAGCTCTGCACAGTGTGTTATCAGATATTATATAAAAAAAAGGCTCATGTGAGATTTAAAAACATGAGTATGCAAGCAAAAAATACCAATCTCAGCACACTTTCGTGAGCAGGAATAATTTGGGAGCAGCAGTGGCAAAATGCGAACACTTAATATACATAATAGTTTTTCTTTTTTTTTTTTTAAAATTGGGAAAATGTCCTCCAAATAAAAAGTGAAGAAGAAACAGCCTGTTTGGTTCTAATCTATAAACACTGTTGGAAATAAATGCTGCTCACCAGCTAAAGAACACTGAAGATGGCCCTTTGCATGATGACGATATTACAGACAGACAAAAAGTTTGCACCATGATGCACAACTGTGGAAATATCTGACCGTGGTTTTTTTTTGGCTAAAATAATCTAAAGAAAGTAAAATCTTCAGAAATATTGACATTTATTAGACTTGTTTTGTTAGAAAATGAATGGTTTCAAATGACACATCATAATCATTTTCTGACAAGCAATGTAACATTTTTAATCAGAATAAGAAATGATCTAGGACCTAAATTCTAGGTCTAAATAACCATTTTCAGTCCATGATGTTACGTTTTTGAATTTTACAAAGAAGGCAACATTATGACTTCCTGTTTGAAGTACATTTAAAAAAAAAAAAGAACAGGTCAGTTCATCAAGTAGCCACTAGGAGGCTTGATGTATCAGAAAGTCAGCTCCTATTTGCTGACTTTCCCGTCATCATCCTGACTTTACAAAGGTTAAAAAAAAATCAAGATTATTCTGGTTTTTAAACTTAATGTGTTTTTTTTTTGTTTTTTTCTTCATTTTGATAAGATTGGTTTAATTTTTATTGCTACCCATAATTTTATTGCACTATTTAAAGTGTACTGGACACAAATGAGAGCATACTTTTTATATTAACATTTGATTTCAAACTTCAGGGCTGTAATTGTCATGTTCTGACTTCTGTCGGACTTGTTTCTTTTATTAATTCATATATATTTGAAAAGGTCAGCAACCAGCACGGTGAAAATAACCAAGCCAAATAATTAGTTTCCAATAACAGTTAACTACTGGTTGTGACACAGTCTGTCAGTTTACTTTTGCTTTGTTCTCAGTCCTTTGTTTTTTGTGCAGGTTGGCTGTGGCTCCTGGGGGGCTTCGCCCCTTCACCTGTCTGTACCTGGAGTGGCACACAGCTGCCTACACTTTCTTTTTATTTGTTGTGTTCTATTTAAGCCCCCCTGTTTCTGTGAACTGTGTCGCAGTGTGGTTTTCTGTTTGGTTCTTTTACCTTCTTGGCTTTGCTAAGAGCCTGTGTTGTTATGTTTGGAGTTTTCTTCCCATTTGGAGTGGTGCCTTTTGTTAAATTAAATTATTCTCCTCACTCCAGTTCGCCTCTTTGTTCCTGAATTTGAGTCATCCTGATTCCTGTAACAGTTTGGTGCTTGTTTGTTTCTTTATCGGCACGTATTGCCATATTGATTGCTTCTAATGTACCGTGTAAAAACTGCAGAAGAGGGTGCAGTTTTGGGGCATATAAATATACATTGACAAGTGAAAATAAGTTGATCTAGTTGTTAAACGTTTTGGCTCCCAAACCTTTTAAATACTAATTTATAATGTTTTTTCCCTCTCTCTGGTGATATTTGGAAATTTGTCAGCAATCGCTAATAATTAGAGTATAGTATTAAATGTGATAATGCTGGTCCGTATATTACAAAAAGTAACACGTGTTGTCACAAACAACTGTGAGACGGTTTTAAAATGGTCCTGGTCCTCCACGGTTGAACTTTTGTCTTGTCCGTCGTGCTTGGTTGATCAAACACTTGATGTGGATGTGACTACAGCAGAAAGGGGAGTGTCGTGTGAGGCTTGATGCCAAACACAAGAGAAAGGCTGAAAAAGGTGTTGCGACCTGGATCCGATCTATTTTAACCACGGTTTTCCTTCTCTTCAGTCAACCCCAAACCAGCCATTTTCTGCCGTGCTGCCACTTTAGGCTCCTGTTGTTGCAATGCTGTTGCTCTCTCAGCTATGCGTGCGTGGCTATTTGTCTGACTTCTTGTGGAAAAGGAGGCAGCTTTCAGGGCTGAGGTGTGTCTGTTCTTCCATCTCCACCTGCTACTGTAGTCCACTCATTAGATGAATTATTTGCAGCTCAGTTACGTTCTGCGCCTTGGTTTCACGCCTAGGTGTCCTTGGGCAAAAGTTTAGCCATATCTGCTCATACATCAGCTGTTGTACGGCAGCCATATTCACAAATCAAGATCTACTTTTTATTTATGAAGCACTAGTTCACAACAAGGTTGTTTCAAAGAGAATGCAAGGAAGAAACATTATTTTATCAGTCGATCAAAGAAAGCCAGTTTGTAAAAACTATTTATTTCACACACAATTGTAGACCTTTCAGTGATAATCTGACTGTGCATTACCTGTCTTGTTTTGAAACTTTTTTCATGTGATCTTTGCTTCTCTTTCACTTCATGCTTAGACCTTACTTCTGTTACTGTCTGCAGCAGCTGCCTTATCTTTTAGTCATTACTCACTCCAGCATTCAATCTCTGCCAAATCCTCATCATTAGTTGCAGCTTTTTGTCGGTTTTTGCTTGTTTGGTTGGACTCCTCACCACTGGAGCACTTTCAGCTGTTTTCTTGTTTTTAATAAACTACGCTGACTTTTCCGTCTGACAGCCTGGAATCCCCTCCCTCTGTTTTTCCTGACAAACTAGGTAGAAAACATTACCCCACCACTCCTACAACCTCTAATTGCTGGCAAATATAACCGCACTGCATGTTGAAAAGCAACGGTAGAAGTATGTAGGTGTTAGAATGAGCGGTTAATTCCCTGCTGTGGAGAAACAATAGTGTTCAGTAGAATTGGAGGGTGATTCCTTACACATCAGATCAATGCAACTGTAAGTACAAAAGAGCTGTTTTGTATTTGGCCATTGCAACAAATTATGTGACAATTGTTTTTATGTGGCTTTTGCTCGGGGTTATAAATACAACTTTGTATGCATTAAATGTATTAGGTACATGACAGGATTTCTTTTTTTTTTTTCTTTCAAATTAGCTGTTTTGATTTTAATATATTGAATAAATTCAAGCAGTTCTCCATGTGACACAGCGATACAACCATTGATTTTATATGAGAACTGGACATAGCAAGTGCAACGTCACTCATAGAAATTGGCCTATTTCTAACTCCAATCAAATGAAGTCAATTCAGTCGCAATTTTTTTGTGACACTGATAGTTTTTTGTAACGCAGGAGCGTGTTTTGCATAGCTGGCAGTAAATTGGACCTTTTCCCGGTGCACGTTGAACTTCGGCAGGGCTGCCCTTTATCACCGGTTCTGTTTATAATCTTTATGGACAGAATTTCTAGGTGAAGCCAGTGCCCAGGAGGGGTCTGGTTTGGGGACCACAGGATTTCCTCTCTGCTCTTTGCAGATGATGTTGTCCTGTTGGCTTTATCAAACCAGGACCTCCAGCATGCATTGGGGCGGTTTGCAGCCAAGTATGAAGTGGCTGGGAAGAGGGTAAGCACAGCTAAATCTGAAGCCATGGTACTTGACTGGAGAAAGGTAGTTTGGCCTCTCTGGGAGGCTGGAGTGTTCCTTCCCCAGGTGGAGAAGTTTAAGTATCTTGGGTCTAGTTCATGAGTTAGGAAAGACCGGAGCGTGAGATTGACCGGCGGATCGGTGCAGCGTCGGTAGTTATGCCGTTGCTGTACTGGTCAATTGCGGTGAAAAGAGAGCTGAGCCAGAAAGCAAAGCTCTTAATTTACCAGTAAATCTTCCCTCACCTATGGTCATTAGCTCTAAGTCATGACCGAAAGAACAAGGTCCAGAATACAAGCTGCTGAAATGAGCTTTCTCCGTAGGTTGGCTGGGCGCTCCCTTAGAGATAGGGTGAGAAGTCACCAGCAGAGAGCTCGGAGTAGAGCTGCAGTCCAGATGGCTCGGGCATTTAATCCGAATGCCTCCTGGATGCCTCCCTGTGGAGGATAACTTGAATAACTTGCACTAAAGAAAATAAAATATGAAAAGTATTTAGAATTAGCAAAAATATGCTAGAAAAAAGCAAAAATGGTTATTCTGACAAATAGAATGAGTAAAAGCTGTTTAGTTTTGAATAGATGTCTATGGGATTTTGGTTTCTTGGACTTCCTGTTTGGAACTCAATTTGGTCACTAAGTCCAGTTCTCATATACAGTCAGTCAATTGTTGCAAGCAAATATCAATTTACCAATCTTCAAAATAGAAGCCTGACACCAAGGGCATCTGTTCACTTGCAAGTGAACCCTGGTGCCGTTTTTATTTATTTTCGTTTATTTTTTATGAAAGTGCCAAGGCTTTTGAGTAGGAAAAAAAAACAATAACAAGCTACAGTGCAAATTTTAAGTGGCACGAAGGTTTGAAAATGTCTCGTCAGGAAACATAGTGTACTGAGGACATGCAGCTGACATTAATGAAAGTGTCAAAGACTTGTCTGACTATTTGAATTTCTAATTTGGGCTTCTATTCTTTTATGCACATTTTGAACAGTGTCACCCCAAGAAACCCTAAGAAAATGGCTTAGTAAAAATGAAAAATGAAAAAGAAAACCAAAAAAGATCCAAAATACATTTCCTGACACTTTGGACCAACATCTCTTGACTGGCACACTAGCACCCTTTGCCTCTCAGTAGCTTTTCTCAGTTCCTCCCCAATTTCACCTGAAACGCCCTGACATGCTGATGCTCATAATTTACCACTTGGCTGAACCCTAACCATGACATTTCCTCTCCTTCCAAAGGTTGCACCCTTCTGCTTTAATATTCCCAGTGCCTTTACCTCTGCTAATCCTCCTTACTCATGGAGATTCAAGCTCCGCTCACGTTGCTATTTGTCTCATAGCATCTCTAAATATAACTGAGCATACCTCTGCTCCTTCTCTCTTCCCTTTGTGCCTCCTCATCTCAGTCTTGTCTGACAAATTTAAGCATGCCTTGACAATCCCATCTGACGTGCTTTTACATAACAATTCCAGCCTTGGTAGGTTCCACTTCCTCTGCACCGTGAGACCTAAAAGTGTGTTATTGTCATTGAAGCAATTTGCAACGTCCCTGCAGGATTGGGGCTTTTATTGCATCTATGCAACTGCAGTCTTCCCTTCTTGTGTCTTCAGTGCAGGGGAAGGTTTAAGTGGAAAGGCTCATGAGAGGAAGATCAGACGTGACCTTAGCATTATCATTATACAAGCACATTCATAACACCAGCAAGAAAGAAAGAAGAAGCGTGCATTCAGACCAAAGCTTTTTCATATGCGTGGGTAGGAAGGATGCTGGAGTAAATCTTAAATAATAACCACAACGAGTTATGACCCTTGCTGGCATTATGCTGTTTCACACCTTCATCCTCTTGCCCAGTGATTTATCTTTTGTCTGCCAATAAAGCTCAACATGGAAATGTCACATGTGGGAAAGGGCTGGCCTCAGCCTCACCAGTAAGCCCACGCAGCATTAAGAAGGTCTGGATTCATTAAACTGTCGGCGTAAATTTTGAAACGTGGGTAGTTTACAGACCGGTGAGGGAGCAAGAGTTGAGGAGGGCACCGGAGCCTTGCAAGGAGCAGGAAAAAGGAATAGGGAGAGGATAGGAATGACAACAGTGAAATGGGGAAAAACAGGGCTAGATGGAGAAAGGATAGAAAAGCCAGACGCTTCTGGGGTGACACCCTTAAGAATAAATGAGGGTAATGGTCCAACAGTGTGTGAATGGGAGTCGGGAAAATCTGTCATGGCGAAGGTTGAAACTAGAGTGTTTTTAGAAGAGATGGGTTGGAAGACTGACAACTAGAATGAAATTGGACATTAATGGGGAAGAAAAGCCAGAAGCTACCAGAACCTATTTTATCTGAAAAACTGAAAAAGAACTCACCGTGGAGCACAAATAGGCAGTGTAGATCAAAGCAAGTCAATGTTAAGCTTAAGATAAATGTTCTCTTTTATTTTTCTGCCACCTCAACGCTGGATTTAGTCGCTGTGCACGGGGAAAACCTGTACCATTACCCAGAGCAATTCAGTGTTTCATGTGATTCATAGTTAAGCAGCTCATCTGTAAACACTGCAGTGATAAGAAAGTAAAATAAGAAGGAATATCGTGGCATGTTTCTTAATCTATTATGTTAGAGACTTTGCCTTAAGGCTCTGTCTTCTGTGTGTCTTATCGTAATTATTTCTAATAATCATGTTTTGAAGGAGATTGAAGGAAGGGCGCATGTGACAAAGATCCTCCTCCTTAAAGCCCTCCCCCAAAAGAGGAGAAAAGCGAGGAAGAACAGCCGACATAAATAAAAGTGGCAGCCCCTCGGGTATTTCACTCTCCCTAAATAACCTGGGAGTGTGATGGAGTCACTAATTACCCCTCCTACCGAAGACATGGGTAAGGCAAGTCACACTCAAATTTAGCCCACAAGGGGCCGTGAGTGTCACTGCCCATCACAAGGAAATAACAATACAGATCCATACATCGCGAATCGTCACGCTTGACTTCCAGCAGCGCAGACGGGAAGTAGAAGTGATAAATACGAATCAGGCCACAGAATCGGAGTGACTAGAACATACTACTAACCACAGCCTGTCAGACAGACTGTCACAGAGTGACCAAATGAATCAGAGAGGATGTCAACATGGCAGATCCTCAAGGACTGATAACACACGCTGTTGAAATGCAGAGGAAAAGAAACATTTTGAAAGACACAAGCAAACACCGTTCCCACGAGCTGGAGCAGCATTAATGCAACCACACTGCTTCCTTTTAACAATGGCTAATGAGAGTGAGGAAAATCAAACAGACATAAAACATAAGTATCCCCTTCAGCCAATGTGAATAGGCCTTAATTACAATCTCTCTTCAATTGTTTTGAGTATGTGTTTCTCTGCTGCTTTTCTTCTGTTATCTCCAGCCCTGCACCGTTTCCTTTTCTGTATTCATGCATTTCAAAATAACTGCATTCTTCTATTTGCCTCTTTATCCTGAGGAGCAGCACATGGTTTCTCTGTGCAACAATGTAGGGAACAATTACAGCGTCTTACTCCTTGTCTTTCTGTTTGTGTATCTCTCGTCTCTTCAGGAGCCCACGCCGTCTTCAGCCATGAGAGTATGTGTCACTGAGAGGAGCGCCGACAAAAGAAACAGAGAGAAAGTACTAAAATCTAAACGGAGAGAGCGCAGACCGAAAGAAAAGTTCCACAAAAAGAGCCTGTAACTGTGAAGCACTCATCAGTATACTTCGGACCACATGATCTCCTGAGGGCACGGAGGTCAAGGAGTGTGAAAAAATAGAAGTTGATGAATCAAAAGATGGGCACGTGGAAAACCCAAACTGTATTTGCATTTAACTTTTCTGGCCTCATTAAAAGTCAACTCCCATGGGTGCTGGTGAAAAATGGTTTTAAGAGATGAAAGTGCACTTTTTTAAAAGTGTGGGCATAAAGATTTTAAGACCATCTAATGCTGCATACATTTATTTTTGTACAAGTTAAGCGAAAGACCTGTAATTCACCCAGAGGTTATCACTGGTACACCTAATTTGTACAGTTTGTGAATCTCTCAGATGGATTGTTATATTCTTTGACCTGTGCATACTGTTATCCTTGATGGAAAACATTAGTAACTCTAAATGACTGTGAAAAATAAGTTGAGGAATTACATGGATTTCTTGTTTATGTTTGATCTTTTTTTTTTAAATGTTGAAGGTTATCGAGAGATGATTTCTTTACCAATGTACTAGCAAAACATCTGTAATCTGCCTGAAAACTCTGTGGATGTTGGGGGATTGAAAGAAACTGGAGACATGGTGAGCAAAGAGCCCAACCACATGCTTACAGGCCAGTCCAATGGCAAGAGCACTTTGGCAGACAAGCTGCCGGGGACAATGACTGTGCGCTCTGTGCTCCTAAACCGAGACTCTCCAGATATTGAGAGCCGCCTAAAACGCCGCCGTAACCGTACCCACCAGGTTCGCTTTAAAGACCTGGAGGACGGCAGCAGTAGCAGTGGAAACAGTGCAACAGGGGACAACAATGGGCATCAAAGGCCAGCCACAGACTGTGATAGCCCGCATCCTCTGCGCAAACACGGCAGCAGAACACCTCAGCCGTGGACTGACTGTCTGCGGACAGGGGATCAACCCGCACAGAGCTCTGTGGTGGGCGCTGTGCGTGGCGACATGGCGAGCACATTAGAAGTGGTTGCAGCATTTTTGGCACGAGCCCCTCCTCATCCATTAACACCTGGTCCTACACGACGATGTTGGGCGCCACCACAGACTAACTCTCTGACTTTGCCAATGACACGTAAGCCCAGTTCGAGCACCAGCACAGCCATTCAGACATCCCCATGCCTGAAAAAGCCCCAGTCTATTTCTTCCACCCACACCCGTAGCCAAAGCATTGGAGACTCAGTTGGTGTTGATGGGGATGATGAACATGACTCTCAAGATGAGTATCTCACGCACAACCATGTGTTGCTGCCTGGGTCCAAAGAACAGAACAGACCTGCAGGAACTGGGGATCGAACTGTTATAGAACGAAGGTCCAAAGTATCAAGGACAGAGAGTAAGTCAGCGGTCGGGGTGGTAAAAACCTCAAGACACAGCTGTCCACCTTCCGTCCTTCATAACAATGAGCCACGCCACTGTTCTTCTGCATCCAGTCGAGACAGTGGGAAGCGTCAAGGGAGCAGCACTCCATCTATAGTCAGAAGAAGAAAGCGACTGAGTCGGACAACGAGTGATCCTGGCAAAGAAGTTCACTATTGTACCACTCCCACTCAGACTGAAAGCCCCAGCCCATCCCCTCTGCCTTCAACCATCAAACTCTGCACCACTCAAGTTCAAACTGAATGCCCCTCCTCACCTTCAAACTTGAAGCGCTGCACCACTCCAAGTCAAACTGAGAGTCAGCAACTGCCTCCACCTCCAAGTGATGAAGAACGCACAGCCCAGCTTCAAACTACTGTTTCTTCCCCAGCAAATCCTCCAAACACTGACCAATGTCCCAATCAGACACATGGAAATTCTACCAGCGTCTCGCCTCTGGATCATAAACCATCCTCACCACAGAAACAACCTTGCAGTTCCCTTTCTACTACCCAGCTAACAGTGAAGTCAGATTCAGTACAAATGAAATCTGACAGCCATGTTTCTACACCAGTGACTCAAAACCCTCCCATTACACATGTTACTACTGTGCCTTATTGTGCTTCTTCCTCACCTTCAAGTGCAACAATACAAACTCCTGAAGAATGCACAAAGCCACCTTGCTCCTCTCCTTCCAAATCAGTTTACTCTAAACCATCTACATTCAGTACCCAACCCAGTCCTTCCTCCATCTCTACTGTTCCCCAACAGCCTGTACCCTATTATACCATTGTGTCCCCACCAACAATCCCCTTAACAGCTATTGTCTGCACAAACATTTCATCAAACCCACCTGCAGGCCCCATAAAAAACTGTTCTGCTATGGCAAACTTAAAGTCTCCATCACCCTTAACCTTGTCTGCCCCTACTCCAACTATAACTCCCAGTATATCTCCTTGTGATCCCACTAAATATTCTACCACCACCTCAAGCGTAACAGATCAGCCACCATCTCATGCCACACCTCCAACAAACCTTACACCATGCACATTTGTGACTCAAACTGCCCTGTCTTGCACATCAATATCATATTACACCACCACCCATCCATCTGGTCCCTATGTACCTCCATTTAACCCAACATCCTCCTCTTATGCTACAGTCATACAAACTGTATCTCACTGTAACATTCCATGCCAAACTCTACAGAACAACCCCTCTGCTGGGGTTAGCACTGGCCTGACCCCCTACTCCTCCCCAGTCCCAAAACTAAAATGCACTTCTCCACCTCCCCTTGTGAAAACCTATGTATCCACCCTACAGAATGCTCAATCTTGTGCTACACCAACCAAAGCAGTTCCTTTGTACGCCTCTACATTTCGTGCTGCGCCACCATACACACCCCCATCTCAGGCTCCTCGTGCTCAGGACAAGAGGGGCATTCGACTTCCACCTCCTCCTCCACCACCTCCACCATACACACCCAGAAAATCTGGAAATGAGCCATTGGGTGCTGCTGTTCGAACACCCATGCTCAGGGCAGAGAGCAAGGCCAGTGACAAAGACAAAGAAAGGGAAAATAAGAAAGAGGAAGATGTGAAATGTACAAACTCACCAAAGCTTTGTGAGAGAGCCAACTCTCTGAAGCACAGAGCTCAAACTCCGCCAGTTGCTGTGATGAAGGGAGAGAGGCGCTCCTCTTCTTCCTCCCCTGCCAAGGCCTGTTTTAAGTCCAGCTGTCTAAGCTCAGCCCAAGCTCAGCTTGGAGTACTACACAAAATGCTCTGCTCAGGAGCCAACGCCAGGCCAAACACACCCAATAGCCAAAACACTCTCCCCTCAAACCAGCAGGGTTGTTCAGGAGCCAGGGGCTGCTCTGTCTCCAGGGAACGGCCTACAGCCGGGCCATTGAGTCCCACCCAAGCTGACACTCTGAAACAGGTCCAGGAGATTCTGGGAGGCTTGATGTCAGGGGCAAGGTGTAAACTTGACCCATCAAGGGTGACGGAAAAACTATTGAGTCCCAATGGACCCCTGCATGACATACGCAGCCTGCAAAACCAGCTCCAAAGCCTAGAAGGCGTCCTGGAGACAAGCCAGAACACAATTAAGGTCCTGCTGGATGTTATTCAAGACCTTGAAAAGAAGGAAGCAGAGAGAGATGGGTGAGTAGGCAGCCATTTTTACTAAATTGTAGTGAATACAGTTCCAACCCCAAACAACACAAAATGACCCCAACCATCTGCACTAAATTGCATCAGACAAGTTGTTCCAAACTCACTGTATTCAATTTTATTCATGCTTTAGCTAGAAGAAAAGAAGCTCCCCACAATTTAATTGGATAGAAACGTTATAATGATGAGAATACAGCCATCTAACTGGAGTATTTCTCTTTTTGTTATACACAGGTTGGTGTTGGAGGCATTAGTAGTTGAATGAAAAGTGTCTTACAGCTCAGAATTAGAGTTTGAGAGGGGCTTGTTTGGTTTAAATGAACACTGAAAGCCCTGGGCCAAAAGACGAGCCATCCCAGATTTAAAAGCCGTAAATTTGAAATGACTTGGACCCTCAGGCAAATGGAGCTGTAAACTGGGCCTGTTTGCCGAGGGCCAAGTGTAGAGTGCAGAGCCATCTGGTAATCTTTAACCTTTAGACTCTTTTTAGCCCCATAGATAGATGGAATGAAACAAGAGAAGAAGACAGTGAAATGTGAAAATCTGATGTTTTGAAGAATTGGAAAGTGAATATCAGCATGTATGCTGTAATTGCCTGCTGTTTTATTTGAAGGCAGTTAAGTTTTCTATACAGGGGAGCTGGCAGATTCCACCTAAATGAGTGATAGACGTAATATTGAGATGGAAGCGTCGCTCTCTCCAAGAGTGGAGTATAGGCATAGTATCCTTTAACAAAAAAGCCAATATCCGCAGTAATAACCTTCTAGAATCTTCTGTTGTGAGTTGTATAGAAAGATAGATATTGTGCCTCAGCTTTAATGTGGTGCATTTCCTCTATTTTTAGCCAGTCTTTGAGTAGTAGGCATTATAAATCTAAAGGTATCTGAACTTAACACATTAAAAATACAGTTAAAATTTAAATACAAATGAAGACAGGAACTCTGTGCTCAACTGTACGAAGCCTCCTATCTGTCCCCTCGATCCACTAAAGTATTTATGTCATGTTAGACCACAGAGGAGTTGGGTTGCACCCACTTTGCTGCAGCTCTCTCCTCAAGCGTGAGGGCAGATTACATGGATTTACAGAAATCAGCAGTTTGCCGTCGCTGTGCTGGTAGTTGCCGATGCTTCATGCCTCGTAGTGTAAACCTTTTACCATTCCCATCACGTCTTTAATTAATCTTCCTATATTGTAAGCTCCTTAGAAATTTGCCTTATCACACCAAAATAGTACATATACGGAAAAAAGATGGGGGGTCTATGAATCCATGGAAGGGTCTGATAGATATTTGTGCTAAGAAACTTAGCGAGTTCCTAATTAACAGGCATGTGAACATGTGACCCAGCAGCCTTCTGTCTCATGAAATGACACATCTTGTATGCTCCAGGATTAGAATTCAGCCATTGGTCTTATGTACGCAGGCCTGACTTTCACCTCATAAGCATGTATTTTATGCCTGGGGTGACACAGTGACTCATGCTTTACATAACAGGCCAAGCCCGTTTGAGGAGAGGAGGGGTATCGTTCATTAAAAAATAATCAGGGCTGATTCCAGGGAGGAGATTAGTGTATTTGCAAGAATGCCTCTGATTCAACAAGATAATTTAACACATGTCTGTCTCATAAACACACACACAGTAGTCATGCCTCCTCTACCCCTGATATGTCATTTGTGCTTCTCCACAGAAGACATTCGTATAGGACCGGACAGGACATTGAGAACTGTGGGACCTGCAGGGACTGTGCCTGCATCATCTACAGGTATGTTGAAGCGTGCATGTGTGAATTTCTGCTTTTTATTGCCTGGTTTTTCCCCATGAACGCCAAGAGAACAGGGCTTTTCTCAGTGCACAGTTAAGTGCAGCGCTCTGTCGTTTCGAATCTCATCAAGTTGTGAGGTTCAGTGTTGTAGTTTGCAAAGATTGTCAGTCTGCTCTGTGTGACAGCACAACCGGCTGCAGCATTTTTCATCTTGGCCACTGTTTGCCTGCAAACCAGTGCTAGTTTGGTTAATGAGCACACTCTTAGGAAATGCCTTGAGACCTTTCATGTACATTATCACGTCTTTTAATGTAATGACAAAATGAGCCTTATTGTGAGAAAGCTGGAACACAAATATAAAATATAAATATAAATACAATTCAAATCATATTTCATTACCTAAAGTCCTGTATTTTTTAACCATTTTATTAATTTTCTTTTTCAATTAATGTAGACAAAACAACTGAATATATGTTTCACGTGCAATAATAAAGTAGAATAATTTGAGGGAATAACTTTTAGAACCTTTAACTAGTGACTGGATTAGGTTTGAAAGGAGCATCTTAAACACCACCCCAATGAAAATCATGTTTTTGGTGTTTTTAACATGTTCTTGTGGCATTTTTCTCATGATGGAGGACATGTATAAAAAAACTTGGCTTAAAATTGCATGTCCAAGTATTTCTTTCTTCCAAATCACGGTGAATCAGGAGCAGACAAAAAAGGTAGTTGCAAAAAACTTGTGGCAGTGACAAAGGTGATTCAATCAGTGGTCCCTACTCCGTTCTGATGCATCAACTTGCAGAGAGATAGATCCATGTACGTCTTTGTTTTCCTCATCTGAGCTGGCATCTGGTTCCAAACTGTACATCTGGATAGCTGCAATATTTTGTATTTTGTATATACTTTTGTTGCACCAGTAATGTTAGTTTTGGGTTATGAGGAGTTGTAAGCTAGCAGGAGAGAGTGTAAACAAATGGATGGGGTCAGTTTGTAGATTGTCCCCAGGTGATGAGACAACGTCCCCCAGTCCCCCGCCCCAGGTCTCCTCAGCACAGGGGCCCCATCCCCCGAAGCGCCAAGTCCCCTTTTGGGGCAGCTTTGCGTCATGATCGAATCAATGATGTCCAATAACACCTACCTTTTCTGGGTTCTCATTTTGTATAATTTTTTAACATTTCATTTTAATTTCTGGAAATGTCTCTGTTTACCAAAGCTTTTTCTCTTTTTTTGGGATTGTGTTTGTTTTTTTTGGAATTACATTTTTGGTTTTTGGACATATGATCTTTAATATGTTTTTTACGTTGAGTGATTTGCTGATTTGTACTCCAGGGCCACCCTATCTATGAGTTGTGGACCCCCTATGAACACATAAAACCACAAGTCTATTTGCTTTCCAATTAAAATTGTAACTCATCATTCATATTTTTATAAAGACTTTTCACCATACAGATGAAAGGCAAACAAATGACTTTTTGATTTCTGTGAACTCAGAAACATAGTTCTCCAGTTATGTCATCAATCAGAGGAAGCAGAACTCAATTAACAAGCCAAGACACACAGTCAGTCTGCTTAATTGTGGAACTGAGCTGAAAAATGTGGCCTGCAAACACTGAAGACAAATAGTTTACCTTCTGACTAATTTATCCCTGATGTTTCCCAAAGCGAACAAATCTTAGACCTCAACCCCATTACAATTAAGCATTATAGCTCAACTGCAGTCACTGTGAACCACATAAGTGATTTGGTCAAAGTATCTTAATCTGTTTATGCTCAGTAATTTATTTATGCTGTGTATGCAAATATCCTCGATCAAGACAGACGAGAGAACAGAAAAGACAGCGGGGGAGGGCAGGAAGAAGGGTTTCTGAGGATAAGAGAGTGTGGATAAAAGGGCTAAATAAATAAATAAATGAATAAAAGAGCTCTGAGGGGAGAGATCTGAGATTTAGAAATGGAACATGAGAAAGAGAGAGCACAGAGGGAAGAGGCCCGAGCAGAAAATGATTCATTCAGAAACTAAACACGGCTTCATCTTGAGAGATTAGAATATTAATGCTCAGGAATGTCAGAGTGAAGCAGCCATGGTTCCTCTTCTTGAAGAAAGGGAATAGTTAGCGTTGCGTGTTTTTCCTGTATCATCCTGTGTTTTCTCCAGTTCCCCTTACATCAGAAAAGGTTAAAGCAGACATTTAGTCGTCGGGTTGCCCTTTAAAATGTCTCTTACTGTGATGCATTTGTAAGGTGTTTCATGGAATCCAAAAATGTTCCTTAATGAAAGCTGTGAAATTCAGGACACTTCAAGCCGATTCCTGGATTTCGATTTCTCCTTTAAAGACCCACTCCCAAAAAAAGTCATGTTTCTGGTGTTTTCACATGTTCTTGTGACATTTTCTCACTATGCAGGGCATATACAAATCATTGTGAATTCAGAAACATGCTTTATAGGTTAATTGTCCCGAGGTGTGAATGCGAGTGTGGATGGGTGTGTGGCCCTGCGACACTGGCGACCTGTCCGGGATGTACTATGCCTTCGCCCACAAGGGGCCAGGTTAGACTCCGGCAGCCCCGTGACCCTGAAATGGACTAAAACTGCTTTAGAAGATGAATGAATTTGGAAAGCAACGATTATTCTCATGTTCAATTACTGATATCTTGGTTATTCTCAGCTGACCTGATAAAGAAAAACAATGAGCCTTTGTTGTTGTTCCACTTCTGTCAGCAACAAAAATGGGTTGTGGTCTAAATTTTGACGTATAGGGGAAGGAAACTGGTAACCTATGGGCTGCATCTATTGACTATGACTGATCAGAGGAAATTTGTAAATCTGCTGCAGTTTTGGTTGAAATCACAGAACTGTTGTTGGAATGTGATCGAATTAACTCAAGCATACCTTTACCTAGAGTAAACTTTTTTTTACAGTGGAGCAGTGACAACTAGGTTACACATGCTTCTAGGACTTAGCTCTTAGGAACTCTTCGTCTGTTCACGCAGTTAACAGAATTACAACAGATTCTATTTGTTTAAACATCTTTTAAATAAAATTTGTAGTAGATTATCTGGTATAAAGTTAGATTTATTGCAAAAGAATTGTCTGTCAGTGAAAAGGTTTGGTACTTGTGATAAGTTTTGTGTGTCTGTAAAAAAAAATCTGTACTCGTTGAAGAAAATTGTCCATCCATAAAAAGGTTTTGTACTTTTGTAGGATATTTGTGCATCTGTTTCATAACTTTAGAGTTCAAAAAAATGCTTTGTTTGTGTGTGAAACATCATTGGCCCATCCATACTATCACATATGTTGATCCACAATGACTATTGACAATGGGTTGGTAATGGGTTGACAATTGGTTTTTAATGAGTCAACCAATCAGCAGCTCTCCCTCAATTGGTGCGTACTTGGAACAGCAGATGAAATGCATGATGACCAAGTGAAGAGAAAGAAATAGGTTCTTCATTCTACATGAAGACGGACACAAAACAGAATGGAGGCAGATACCCAAAGTATTTCATTGCGACATCACAACAACAAGAAATGTTGATCATGATAATATCTTCCGCCATTTTGTCTTGTCTCCTTTGCGTCTTTGTTTTTCTAGCAGTGTCATCGATTGACGATAAAAGGCTGCTGATTGGCTGATTCATCAAGAAACAAAAAATTGTACTTAAAGCTTGGGTTTTGTCATTGTAGATTCCAGATCATTGTAGCACCTGCTCAAACGTAAGGGTGATGTTTGAGACAAGAACGAAGCCTTTTTATGGACAAATATATACAACAGCTTTACACACAGTTATTATTACAGGTACAAAACTAATTTAAGAACAGACCTTTTTTTCTGCAAGTACAAAACCTTTTCACAGATACGAAACAGTTTTACAGGCACACAAATCTCTTATTACAAGTTCAAAATCTTCTTACAAATGGACAATACTTTTGCAATGCATCCAACTTTCTACACCTGAAATATAAATTAAATCAAATCACCAGTTTCACAAATCTCACAACCTTTAAAACAACAAAAATATATCATTTTAAGCCGCATTGACAGAACTTTTTGCCTTAGAAAAAACGTAAAAGGTTTTACTGAACATCCCTTGTTAGTCATAAATTTTCGTATCTAGTTTAAATTTTCAGCATAAACAGTGATACAATTAAACATCAATTAATGCTATTAGGTGGAATGTTGCCTTCCACTTAATAATCATTTTCAATAAAGAAAAACACACAGTACTGGACATGCAATTTCTCACCACAAAGCCTTTGTCTATCTATCTATCTATCTATCTATCTATCTATCTATCTATCTATCTATCTATCTATCTATCTATCTATCTATCTATCTATCTGTCTATCTATCTATCTGTCTGTCTGTCTGTCTGTCTGTCTGTCTGTCTGTCTGTCTGTCTGTCTGTCTGTCTGTCTGTCTGTCTGTCTGTCTGTCTGTCTAACCATCTAACCATCTATCTATCAGTCTGTCTACATTATCTGGTATCAAACTACGAAAAGCTTGTTTGACATTGACAAGTTCATCTGTCAAAATCACATAAACATGTTCACACGTTTTAAGAAGTTCGGCTTTAGTAAAACAGACACAACATCTCAGTTTTTCCAAAGAAAATGTTGATGTTTCTGACATTTTTCTGGTCAATTGGGAACCTATCGCTCAGTTATATTTCAAACTGATGTATTTATTTTCTACGTGAATGACATTTTCTTCTGTTTCTCATGCGAAGCAAAGCTCTGGTGTCTGAGCTTCAAGTTGTTCCAAATTTAAAAGAGAGTCTTTGACAGCGGAGAAGAAAAAGGTGAAGATAAGTTGCAGGCTGAAAATGAATGAGTGATAGAAAAGCCTTTGAATCTGACAAGGCAGATCCCATCAATTAAAAAGCTGTCTTAAATCTCAGTCCTCTGAGAAAAAGCTCTGCTCAGCACACGCCGCACTGTCCCTGTATTTGGTAATCCTAGAAGGGGGTTTAAGCAGGAAAAAAATTGATTTTACTGTTCTGTGCATATCAGTGTTTGGCCAGTAAACCACCATTAGATTTGATTTTGTTAATCTTAATCCCACTAAGATTTACTAAAGTCAAGTTATCTGTAAAGCAGAGAATTCCTTAGATCTGATGAAATGCATATACATCCTGGTGGAAATGTGTTCAGCTGCAGAAATTAAACTTTATCTAGGTCTAATATGAGGTCTAATATGAAAAAAAAAGCACCCTTTGTGAAAAATGTGCCAGAAAACCAGTTCACACAGGTGGATGATTCATAATTAATCTCAGCCTATCAGAGTCTTTACTGTCACTGTATATTTGCAAACAGTTTATATGGCTTGCCAGTTTTCTCTGGCTCCAAATCAAAAACTTTGAATTCTCGTTTGCTCTCTTCTATTTATATTCATTCAAGCAGATGCCATTTTTTTCACTGAAGTCTTCTTGGGCGGAGGTAAATCTAACCTAAACACATCGTTCAGTTATGTTTCGATAAAAAAGATTTGGTTTAATGTTCTAAACGTTGTTTTTAATTGTTAAAATTGTGATTATGGGAATACTGTCCTAATCAATATCAGTAATTTTTTTCTGTTTTGAAGAGAACTTTAAATTGATAAAGGACGGTGCCATTGCCTTAAAAAAAACACTTTTTAGAAAAATAAGAAAAAAATTTAATGATTTGGGTCTTAGTTTAACTTCTACAATGGGGCACACTGGGATTGAATAACAGGAAGACACACTCTACCTGATTGTTGCATGTTTCTTCACATCAGTTTTTGATCTAATTATCTAAAACCTCATGTTTCGATCCTGTCTTCGAAGCAAACCTCCAAGAATTAAATGTTGCAGTTCCTCAAATGACCAGTCGAGGCTGATTTCACATAGGAACAATTTTCCATTGACTGTTAAAAAGTCTTACTTTACACTTAATATAAATTTAAGTACACTCTAAAAACAACAAATTTAAAATAGTTTCCCATACACTATAAAGGTGCCCAGGACAATAAGGGAAACCACTGAAAAGTCTATTTTCAAATTTAAGTCATATACAATGTGCTTCAAAGTATAAGATGCTCTAAGTGAGACAAAAGAGTCAAAGATATGTCTATACGTCAGTCAGACTTTGTTAATGCCTTCACTGTAACTCCAGAACTTATTCATAGCATGTTAAACGTTAACCGCATTAGAAGCGTTAGCCCTTTTAGCCTATTTACAACACCTGTAACTCCCAGCCTTGTTTGCAACGCATACAAAAACAGACTCATACCACTTAAACAAACGTTACTGTGACAACGCTAACTCCCAATCTTGTTGGTAACAATGAGCTTTGCAGGATAGAGGCGCCATGGCACAAGTTACTTATGCAAAGCTGGATGCCATGATGTAAAAGCCAAGATGCCTGCTCACTGCTGTGCGTACAGATTTACAAACAGAGCTGGGAAAAAAAACAAGAATATGAGTTTTTACAAGTAAGTTATCACTATTTTCACAGCATTATAGAAATTAATGGCTTGACTGGCTAGCTTATCTGCTTGAATTTCTATGTAAATACTGCCTTGTTGTAGAAATAAAACAAAGATGCATGTCAAATTATCCCTTGTCTTACCTTGAAATCTTTAACGATTATGTGATAAAGGATAAAGCCTTGAAAAGATAAATGGAAACACGTTATTTATATTTCTGAAAGTATTGACACTCCTTTCTAAATCCTACATATCTCACTTTCTAAAATTAGGAAGACAAAAAAAAAAATATATATATATATATATATATATATATATATATATATATATATATATAGTATTCCACTGTATGTGTCCGCTTATGCTAAAAATGTATTTACTTCATTCAAATGTTTGCAATCCAAGCTTCTTTGACTAAAATAAAAGATGCTAATGATACGTCTTACATGCAAATTTAGATAATAATGACTGCAGAGTGTGACATTTTAAACATTCTGTACTGAGGCGCAACTAAATACGCACTTCGTTTGTTCTTCCTGATAAAACTGGGGGAATAATGCAAGAAGCATCTGATGTTATTTATCCAGAACTAGTGTCACAGTAAGTGCATATTTGCATGTGAATCTGGTTGTGTGGCCTCACAGTCGTAATAATTCAAGAGGAGAGTTATGATTTTTGTTTCTTGGAATTTTTTTTCTAATGCAAAATGCTGGTGGGAAAAAAGCATCTCGACATGAGGCCTTTTTAGATGAATTGCATGCAGCTTCACTTTATCTCTGCCATTGTCACTGGTCCTGTCATAGCTGTAAAGGTTTGACAGCACCTCTTTAGCACATGATAATGACCCATTCCAATGGAAAGTGTGTTTTGGGTTTTTTTTAAGATGTTCTTGTGGCATTTCCCTCATGTTGGATGACATAAATTAAGAAAATGTAACTCAAAATTGAATTTTTATTCAAATCATTGTAAAATGACGAAAATACTCCTTGAAAAAGCTTGCTAGTATAACGTAGAAGCTACTTGGTGTTTTATTGAATCTAAAAAGGTTTCTTATGAAGCCCGTGAAACTAGAAGCTGATTCCGGGAGAAATCACTAAAAAGCCCCTCTTTTAAAGACCCAATCATGTTTTTGTTGTTTTTAACATGTTCTTGTGGCCTTTTCTCATTATGGAAGACATATACAAAGAAAATTATGCTTAAAATTGCATTTCTGAGTATTTCTTTATTCCAAATCCTGGTGAATCAGGACGGAACAATGCTTTTGGAAAAAGCTTGTAAGTATGACGTAGAAACTACTACGGGAAGCGACGAGCCCCCTGCTCTGATCAGCTCTGATGCATCCACTTGCAGACAAACAGATCCATGTACGTCTTCCTTTTCCTCATCCGAGCTGGCATCTCGCTTAAAACTGTACAGCTGGATAGTTCCAATATTGCTCGCCTTTTTTGTTGCACCGGTAATGTTAGGTTTGGGCTGTAAGCTAACGAGAGAAAGCGTAAACAAAGGGATGATGTGCTCAGAGCCACCCACAACTCAGAGGTGAGTTTTTAATGAACTCCTGATGCTCTGCAGGAGTCTTTTTGATTTTGGCTCAAAACAGCACAATAATAATTAAAAGTACAGAAAAACTTATCAAAAGATGATTGAAGTGGGACTCTAAGATCTCCCTTCATTTCACACTTTCTGTGATATTTTAAATGTCCCGGGAATCACTTTGTACCTTCCGAAAAAAAAAAATTAATAAAAAAAACATAATTGCCTTTTTTTGTTGAAAAAGGAAAAAATTCTTGCTCTTGTTGACTCTAATCCTTGGCCTCCTCATACTCAAATAAAGACCAGACGCGGTGGTGGTGTTGGTGTGGAGGATTCCTCTTCCTAGTCTCCACAAAGTCGCAGGATGAAGGCTAAAGATGGATCCACTGGGGAGGGCTTGAGACAAACATTTTGTGACAGCGCCTACAGTATTCTCCCCCCACCCAACACACACCAATCATGAATCAGCGCTTTGTGACGCACATCCCTTCTCACACAAAAGCGCACAGCAGACCACAGAGTGAGCCGGTGGATCACAAGAGACGTTAGAGTCTGAGCCAGGGAATGGAGGCAAATCTCCAGCATCTCAGTATCTCCCACACCCTCATTTTGACTCCAACCAACCCCAACCCCCCGCTTTTGTAACTTTGGACTTTGCAGTGAAATATTCATCCACATGAAAAATGAATCTCAGACGCTTTAAACCATTTTAAAAAGTAATAGTGGTGTTAAAAGAGACCCGGAGATGTTTCTGCCTTGACTTGATGTGGGTGAATGATGGCTCCCTGAGATTTGTTCAACATAAACCCAGCGTTGACTGGTACCCCATCTATGATTAAACACACAATGTAAATATACCTTTCAGAGAGCTTCTATTATTCATTAAAGTCGAAAGCTCTGACAGAATAATGCATTAATATTGCTGAAAGAATCCTCCTCTAGTAGTGTAGTATTCAAGTTGATTTATTTCAAACAATCAAAATCAAAGATACAATGAACATATAGATGAAAGGACAGTCATAAATGCATGGATGCATTAATGCAAATTTTTTTGTTTTAGTCTTGGGTTAAGTAAGACGTTTGCTTTATTTTTAATTGTTGATTAAGGAGAAATACAACCCAATGGGACACTTTTTTACCCCCCTCCCAAAAAAAAAAAAAAACTGGTAGGAAACACTTCAGAAACCACCAAATTTGATTACTTTAGTTTTGTCTACCTTGCTGTTGTTGTTGTTTTTTAGTTGTGTTGGGGGGGTTCGTCTTGGTTTTCCATTTATCTATCAAGTTTTGGAACCCACTTTTTTTTGGGCACTTGGGGTTGCTGGAGCCTATCCCACCCTAGACAGATTGCCAATCAGTCGCAGAGCAACATAGCCACATACCATAGACTGTGTATAGAAATGGACACAGATGGATTTGACATCACCCATAGAAAATGCCTTAGCTCCAGCGAAATTAAGCCAACTCCGTCTCTATCTTTCTTTTCATTTGGAGTCAGTCGACCGTGATTCGTCTGAGTCGGTCTGAGCCAACATTTCCGGAGCAACCACTGTCGCCACTCAGGAATAAGCTTGTTCAAAGTCGACACCCCTTCCATTGAAAGTGGCTCGGGAGAAACTGTCAATCAAACATTTGCGGTGGGGCACCACATGTTTTTACTGAGGCATCTGATTGGTCAGTTTATAACATCAACAACTTGCAATAAAGAAAACATATCTTGAAAACAAATTTTCATTAGCAAGAAGATGTTAAGAAAAAGGAATCAGAGTAAGAATGGTGATTCTGACAGGAGCGGAAGCGCAAACCACTACACCACTGTGCATTGGTGGTGTAGTGGTGTTGTGGACCTTGCTTTGGTTTGTTAATTTTAGCTTCCAATCATCTACTGTTGCAGTTTTTTGCAATTAGTCCCTGCGTTACAATTACATCACTGTGAGTTCAGTCGGTTTTTTCTGCATGTGTCATGTCCTCCACTGACAGGATTCTGATGCACCAGACCTGACAGTTAAATAATGATATGGCTTTCTGAGAGCAGGTGGGAGGGATTGTCGGTTTGAGTGACCTTCTGTTCTGCACTTAAATGTCTCCTAGCTCGAACCAGTGATATTTCCAGCCTCTAGAATCCACGTATTGATCTGGCACATGTGGCATGAAAATATACAGCAAAAAACTGTCAAAAGACACTCAGAAATTGAGTTACACGTATTGTTTTCTCAAATCAAATAGTAGAATTCTGCCTTAGTTCAGCAAATTCTTACTTCAAATAACACAACAATTCCATTAGAGGGGATCTAAATGTCCCGAAAGTGAATAAGAATTAGGTTTGTTGTCCTGCTGAGACAGACTTTTCTTTGGTGAGTACAGCTTTCTGTACGCGTCTTTGAAGTTAATCTATTTTATGTCAAAGTCCAGTTTTTTTCTTCAAGTTCAGCTGCTTTAAATGGCAAACCATAAAACCCCAATATCAGAAACTTGATCTGCACTTTTCCTCAGGACCACACATTTTATGGATACTTCACGACTGCATTCTACAAGTTCATAATTCAGTTGAAGGGCTGCCATATTTCTTTATGATATCACCCTTCCCACACAGATTCAGTTCAATCTCCCACTCGTCTAAATTATTTTTGCTTTTCACACAGAGAGAGCACATTTTCAGCTCAGCCAGGTTGGATTCCAATCAGGGGACACTAGGGTTTCCTAAGCAAAAAAATAGCATAGAACAAACAGAATACAATATATTTATAATATACACTCACTGGGCACTTTATGAGGAACACCTGTCTAACTGCTCGTTAACACAAATGTCCAATCAGCCAATCACATGGCGACAACTCAGTGCATTTAGGCATGTAGACATGGTCAAGGCGATCTGCTGTAATTTGAGCATCAGAATGTGGAAGAAAGGTGATCGAAGTGACTTTGAATGTGGCATGGTTGTTGGTGCCATACGGGCTGGTCAGAATATTTCAGAAACTGCTCCTCTACTGGGATTTTCACCCTCAACTATCTCTAGGGTTAACAGAGAATAGTCTGAAAAAGAGAAAATATCCAGTGAGTGGCAGTTCTGTGGGCAGAAATGCCTTAGTGATGCCAGAGGTCAGAGGAGAATGGGTAGAGTGGTTCCAGCTGATAGAAAGAACAGTAACTCAAATAACCACTGGTTACAACCGAGGTCTGTAGAAGAGCATCTCTGAACACACAACATGTCCACATTTGGATGTTAGGGTCAGAATTTGGCGTCAACAACATGAAAGAATGGATCCATCCTTTCTTGTATCAACAGATCAGGCTGCTGGTGGTGGTGGTGTCATGGTGTGGGGGATATTTTCTTGGCACATTTTGGGCCCCCTAGTACCAATTGAGCATAGTTACAACACCACAGCCTACCTAGTATTACTGCTGACCATGTCCATGTTTTTATGATCACAGTGTACCATCTTCTGATGGCTACTTCCAGTAGGATAGGGCACCATGTCATAAAGCTGGAATCATCTCAGATTGGTTTCTTAAACATAACAATGAGTTCACTGGACTCAAACGGCATCCACAGTCACCAGATCTCAATCCAACAGATCACCTTTGGAATGTGGTGGAACGCGAGATCATAGATGTGCAGCTGACAAATCTGCAGCAACTGCGTAAAGCTATCATGTCAATATGGACCAAACTCTCTGAGGAATTTTTCCAGTACCTTGTTGAATTTTTAAATCCCCATCAGGGATTAAGGCAGTTCTTAAGGCAAACGGGGGTCCAACCCGGCACTAGCAAGGTCTACCTGATAAAGTGTCCGATGAGTTTACATCAATTTAAGCAAGTCATTTATGGTTCATGGCAAATACTCGTCAAATAAAACTAAATGAAATTTAAAAAGAACACTTGCAGCAATGCTTTGTCAACATTTTTAATGTCTCTTATTCTTTATGCTTCCCAAAGAGATCATGAGTAACTTATTCACTCAGACTATATTTGTATTACCAGTATTGCTCTCAACCAAAGAGCTGAAGAGTATAGAAGTCCAACAGTGCTTGTTTGAAGTGAATCAAAAAACAGAAATTCTTTATCTGTGTTGTTCTGAAAGGTTGTCTTTTGGAGCATTAAATGCTGGTTTTAGTCAGTCCAACATGTCTGTTGTTGTTTCAAAGCAATCATTTTACTATTCAATCTATTTTTTTTGTTTTGGTTTCAAGAACACTGTTGTCTGAGTAAAATACAGGTACTGTTTGCTGGCAGTGTAATTGTTTCTTCGTAGCTGATAAAAGTTGTTAAAAAGGTCATCTGGATTTAGTTTTTGAGGAAGCCTTTAACTTAAAATAAAACGAAGATCAGATTACCCTTTTTTACTTTTTCTGCCAAGAAACCATCATGGATAAATGCGAGTTTATTTTTTTCTTTCAATGTTTTTTGCCCAGGTCACGTTTCAAAACAACTCCTTTAAATTTGTCCATTTTAATCTTTCATTTTCCATTCCTATCTGTCCACTGTATATCTATCAGGCTTAGTTGGACGAGCAGTAAAATCACACTAATAAATGATCAGGAGCTGTTTGTTAAAGCCTTAATCACAGGCACATATATGGGGGGGTTGGCCTGTATGGGTGCTGCAAGTTTCTGGATTGTCCGGGCCCGTGGAGGGTCATAAAGAGGAGCGGTCACATCTTAAAGGGAGCGCAGTTCAACTGAGGATCATAGAGCCACCTCAAGGGATGTCATGAAAATGGACGCTTACCGCTGTCACGCGTGTGGTAAGCGCATGATGAAGTAATTGTAAGGCTAACGGAAGTTGCATGCACTTATGTGGTGCAGATTATGCTGTTGTGCAGAGCAATTATGCCACATTCTAGTCATTCATGAGGTACAAGACCCTGCGTGAAGGTCCCAAGGTGTGCAGGTGCACTGTAACTGGCTTTAGAATGCCTGTATATGCCCACACAAACTCCACTCTGATTGTCTAATTTCCTAATTTTTAATAGTCAGGCTGCATGCAAGGAGCGCCCATTAATCACTTGAATAGCTCTAATGGGCTCATTGCCCAATGCACAGGATTTGGGGAGGTTGAAACAGATAAAACATACGTATGATGTGCATATTCCATGACTCTTGCCTGTTGTAGTGTTCACTTCAATCTGTCACCCTGCAGCATTCTTGTAGGAAAAAAATCTGCATGACATTTCCAGCCCTACAGGCTCGTCGATTGGTTCATGCAGGCCATCTATGTGCCCCGTATAGGTTTGCTTATTTTTCGCACACAGACAGCCCGCATCTACCCATAAGGGCGGTTGCGACTAAGGCTTCAACCTGTGAGTAAAAAAGTGTCCCTTTGAAACACCTACGGTTTTCAGACAGTTTATAGCTGCACAGATAAACGGAATTTATGAACTGTTTTTGGGGATCTGTCAAAAAAAAAGTTATAGTTTTAGGATTCTTCTTTAATTAAATATCCCACTTTAGATATAGAAAAATGCAAGGATGGCATAGTTAGGTTTAGTTTAGTATAGTTTAGTTGCATAACAAATGGATTTGATCATTGTAGCAACAGTTTTCTGAAAAGCGTTTGGCCTTTTGTACCTCTGTCAAAGTGTGAGGAGCCAAACACTGGATTAACAAGAGAACAGAGTAATCTGACAGAAACAAGTAGAAACAACGTACATTGTCTTTACTGTCAGTCAAGGCTGTGTTAAAAGCTCTGGGCAGTGATGCACAGAGCCCTAACTCGCAACACTGCTGACCTCTATAATATGGCTCTGTCTCCTTCACCTCTCCAGAGTGCTGCCTCTCATCCCGCTCTCACAGTTCCTTTCATTGGCTTTGAATCACCTTTCTGATGTGGCTTAGAGGGATGGAGCGGTCCAATTCCAGTATTTCCAATATAGCCCCTATGCTGCCACATAGCCCCCAACAGCTCCTCATTGTCCCTGGTTTATCCGCACGAATATTCTGTTTTACAGACATCACAAAGAGGTAGCTTTTTCATTAGATTCCCTCTGTCACTTCCTCTACTCTCCCCTCCTTTTTTGGGTTTTTTCGCTGCTGTGAATAGAAATACATTTCACACCTTAATGGGGGTGAGGAGAGAGGAGGTGCAAACCGGCATCTCCGGGGCCGGGCTCGGAGCAGCAGGGAAAAAAAAGTGGATAGGGGAGTGTCATGAAGGATTGCTTAGGCAGCTACTTACATCTTTGGTTTTCCTTCAGAAGTTAAATGAACCAGTACCTGACATGCTTCCTGGCACTGTTTACTCTGGGAAAGCAGAAACTTGAGCACATTTAGCTGAGCTTGTCAAAAATGATGATGTGTGAGCAAAATATAGATGAACTTCTCATGTTCACAGATAGAACATTTCCAAACCGGTAACTAACCACCAGTCTTTCATTAAACATTGACAGTTTGCTGCTATTATCATAACAGGAGTTTATTTAAAAAAATGAAAATAAAGTTAAAGAGTTGCAGAAATTCTGTCAAAGCAGCAAAGTAAGAAATGAAGATAAATGCAGAAATAAAAACAATAAATCAAAGCAACTGAAAGAATATTATATAAGAACTTGTCTGTGTTTTGAGAAGAACCAAAGAGAAGATTGATCTGAATGATAAAAATAGCTATTGAAATTCCAGCAGTATGCTCTCTGCAGGAAACTTTTCTGGTACTGAACTTTTTCTATTGTGCAGCAAAAGATGTATTCACATCTGTAAACTGTGATCCATATTTTAATTAGAAAATCATTGAAGAAAAAAGGTTCAGCGCACTGTCTAGTGGGTCTAGATGACCCAACTCCCAATGTTAAAGTGCCTAGGATAGCACAAGTGTTACAAGTATTGTCATTAATGTTAAATCTAATCCAATAAACTGAAAACATAAACAACATGTTTGTATGGGAATCCGTGCCTTTGGTTTTGTGTTTTTGTTGTTTCAATGTTCAGGTTATGAGTAGTTTTATATATTTTTTTTTATTTTTAGGGGGGGTTTGGCTGCATCCCAAGCCAACTAAACTGCTGAAAGACTTAGCTAAAATTAGCTGCTGGAAGATTTTAGGAGCAGCTGGGAAGCTGTATTGCACCATGGGAAATTGGACTCACTTAATAGCTTAAGAAAAATAGAAAACTTAATGTGAGCGATGTTCTGTGTGTTTCACCTAAACAGAATATTCAAAATGATAAACAATCTATGAATACTAGAAGTAAAGACAAACTATTCTTGTTGTCTTGAATACAACTTTATTTGTACCTTTGTGCTTAACAGCAGACCATATTAAAGGATCACTATTACTTGTACATGTTTGACTGACAAGATTTTCACTTTTTTCTTTTGCTATATTCCATTTTTCAATTTGTCTTGTCACGGTGACCAAAATTATGTTTAGATTTTTGCTTTCTAAAGTCCTGAATTATTTCAATCTATTTATATTTTAATGTTTTTAATTTTTCTGTCGCTCCGCAAACCTTTGTTTTTTGCTAGTTGTTCCTGATCATCAATCCTTTGCTACAGGAGTTCAATCTTGTGGTCTTTTTTAATAATTATTTCTTTCAGTTGCCTGATATCCTCAGGGAGATCCATGAGACTTTTTTGCTGAGTCACAACTTTACTTATCTCAGAACTCATAAAGGATAGTGATTTTTTTAATTTCCTCCATCTCTTCTGACAATTTTTTGGTTGCCATTGTTTTTTACAGTCCAAACGCCATATATTTACAAATTACAGACCAATTTCATTATTATCCCAATTCTCCAAGATATTAGAAAAACTTTTTGTTAAAAGAATGAACAATTTTATTGGAAAGTTTAATTTATTGCATGAGGATCAATATGGTTTTAGGGCTGGTAGATCTACTTCAATGGCGATAATGCAGCTGGTTGATCATATTTCTTCCTCGATAGAGAAGAAGAAATTTACTGTAGGCGTTTTTGTTGATCTTCAAAAATCATTTGATACATTAAATCACACTATGTTACTTAGTAGGTTACAGAAATATGGTTTTAGATGAATAGCATATTGCTGAAAGTTATCTTATTAACAGATGTCAGTATGTTTATTTCAATAACGAAAAATCTGATATGTGTCCTGTTACATGTGGAGTACCCCAGGGGTCCCTATTGGGTCCTATATTATTTATTTTATACATAATCAACCTTTGTAAAGTTTCTGATTTGTTAAATTGTGTTTTATATGCTGACGACACTACTTTGTATTTATCAGGAGATAACCTGGAAAAGCTTCTTTCAGACATAACAAAAGAATTATCCATAATCAAACAATGGTTCGATTCAAACAAACTGTCTTTAAATAAAATTAAAACCAAGTACATTATATTTGGCTATAGAAAACGGGAAAACATCTCTGAGTTAAAAATTGAGGATGTTGTTCTTGAAAGAGTAAATGAAATAAAATTTCTGGGAGTAATTTTGAATCATACATTATCATGGAAACCACACATAACTTATGTTCTCTCTAAATTGTCCAAATCAATAGCCATCCGACATAAAGTCAAATATTTTTTAAACACAGCTACATTGTATATTCTATATTGTTCCTTCATAATTCCTTATTTGACCTATTGTTTAGAAATCTGGGGGCATAGTTATAAGTCAAATACAAAACCTATTTTTATTCTGCAAAAAAAAGCAATTAGAATTGTAAACCACTCTTCATACAATCAATCCACAAAACAAATATTTCCTAAATTAAGGGCAATTACATTTTTTGATTTAGTAGATCTTAGTACTGGTATTTTTATGTTTAAAGTTAAAAAACAAGGTGTACCTGCCAAAATACTGAGTTTAGTTCGAAATAAAGGTTGATAATTATGATTTTCGAGGTAAAGATATGTTTAAAAAGAAAATGGTCAGAACTAAAGCATTAAGGAATAGTATTTTTGTTCAGGGGGTCAACATGTGGAATTTATTATCAGACAAACTGAAAAATGCAAAATCCATACTGCACTTTAAGAAAATGTATAAAGTTAAAATGTTTCAAAAATACCTTCTGGACTGAGACACTTTGATGGTTGTGAGGTCATTTTAAGAAGTGTTTGTTTTGTTTTTTTTTTTTTGTTTTTTTCCTCTTCTTTTTTTCTTTTCTGATTTAAGGTTCTAACAATTAGTAGGTAGATGTGATGTTTGTATTCAGGGTTGGGGAAATAAGCCTTGGCTTCACCCAACACCTTTTTCGGTTAATTCTGTTCAATGTTTATGTTATTTTTATTTATTTTTTAATTTTTTTCAATGTTTATGTTGACATTGATCAGTGTCAATGTTTATGTTGACATTGATCAGTGTCAATGTTTATGTTGATGTTTTTAAGTTTGTTTGTTTAACATAACCGAAATAAAGTTTCTCACAACTTCATGAAAGCTTGTTTCTGTTTTTGAGCTCAGCACTTGATGTGCACTTTTCCTCAGGACCATACATTTAAGTGGATTTTATGGATACACAATCAAGTGAAGAAACAAAACAGTTGCTTTTATTAAAAGTCACCTAGAGGTTCCTTGGTGAAGTGGCTCAGCTCCAATCCTGTTTTTATCCAAACTTGCTTCATGCAGGAAGTCATCTAGTTGTCCATTGGTTAAAGCTAAAGACACGAAACTTTATTTAAAGGTCAGGACATGGTCAATCTAATGAAATTTGGTACTATCACAGCAGGGACATATAAAGTCAAACAAAAAAGTTTCATTGTCAAATATGCCACTTTATATAAACTATGACCAATCTAATTTATTCAACATTTATAACTGTTTAAACCTAAACATTCAGAAATTGCAGGAATTCAGAATTCAGTTGTTGCTGTGGAATGCATCACATAAATATGTACCTATTGAAGCAGTCAGTAGGTATAATGCCTTAATTGTAAAATGGGTCAGTTAGGTTTGAAATTGTATCCAATGAAACTTTGAAATACCAACAAACAATTTAGAGACAAAAAACAATTTTCTGATTATTACTGAAGCAGATAATGGTGTGCTGCATGAATGCATATTAAAAGAAATTTGAGCAGAGAATTATGTACCTTTATTCTAAATGTGGCATAAAAGATAAATGGGCAAAAGTAAAAAAAAATTAAAAAAAATGGATGTCAAAAGTGAAGTATATTTGTTCTTTTAGGTTGGTCTGTACAAAACGCTCCCAAAAAAATAGAAAAGGGGTGCATTTTCTAACATAAAATAAAGTGTGTTACACTACGGCTCTGAAAAATATAAATAACGTAACGAATAAGGTTCAATAAAGATTATTTTCTTAAAACCATGTTTAAAAAAAAAAGGATAAGGAGCTCAAGTCTTAGACCTGAGGCATTCAAAAATTACTCAGCTACTAGTCAATAGTAACACCTACTTAACGCTGCTGAGGTGGAGCTTCTCCAGTCAGTGACCAAAATATATAATCCTCTCACTGCACCTTCTTGGCTGAAAAAAATCCCCAGTGAGTCCAAACCTGATGGGAAAGTTGATTTAAACAGGTTTCTTCATCCTCACTGACAGAGAAACATCCACACAGAAATATTCAGAAACTGATGGGAAAACAAAGAGGAAAGAAAAATAGCTGCACTTGTCCTTTCAGTTTATCTGGTTATGATAGGTCTTTGTCTCTCCAAAGAAAGATTTGTCAGATTTGTGACTCTGACCTTTTGCTAACAACCCTGTCAGAGCTTCCAGACCTATATGGGTTTATGTGTTTGTTGTGTGTATGGGTGTGTGTGTGTGAGTAGGAGCGCACACGCTCACCACCTCCCCAGTGGATGATGCTGATAATGGAGAAGTGGTGTGTGTGAAGTGTGTAAAGGGCAGGGCACACGGTTCTCCTGCAGTAATCTATCTTTACTTCAGGGCTGAGCTGTGGAGCAACAGGCATTTCACAATGGGGGGGCTGTAGGCATTCCTCTCAGTCTTTCAACGTTACACAGAGGAGCATCCAACTTCCATGGACAGATAACAAGAAAGACGCAATGAAGACAATCGTTTTTTTTTTGTCCATGTCAGAAACAGACTTCTCCCATCTCTTCATCTTATCTTGTTCACTTTAGATGTGATGTTTAGATGTATTCATTCTGGGTTTGTTTATGTAAGGAAATGACAGACGCAGGCCTAGGTGAAGGAGAGGACTGAGTGAAAATCCTTGTTCGTACTGTTTGGCAATAATCACTGAGCCAAACTCATGGCAGCAGCGAGCGCCAGATGGTGCCCATCACCATTGAGCCTCGTCTTTAAAACAGGCAGGGGAGAGGAAGATCGAGAGTGGCATTTGGAACAGGGAAGCGCTGCCTAATGTGGATGATGTGTCACATAAATACTAATCACACTAGAATCACACCCACAGCTAAATTAGATCCCTAAAGCTCTTCCACTTGCACCCACTCTCAATCTTCGCCCAGCCTGGCATTGGGCCTCTGTCATTATCAGACATGATCAATAGACAAGAAATTAAATGCTGAATGCAAACCTGACATTTTTCTGTATTATGGGTATCACTCTATATTAAAGGAGCGCGAGTGCTAACTTCAGGCTTTATTAAAGAGAGATAAATCCGGTGGTAATGCTTTTATGGGTCATTTATTCACGTTGTTTTAAAATGACAGCAAATCTTTTGGATTTGCCATCCAAGATGAGATCACTGGAATGTAAGCAGACCGAGCTGATAAACCTCTGATGCATAGTTCTGCATATTGTCTTTAGGGGGAATCAATGTGTGAAAGAACTGTAATGACTTAGCTGTCTTTTTTATAGTGCAATTGTTGTGTGAAAAGTGCTGCTCAACTGACTGCTTCCAAATTACTTCAACAAACATGATCTAGTATGAGGAAATTTTGATGCAAAAATATTTCAAGCTTGACATTTTTGGTATTTGAACATCAGTGATGAACTTGTTTTGAATGTGTGGACAATGCCTCAATAGGGTGTCTTTGTTTGGAGTGTTTCACAGTAAACCCACTATAAGTGTTATGCAGTTACAACTATTACTCCATAGGGGGTGGTAAATACAGGCAGCTGTGACAGCTTCATGGTGAAAGGGGTGGAGCAATGACTATATATGAGAGCTGGACAAAGTGAGTGTGACGTCACCCATAGAAAACGTCTTGCTTGCAGGTCCAAGCAAATTAAGTCAATTTGACTCTATTTTGGTGTGGTACGCACATTACCATGTTGGAGCCAGAAGTCGTTAGTAAGCAGTGATTGGTCTGAGTCATTCGCCAATCAGAGAAGTGAGCTTGTTGGAAGAATTTTTCAAGTAAATGTTTCAAATGATTGACACAACTCCACATACTTTTGTTGAGGCATCTAATTGGCCAGATTATGACTTGAATGACTTGCATTTAAAAAAAAAAAAAGAATATCATGAAAACAAATTAGGATTAGCAAGAACATGTAACAAAAAGGTAGTGGAGCAAGAATGGTCCTGACAAACACAAAGCCAGAAGGCACTTCCTGTTTGGAATGCCAGGTGGAGGGGTCACTCAGTTCATTTCTTATTACAGTCAACATTTGCGGTACTTTTATTTTCCTCTTCAAAAAGGGTTGTGTTTGCATCAGTGCTTTTCTTTGGCTTACTGTATATTCGTTGTTTTGCAGATCTATATACATATATGTATATTGCATTCAAACTCAAACTTTATTTATTTATATAGCACCTTTCAATTCAGTGAAAAACACAAAGTGCTTAACATAAAAACAGATAAAATAGTGATAAAAAATGAAAATTATTAAAAACAGAAAACACAGGACAATCACACAAAGATGGGACCCCTCCCTCACCAGCCAAGTTCCCACCCACCCAGTTACACCCCAGTAGAGCCCTGAACAGAAACAAAGAACTGCATCTTAAAGAAGGTCTGGCTTCATACTGTTGCTGAACTACACCAGGGTTCACTTACAAATTATCTGAATCCTGTATTTGCATCTGTATTCGTTACTAAATTACATTTATGGATGGATGGATGGATGGATAGATAGATAGATAAAATCTCAACCACAGATTAAATCATGTAAGCTTTTATTTGATCACTCTCCATCATCTGTATGACAAGAAGTCTGAGCTCATGACTACGTGTAGGAAGTAGAGAGGAATTGATTGAGGCTACCGTTACTTTTACCGGGTTGCTGCCATCATATCACCACACCCTTCTCTATCTCAGCACATCTCAACAGCCACTCTTCCATCAGAGCCTTCCACTTCAACGGCTATCACTCAATACCTCAGCGGTGCTGAGGACAGACCTTCGCTGTGTGCCGTCAACCCTCACATTTTTCCTTCAATTCATCTGATCTGATTTTTTTCTTTGTTTATAACTTCAGGTAAACAATGCAGACACAGGGCTTTTGCATGTACCAGTGCTGAGCTCCGGATGAGTATTGATTGTGGGCGATTGCTGAGGGAAAATCCTGGCTTGAGTCTCAGGACAGACTGAGTAAACACACCTCATCACATATGCTGCACTAAATTTGTCCTGCAACAGCCCCGGGAGTCCAAACGGTAAATTTTGCTCCAGTTTTTCCACTAAAAGCATTCGGTTCAACACTGATTTGTGTTTAACATCTCATTGACACTAAAGCTGTGGTAATGCTCAGACTTACAGTGGAGCTGGAACTGAACTGAAAGGACATTTTTTAGCAATTATAGCCCTCAGTAACAGCGAATGTTTGCACCGTAAAGTGTCTGTCTCAGCCCTTCAGGGACGGAGTTCTGAAACTGCAGTCGG
Source organism: Oryzias curvinotus (assembly GCA_023969325.1). Lineage (NCBI taxonomy): Eukaryota > Metazoa > Chordata > Actinopteri > Beloniformes > Adrianichthyidae > Oryzias > Oryzias curvinotus. Next base: position 22,885,428 of record CM043717.1, read on the forward strand.
AAAAGGTTTGGCACACACTTCCTCCTTCAGATTCCACTTCTCAGACCAGTAACAAAACTCCACATTTTGACCTTGTTCTTTTTTTGAGAACAAATGACTTTTACTGCTGGGTTGTTTTATAGGATGTTAAAGCTGCTCTGATGAGCCATTAACGAAGTAATTTTCTCTGAAGATAACAGATAAGCTGTGAGAAAATATCAGCCAAAAGGCCTTGCTTCACAAAGCTTGTTCAGGAGGGAACAGCAAAGGAACATTTTTAATTGTGAGTCAAAACTGAACTAAAACAGGCAGTTTATGTACTGTATAAAAACATAATTAGTAACACCTTGTTAGGAAATGTGTTTTATAATCTATTAATTTCTTAAATATAAACAAAACATTTTTTTTTATCTGAATAGGTTGACCAAACGGTTTATTTGGGATTTGAGCTTTTTAAAGTAAAAATTTTGCCCGTTTGCAATTATTGAGCCTTTTTCCATGAGCTCATGGAAAATGCTTTATATCATTTCAACTTTTTGCAGAGCTTTTATTCACAATATTATTAGAATGGATCAAAACCTTTTTTTTAATGTATGAACAAACAGCAAGTGAAACAATGTTGAAAAACTCACTCTAAAGACCCAATCGGATGAAAATCGTGTTTTTGTTGTTGTTTTTAATATGTTCTTGTAGCATTTTTATGTTGACTGATGACATAAATATTGCAAATAGGCCTTTCTGAGTATTTCTTCATTCAAAGTGTTGTGAACAAGTAGCAGATGAAAAAATGCCCTTTGAAAAAGATTGTATTTGTGATGTAGAAACTAAAATGGGCGGGCCACAAGCTCCCTGCTCCCCTCCATTTTCATGCATCCATGTTTTCCTCTTCGGAGATGCAGGGTTGCTCTGCATTCAGTGCTCCTGCCCACATCTCAGTGGTGAATTTCTAATGAAGTCCTGTTGCTCTGCAGAAACTATGTCCCAGAAAACGACACAGGTTTTTCCACTTCGGCTAAAACGGCGTCATCATAATCGAAAGAGCACCGCGAAGAGGATCATAGTGGGTCTTAAAAAATACCTCTTTTTCTGCTTCTTCCCCTGAATTTTTAGCAGCCCTTCATGCCTTTTGGCATCCTAGCACTCCTGGAATTAATGAGCCGAAAAAATAAAATTCGTGAGCAAAGGGCTGCATCTTTTTTCTTTAAAATAAATCATTTCTCTATTCGTAATAAATCTGTTTAACTGCTAGGGTTTTTCATTTCTATCTTATTGAAAGATCTATTTACTGACCGTGGAAATGAAGTGTGATTTCTCAATAAGTTATATAAGTAAAGACATTTTTTTGCATTTAAATCTACCGTTACATTACATTATAATGTTTAATGCTTTACTAAACAATGTAATATAGGTTTATTAGGCAACTTCCTAATTTATATTTTCTAGGTTTTATCAGATTCATTTTCTTTAAATGTACCCATCTAAAATATTTATTGAGTCAAAAAAAATGGGGTGGTGTGGATTTATGTTGCTTTGAAGGCTGAGACAGATGATTCTTTTCCTAAAATAAAATAAAAAAATCAGGATTTTATATTTTTCCACACTTATTTCACATCTTATGCTGAGACTGTGGAGAGATGCTTGTTCTGAAAAAAAAAAAAAAATGAGTTTTGGACATCTCTTTGAACATAACAATGGCATGCTGCTGAGCTCATATTTTCCCTTCATTTACCACACACTTGAACTTTCTCATACAAACCCTTCATCAGTTTTTACCATTCGACAACCTCCTTTTCATTTATTATTTGCGTCTGTTTTTTTGTCTTTTTTTTTGTTTGTTTTCAGCGCAAACATCTCGATATTAAAATTGAATAAGGTCATGCGGTAAAAGTGCAATTTCTTTGTCGTTGTCCATCAACACCCACAGAAAAGGTGGTTGTGCCAGCGTAGGTCAACAGCTCACCTACCATTTACTCCATTAGGCTGCATTTGAAATTCAGGTTGCGGCAGCTATGAGACAGGTAGATTACATCCTGAAGTAAGCAGGTCATTTTTCTGCAGAATGTGCCCAAGATGCTCAGGACTGCCAGGCTTCCCTTCAGCAGCTAATTCAGTGTGTTTAATCCTGCCTCATTTATACACTTTGTACTACATCTTCCCATGGTGCAATGTGTTCTCCAGAGCATGCAGAGTCTTGGAGCACAGGTCAAATTTTAAGCTGGTACAGGCTAATTCAGATGGGACTCTTTCTTCGGGTCTACATCTGCTTCCCTGTCTTCCTCCTGCAGCACAGATGCGCCCAGTAATCAATCTTAGCCTTGCTTGTTCTGTTTTTACAAAGCTATTCCAAGCAGAAGACTTTCTTTGATCGTAAACCTTTTATGCTCCTCATCTGTCCCTTCATCAAGAGAAGAATTCAGAGAAAGTAATTCGGCGCCTTTTTAAGAGGGAATGTTTGCGCCAGAGGCTACAAAATGAGATTGCATGCAGCATCTGTTTGTGTAATTATTACAAAACTGTCAATTTTAGGCATCTACTGGAACAGAGTTGTGAATTATTGTTGCAGAAGGCTGAGAGGCGGGAAGAGACAGTTGGTTGCACGATTCTTTTTGACTTGCTGCCAAAATCGCCAACTCTTTGTTATAAAGCCAAATGCAGTGACCTTGAAAAAGGCGCAGTATTTTTACACAATGGACTCAAAGTATTGTGTTTTATTTGATGCTAAGTCATGTGCTATGAAGATCTGGATGTTGATGATGTGCCTCGAGACTTAGCATTTCATAATTAGAAGACCTTATGTGGTTTTGTCAAAGCCTATTTGTGGGGGGGTTGTAAATCATGTACGGTGTAATGATATGTCCCAGAGGTTTTCATCTTGTTTAAAGAGCCTTCCCTTGTTGGCTCAGTCACACTGAGCTTCTATCTGTCTGCTCCTGACATCCATCTCTGTTACTTCTTGCCCAAGACCACTATCTTGTTAGTGAAGCGTTCTGTATCTTTAAACGCTTTAATTAGATTTCGCCCAGATCTCTTTGTGTTTGATGAATTAATCTTTGGAGATTACTCAGGTTCCTTTCCTTCTTCCGATGGCTCTGTGGCCACGGCGGGACCAGTGCCAGCGCAGCAAATCTTAGCTGACTAGGTGTCATGCTTGAGATCATGCCATAATTGCCTGGTAATCTTTGGATGTAATATAACGCTTCATAATCGCACCTTAATCATCTAGAGCTCATCTCACTTTATACAGCTGTCACAAATTAAAATTGTAATAGAAAGTACTTTTTTAAACATGAGAAGTAACATGGTGGAGAGGATGAAAGCAATGACATGTTTTCACACAATATAGCTGGAAGACATGGAGAATTACCATCCATCCATCCATCCATCCATCCATCCATTCATCCATCTGTCCATCCATCCATCCATCCATTCATCCATCTGTCCATCTATCCATCCATTCATCCATCCATTAATCCATCCATTCATCCATACATCCATTCAAACAATCCATCCATCCATCCATTCATCCATCCATCCATCCATCCATCCATTTTCTTAACCCACTGGATCCACTGTTGGGTCACCATAGCCTATCCTGGCTAGTGATGGGCAAAGGTGGGGTACACCCATAACAGGTTGCCAGTCTGTTGCAGGGCCACTCACTCACACACAGAAAAGCAGTGGCCTTGATAGAGTGTCCACCCTGAGACTGGAAGGTTGCAAGTTCAAATCCAGGTTGAGTCATAAAAAAGACTCCAAGGGGTTGGATTGGGGGTTAAACCATCCTCAGCGCGGCTGTGTCAGGGGACCAGATGTGTCAGATTTGAGTCAAATGCCAAAAACAGATTTCCCACATCTAAATCCATGACTGCTACTAGGACTTTAAACACTTTAGGAATTTGATGAATTTGTTAAAACATAGAAGCTCATATTATACTGTCAAGAAAAGCTTCCAGGTTGACACCAATGTCAAAACAAAACAGTTTGGTGCAACACGCCATGACATGGCTACAAACCAAGTCTATGTCCAAATTCCCTCCCTACTCCTTAACTACTCAAAAACTATAGTGCGGGACTATATAGTGCCCTGGATTTCACATTTATGAGAATATGAAAACAATTTTTTGCCTTGATATGACCACCCTGTTTTACACACCCCATGCACTTTTTTTTGTTGCTTTGTGTTTTTCCTCAACATGGAAGAAAAGAAAAAACTTGCTCAGGTTTATTACCAGGATGCAACATCTGAGTAGAAAAGAAACAGCAGATCAGGTAGTGCTTTATATTTAAGTCCTTTATATCTTGTAGACCAAAGTTTGGTTTCTAGTTTTTATTATTTTGTGGCTTATACTTGACCAGGGACCAAATTTGCAGTGGGTCAAAATTAAGCAGTAAGGTAAAGTCACGGGCCAAACTCAATATTTATCGAAAAATTAACTGCAACTGATATGTAATGTTTAAGCTTTTCATATGGAAGCAAACTTTAGTTTTGCTTATACACAGAATCTTAACAACCAAAGCTTGATATTAAAAACACATGAGAAAGTAAATATGAAATAAAAAACACATCAGTGGTATTCTTTTCTTATTTAAATAAATAAATATAAAGTATCTCTCTCCCCGTATCCTTTCAAGTTCCTTTTTAAAGTAAATCTTTTTCAAAGCCAACACCAAAAGAACCAAAAATAATGTCATTCAATAAAAATCCAACATTTCAACTATTAACAGACCATGGCTTGCAGTAGAAGAAGTTCATAAGAAACAGATATATTTAAACTGAGTTTGCCACACTCTGATTTACTCAATTATGACACCTGCCTCCAGTGGTAATCTGAGGAACTGCAGCATTGCTACTGACTTTAAGGTGAGGGGATAAATGGGTAAGAGGAGGCAGTTCTGGGAACACTGAACTTGTTTTTCCATTTATACGTCATTTTTCAAATAAAAAGTAGTTTAAATTAAAAATTCTAGAAGAGAGATTGCTTTATTAGGAAAAATACATCTTGTTGGAGACAGTTGTGAGGTGAAGGAGCCTATCTGAGCTACCCTCAGTCAACAGAAACAACCATGTAAACAAAAACACATTTCTGTTCACTTTGGATTTAACCTTAAAACAACATATTTTTACCACATCAAAAAAAGTCATCTTGGTGGTGAGAATTCACCTCCATATCCTACCTGGTTAGACAACTTAAATGACTGATTAGAATTCTACATCCCTCTATGACTCTTTTCAAGTGAGTCCTACCTTACCAGTGGAATGTAAATATTAATAAAAGGGCAAAGAAGGAGAGTTTGGGATGCAATAGCAAAGCAGATGGTTGGACTGTCTGAGAGGAAAGGACTGCAGGAGAAAGACACAGCTTAATGATTTGAATAGCAATAGGAAAGTGAATGTGTGTCTGTGTATGTGGATGTCAAGAGGTCTGAAATTACCATTTGTCCAGTCCTGTTGGGTGGAAGCATATCCACACATGTGTGGTGCTTCATCCTTTTACTTCTCAGAGAACATCCGCTGATGTAACTTCGATTGAGATAGAGAAGTTTTTTTCTAGGAAATTCAGCCCATACGTCGCTGGAGAAAATTGTGAAGATATTTTGAGTTGATTGCCTTTGCAGTACAGTATTTCTGCTGAAAGACTTTCCTCAGAGGAGGAGAGATGGAGGAGAAATGATGATGTCCTGCTGGTGCAGCTGAATGAATGTTTTATGGGTGGTAGGATGAAAAAGTGATGAGGCCCTGCCTGGCCTCTGTGCTTATAATACACTTTTAAAATATTGTTTTCTGCCTGGAGAATTTGTGCTCATATCCACTCTGAGTCTGGCTAACACCCTCATTTACAGCGAGTGCAATACAACACAAGTGTCTTTTGCGGCAGCCCACTTTTCTGTTTGCACTACAGCAGCTATACTCCAGGTTTTGGTTTCAAAGAATACTGTAACATTTTTTTATAGTCACTCTTGATTTTTTTTTTTTTTTTTGTGGCTGCACGTGAGCCACCTTGAAATCCCTTATGTGGTACAAACAGATCCCCCTGGAGGGATGCTCTTGGACAAGGTTGACTTTTCCCGACAACACAGGAAATGCTTTCAGTTTTGACCAAAAACAAATAGGGTGCAAATAAAGGTTGTTATGTGTTAAATGATAATTCACCTGGCTTTTATGCTTAAAATCAACTTTTTTTAGTTAATGTGAACTTTAGGTCCTCAAACGTTGTTTAAATAATTGGGACAAAACCCGCTTCACACCTGGAACTGCTGCCACAGTCACTTGCGTCATCTTTGCATCCCGTTTACACCTTTTTTTTTTTTTTTTTCCTTTTTCCCCAAAAGCTTTAGAGCGTAGCTCCAAGAGAAAACACACTTACACTAACTTGTCTGCCAAAACGAACAGCTTGGTCGGAGGAGTGCAAGCTCAGGAAAAGTAGAAAATAGCACAGAGCTGGTAGACGGGGGAGCCTTGAAGATGATCAGAAAATCTTTGTGAAGAAAAGCCCCCTTGATTCCTGCACAGCAAGTGACAAACCAATCTCAGGGGTTTTACCAGCACTGAAACGTAGCTTTATGGCTGTATCTCCTACACTGCTCTGTCACTGCTGACATAAATCTACTCTTATTAAAGCTAAGACGAGGCGCTTTAATGTTGACTTCATTATTCTATTTCAAATTGGATTTGCTGAAGCAAAGTCAGTAGAACAAAACTGTCCAAGTTCCTAGCTTCTTCTTTCTATATATCCAGATAGTTTTGGTTTTTTTAATGTTCATCACCATAAAAACGTGGAGCAAATCAATTTTTTCTCATTTTTTTTCAGTGGTGTTTCAAATTACTTGTTTTGAAGTTTGCCAGAGTTTTTTTTTCTCTTTATTTTTTTTTACTGATTTTCTTGTGTTATATTTTGTATTTTAGTGGTAACTATCAATTACTGTCCAATGTTTCAGCATTTTTATTTCTCTGTTACCAAATGCATTTCCTCACTTTCTCAGTTTTTATATTCATTATTGGAATTCAAAAATGTAAAGATTTTTTCCCCCCTGTTTTTAACCTTCAAGTTAATTTTCCATTTTCTTCCCGGATGAATCTTTCAGGCACTGTTTGTAACTTGCTGTAAACAGCTTTTTTAAGTGTGTGCTGCTACAGTTAGCTTCTGATTCACAGCTTCTGATTTGGCTGTCAGAGGGAATGTTAAAGGGAAAACTTTTTTTTGGAACTGTCAATGAAACTGTTGTTCCTGTCAAAGATATTTCGGACTTTTCTATATGAGAAAAAAAAGTGTGCTTAATGTCTTGTTTTTAGCCATTCTTGGGGGTATTTCTTTTGCCTCTTTACAACTTAAAGGCATGACATTTTGAATAAATGCATCAATTTCATATATAGTACTATAGATGAAGACTAATGAGCATGCTCACACTCCTCTGTCCTCACAGAGTGGAGCCTTCAGCTCTCCCCACCAAACTAAAACAAAGATGTGAGCGGAGAGCTGACGAGGAACTCTGGCACGAGCCGAGCACTTTCACAGCTTCCTGTGGCCCGAGTGTGAGGATATTTGAGGCTGAGGGTGGGCAGCTCCCTACAGTGGCAGTGTGCCTTGAACACGCAGAACTGTAGACAGAGGCAATTCATTTTCACAAGGCGTGAACACGGCAGCAGCAAGGAAAGAGTCACGGAGGACCTCCGGAGGGAGCTGAGCTGTACAGCCGTGCAAAAAGAGGCAGCGAAGATGAGGGAACGTCATATTTTATTTATTGTATTCATTTCACAGCATTAGAACACCACAGACAACTTCCACGGCTTATTTTTCTGTGACAAGGGCCCTCATTTTACACAGAGCTGTGTTTTTTTTCCAAGTGTCTGAAGTTGAAGTGGCTTTTTTTCTACCTGCTGTAAATGTTGCGAGAAGAAAAACTCCTCTCTACTGCTCTTTGTGCCCACTCACCCTTATTTTACTCCTCTCTGCTCCTATCTATGGTTTTGTGTTTTATCTTTACTTTTTATTTTTATTTTGCTGCATTACAATACCAGTGGGCATCCAGAGTAAAGTGGTTGGTGACTGGGGGAGGAGATGTAAAGCCTGGTGGATGCGAGTCCTCACAGTCGTGGTCTTAAAAATCCCAGCTGCTGCTCAGCACGTTGCTTCTTTTGCAGCGCTTCCCCTCTTGGATCCACAACTGAGGGAGTCCTCTTTATTTCTAGCATCTGTGCTGTGATGAGAAACACCATCTAACTAGGCCACTGCATAATAAGCAAGAATAGCTGCAAAGTAGAGTGGAAAAAGAAAAAAATGAAAAAACAGGAAAAGAATCAGCGTATGTGGGGAATGCTTAGCAATCACATAACTGCTGACAAAAGTAAACAGGTAAGCAAACATTCTCTTTATTTCTGCAAAATGCAGATGTGCTGGCTTGTTACTGCTTACCTTTACATCCAGCTCCGGCAAAGGTGCGGCACAGTTCACTTCTCATTTTGTCTCTGAAGCCTCTGAGCTGCTGTTATGCGACTGACAATGTCCCTTGCTGACTTTTCCTTTGGCGTGTGTTTAAGCTGCAGGCCTGGAATCCCTGCTGCTGGCGCTGTGACATTTCTGTAATGTTCAGCATTTCTGCTCTTGATGCACTTAGTTAAAGCCTTAATTAATGGAAGCAGAGGAGGTTCGATTCATCATTTCTTCCCTTTTAGCTTCCAGGGATCTTTTTGTTATAAGTTCAACACTTTTCAAAAGGAAAATAAAAACAATTGAAGAATGGTGGCATAAAGCTTTGCAAAAATAGCGCTATCTAGTGTGTATATGTATATGTATGTATAAGTGTATATACAAATTTCATAACATTTGTCTTTGGACTATACGGCATAATGGGCCAGTGCTTATCGTATAATTATCAGAAATTCTTTTCAAGCCCCGTTTACATCCTTTTTTTCTATACACAGCATTCCAATCTTGTATTGTAAAATCCTACTTGAGTGAATCAAATCTCTTCTCCTGTTCTTTATTTATGTTTGATGGGCATAACTAAGTTTTCAGAATAAATCAAATAACATAAAGATGGGTATATGATTCATTATATCGCCAATCATTAGGATGCTGAACATGGTATTTTCAACGAATGTTTATAAATATCTTTTCGATAAGAGATGTACTACGGGTTGTGGTTCTAGTGGGTTTGGTTATGCTAGGTAAAGGCTTATGCTATACATTATGTTCACTAAGTCCTCAGTTATGCTATGCTTGGTTGGACTCATGAAATCTATGTAAAAAATGAATGTTTTGTTACTTTTTGTAAAATTCATTTTTTTCCATCCAATCTATGAATTGATTTATGCAAGAACCTGGTGATCTATACATGCTACTTATAATAGTGTTTTTTTCTCTTCTCATCATAAATTGTATTTGTTATATTCATAAAAGAAAATAAACCAAAAAAAGAAAATGACACAGGAACATAAAGTTTAAAAGGGTTTTAAATGAACTGGAGCATTTGTTTTTATACATGTTCATAGCTAAACTGTCACTAAAGTATTTATTATGTGGTATTTTACCAATTATTTACCAATTTGAAGAAAAAGCTGAAACTACAAAGAAGGAAGAAAAATTGATTCTTTAAATTTTAGAAGATGTTAAACACATTTATAAAATACAATTTTACTTTTAGCACACTTTTAGCTTCTTTTGATAAAATTATTCTACATTTATATGTCTATTTATTGTTTTTAATGTTTTATGTACCCACATATTTATAACAAAAAATAGTAAAAAAAAAAAAAAAAAAGGAAACTTGGATAATAAGCTTGACCAGCAGCTTTCCAGCCAAACAGCCAACAAAAAACTGACCATAAGAGAAGATTTATTTTTGCAGATAAACATTCCTGCAATAAAACAAGCATTATTTCAAAAATATTCAAGTGAAAAAGCTGTAAAAAGATGCATGATCTTTTTTATAATTTTCCTTGAAAAATTGAGTGGTTTTAATTAAACTGAATTAAAGCACAATGTTCTTTTTTTTTTTAAGTTATTTGTCTTTTTTTTTGCTTTTATTTACAGTTAGTCATGTTTTGCATATTTCCCTCCTACCAACGCAGTGACACACCCTAAATCACATTAAAGAAGGACACCCTCACACTATACTTTCATAGTCACCAATTGTGTTATTGGTGTAATTTGACACCCCAAAAGATTAAAATGAATATAAATAGTTTTCTCCAGTGATGGACTGGCAACCTGTCCATAGTGCGATGACAGCTGAAATGGCTCCAGCGGACCTCTGAGACCCCCAGAAGAAGACATGGAAAATAAGGGAAGGAGTGAATATAAATGGAAGAGAAAATGTGTCAAACCGGGGGGCTATTTATGCAAAATGCAATACCATGAGAGCATGCTGTTAAGCTTTTTGGTTTTGGCCATGGCAGCCCCCCTATTAGCTAGGAAACAACAACAGCATCAGATTTTTTTGTTCTCTTCTGCTGCTTTCACTAAATTGAGCTTTTGCTGCTGTTGCTGTAGCTGGAGAGGCTTAAGGTAACCAAGCAGCATGAGAAAACACAAGGAAAATGCCATTGACAGCATAATGCACTAAACACATAACAGAGGTGCCCAGTAACCAGGTACAATTTCTTAGTTATATTTGCTAAAGCTCCTGTCTGAAAGATCCTTCGGTGAAGAATATGGTTTCACTTCACTATCTCTTACTCCATAGTGCTGTATTCTTTCAATCATATGTGTTTTTTGTTATTTTTTCAAGTTTTTCCTGCTCATTCATTTATTTGTTGTTGCCTTAATAAAGAAATACTTGAAATTGAACATGTTTTTTCACGTTATCTGCCTCGTTCCTTACATTTAGCCAAAAAATCGCATGGTTTGTTCGAACTATTTCTCAGTCCTTTAAGACCCACTCAATGAAAATCATGATTTTGACATGATGGAGGGCATATATGTAAACACAGTTAAGCTGAAAAATGCATTTCTGTGCATTTTCTCATGCAAGTTGCTGTGAAAAAGGAGTAGATGTAAAAAATGTTATTTGAAAAAGCCTCTAGTAGTGGCGTAGAATTTACAAGCCACAATAGGAAACCAGAGCCGGTTTGCTCCGCACCAACAGTTCCGCCCACAACTCTGCTACCGCAACTACTGCTGCTCTGCAGAAACTATGTCAAAGAAAACAACACAACCATAATCATAATTAAATAACCACTGGGAACTCTTTTGCAATATATCAAAGCATGATTGGATTGGGTCTTAGTGTTTATTTTCCATCACTTTGTTCCTTGAGTATCAGGTGACCATTTTTGATTACAGTTTTAATCCTAAACTTAAGGACAATTATTTGGTGCAAAATTCTGCGGATAACATATTTATGTATTTTGCTGTGAAATGCAGAATCTCAGTTTGATAGGTTTGCTTGTCAACGCCTAATGCACCTTTGCAAAGTAAATTGGTTATTTGTGATGAATTGGTTTTGCCTCACTGTACCTCCTCTTGCATTTGATTGCAGGGTACCAAACCCTGACTTTTTATTTTTCTTTCAAAATGAAAAAGATATGGAATTTTTCTTTGTGTTTTCTCCAGCCTCCTCCCACAGTCCAAAGACTACTTCTCCCTAGGTGTGCATGTGTGACTGTGTGCCCTGCGACAGACTGAAGACCCCGCCATTGCCCAACAGTAGCCGGGAGATGGATGGATGGATGGATGGAAGGAAGGAAGGAAGGGAGGGAGGGAGGGAGGGAGGAAGGAAGGAAGGAAGGAAGGAAGCCTAACTGTACATGTTTTAGTCTGTTTCTTGTCATATTACTGTAAATGGATGTTTGTGATCTGCAGGTATTAATGGATGTTGAAATGACAACGTGTTTTAGATTAATTTACTTAAATTTTCCCTCTCCATCTTTCTCTCTGCAGTGTCGAGCACGACTTTCGTCTGCAAGAGGGGCAGGTGGTGCGTACGTGGAAGGTGGGGGACCCTCCAGAGGGTTCACCACAGACCGCCACTCCCCCACCTGCGACACCTCACCAGCAAGAGTCCCCAAAAACAGTGCAACCCTCAGTCGCCTCTAAGAAGAACCGTAAGAAGTGCTTCTGGTTTCTCTGAGCACCGCCACCTAAGGAACTTTATACTGTCATGCACTTTTTGTCACCCTTCTTTAGGAATACGGCAAACACTTGATGATGGGGATTTGTTGGACAGAAAAAAACTAGAGGATGAAAACAGAACATAAAGATGCGGGCGGGGAAAGAGTCGCAAAGATTGTGATTCATCTGCCTCTGCTGGAGCTGCTGAGAGCGGCTTGGCTGGACCACACATGTTGCTGTTGTTTTAAATGCTTCTTCAGCACTTTCTGATTTTACACTGGTGCAGGGAAAACAAAAAAAAAACTGCTGAGGTCAAACAAAAGCAGAATTTCAATCCACAACATGACTCACAGATAAAAAGCAATTATTAGATATTGAAAGAATTTGGAGTGTCAGGGGGGCTCAGAACATGAGGCGCTGCAGCTGATAGGATTGAACATATTTATAGAAGATTAAATTAATGGAATTTATGGTAGAAGAGAGAACAGAGAAGAACAATTTATCTCCATTAATGGACTAATGAGGGTCACAACACCAGCTTTTCTATTGAGAGACATTTCAAAAAGAATTATTATGACCCATATTCAAAACTTTTCATGAACTGTAACTGAAATGATACATGTGTCTACATGTTCATACGGCACGCGCAAACAAATGAGCGGACACAGAAAACACTGAGAACTGAGAACATGGAGATCTGTACATAACAGAGTTATTCTGCTTGGATGCTTTGTTTCAGATATGAATTACTGCTCTATAAAAGTATTTTACCACAAATGCCTGGTGTGTGTTATCATTCAGGTTTGACGCATTTGAAGCCGCAAACTACAAAAAGTGGAAGAAGCCCTGCATTAAAAGTTAAAAGTGTTTTGATTTTATCTGGAAAGTGTGTATCGAAAACCCTGCGTTCTCCCTTCCTTTGGTCTTAACTTGAAAGAAAATGTCAAGCAGATGAAGTGGGGAGATAATTAGCGCAACCACAAGAAAAAAGGATGAGAAAAATGTAACATAAGCTGCAAAACAGTCTCACTGCAGAATATGAGCATCAGTCTTTAAATTGAAGCAAAGCAGGTTTTACAAAAAACTGTCTCATTAATTACACAATTGGTGCTATTTAAAAATAAAGAGGGCTTTTCCTTGGGAATGTGCAAAAAGTGCATGAGTTACAGCCGACTGACACACAATTTTACAGTTTTGCTCCATTGGTTTGGCTCATTTCTTGAAACTGAAATGACATTCTCTAAACTTAAAGTTCATTTGGCCAAACACAATTACACTTCTGCACAACCGTTCAGCTTACTAGAAAAAGCACATTTCATTCCCAAAACTCATCAGATACGCTTCAGAAGCAGATTCTTTTCTCATGTAAAGAGTCAATGCCACCAAAATTGCATAAATCCTTCTCAGTTACGTTGACCCATTTTCATCCGATTAGTTATTTTCTTAAAACACCATGCAATCACCTGCAGATGCTCACATCGCTCCCAAACGTTTATCCATGGCTTAAAACCAAGTTTATCCCTCACATGAACAGTCAGTGCCCTCAAAAAGCATTGTCAGTGCCCTCAAAAAGCATTGTCCCTTTGTGAGCACTGCGGGTCAGAATGCTTAGATTTTTTCTCACCATTGAGATTTAGTTGTGTGCAGGAACGCTGATGCAAACTTTACTGGTCCAACAAAAAAGGGCGAGCTATTGTTGAACAGTTTTAAGCGAACAGTTTTTAGCCAAATGTGGTCTACAAGTGGATGCATCAAAAAGCAGGACCAGAGCAAGAAGCTTCTGGCCCGCCCAGTGTCACAAATAAGTTCTTTTTCAAACAGGATTTTTTAATAAATACTCAGAAATGCAGTTTTATATGTCCTCCATCTTTGGAAAAATGCCACAAGAACATGTTAAATAGACCAAAAGTACCATTTTCATTAGAGTGGGTCTTTAAATTATTACTTACTGTTCTAATATGGACCCATGGTGCTAAAGCTGAGACAATCAGAAATCAGGGATTCATTATCTGTGGAAAGAAAATGTTATATTTGTATTTGCTCCTTTTACAGAGCATTCTGTTGATTCTGTGTTGGTATGTCTGTATAGATTAGTATTTGTGGGGGGAAAAAAAATCTTTACATGTTCATTACTTCAGAAAAGACGTCAAAAGACTGTTGATTTCCATCCAAATTTCTAGGATTTGCAGCAAGAAAAAAGAAAGCTTTGCAGTCCTCAAAAAGGAGCTCAGACAGCCCACTTTTGTGGACACTCCGGGGCAAGTCTCAGGAAATTAAGCCTCAGCTGTTTGATTACTGTGAGAAGCCCCAAATATTACTACTTAGTAATTCATGACACACATAAGCGGCTTCTGTAAGGCTCTGAGGTGGTTTGAGTTCTTGGCCTAAATTAATTCCAAACTTTGCAGAGTGTTAGCTCTCAGTTTGTTTGCCTGCTTGCTTGACATTGTACAGCTGCTGCCACCCCCCCTCTGCCACAAACAGAGCAGTCAGAAACAGACTGGTTTGAGTTTTTTGGAACAAATTATAGGAGAGAAAACAACAGCAGCCCACAACCTTTTGTGGGTCTTAACTTTGATCATTTATTTTCCTCATTTTTTTTTTTTTTGGCATCTGAAGACACAACTGTGAGGCCTCATGTTAGTTTAAGTCTAACCTGCTGTGCCGCACTGAGGTGCAGAAGTTGAAAAAGCCTTCGCTCCGCCGCTTCGAAACAAGCAAAAACCCTGTCGCACAAACACAAACACACAATCTCACAGCTGACATATTGTTCTCAGACCGACACAATGCATTATCTCCCTCGCAGTTGTTCCAGTCTCCATCACAAACAGCCACGCATTCTGTCCTGGTAGCTGTGTGTGCAATGCAACGCTGAGAGGAGTGTGGAGATGTCGGTCATTAATCTGCTACAGCACAGCCTGTAATCCTGATGACAGAGCGGAGCAGGCTTACAGAGAGCAGAGAGGATCTGAGCCCAGCCTGGAGTGGGAAACAAAGAGCCGCAGAAGACTGGCTCAGAATCCAGAAAGAGGAAAAGAAATGTTTGTGCGCGTGTGTGGGGGGGGAGCCAGGTAACCACTCTGTCTGCACTGCTGCAGTGCTTTTCTGCACAAAAGGAGGAGCAGAGCTTCGCATTGTGGAAGTGGGTCTTGCAGTTTGGGGTGTGGAACCCGCTCGGCTCCAGATCGGGCTCCATGGGGAGTCAGAGAAAGTCTGCAGAGAACGATAGAGAACAAGCTCATTTTGAGATCTCTTCAAAGAAACATCAAGGGTCAAAGTTGGCTAACGCAATTCAGCGCAACAGCAGTCGAAAACTCGGCTGAAAACGAAGGAGGAGAAAAAAAAACCCAAACCACGTCTCACGGCATCAACAAGCAAGCACAATAGGCATGTGAAAAAGCGACAACTGCCCCTGCACGGTGAAAGGAAGCTGCAATGGTAATGCTGCATGAGTCAATGAATACTATGGATGTATGATGTTTCACCTTACATCACACCCCAAGAGGTCATTTTACAGTCACTCAAACCGAGACGTTGGAGGTACTGCAGACTGACTTTGTACAAACAAGGAAAGATTTCTGGTCTTTTCTCTGTGCCTTCATTATGATGTGGATAAACAAAACCCCCAAAGTTTCAACTGAAAGATTTATTTCTTCTTTGAACTCAGAAAAGAGCCTCATTAGTGACCATACGAAAGAAAAATATGGATCAGATGTGGACTGGAATATCTCAAATGAAACAACAAACGCAGGCAAACACAATGCCCGGCTGCATCTTCAGGCTGCTAAGATGTCAGAGGAATCGAACACAGACGTCACTGGGAAATGCTAAATAATGAATTAAAAGAGTACCCATTTTAAAACGACCTGCCAAGTTTCTGAGTCAACTGCGATAGCTGCAGATTGGTTTAATAAAATATGAGCTAAATTCTCCCCTGCCACTGCTGCCACTGATGCAAAAAAGGGGCAATGAAATGTAAATACACCACGGCTGGGCTGAGGAAGACGCTGGAGCTGTGCTGCGACAGGAGCGGGGCGTTGAAATATGATCCAATCTCAATGTGTTGCACGTTTAAGTAATAAGAGAGGGAGGGATAATTCAATAAGGTGAAATGTTTGGGGCATTTTGGCTTCACCTGGACTTGGAGAGGAAGCAAACAGCCAAGATGAAGAGAGGGGGGATTCATGACAGCAAACGATGTTGGAGAAACTTCTGAAATGTCAAAGAAAACTGACAAATCATGCAAAATTAGAGATTACAATACCTGTTTCCTCATTCCTAAACTTGATTTTATCATTTGAGCTACATATAATAAATATAATACATTTATAATCTGCAGAGGCAACAAACTCAACTTTGGTCCATTCTTTACAATTTTCTCTCGACTCTTTATGGTTTCAAATACATTTGCTGTTTCAGTACTGTTATATGCTGCTGGTGAGAGTTGGTGGAGGAAGTCCTTTTCAGATAGAGCCACTCTGCATCTTTAACTCTAACTGGTATTACTTCAATCTCAAAAACCCTTGTACTGCTTTGTAGGAGCCAATGCGATATAATGTGATAAGCTTTGCTGAATGTGTCGCATAGCTTTGCATATGTTTATTGATTATCTTTGTAAAGCTTTATGAACGTCCCACTCCGGTCATCTTTAATCTATTTTTGAAATGTTCCCAGTGGTCTTTTCATTATGATTATGCCATTTTTAGCCAAAATTAAAAACTTGTGTTGTTTTCAAGGACATAGTTTCTGAAGAGCAGCAGGAGATCATGAAAAAACTGCCTGAGTTGTGGGCGGACCCCATTTCCCATCATTCATCTTTACACTTTCTCGTGCTAGCTTACAGCCCTCCCACCTCTAACCTAACATTAGTGCTCTAACTAAAATGGGGAGCAATATTGAAGCTATACAGTTTTTGAGCCAGATACCAAGTGGATGCATCAGAATGGAGCGGAGCAATGAGCTTTTGGCCCCAGGATTGTAGCTTCTACATCACTGCTACTACAAGCCTTTTCATACTACATTTTTTTGTCTGCTCTAATTCAAAAGGATTTAATTCAAGTCAATTCAATTTTATTTACATAGCCCAATATTTACAACTATAGTTGTCTCAATGGGCTTTATACCGGTATTTGTGTAATAAACATGAATCATAAATAACATAAAATGAAGAAATGCTCAAAAAGGCAAATTTGAGCTCAATTTTCCTGATACATGTCCTCCATCATGAGAAAAATGCAACAAGAATATGTTAAAAATGTCAAAAATACAATTTTCACTGAACCGGAGGAATTCATTGAGTTGGGCTTCATGCTCTGTTGATAAAAAAAAGTTTTGACCTTTTACTGTGATGATTAAGTTATATAAATTAAATGAGCTCTTATTTCTGGAAAGATGCGCCTTGCAACTTTACACTGAAAAAAGGTTTTAAAAATTGAAAAATTGCTTGTTTCAAGAGCAATTGTGTTATTTTCAGTCTTGCAAGAAAAATAATCCAATTAAAAAAGTTTTTCAAATGCAAAAGAATCTCAGTTTGAGAAAACACGTCGTAGTGACTAGAAATATTTTCTAGAATTCTTGGTCAGACCATTTTTTCTACCCTATTTAAAGAAAATATACCAATGGGGTAAGAATTTTTAACTTATTCCTGAGAGACCTGTTTTTACAGTGTATCTGTTTGTAGAAACTTCACTGTTTGCAGAAGATGCCCCCCTTGACAAGAGTGACTGAACTTGTTCTCAAACAAACAAGTGGCCTGCAGGGCCCACTCCACCACAGCCCAGGGAGCTTGTTACACAAACAAAAGCAACATAAAAAGCTAACAAATTCACATCTTAGTTATGGCCTTGTAACATATGAGTCTTGAGCTCTTTATCTGTTCTTAAACCTAACAAAATTGTGTTTTCTTCACACCTCAGTGCTGTAAGCAGTTGTCTGGAAATGGAACAACAATAGATTTGATCATTTTCTGCTTAGCTGCTAATTCTTTTGTCTATTTCTGCATAAATTTGGGTTGACCTTGACGACTAAAGTCGAGCGCAGCTTTCAGGACGGGTCTTCACTTTGAAATTTACGTTGAAACCAATTCTTCCTGTATAATGTACAATAAAAAAAAGTACTAATTAATTAAGGCTGCATTAAAGAGAAGAAAATGAAAAGAACTAGACTGAGACTGAGGTTCTTTTAATAACTTCCTGCCAACGCATCCAAGGTTAAACTTACCCAATATACCAAAAGATCTTTTTTTAACTATACTTAAACAATATTATTTCTTCACAGGTATGGAAATCGTACATTTTTTTGTTTCGATTTCCCTTTTCTCTTAACATTACAACACATTCTTTGTGTTCTACTCTGGTCTTATCAAAAAGTCGATAAAGAAAAAGTCTAGTGTTTGTTTTATTAAGCAAAACAATGTTGGTTTTCATTTATTCAGTCATCTTCTAAACCTGTTTTGTCCCTTTCTGGGTCATCCTGGCCACTAGTGGGCAAATGCGGGGCACATCCAGGACAGGCAGCCAGCCTGTCACAGATGTTCATGAATCAAAGATAAAAAGTGTCAATTTTCCCGCTTTTCATAATTATTTCCCATCTTCCGAGGCTTAGAAAGATTTGAGCCAACTTGCACAAAATGTGCAAAATAGTGCCATTTTTCAGTTGGAATTACTAAATTGATTGGATTTCCAGTAAATTCTGGACTAAAACCTACCTGACATTTGCATACACCTTACTTTTTCTCTCTCCGTGGTCCTTCATGCTTTCCCAAGACTCATTTGCAGTCTTTTTGTTTTTCTGCCTCTGATACAAGGAAGAGGCTTGGAGGCAATCGAGCTCTTTAATTTCTTGGCCCAAAATTTAGTAACATCTGTTTATCAAGCAGGCCTGTTTTATGTCTGATTTGTTAAATCTTTTTTTCAAACCACTTTATTTTCTCTTCAACTCCAAATCAATTTGAGGTTGGAGTTTTTATATAAAAGGGTATTTTTGTTGTGTTTTCAGAGTCACTATCATCTAATGTAAAAAGCACTGCAGTGAGTTTTGTGTTGGTTAAAATTAATTGATTAATCAATTAATTGAAGTAAGTCTGTCTCATTGATTAATTTGGGTTTTATTTTTTCCAGTTACAAGTTTAAATTCACAGATCAATGGTTCTTCACTAAACTAAGTATAATTTCAGGCAGGTAAAAAATCACTCATGAAAACTCTGATTATTCTAGAGGAAGAAGTTTTTTGAGGATTTTTTTTTTTTTTTTTTTTTACTGAAACATGTTTAAAGACGACAAACATCATGTTTATGGTGTGTTTTTTACAAGAGGCATTTTTCCGATAATGGAGAGCAAATGTATAGACAAGCTCTATATTTCGTTTCTGAGTATTTTTTATTCAAACCACTGTGAACCAGGAGCAGACAAAAAATGCTGTTTGAAAAAGATTGTATTTTTTGACGTAGAGTGGGCCACAAACTCCTCAATGGAAAGGGGAAATGGGGGCGGGGTTGCTACGCGCCAACGGTCCTGCCCACAAGTCAGAGCCAAACTTTTAATGAACTAATACCTCTCTGAAAAACCCATAAAAACAACACAAGTTATTTTTTTATTTTTGCTAAAAACTGTAATCATAATTAAATGACATCTGGTAATGCTTTTAAAGTAGATCAAAAGATGATCAGGGTGGGTCTGTACATCGTCATGACAAGAATATCGTTTTACAAAAGACTATGAAATTGAGAAGCTCTGCAGAAACTCTGACAACTCTAGTAACCTTGACGAGCACTGTTGCAGAACAGTGAGATACATTCCTGAAGAATTTGTATTAATTGGCAGGCTTCACCTGAAACACAAAACCAGACTTTTCACCAAATAATCCACAGAATCTGGATCAGTGTCTTAATCTGGGTAATTGTACTCACCTATTTTTGTATTAAACTTCATCTAAGTACTTATATATGTTTTGTTTATGTTCATGCATTTACAAACCCTTTACACAAAATTAGAAAATCATAGAAAAGTGCATTATTTATATATATACAGTCAAAAAATGTAACTTTCAAAGACTATAGATTCAAGGTACGCTGTTTAATTGATTTTGACTATTTATTTGTTATTATTTATTTATTTATTTTTATTTTTACATAAACTGACCAAGAATGAACAGTGGAGCAAAAAATATATAGTACTCACAGATTTTTGGAGTTGTCCCAATAAAAAGATTAGAGATGTTTGTTCTTGTCACACTTCAACTGTGAGAAGCAGAAAGTAAACTAAAAGAATCCAAGAAATCGCTTTTCTGATTTCAAAAGTATTTATTTGTATGATTGTGCAAATAATAAGCACCGTATATGTGTGTACATAAATATAGTGTCTTTTTCTCCTTCAATTTCCCCCACTGAGGGACAAATAACATGATTTGTCATTCTACTTTGATGCAGTGATCCAATACACTTTAACTTCTTCTGAGTATTTTGACTCTATCTCACCTCCCAAAAACGTTATCATTCATCTCAGGTGTATTCGCTAAAACGGTTGTGCATCAACAAATGCCTAATTATAAACTGTTCACAGATTGCAATGACTCATCTTTTATTCAAACACAGTGAACTGCTGTCCTCATTCGGGGTTTCTGTCTTAGTCTATGACCAAGTGTAAGCAATAGTTAAACAGGGCAAATTTCTGGCTCCATTGTGTGTTTTCTGTCTGGGAGTCGGGCTGCATCATCCAAAGCATCAGTGCAACACAGTCACGGGCAGCCAAAGACATGTGCAACAAAAGCTTGTCTGGGTAAATCATTTCCAGACTCAGCGGGAATGTTTTCAGACTTACCGAACTGAATCCCAGAAATAATTTGATTATGTCTGTTGTCAAGCAAGCTCATGCTTCATCGATGAATCATGAGTATTTGCAGACTTCTGCATGTGCTGCCTCTTCCAAAATGTTTACAATAACTGGTGCAATAATCTTTCATGTTTGCAGAATATATATATATTTTTAGGAGATTTTTGTGGGCTTTATTTTTATAATGTAGTGCAGTGGTATGTATTTACAACAAACATGGTCCATTTTTTCCTAAATATTGTTATTAAGTTTGATTATGCAACTGTGCTTTATTCAAGTGGATGTTCAGACATCAAGGCTATTCTCAGTGAATCTTGCCTAACTAACGGTCAGCTCCTCAGTCGTGCAGGGGGGCCACTGAGATGGTACAGTTTGTGAATAACCTGCTGAGTTCACTCAGGTGAAGCTTAATGCAGACCTGTTTGTTTACAAATCCGCCTTTAGCAGTCATTCTTGCAGAGGATCCAAGTCCTGCCTCTAAATGGTTTTCCAAAGAAAAACCCAGCCCCAAGTGGGACCCTGAATGTTGAACCAATCGAAAGAGAGCCTGTGTGAGCTGTATAAGAACCCTTTTCCATGGCCAAGTCCTATCCTCTGTTGAGAAATAAACAGCTTTTTCTCAGGTTTATAATTGTCAGAATAGTCATTCTTGCCCTGCTACCTTAATTTAAAGACATACTCTTATGAAAATTGTGTTTTTTGGTGTTTTCAATATGTTCTTGTAGCATTCTGATGATGATGGAGAACATATATAAAGAAAAATAAGCTTAAAATAGCACTTCTGTGTATTTCTTTATTCAAATTGTTGTGAATCTGGAGCAGAGGAAAAAAAGCAGTTGGAAAAAGGCTGTAGCAGTGACAGTCGGCGGGCATCAAGCTCTTTGCTTCGCTCCATTCCAAGGCATTCATTTGCAGACAAACAGATCCATGCACGTCTTCGTCTGAGCTGACATCTGACTCAAAACTGTAGCGCTGGGAAGCTCTGATAGTGTTCACAATTGTTGTTGCACCGGTAATGTTAGCTTGGGGTTGTGAGGGGAGGTAAGCAGCAAGCAAGAGAGTGTAAACCAAGGAATCGTGGGAAATTAAGACGGGCTTACTGCACACCAACACTATGTCTGATAAACTCCTGCTGCTCTACAGAAACTGTGTCCTAGAAAACAACACTGGCTTTTTGACTTACCCTAAAACCTGGATAATCATACAGAAAGTAAAAGGCCACAAGGAACGCTTTTACACTAGATCAAAATATGATAGAGGAAGGACTTTAACATGTTTTTGTTAATTCTAATTTTTTTTTTCATAATATTTTTTCTGTAGTGCAAGTGGCGGTGGTATGGACTTCCAACAAGCTCACTCCTGATTAGCAAGAGTGGTTGCCATAGAAACAATGACTTGACCGACTCAAATTAATCATTGCTTGCTGACAATGGCTGGCTCCAACATGGCAGCGGCCATATCGGGGAAAAATGCCGACTGAACTGACTTAATTTGGTTGATTGGAATGACACTGAGCCATTTTCTGTGGGTGACTTGACACTCGCTCGGTCCAGTTCTCACAACAACTGGAAAAAGACAGAGGGCAAAAGTGAGAGAATCCATTAGAAACTGTTTTGAACCAAAGATTCAACTGTATAACATGGCATCTGTTAGATATTGTTGTCCATCACACACTTCTGATGCTCCCGTTCTGTACTTGTGTCAGAGGTTTTTTTTTCATAAAACAATACGTTAGAAAAATCTTTAAGGTAGATGCAAAAACTAAAATTCCTATAAGAACTGTGATTCAAATGTTACTAATTAGGAAATAATGTTCCAAATTATATTTACTTAAATGAAGACAAATTTCAAAAGCAAAAATTTTAAAAATTGCTAAATCTTTATGAATGTCTTCCCAAACCTGGAAGTCATGCACAACCCCTAAATGATGCCAAACAAGATAACCTGAAATTTCGTGCAGCATCATGAATGCAAAGTAACTGGAGTTTGAGTTTTTTTTGTTGCCTGCAGGATAGTCAGTGAGTACATTTGACAATTATTTTCAGGAGGACGTGTCACCGTTGGAAAGGAGTTTCCAGGACATCAAAGTGGGGCTCTCTGAAGACATGTTGGATAACTTCAAAGTCTTGTGACTGCTTTGCCAAGAGGTGCTTTTCCTTTGTTTTGTTCCGCCAGTTTGCTTTGCTCTCCATTGTGCAGAAGATGATAAGGTCCGTGAGCGTGTGTTACATCATGAACTGGCTTTTTATAATTTACCACTCACAAACACCATTGATCTGTTTTGACTTGGCAAAATGTTGCTGCAGGTGCTCGTCCACGTGGCGCAAGGCTTGTTTTTTTTAAATAAATGTTTTAAAATCGAAAATGGGATGACGAAATCGTTTCTTGTACATTTTCAAGTTTTTCTGTCATTCATCACAGAGGTTGGAAGGTGCTACGACTATAGCTAGAACCAGCGTTCTTTTAACATTTCACTTTTTTTTCTTCCTTTCTCAACCCTTTGAATTTTTTTCAAGCTTCTCGTGTTCTTTCTTCTTAAAGTTGCCGTCACCTGGGATTGCTGCCTCTGACATCATTTCCTTCCTTTTTCTCCATCAGCCAACAGAATGCTAGCGATTGGCAGTGAAGCCGTCTGTGAGCCATAGGGAAACTTAACACTTACCGACACCTCCTCTCCTTTTTTTCTCCCCCCTGCTTGATCAAATGCTAACTGACTTCTGTTGGTCTGTTTAAATATTTGATACTGTTATCCATCTGGATACGAAGGTAAACAAAGTCTGATAAAGAAGACCAGCTGGCTTATCAGGAATGATCAGCTGTTGTGCTGCATTCATTCCCCACAGCATCAAAGAAGAAACACAAAGCTGATGCCTACTAGTCTCCTTAATTGGCCATTATGAACCTCGTCTACCTGCCGCATATTTACCCAGTCCCTGGTGACATAATTATACGAGTGATGCTGCTGCATTAACTGGAATTACTATCACTGAGGATCAGTGTCAGTGTTTATCATACAACAGGCTTGGTGAGAGTGGCTGAGAGCCTATTAGTGCGTAGTAGAGTAAAGATGTGCAATGCATGTTGAGTGGGTTATCAGCCACAGAACATCTGTGTGGTCACAGCCTGGGCCTTGGTTTGTAAGGGCACTCTCATCCTGGCTGTTCGGTCTACAATAGGGTTTGTTTCATTGAATATTTGTCACTTTCAAAAGTGGAAAAGCTGATCTGAACTTCTGTCTTTTCTGTCAAAAGAAAGATTGAAACTATTTAATCGGGGGGGAAAATTGAGTCCATAGTGTGAAACACAGAAATGTTTGAGAATCCCTTGTCAATAAATGTGAAGTGTAAATAAAAATGCCCACTAAGATGTGGCAAATCTTGGATGTGAGTGAATTTGAATTCACTTTCCTTTTTCAGTGCTTTGTGTTCCATCTAGACCAGGGGTTTGCATTCTGAGGCTCTGGGGCCACATGGGGCTCTCTTATCCCCCCATTGTGACTCCTAGGTTTTAAAGAAAATAGCTAACAATTTAAATAAATATTAAATTAGTTAGTTAAGTTTAACACATAATCTAATCTTGTGTCTATTTGTTGTCATAACATAGACAATGTTATGCTTGACTTGCTTTTCTTGTATTTTTAATTAAAGTAAATCTGCTGCAGAAAGGATATCTAATTTGATGCAATGTATTTTATTTTGAAAAGAAAACATATGTGCTGCCGTCAAATTAAAAAAAGTTAAAGTTGTTGTGGATAGAAAAATGTAACACTATTATAATTCAATTATTGTAAATATTTCAAAAGCTAAATGTTATAAACGGATGGCTCAATGGCCACATAAACATGAATAAAGTGTATTTTTCTGAAAAGTTAAGTGAAACGTGGTTTTGGTCTATAAGAAACTGGCCTAAATTGCTCTTTTGGTGTTAAAGGTTGCAGATTTCTTTATCTAGACAAACATACTTGGTCAAAGAAGAGGGGACATGCGGAAAAAAACAAAACAGAACTTTAGTTCATTTGAATTTGACTCACATCAGTGAGAAAAGACTGGTGCTTATTGCATTATACAATAAAAGAACCACAGGGAGTGGCAGGTTTTTTCATGTTTTTTTTTTATAGTCTGAAAGTTCTCCAAACTAAGTGGAAAGCATTGTATTTTTTGGCATCCTCTGCCCGTTTGAACCATGTCCATCCTAGCATGAAAGTGCCCTCTTAGAAATCAAAGGGAGAGCTGGGCTAAACGCAGAGCAGTGTTGTTCAGATGTAAACCAAAAGTCTGCTTTGAATTATTTGAGAAAAAGTTCCTTTTCAGGATTTTGAAATGTATCATTTTATTAGGAAACGGAAAACAGAGAACAATTTGGCTTTTGCTGTGTTAAATTTAGAAGTTAAGATTATTTTTTGTGTGTGTGAAACAGCCTGAACAATGTCATCTTAAACTAAAATGAACTAAAATGAACTGGGAAGCCTGGAATATGTACTGTAGCATCACACCTTCTCCCGTAACCTTTCAAATCTCCATCATTTTATGATTCTCAGTGTAATGCAGTGTTATGGAGTATAATAAAACAAGCAATAATAACCTATTTTGGCTCCAGCTAAGAAGATCTGTCGTCTCAGTGGGATACAATATGCCACACTATAACAAGATAAAAAGAGCAATCCAACTTTGGAGATGATACAAATGACTCCGTTTATTTCATCTCTTACTCCTGTTTTTCTTCAGTTAACTGGCAAACAAGTTTAAGTAAATGTTAACTACATTGGCGAGAAAAAAAATGAAAATGGAATTGGTTTTTGATTAGAGCTATTTTAGTTTCCTGTGCCTAATGAGGTTTTGGATGTAAGAAAGTATTATTCACATGCAGAAAAAAAGAGGGCTTTTTTTCCTTTAGTTTTTGGTTAGTAAGTACTTTTCATGCCAGTTGCAAAAGCAGGCTAATAACAAATGGCAAAGGCTTTCAAAAATCAAATGCTTTTTGTAAAATTTGCTTAAAAATGTCAAACCTTTTGCTTAGAGTGGCATGCAAGTTTGTGATGTGTGTCATAGAGCTGCAGTTCTCAGAACGGAGGATCCTGTAACTATAAAGCTACAGGGAAAATGGCAGTAAACAAGAAAAAAAAATGTATACGATGCTCCATATACCAACATGAAAATATCATCCCAGCGGTTTTGAGGTAGGTGGATGGGGCTGCATTTTGCCTCTGGCCCTGGACAGCTTGCTGTCAATGAGGGGGAAAATGAATTCCCAAGCTGAAATCATAACAGGAGCATCGGGGGACTGGCAAGATTAAGACAAGAAATACAAAATGCTCCCATTTCCATATAGCTCTTTAAAAAAAAAGTATGGCTGAAGAGTTATTGCTTTATCACAAACTATGTATATGTGAAAATGAAAACTCATCTGTCCAAAAAGCAGACAGCACTCTCGCACTATGCATAATTAGGGTCTTTCTGGGTGCCCAGATAGGCACTGAATGGGGAAAAAAATGCTCACATGTTATTGATGAAAGGAGAGAAAGTATAACTGAGCTGTGAAATTATGGATTAAATCAAATTCTTTGTGTCCAAATGTTCCTAATGTGAGATATACTCTGCAATCTGAGCTGACAGATCAGTCCTGCTTTGCATATACATTAATATGAATAGTTAATAAGACTGAAATTGAAGAAGTGTCTAAAATGAATTCCTTTTTTTGAGTAATCATACATTACAAATGTGGAAAGGTGAATAGATGATAGTAATGAGAAAAAGATAAAGTCAATGAAGGTTCAGTGTGCAAAGTGATCATTTTGCAGGTATTTTAATAAAACAGTCAAATTCAAGGGGATTTTGACAGTATCTGTACTGATTTCTCTATATTTTTATACATTGCAGCTCTAATGTTTGGGTTTTACATATTTTTTTACTGGTATTTTACATCTGAAGAGACATAGTTCATTTGAAAATTTAATATCACCTATATTACATCTCCTCAATGTATATACATGTCATTACTAATGGAAAATAAAATAAAAAAGAGCCCATGAGCCAATAAACCTATCAGATGGATGCATTTAATTGAAAAACAGGGACTTAGAGACTTATTGGCTGATTTCTCTCCCACTACTTTTAGGTCATGTGACTTTTCACATAGTTTTATCTGTTTATTTGTTGGTCAATATATTTCCTGGGTTTGACTATGCACACTTTGTTTTCACATGTTTAAAATGAATAAAATCTATCATTTTCAAGGGTGAGCATGATGTCCGAATTGCTTTTCAAATCCAGGGCACTAGATGGTTTGTTAGTAGTCAGAAATTAGGGCGGTAATGCGGACATAGCCCATATTTGAATAGAATAGAAGAATGCCTTTATTGTCACTGTGCACATGTACAATTTAAATCATACACACATACAATGAAACTAAAAAAAATATTCCAAAATCTAGTGCCCTAGAAATTTCCCAGAACTCTCTGCGAAAAACCAGCGTCCATCGATCCTCACTAAATTGGCGAATATAGACAACAATGCACTGCTTTTGAACAATTTTTGTAAGAGAAATGTATTTAAATAGATTCTTTTCAAAACTATCTACGTTTTCATCATCAGAACAAAGTGGATTTATAAATAGTCATTGTAAACCACTCATGTTAATTAGATTTTCACTTTTTTTCTTGAAGTGAAAAAAAGCAGTGAGCATAATGTCCAAATTGCTTTTGGAATACAGGACCCTAGAAGGTCCCGCACTATAGATTTTTAGTAGTTAGGGAGAAGGGTGAAACCGAGTTCCTTCCCTACTCACTACTTAGTGCACTATATAGTGCGTTTGCCATTTTGTAGTGCTATTCAAATTCAATTCTAAAATCAAGTGCCTTGGAAATTTCTCAGAAGTCTCTGCAAAAAAGCAACGTGCAATGATCTATAGACCACAATGCATTGTAGCTTTTTGCAACAAAAAAAAGAAGTATTTTTAATATTTTTAAACCATTAACGTTTTTACCTTCAGAACTCATTGAATCAAAAAATAGTCTTCATATTATGCTCATATTTATTAAAGTTTCACTTCGTAAAATTAGTGAAGTCATATTTGCCGTTAAAATAAAATAAAAAGTAGTAAGCATGATGTCCAAATTGTCTTTAGGGCAGTAGATGGTCTAGCACAGACTATTTTATGATCTTTTATATTCTTAATTACTCAGTGTTTTATCAGGGCCTGTTTGGATGAACACAGAGCTGATTTCCTGGAGATGGGAAATGTTGTTAGATCAGTTTATGAGTACAATTTCCCACGGCACACTAGTGTGCCGCAGCACACCACACTGGTTGAAAAACACTGGTCTAGCACTAAGTAGTCTTTTTCTTTTTTAGTTAAGGTAGTTAAGTTAAGGTATTTCACATAAGCTGATAGAACGTAAAGAATGCTATTTATGCAAGACACTTGAGATGCAGTACATTTCTGTTATCTTACTTACTTTATCAAGCACATATACAGTTTTACACCATGTTAGGCCCCCTAATGGATGCTTAACTTACAAGAACTATATTTTCTAAAGAATTTAGAAATATTGAAAAACTATTTTTTACCAACGTCATGTTCTTCACCAATTTTCAGAATATTTAACTGCACTTTACCTTTATTTAAATGTATGCGCGTTTACAGATCCGTTTCTCATTTTGCCTATTTAGGACCATTTGGTTCACACAATCTAGGCGTTGGCCCTCTCGTCCTTAAAATATTTAGACTTCCATTGTCGGTCAAACATTTTTAATAATTTAGGTCTGTAAGCTTGTGTCACGTTTCAGAAGATTGAGATAAAGGCTGAATAATATCACGCGGTGATCTGGGTCAGAACAGGGGTGACGTCACGCCGAGGGCCGCAGCTCGCAGGTGATTATGCGGAGAAGATGAGTTGATGCGCGGTTCCCATGTTGAAAGTAAAGTGATAGGTGACGAATGTCAGCGGAGTAGAGTCAAGGCTTGACAACCTCTGCCCTTCCTTTTGTGCTGCATATCGACGTCGGGAGACAAGAAGAGTTCCTGAAATTTATTTCACCCTACAGCTGCTGAGAATGAGAGGCACTTCTGGTACATTAGGAAAGCAGGACATGAAAACTTTGGGCTCCGTCTAATTAGAGGAAGTCAACGCTGTCATTCGCCATGATGGCGCCCGTTTTGACTCTGTGGATGGCGGCTCTCCTGCAGTTTAGTCATGCAACGATTTACACAAATGAGTGGGCCGTTAAAGTAAACGGGAACCGTGAGGACGTGAACAGGATAGCAGAGAAATACGGATTCATCAACATGGGACAGGTGAGATTTTATTTTTTTGTTTCTTAAGGCCCAGCTTAACGCCATTTCATTTCAGTATTTTTCCAGAACCTTCTGAACTTCAATTAATTAGCTACTAGCCTTAAGGCTAACTATCAACTTTTAAACTGTTTTGCTCCCAGTTAAGCAATTTTGTCACTGTCTAAAAAATAGATACTAAAAAAAGTTTTTGACTTTATATATATATATATGAAGTCAAAAACTTTTTCTAGTATCTATTTCTTCAATTTTATCTGTCCAGTGAAGAATGACCGGCAATATTTTTCCTTTCAAAAATTATTATTTGTAGGATTTTTTTTTTTTTAAATACAACTTTAAAGCAGTATTTTTTTTTCTCATTGTTTTTAAATTTCTGTTAGCCTGTAGGAACTCCCTTTCAGCAAAATGTCGACTTATGGCAGGATTGATATTGTTTTATATTGAACAAAATTTGTATTTCTTTTCCTTTTTTCCCCCCGTTGTAATAACTTAATATTAAGAAAAAAACTGTCCTATGCAGCCTGTTGTATTTATTAGATGGATTTTACTCGTTTATTTGGTTGGTGAAAATGGTTAGAGAAAATAACAAAATAATTGGTTATCATTAAGTTTCACTTATAGAAACTACATATTTTATATGGTGATTAAATTACTAGTAAAAAAAAAACTATAAGCAAAAATTATGAGGAAACAGCAAACATAAAATTTAAGATCATGTTTAAAACACATGACTAAAGACAGTTTGCAAGAGCAAAATATAAAAACAAATGTATGGATTTGATAAAGTAAACAACTAAACTGTGCTGCAAAGCCTATATCCATAAAGCTCAGCACAATTCCCTCAGGCTAAGGGCTTTAATGAAACTTTCAGGTCTCAGATCTTCTGCATGTCAAAGGAAAACCAATTGAATCTAAACACACTACTTCATAGTGCTGAGGTAAGAAATCAAAGACTAAATTTCACGACAGAACCACCAGGGAATAGATCAATAACATAATTTATTCGGTTCTGTGCAAGAAAGAGGCCAGCTAATGTCTTTTTTTCTTATTAAACATAAATCAGTTGGACACAAATGCCCGTGTGTGCGTGTGGAAGGCAAGCAAATGCACACACACACTGAGAGCAAGGTTGCTGAAGTCTTGTGGCTCAAGTTGCCCTTTACCTGAAAACCTATCACAGGTGTAAGGTAGCTGCCTGCATGACGGACACCAACAGCTGCTTCATTATTTAACAGCTGCTTAGAACAGTGACGGAACCCGATTAGCCGGACCTTTGCCTGGGAAAAACAAATAACAGTTTGGATTTTCAATGTCCGTTTCACCAGATTGGAGATCTGAAAGGTTACTACGGTTTCCGTCACCCAGAGACAGCAAGTCGCTCCACTGTGAGCAACAACGAAGTGACTGGACACGTCGCCGAAGAGGACAAGGTATGGTAATGTGATACGATGAGACACCGAGGACTGGGCTGGGTTATTAATGAGCAGCATGTCCACTCCCTGACTTCAGATGCACAAAGTTGTGCTCACAAGTTCACATAGTCTGATAAACCAAGACACACTCATTTTTGTTTAATCATTGCCATACACCAATAAGACGTCGCATACCAGAGTGAATCAAATGTACTATAACATTCAAAGTACGTTAAAAAGATATTTTTCATGTGAACGTCTTTTGTTGAAATACTTTTGAATCTTAAGAGGACTCACAGCACTATAAGAGTGTTCTCCAGTTATTTTACATTTTGTATTGTTTAAAAAAAAAAAGGATTTACCTTGGTCCCTTGCTATAACCCGGCTCACCTTTCACTACTGCAATTTTGCATGTTTTTATTTTATTTTTTCTAAGTCATTAACCTTGTGTTCTGCGTCCCTATTGGCTGTAGACCATTGTCAATCAATCTCCTCCATGCCTTGTCTGGGCTTTATTTTTCTTTTATAATACTGGTCTAATTTGCTGTAAGTTTGAACTTTGAAAGCGTTTAAAGACCCACTCCAATTAGAATTGTGTTTTGAGGACATGTATTATATTTATTTTAAAGCTGCGTGTTTCTTTACTCAACTTGTGGGCAATCAGGAGCAGACAAAAAAAAGCTTGTCGTTGTTTGAGCTCCCTGCTCTGCTCCATTCTGATGCATCCACTTTTAGACAAATGCATACATGTACGTCTTTGTTTTCTTCATCTAAGGGGTACGGCTGGATAGCTGGTATATTGCGAGCTGTTGTTGCACCGATAATGTTGGGGGTGTGAGGGCTGTAAGCGAGCAGGAGAAAGTGTAAACAGTTGTTGGAGTGGCTGCAAGCTTGCAGAGTGTGTGAGCAAAGAGGTTAAGGTCCCACCCACAACTAATGAACTCCTGCTGCTCTGCACAAACTAGGACTTAGAAAACGACTGGTTTTTTTTTTTTTTTGGCTATCGGTGTAATCATAATTAAAAGTCCACTGGGAATGATTTTACAACAGATCAAAAGATAATTAGAGTGGGACTTCTTAATAAGGGTGAAACGTTGAAAATGTCATCATCTGCCCGAGAATAGTCTATAAAATGTGCAGTGAGGGGTTTTACAGCCTTAAAGCACCATTTGAGGTTCTTTCTTTCTTTGTTGAGGCTGGCTATGTGTCTACAACAGATTTTTTTTTAGCATATTTTGCTTTTTTTATTTTTATTTTTTATACCTGCAAAGCCAGCAGGGTACAGGCAGTTCTGATAGAGCTGTGCAGTGCTCTTGTCAGAGCTTTAAGTCAACATCATTAATCACTGAAAGTTACATGTAAAAGGGAATTTAAGATTGATGGCTGTATGTGTCCCTGAGGCCAAACGTTCCTGTGGCATTTTCTCTGTTTCTTAAGATTAAGACGCCAAAAGAAGACTAGTTCCATAGTTTCTGTTACAGTTCCGGCGCTCATTTGAAGTTGTCATTTTTGCAGCTTTTGGCAGATGAACTACAAAATTTAAATGAAATTAAATCAGGGCTCCAGACTGCGACCAAGAAGGCGAATGAAGGACAACAAGAAGTTGGAGTTGTCCTTAACATTCAATTTAGTTTTAATATTCCTCTCCCACTCAGTATGATCTGTGTTATTATATATTTTATGCTTATTTGAATGTTTTGTAATGTATGTAGCCTTTTTTTAATCAATTGGTATTTTATATTATTTTAATTGATCACTCAACTACAAAAACCATCAGGACACATGTCCCATAATGCATTGTGTTGTAGTCATCAGGGCAGCTTTCAGTCAGTTCAGTACTAAATTTCCAGCTGTGTTCGCTCAGGTTGGGACCTTGTTCCCACCCCTTTCTCGTGATATTTTTGTTTTGATTGACAGGTGATGTTGGAGCAAAAACAAAAATACATTTCACACACCAGGTGATCTGTGCAGCGTTGAGTCCACCTGGGTGATCTCAAACACGCTTACTGTGTCACCAACATAAATTTCCATCCGTTTTCTTTACTTATTTGTACTGTCATGACAGCGATGCTTTTGTCAGTTTACCTTGTTGTTGCATCTTCAAAAGTGCAGATTAAAATGTGACACTGAATCTGAAACAGCACATTGTAATTTTTGCATCTATTATTAAAGTATTTATTAGTAATAGTTACAAAACAGTTTAAAAAAGGCAGCCTAAACTAGAACACGTGCCTGGTTTGGTTTTCATGCCATACGTGAGAGAAGAGAATGCAATTATAGTCTAAAAATGTTTGTTTTCTATGCTTCTGGCATGGAGCCAACAGATTTGAATTTTTTTTTCCCCTTGAGTTTATTAGAATGCAAGGCAATTCTGGTCTTCTTACAGTTACAACTTTTTACAGCATTTTTTTAGATGCCTTGTAGGTTTTTTGAGAATTTATAACTCAAATACTTTAGCCTCAACGGTTCACTTTTGTTTCGAATTGCCTCCTCCTGTATCCCTGTCTTTGGACGCAAAACCACAAATCATGACAACGCTTTTGTTTTTGCAATATTTACTTGTAAAAGAGAAAATTCACCAGCACCAGTTAAGGACATTGTCCATGCTGGGTCACATTAATAAACAAAGGGAAGATTGGACACAATCACTTTGCCACAGAAAGAGGTGAAAATGTCTTTTTGGATGTGTCGCTCATGATGGACCACAACTTTATAATTAAAAGCTTTGAAGATGAGAAAGAGGCTTCGTGCTGACAAGCAGCAGGAGCTGAAACTGCCACTGGCGAGTAGCTAGAGTGGTTTCACTTAATTAATACTCACTTTTCATGTGAAGGTCTGCCTTTAGCTTGCAAAAAATCAGCAAAAGTGGTTCATTAATACTTTCCAACAGATTATTTTATATGGAAGCTTTTTCTAAAATCAACATGTCTAATATTATGCTCAAAATGATACATTATAAGTGATTTTTGCACATTAGTAAAATGTGAGTCATTGACTTTCAGTCACCTTTGTGCTGATTTTTGACAGGATGAAACTGTAAACAAACTGAACAATATCCTCCCTGTAGTCGGTCATAAAAATTCGGATTCTGTCAGTGCATTTGTATCAGTGGAACAAACAGACTTGTGGTCAGCTCGCTAACAGGAGCAGATCAGGGTTGGAAAACCACATGGAGGCTGTTCCTGTCAGAAAGATCTGAGACAGAATGTTGCCATCTGGAAGATTCTGGATGCAGTTCTGTTGAGCGAACTGTAAATGTGAAAAGAAAAGAATATTTGTTTTTGTTTTTTTTTTAAAGGTTTTCCTCATCTTACCTGGTACCAGGCTCAAAATTGTATGGCTGGATAGCTCCAGTATTGCTCGCCATTTTTGTTGTACCTCTGAAGTTAAGTTGGGGGGGTTGTAAGGAGCTGTAAGCTAGCGGGAGAGCGGAGGGGATAAGAGGATGCACGTTGCTCCACGTCAACAGTACCACCCACAACTCAGAGGCATATTTTTAAAACTGCCACTGTGCAGAAACTATGTCTTAGAAAATTATGGTGTTTTTTTTTTTTTTTTATTCTATTTGGCCTAAAAACGGCATAATGATAATTAAATGAGCACTGAGGACACTTTAATAGATAATAGATCAAAGGATGAGCGGAGTGGTTCTTTAAAGGCAAACTGATTGTGGCGCTTGTGAAGTCAGAGCATCTTTAAGTAGTATAGGTCTCTTTCTGTGGAGGATGGAATTCATTTTATTAATACCCATGCAGGGTGCACATCAATCATAGAAGCAGCCAGGTTGCAGACAGTAGCAGCTCAGTTGTTATTAAATTATGATGAAACTATGCAACCACAAAGGCCTGCACACTCTGGACACAGCGTGACGTTTGACGCTCATCATCAGACTCCACGAGGCATTAAATTCACATTTTGAAATGCGCCAAATTTGATGAAAAAATTTTGTTTTTTTAACTTTATTTAATAAAAAGAACTCTTTTGCAGTGATGGTAAATTAGATTAGTGAAATTATTCCATTTTCTAATGAACTAGTTTTACGGAGGAGTGAATTTCTCTCCCCAGCAGCTGTGAGTGCGTCTGCAGAAACCCAATAATGACCCAGCTTCAACATATGGAGATGCAGAGTTACTAGAGTTATCAGCTAGAAAAAAACATTACATTCTCTGCATCCCAGCTTCCATTTTTCTCCAATATCTTCACCTCTGAAAAATATAAAAGTATGGAAACTTAAATGTAAGCTCTGTTTAAAAGGCTTCTACTAATGATGGAATGATGCATGAGTGAAAAAGTGTACGGCAAGAAGAGAGAAAGTAGAACAGTGGTTTAATGTAGAAAGTTGAGGTACACTGACTTGTAGCAATTGATTCAATTCAAGATTCAAAGATTCAAGATTCAAATTGGTGGCCTTCATCTTTGTTCTGCTTTCAAAAATCAAGTTTTGGAGTCTTTTGCAGACATTAAAGTTTGTAAGGACATCCAGCCCAAAAGGAAAAACAAAAAGAAACTGCTGAATGTGGGTTTAAACAGCTCAAGAACAGATTTATCAGCAATTTCTGTTGAAAACTTGAAGTACTGTTAGTGTGAAGGACTTCCTAAATCTCTGCAGAGCATCCACAGAACTGGAGACGCTGGATTTTTCAGTTTCTTGAAACATTTTTATCAAAATGGTCTAATTCAAAAGGATGTTCTTGAACTCTACCTTTCATCTGAGCTCTATTTTCCTGCGGGTCCAGAAAACTGAAGGTTGTAGCAAGAACTTTTTCTTTTTTTGGTCCATTCTGGTACTGTTAAAGAACAATCACTAAATACCACAATGGCACTTGAAAGCAGCCAGCTGACCTCAGATGATCTCGGATCCCTCTTGCTCCGTCAGAACTCATCAGCTGTTTGTACTTTAGCTGCTTGCATATCTTAACTTGGCAGATTGGCTCAGCTGTCCCACGAGGCTGGCTGCCAGCTTAACTAAAAGCAAACTTCTGCATTTGCTCTCGTGGCCTCTGGATCCTGTTTTTAGGTGGAGTGGCTCCAACAGCAGGTGGTCCACAGAAGAGCAAAGCGGAGCTCCAGAGGGAGACTCGTCCATCGCACGGGGGCCAAACGCTTTGCTGAGCCTCAGACTTTGCACTTCACTGACCCAGAGTGGAACAGCCTGCGGTACATTGTGAGTCAGTCATTATGTTTTTACTGACAGATTTTTAAAATAGATGTGTTCTTTTGCTCCTAAGAGCTCATTTGAATTGTCCACTATCTGCTCAACAGCACTGCAGAGATGACTCTAAAGGCTGCCAGCCTGGAATGAACATTCAGGGGGCCTGGAGGATGGGGTACACTGGGAAGGGTGTGGTGGTGTCTGTCCTAGATGATGGCATTGAGAGAGAACATCCAGATCTGGAGCCAAATTATGTAAGTGCCCTGGGATGGGATGCTCTTCTGGGGAAGGGGACATGAATCATAAGCAATTTGGCAGAGCTCTTAGTGAAGGAGCGTCGAGCAGAAACATATATTGCAGGCAGAGCTTTTGGGCCAAAGGCCGGCTAAGAGTATTGGAATTGACATTAAACGTCTGATCCACTTAACTGTGGAGTGGACTGGTGAATAATGCTCTTTGTGATTTGTCTGATGAAATAGAGACAGATAGCTGCTGGCAGCTGTTATGTGCTGCTACTTACTATCCGCTTGATTTAGGATCCTCTTGCCAGCTATGATGTAAATGGACAAGACCAAGATCCCAGTCCGAGTTATTCCGACAATGCTGCAAACTAGTGAGTAATTAAACCTCCTCATACCTTTTCTGCAGCTTCCAATTCCAAATTCAGACTTTTATTAATGGATGAATTTCTTTATTTTGCTCTCCTCCATTTTACCGTAATAAAGGGCATGCATGGATATGTAAACTCTCATTCTGATTTCTGTCCCGTCACTGAATTGATCCGTTTCCTCCTCATCCATATGCATCGACCCTCATATTTTGATGTTCTCCTCCTTTGTCTCAAGCCACGGGACTCTGTGTGCAGGGATGATTGCCGCAGCTGCAAATAACTCTGAGTGCACAGTGGGAGTTTCTTTCCACGCACGGATAGGAGGTGAGTTTAGGTGACGGCATCAAAGTTTCACGCTGAACTACTTCTGGAAGTTTTGTTGTGGATTCAAACATTTTCTCCCCTGCCACGGTTCTCTGCAGGCGTCCGCATGCTGGCTGGAGATGTGACAGACATTGTGGAAGCTCAGTCTCTGAGCTTCAGGCCGCAGTATATTGATATTTATTTAGCCAGCTGGGGGCCTGAAGATGATGGTGCCACGGTGGAAGGGCCTGGATACTTGACACGTCTCGCTTTACAGAACAGCGTTCAGACGGTGAGCCCGACTGAGAAATAAAAAGCATCTTAGCTCAGTTTATGTCTCTCCTACGGTTTTACATTTGTTTCTCTTTTTTGCTTTATATTATCATTATTATTTTTTTTTAATTTAAATGATTTACAGGGGCGGCATGGCAGGGGCTCTGTTTTTGTTGGCGCTTCGGGGAATGGAGGGCAAGCAGGTGACCACTGCTCTTGTGACGGCTATAGCAACAGCATCTATACCATTTCCATAAGCAGCACAAGTCGCCATGGACACAATCCAGATTATTTAGAGCAATGCTCCTCCACAATGGCAGCAGCATATGGTGGCGAAGAGACGGTCAGTATACACAAAAATAAGATCATTTATGCATGTGGTGTACCCGTGTAGCTGTTGAAGTCAACATTTATGTTACTTTAAAATCAAGTATATATTTCTAGTTTACTTTACTCTGGATTCATGTCACGCAGGAATCCTGGGTTTGATTCCCAGGGCGTGCAAAGGGCTAAAAATCCAGTGTGGATCCTTGTGTAAGACCCTTCACGCCTATCTGGGTGTCCATGTGCCTTAAAAATACAGGGTTGTGTCACGAAGAGCATCCATCTTAAAAAACGCTGCCAAAGCAACTGTGGCGACCCCTAATGGGATAAGCCGAAAGGTGACCTTTATTAAAATAATCTCAATTTATTAGAACCTAAATCTGTGCATAATTAGTGGTGTGTTTCATCTAATTGAAATGTAAGCAAATCATTGGGTGGACTCTGCCTGTCCTGTGGACTCTCTCCCATATGGGATTTTGGTTTTTACAGAGTCTTATGAGGTTTGGTGGAGTTAGCTCCAGTCCCTATGGCTGCACCACTTCAGGCTTCCAGCCTTCAGAATTGACTTTAAATGTAGAACATTTCACTTTTTTACCTCTTAGCTGCTCTTAAAGCTTGATACTGCCATTCCGGTTTCCAAAGTTTCCTATATTTTAAATGGCTGTTAATCTTACTGCTAGCAGTCTTTTCTGGATCTTTAGTGGAACCCTTTGCAAAAAGCTGCACAAGCTTGTTTATTAATATGTAAATATAAGGATTTAAACAAACACGGCCTTAACTAAAAAAAAAGATGCCTCATCTTTTGAATTGAACACGGATCTTGTTACATATATTTTAGTGGTATTTTTATTATTTTAAATGGTGATGGAAAGCTTTTTAAAGAATCTAGTTTTTATTACTGCTGTTTCTTTCAAAGCATCTCCACTGTACTAGATTGAGATTTAATACTGGCTGATATTAGACATTCAGTGAGTAGCAAAAATTCCTGTGTTTTTAAACGAATGATTAGGAAAAAACCTGATTTCACCAGGCCAAACTGTATGAAGTACATACAGTCCTAAAATTTCTTAAAAGTAAAACATTTTGTTATTGTAACTTGTCATGGAATTCATGTCACTTGTAAGTGTTTTAGATAATATTTTAAATCAATAATACAGTGCAGTCCCCCTATGATGATTATTAAATCAAATTTATGCCAGTTTTTGAAATTTGTAACTAGATTTAGGGTCTGGCATGCTGGAATTACTGCTCTAAACCAATAAATAGACACTATATTGTGAAAGGAGGTGCAAGAATTGTTGTTGGCTGTCCCAGATAACCTATGCAGTTGTGCAAGAAAACGTCAGACACCTGTCAATCAAGTAAATATGCTCTAAACCAGGGGTCGGGAACCTATGGCTCGCGAGCCACATATGGCTCTTTTGATGGTCAGGTATGGCTCGCAGACAAATCTTTATTTATACCATTTTTTTTTTTTCATTAGTCCAGTCCTTCTCGTGCGCGATGCGATGCCAGAGGGGCGCAGTAGTAGCGGTGCTTGGAGAGAAAAACCTGCGCCAGCACTCAGTTTACTATTATCTACTATTTCACAGAGTTTATTCCAGCAGGAAACCTATTAATTGCCGTGCCTAAACCTGCGCGCTCCCGTCTCTGAGAAAGAGCGCGCAGATACGGGGACGGGATATGAGGAAAGCAGAGCCCCACCCTCTGCTTTCTTCCTCACAGGCAGCAGGTGAATCGCACAGGGATTGTAATAACGTAAAACCCGCTGTACGTCACTCACTGCAGTGTGTGAGTGTGTTTGTCTCCACGTCTGCATGTGAGTCTTCCTCACATCTCCAGAACATTCAGACCTACGATCACGTTTAAAGTCTCAACGCCTGCATGAAGCTGAAACTCACCACGTATCAACCAGACTAGACCATCAGCAAAACCACCACGAGAAATACTCATCATTTATTATCAACAGCATAACCATGTTATTAAAAAGAATCCACAGACTTATTGTACTTTAAAAATGTTGAAATTACATCAAATGCTCACATTCGCTTGTATATTTAGTTTTAAACATATTGTAGCGGACTGAGTTGGGTCCGCTGTTGGGCCGCGTTAAAAGTTCTGGAGTTCAAGGAACGCATCAAGCAGAGATCTGATTGGCTCTCAGTTCTGTCACTCAGCCTGTTGTTAGCTAGTTTGGACCAATGGGGTTCAGCTTTGGGCCGAATAAGGGAAATGGGAGGGCTGGAGCGGGAGGGGGGGATATAAAGTGGGAGAAGCGCTCTCGTCTCAGCGGGAGAGATTGAGGAGTTTCTGAATTAATTTTACGGCGTTTGCTGCGGTCTACAGTAACCAGAATAAAGAACCTTAAAAGAAGTTAAGTCTCCGTGCCTCAGTGTGGGACAGGGACGCTACATTATTGTATGGCTCTTTGGAAATTACATTAATAAATATGTGGCGTTTATGGCTCTCTCGGCCAAAAAGGTTCCCGACCCCTGCTCTAAACCTTTCTTTTACACACTTTGCTCCTGGGAGAGCAGTTCTCTTCATCATAGTAGTGGCATCCAATAATAAGATGTAGCATCCTGTGGAAAATGTTTTCTGTGTTGTTTGTTTTCTATAAGTGAGTCTTTTAAATATCATTTGAAGAAATGCAATGTAGAGTTAGTTCGTCAATATTTTACCAACACAGAAAATCCCAACAATGATGATCATAATGATTTTTGCCCAAATCACTGCCTTTATACTACATGAAAGGAGACTGTGTCATGCTGTCTTAGACATTAAACAATAATTCCAGACACTTTTACAGTAGTTATCGGTCTGTTATAGGTGACTCCTGTTAATGTAATGCCTTTTCTTATTAATTCTCAGGTTCTGATGCGTTAGCTGTCTTAGGCTACGTCCACACTGCAGGCTGAAACGACCCAATTCCGAATTTTTTGCCCCTATGCGGCCCAATTCCGATCTTTTCATGACAGTCTGAATAACACAGATCCGATCTTTTCAAATGCGACCCAGGCCCCCTGGGTTTGCCGGCCTGATTCCGATACATATCCGATCTTTTCAATTGCGACCGCCGTCTGACCGGCCAGGCGACTTGATTCCGAACCGTACGTCATCGACACGCAACAAACGTCATCATTTTGCGTTGAAGTAGGCGGTAACGAGAACATAAACATCAACCATGGTGGATGATGCTGCTGAGATCAGTCAGTGAAAGGGAAGCGAGGTCCCGATTGGATTAATATTTGGGGTGATCGCTCTATTCAGGCCAAACTCCAGGGCTCTTATCGCAACCGGGTGGTTTTTGAAAAAAATTCCAGCTAAATGGCAGAGCGTGGTGTTGAACCTTTCCCGCGATGACTTTTTTTTCTTTCTCCCCTTTCTGACCGTGCTCAGAAGCGCGGGGGACCCAAGGCGATCCTCCTCCTTCTCCCTGTTCTGATCCTTAGATTCTCCAGGATTCTCCAGAGCGGGTTAATAAAGAGTCCATAGCATTTATTCTGGGGGAAACCTTCTTTTATTACCGTCCTCCCTCCTCCGTAACACACATCATGAATGCGCGCCCACACTGCCCCCCCCCCCCATTCTCCATCGCGGCACGCGCTTGCACACACACGCGCGGGTGTGCCGCCCCAACACATACACATTCCTATTCCACTACAGTGGGTCCAGACGATCCCGACTCCATTCCCTGCTTAAAATGAGAGGATTGTAATTGTGCTGCTTCGTGAAAATAAATTTAATATTACAAAAAGAGCTCCGCTGTTCACAACACTGTTGTTGACATCCATTGAGTGACGTCGTTCACCGTTGAGTATTCTTCTGGCTTCTGCGTATGCGGGTCTCGTTTGGGTCGTGTCACGGTCACACTGGAGATCACAAAAGTTCAGATTTACTTGGAAATGTGAACGGTCTTGCAAAAAAATCTGATATTTTTCAAAAAATCCGAATTGAGCATTAAGCCCTGCAGTGTGAACGTAGCCTTAGGAACCCTTTTCTGTATACATGCACAGAAGTACAAATATGCACGGGGAAATTTGTAAATCTACAAAATACATTTTAAACAATCAACTGGTCAGCAGTCCTAATGTAGGTGAAATTATTCCAGCTTTGTGAACTCTGTATGTCTATTTTTGATGCAAAACATGAAGGTTAACGCATTTGTTCTGGGATTGTAGGAAAAGTGGTAGACAGGGTTTCAAAATGCTGGTCCTCAGTTTGTTTTTGCTGGTTTTAAATGCTGCTATACACAGAGACCTGTGTATATAGACAGTGACAGTCTAAAGTCAAGCATGTTTTAAGCAGGGCAGGATAGAAAACATCCTAGACGGTGCTCTAAAAACCTTTGCTGGGAAATCCTACTCCTCTGAAAATCACTTCATGGAATTGCGAAGAAAGTATGGTTTTTAATTTATAAACATAACTTTTGCTATACACCACCATGACTTTATTTACCTTTCAAAAAATCTTGGTTTAAAGTAAAAATCAACAAAGATGGGTTTCTTGATGGTACTTTAAATCCATCTTTTTTTTAATGCAAACTCTAAACATCGTTTTCTGTGCTTCCACTTTGGCAGCTACATCATTATCTCTGGTTCAGTAAATCCTTTATTTTTCATCAGCACTTATCCATTTGCAGCATTTAACCACCCTACCTAAAAACTGTGATGTGCTTATTTATGATCCTGTCACCTCTGGCTATATTTTACTTTTCAGGAATAAAATAAAATTAAATTCATGTCCAAGCTATTAAAGATTGGGTTATGGTGTAGATGGAGAGAAGACAAAGTGGATGTGCAAGTTTTAAGCCACTTGTAGACGTGTTTCAGCCTTGCTTTCCCAAAAATGGAAATTGGTCAGAATTAGACGAAAAGCCTTTCAAACTACTTCATCTGAAATTCCGGCTTCGCTGCAATAAAGCACTGCAGCCACTTTAAAAGCCAGTTTGCTGCTGTGCTACATTTTCAGATGCTTGTTTTGAACAAACAGGGGAAGAAACCCTTTATTCTTTAGTCCCGTGGCCTCTCACCTCTGTTCCCGAAGAGCCACCGCCATGCTTGTTTTTCAGTCCCTATTCCTGCTGGTTAGCTGGATCAGGCGATTTGTATCAACTGAATACACATGATCCAGACCATCTACAGCAACTAGGGGAAGGTTTTCTGAACTCCAGCACAGGTCAAATCCTGGAGGACCAAAGTCTAGATGTTCATTTTATGTTTATTTTAAGACTGACAACAGTTTACATAGTTTCCTGAAATCATGACGCTTTTTACATGTAACCAAACCTAAGAACATGTACTGCTTCAATGCTTTGATTTGGCAGAACTAACAACACAAAAACAGACATATGATGGTCAACTGAAGTCTGTGTAGATGGTCCATGAAGAAGTGATGTCAATCCCATGTCATCAATAAAAGTTCAGAGAAAACAGTTGTCATGTTTTCTGCTAACGTTTGGTGTATTTTCCCGAAATGTAAAAAAATAAATATTTAAAATAGATTATAAATTATGATGTCAAGCGTAAATTATAAACTGTTTGAGGTATTTGTTAAAGAGAGAAATTCATTAAAAATATTGTGAGCAAAACTCATTTGTATTCTAGAAATGCATACCCAGTAAATGCTAATGGAAAAAATACAATGGACTGAGTGTTTGATATTTTTTACTCCTAAAATTATATTAAAAGAAAGTCTTTCACAGCTTCAAAACAGATGCTGTTTGAATGAAAACAAAAAGCACTTTGTTTCATGTTTAGCATAAAAAGCTCGAATAATTACAAGTAAAAAAAAATAGCTTAATATGAAGATGTTGTTGTGAAAGTTTACAGCAGTAATGAGCACTGAATGCCAAACACTGTGACTGATTGTTTCTCTTAAACAGGTAACTCTGGGACTACAGCAAACATGCAGGAAGACTCTGTCAGGAACCTCACTGTCCTCCTCTGTGGCTGCTGGCATCCTCGCTCTCATGCTGGAGGCCAAGTGAGAATCTCTCCCAAAAATAAAATCAATACAATAAAGCCAAGTTATAATCAGAGGGTCTAACTGTGCCGGTCAGAACATGTTGTTTTGATTCTGTTTGGTTATTTCTTTGAAGTCCCCTGCTGACCTGGAGGGACATTCAGCACATTATTGTCCGAACATCAAAGGCAGATGAGCTTGCAGCTCCAGACTGGCACAGAAATGGAGCTGGATACAAAGGTACTCTGCTCAATGTCTGACAACAACTCTAGTGATTTCTGACGTTTCCTGCAGGTTTGGAAAAAAGATGGTTAGAATTTCTCAGACTTGGATTGCTTTTTTTTTTTTTTTTTAGGTTTTTAGGGAAATCATAAAGCAGTAGGCAGATTATAAGTTAATGAGATAAGAGA
The DNA here is from genome assembly GCA_023969325.1 of Oryzias curvinotus. NCBI lineage: Eukaryota > Metazoa > Chordata > Actinopteri > Beloniformes > Adrianichthyidae > Oryzias > Oryzias curvinotus. The sequence goes on from CM043717.1 coordinate 22,929,022, forward strand.
GCGAAGAAGCAATAAACGCCTACTAAATCTTGGGAGGATAACTCAGCCTCCTCTGCTGCCTGTGTGTGTCTGTCAGTGAGCCACCTGTACGGCTTTGGTCTGCTGGATGCTGAGGGGATGGTGAAAGAGGCCGAGTCTTGGAAACAAGTCCCCCCACAGCATGAGTGTGTGGAGGATGCTGCCATCCAGCTGAGCAGGTATCATACCGAGTTATGGAATCTTGGCTTCCAAGCTGCCTTGGTTCTGTCTCGTCTTGATCTATTTCTGTCTCATTCTCTCACCCTGAAGCTCGCACGCTTTAATAGGGATTGTTTTCTTCAGTGCTGCTCTTGTAGCTCTCTTCTCTTATCCCCGTCTCTTGCTGTGCCTCTTTGTTCTTTCCCCTCTGTCTCCCTCTCCCACCGCAGACTAATTCATCCAGGCTTGGTGCTGACGTCTGAGTATGAGACCAAAGGCTGCTCTGGCGAGGCCCCGCAGCACGTCGTTTATTTGGAGCACGTCGTGGTCCGTGTAACCATCAGTCACAGTCGCCGAGGAGACCTTTCCATTACACTCACCTCACCTTCAGGCACCGTGTCACAGATGCTAGCTAACAGGTAACCGGGGGCGACACCTCTTCCAAGTACCTGCAGTACACCTACTTCTCTGATGTGAGGCGGCTTTAAGTGTGATAATCAGTCAGCATCTCCCTGGCTTTAAGCAGTCTCCACCATCAGAACTTAGGTCTTCAGTTTGGCAGTTGGTTGAGAAAATGTTGGCAAGCACTCCTGTGAAATAGCTGGATCGATGCTCCCTATGTTTTTAAGAGAACTAGTAATTGGGGAAGTTCCTGGCAAAGTTGATTCCTGGCAGTTCTCTGAAAGGCAGCAACTTACTTTTGATTAACTTCAGTGCTCTCAAAATACATAATGCAACGACACACAAGTGGAAAGTGTGTATTTGGTTATTGAGACACTTCACATGAATATATTCACAACTTTTTAACAATTTTATGCACACAAATGTTGATTAATCCAGAAACCAGAAATGGATAGTGGGGCAAATAATATTTAGTAGTTAGGTTTGTAATGTTCATCATAGAAGCACTTCAGCTGTAAGAAGCAAAAAATAAAAAATCCAGGAAATTACCTTATATAAGTATTTATTTGTACAATGGTGCAGAAAATGACTATTTGGTCAACAATAAAGGTTCACTTCAATACCCTGGTAGGCGAAGGAAATGAAACATGTCCTAGCATATACTTGTATAGCACTTTTCTACCTTTCTGAAAGGCCAAACTGATGGCAGCTCCGCTGCAGAACACTGACGCCAACCTACAACCAACAGAGGAATCACGCTTGCAGTCTTCCGATCAGAGGTGGACCACCCTACCACTGCCCCACGACTGCCCTGTTGACCTTCACTGTGTTTACACACACTGTAGCTTATATCTTGGTCCATTCTTCCATGCAGATCTTCTTGAGAGCTCATCTCTTTCCTCCAAGCTTCTTGCTTATTATAGATTGGTTTATTCAAGTCTTGTTCAGGTGAACAATCTTGTCCCTGGTGTGCTTGGACTGCTCTTTGGTGTTGGTCATGGGGAAGCAGTTGCAATCTGATTGTTTAAGGGTGTGAACAAGTGCATTAATACAGAAGAAAAGGATAGAAGAGTTTATTAAAGAAGTAACAGGTCTGTGCGCCATTTTGTAACCTAGTAAAAGTAAATTCTTTAAAGTCCTTCTATGACATTTTTTTTTAATAAAAGCTTTCCCATTACCTAAATGTCTTAAAAAGCCATATTTCATGTTTATCTGAAGCCTCTGTTTTTTAAATCTCTACATGGGCGTGGCCTTTTGTGCTGAGCTGAGTAGCTCCGCCCTCGATCCCCCCTTTCTGCAAGCTGTGTCTTGCATGAGTGAAGAGTTTGACACAAGGGGGGGCACAAACAACACCGACTGACAGGCTCTATTCTCAAAAGTTTCTCTTTAGCCATAAAGAAACCGTGAAAAGTGACAAATTTTTGGTTCCAAATCGACACTTTTTGAACAATGTGTGGAACGACGAAATGAATTTTTTTACCAGAACCTGCTGTTTAATACAATTGCACACAAACAGAACTTTGAAAATTAAGCAGTGGAGGCGTGTACAACCTTGACAGTCTGTTGTAGGGCTTATGGAGCAACAAATCCAGCCTTGGATGAACTTAAAAATATGTGCGGGAATGCAGCAATCTGCCATCTTCTCTTTGTGTGCACGCTGGACGGGGCAGATCAGGGAGCTTACCGTACTTTCCGGACTATAAGCCACTACTTATGTCATATGCTTTCGATCCTGCGGCTTATTCAATGATGCGGCTAACTTATGGATTTATTTGACGGCCACCGGGAGCGCTCGTGCAGTCTCGGAGGGGAGGCTGAATAAATTATCCTGTTTCCAGCAGTAAGTCTTATTTGTTTTAGACACACCCACATGCAGCTAAACAGCATGAACCTCACTTCAGCTCTTAGACACTTCAGTCACGGTGCAACAAAAAGTAACACCCATGCCCAGCCGCATCCCACAATCCTTTGGTACCATTAGACCCAACGTGCACGTGACCGCCACTACAATATGATGCAGCTTTCAAGTTAAAAGCAATCGTTAAGAGCAGTGTGAAAAAATCCACCATCACCAACGGGTTTGGAAAAGCCGGTCTGCTGCGTGACGGAGAGAATAGCGCATGCTCAGGAGTGAATTTACCTCAGAGTGACACTAGCCCATCTATTTAGCAGCTCCGTAATATACGAGATGATCTTTTAAACGTGCTTTTATTATTATTATTTATTTACTAACATGCGCTAACAACAACATTTAGCCTGGATGAACATAAAATCCATGCAGGAAATGCCGCAATCTGCATCTTGGCTGCACGTAAATATGTGGGAATTTATTTTGTCTGGACATGAGTAGAAACACAAATCCATGTGATTGTTTGAACAGTTTCTAAGGACTGAGCGGCATTTTGCTTTGCAAAGCTCACACCGCCCCAAAGCCGCTGTGAGATGGAGACATGGTTCTCCTGAATTCGGCTGCTCGTTCACATAGCGCTGCGGGACAGAATCATCCCTTCTGTAACAAATCATCCTCCCCGCCCCTCAAACACAAAACTGTCTGGCTGCTCTGCTCAGAGACACAGTTCGCTCCGTCCATCGGCAGCCGCGCCCCGGGCGCAGGAACCGGATGTCAAGGTGCCCGAAGCACTCCTCCCTGGCACCCCCCTCGCAAGGGGTGTTGGAGAAGATGGGAATTGGGGGAGACGAGGAGGCAGCGGGGCAAGGGCGGAGTGCAGAGGCGTCCGCGCTTTGCACCGGGCGTCCGGGGAGCTGAGGCGTGCGCTTTTAAGTCACTGCTGCTCTCTTTTACTGGTATGTTTTACTACCATATTGCTGCCGTGTCACAGGCGGAAAATGAGGAGAGCTGCTGTCCCGTTCTCCCCTCCTTCCGCTGCCACTCCCTGCTCCTTCTTAAACACGCACGCGGTTTCATCACATATACATCCTCAATCTACAACACAGCGTGGCGAGCTGGGAGTTAGCCCCGCCTTAAGCCCCTAAGACTCATGGGAAGTGGGGAAACATGGGTGAAAACAACAAACTTTGAAACACACTGTTAACTCCTCCCTCAATGAGACTGAAGGCAGATACATAGTCTGTGGGTCAGGATAATCAGTGATGGGCTGATAGTGTTAGCAACAACATGCGGCTCTTATACAGGTGCGGCTTGGGTATGTGAATTGTGACTTAACCTCCTTAAATTGAGTAGGTGCGGCTTGTAATCAGGTGTGCTCTATAACCCGGAAATTCCGGTAAAAAATGCGCATGCGCTGTTGTGACATCACAAAAGCCCATTAATTTAAATGGAGCGTCTTTGCGAAAGTTTGATGGCAATTTAAAAGGAGAAATTCCCAGAAATGCAAACACTTTTTTAAAAATTACATTTGTTCTCTTTCATAAGAACAAGGCCACACGCACGTCAAAAACTCAAAAATGATTTTCATCAGTGGGACTTTAAAATTATATAGTTTCCTTCCCTGGATTCTTTTTTTACATTCTGTCTCAGTTGAAGTGGATCTATGATGAACATTAGAGACCTCTCCTTTTTTTTGAGTGAAAATACTTGCAGAATCCATGACAGAAAATACTTTTTTGCCCTCGGAAATAAGTCGACAGTACTTTCATTTTTGCCGCAGTGAAATAACAAGAATACCAATCATTTCTTTTTGGTGAATCTTCAAACACTCATCAAAAACTGGTTTATCAGTCAAAAAAAGAAAGCTCCTGAACATTGTATTCAAACAGATTATAGGATCAAATGTAGGAGCCTTCTCAGATTTTTTCTTTTCAAAAAAGACAGAAGCCTGTTTTTCCTATTTGTCATTTTATCTGAAAACCTAAATATGTCCAGCTGTTCTATTTGTGTTTTATTTTAAGTCTATATAAAAACCCAAAAAATATATTTCAAGTGTTTGTTTCCTCTAACAGGTTAAGAATCGTTTTTGTTAGAAATATTTATGCAGATGATCATTTAATTGTTAGAATTACCAGACATGTTTGACTTACTTTTAGTCCCCCAGTTGGAGCCACAAATTTGCAAAAACATGGAAAGTTCGTTTCCCAAGGAGCGCAAAGAGCTTCATCCAGTGTGGGGCTTTGGGCTTTTTGCGCTATTGCCTATATGTGGCCACTTGGGGGCCCAAGTCTGGGTCTCCCTGAACCGGTCCCCAGCCCAGATGAAGTATATGGCTGTGCAGGAAGGGCATCCGTGTGGGGAAGATGACTGTTAATAAGGAACGTATGCATAAATCCAACATTTTCCTCAAATTAATACTTTGGACACAACTTGTAATGAATAATATAAATATAACATGTAGTTTTATGTTTGACGTGTTTGTTTTGAATTCAATTTGTCTTTGTTTCGAATACAAGTCTTGCTCATCTTGAAAAGGAAATTTCCCCAGTTTACAAACTGTCAAAAAAAACATCACAGGCGTTTACATCGAGTCCCGTAACCTTGATTCAAATGAGTGAGCATGCGCTTTAGCCTCATTTATCAAACGTTTTAGAACGTTATTGATGCCCTGGAAGGGAAATTTGTTGATGCCATTGCTCTGTTGAATAAAAAATAAAAAAAGATTTATTTTTGTTGCCAAAACGGCTGATCAAATGACGACTTGTCGTATTTTCAGGCATATACTCGTAGCAGTGTTTTACAGGTAACTACCCTAGGGCGGTTCAGTCAATTAACTCACCTGCTCAGCGTCCTATTTAAGCCCAGGTGTGCAGTTGTTCATTCTCTTTCTTACCTTCAGCGCTCATTCTTCGCCCCTCCCTCCTCCCCGGCTTCCACCTGTGGGCTCCGTAAAGGGGGGTTTTGTTACCCGAAATTTTTATGGAAATTTCTCATGGAATTGAACGGAGCCTTATGCCAAACGAAAAGATGTGAATGCCAACTTAAAGAATGTGGAAAATTAAGTATGTCAAATAAATATTTCTTACTGCACGAGTTGTCTGACAGAAAAAACCAATGCACCGGACTTGGAAGTGGTGGGAAGAGAAGAGCAGCAGACATTCCTCTTATTAAGTGTTTGTCAAAAAAAAAGATGGAAATAAGAGAATGATGATACAAAAAATAAAAATATAAAACGCACAAGCAGCCAGCGGAGGGATCCCCACTTTCCTGCTGCCAACGCTCTCTCATCTGCCCGGCAACAGCAGCAGACGACGGCGAGCTGCAATAGGAAAACGGGGTGGGGGATTCCCTCTTCGCCAGCCAGTTTATTCCCGGGACAGGCTGGGCGGGCGCACTGGCTCCAGCCCCCGGGCCTGTCCAGATGTACCCCACCTTCGCCCAACATTAGCCGGGACAGCCTCCGGCAGCACCGGCTTAAGAAACATAGTGGGTTAAGAAAATGGATGGGAAGTGGTGGCCCTCCATAGGGTTAAAAAACAAAGAAAAATCAGAAAAAGAAAGTTGGGTACTCTGATCCTACTAACATTTATTTATTTAGATCTTTTTTTAGTGCAGCAATAGTTGGCTGCCAGTTAGCCTTCTATAGCTCAGAGTTAACTTGGCTCTTTTTGTTTTGTTATCCTCTGATCAACCAGACATGCAACCGTGTTCTGGGCTGCTTTCCACAACTTCTGGGTCTAAAACTATGTGGCCGGAGATCGCTGTAATATTATCTGTTTTATTCCATTTTCAACAGTGCTACAGTAACAAGATAATTTCCCGTTATGGGATCAATACCATTCTAAGTTCAATTTTACTTTAGTTTATGAAATAAACTTTAATACAGATGTGCAAATTTGAACAATCCATGCTTCCTGATTGGATGTAAATGCTTGTGACCCCGTGACCTATTTTTGACCGCAAAATTTCACATTCAGACAAAAGTTGTAGACCAATCGTTTTCACAACAGACATGTTGACGTAAAACTCAATGTTGTATTCAGATTTTTCAGGAAAGTTGTGCACTAAGTGTTAATTAGTGCAACTTTTGTTACTATATTTCTTTTTGACAGATTCCTTACCCTTGCCATACATTCAGCAAAAAAAAAATAAAAACCTGCCTAAACCACCTGTGCTACTTGGTGAAAGCTGATTTGCGCTGACGACCCTGAAAGGCCGAAACAGCTCACTTAAAGTTTTTTTTATCTTTTCAAAAATTTTGATATTTAAACAGTCACTGAACCCTTGATTAAAGTAAGGTTGCCACAGACTATAACACTTCCACCACCATGCATCATGTGTGTAATGAGGTTTTTTCCTTTGCTAGATGAAATGGCTTCTAAAATCTGCCTTACTGTTAAGCAAGTGTTTTTGGGTTTTCACTAGAATTATTGTCTGAATGATCTACAGACTGTGTTCATATTTTAAATGTAGCCTGGGCTGCATTTAAAATACCAAATTAGTTGACCCAACACAAATATCAAATCTTTTTAGATCATAAGATATGTTAGATTGTGATGTTTTTCAATAGTAGGATAAAAAAACCTGTTTTTTAGTTTGTGTGTTCAAGAAAGAAAAGAAAAAATACATTCAATTGAAATATTGTTAGAAGACTAATTCTCGCAATTCAATTTTATTTATATAGACCAATATTACAACACAGTTGTCTGAACGGGTTTCAGTCATAAAACACAACAGCTGATTGCTAAACTAAACCAAACAGACTTTGCTAAACTGGGCAACCCTGAAGGAGGGATCTTCTCCCAGGATGGACAGGCGATGGACCAGGACGGGTGGAGAAGAATTAGCTTGTCTAACTCCACAACTACATGTTTGAATAGTGTAGCAGATGGGCTTCATCCAGTTGGAACTGGAGGACACAGTAACTGATTAACCTAGAATTCAATTCAACTTAGTTTTATTTACATAGCCCAATATTACAACAATGGTCCTCTCAGTGGGCTTCATCCCGGTAATTGTATAATAAACATGAAATCATAAAGAACATGAAGTCATAGAATTCAATAGGTAATGGCTAAAAAACAGACAAAGCTGAACTGGGCATCCCTGCCCTTAGACCCTACCCCTTGGTAAGGACAAACTCCTAAAAAAAATAAATAAATAAAACGGATTCCAGAAAGAAAAGAAGATACCTCAGGGATGTCCTCATGAAGAAGGGATCCTCCCCAGGATGGACAGACTAAGACTCCTTACTAATAGGCGATGTCAGAAAGTCATAACTTGGAGCAGGAGAAGCCGTGTAATGTTTCTATGCTGATACCGATGTGGTGTTTCTGCTGCAGGCCTCTTGATAACTCCACAGAAGGGTTTCAGGACTGGGAGTTCATGACTGTTCATTGCTGGGGAGAGCAGTCAGCAGGGAAATGGACTTTGAAAATCAAAGATACTCCTTTGTATGAGCGAGACAACACCAAACCAGGTTGGACCTCCTCCTTTTCCTCCATCATAAACCTCGGTAGAGGAAAAAAAGCAAGATAAAACTAAATGCAAGAATGAAAACACAGACCGTTTTCCTGTTGTCTTGTTTCCAGGCGTCTTGGAGAAGTGGTCTCTGGTGATTTATGGCACTGCCGAGCTGCCGCACTTTTCACATCGTCTGCGCACCCGATCAGCTGAGATCCCAGCAAGTAGTGATGTCACGGAAGAATACTATGGTAGGTCGCACTCTCCCAGAAACAGATGTGTAAATAAAGTAGCAATAGGGTTATCATTTTGCCATGAGGGTAGCTGTGACTTTGCCCCTGCAGGACCCTGCGACCCAGAATGCAGCGAGGATGGATGTGAGGGGCCAGGCCCGCAGCAGTGTGTCACATGCCTGCACTTTTTTCTCAAGTTCAAGAACAACACAAGGTTAGCAGAATTACACAGCAACATACATACTGGGAATTGTAAACACAATCAATGTGATTACCAACTATTTTAGATATTTTGTATTCATTATAAACATTTTAAATACAAAATCTGGATTTTCTTGATAGTCAAAATCTTAATCTAACAATTTAACTGAAGAGGTGGACTCTCAGGCTGCAAGTTAAAACTCTTTATTTTTAAATTAAAATGTCACTGATAGTAAAACCAGCACCATCTGCAAAGTAAATCAAGTAAGTCATTTTTTTTGGTATTACCTGTTCTACATAAACTATCCCAGCCTTTACTCATGTGAAAGCACTGATCAGATTAAAAAGATATCACTCCTGTCATTTTCTGTTTTCTCTTTTTAGGTTGTGCGTTTCGGAGTGTCCTGCTGGGTTCTGGGGCGACCGCAGGCGCTGCAAAAAATGCTTCTCTTTCTGCCAGAGCTGCACGGGTAGTCGCAGCAACCAATGCACTTCCTGTCAGCCTGGTTATCACCTGACAGAGGAGACCGGCACCTGCTCAGCGTCCTGTGGGGATAACTACTACCTCGATCACGGTAGCGCTTTTAGTGTTTCACTGTTGGCGCGTTATGCAGAACCTGGAGTGAACCCTGTGGGGCCTGTAGAGTTTGAACAGAGCTTCCTGCTGAACACTCAGCTGTTGTAGCGTCAGCTAAGAGGTGTGCAAGTTGGATTGATTTGCCGCTCTAAAGTGTGTATTGTTTGATTTCCCCACAGATGCGAACGTGTGCAGAAAATGCAGTGAAAACTGCTTGAAGTGCACCTCCTACAGCATCTGCACTGAATGCAAACATGACACAAGGTGAGACGCATCCTCTGAGGATGCCAGAATGAACTGCTCTGTAAACGCGCTCCTTCTCCTCCAGCCACAGAGAATACTGATGCTGGGTGCGCATGCACACTCAGCAGTTTCCTTACAATTAGAGAAAGCACTCCTGACTGTGTGTCATTTCTACCTTCTCAGCTCAGAAATCACCACAGAGCAGTTAACTCCAAAACAAACAGATACATTTAAAGTGTCTCCTTGATTGGCTTGGCTTCACGGAGTGCTTTTGGTGGCGCTGGGTGAGGCGAGCCTGCAATCTGAAGGCGGTGACTCATCTCTGTGGTGTCACATGATTGACTGAGTGTGTCACAGTGCCACATGCTCTCTGCGCTCTCTGCAGCCTGCAGGGGAACCGGTGCCAGCCGAGCTGCACACCAGGGTTCTACCATGACCCACAGGAGGCCACGTGCAAGCCCTGTCACAAGGCCTGTGCTACCTGTGCAGGTAAATGTCAGAACGGTGAAAATGTTTACAAATGTTCAGCTCTGAAGAGTGTGTGTGTGTTTGTATCTAATGTGGCGTCAGGTGCAGGTTTTGAGGCGTGCAGCCTTTGTGCAGAAGGCTTTTTCACAGAGGAGTGGCGCTGCGTGTCCTCATGCAGTCCTGGCTTCTACACCGCCGAGCCGAGCCCAGAGATAGCTGATGGCCAGAGGACATGTAGGAGGTGAGCCCACTGCTGTGTGTTCAGGTGTGGGTGTTTTGTTTATCAGTTGATGGCAGGCTGTGTTTGGGTAGTTGGCTTCTTGCTTTGTTTGCTGTTGTGCGCCTTGGCTGAGCGGGAGTCGCTGCATTCTCTGTTTTCATGCGGTCAACACGTGTTTCCGCTGCTCCGTCTCCCCGCCGATCTCCTCAGGTGTGACGCCAGCTGTCTCACCTGTGTGGGGCCCAGCCTGGGAAACTGCAGCAGCTGTTCCAGGGGCCACAGCCTTCAGGATGGCGTGTGCATTATTAACACTGCATGCACAGACGGTCAGTCAGCCATCCCTCTTCTCCATTTCATCTTGGCTTGTTGCCTTTAGATTTAAAAAAAAAAGCAACTCCTCCATATTTATTTCCCCTGTTTTAATGCAAAACTCATCTATACTAACTGTTGGAGGAGGGCAAAAATCCAAAATCATATTTCAGCTCTTTTTTTCTATATGAAAGCAAAACAAAATAAATGAAAAATGAAAGTATTAATTAGTTGCTTAAAAAATCCTTTCTGGCCCCATTAAAACAGGAGTTTGATGGTAAAGGTCAGCTCCTGCTAATTCATTTCACTTATAAAAGAATCACTAACAATTGTGAGTAGCTCTACAAAATCAGCATATTTAGGCAGCTCACTGGTCTGGAACTAATCGAGTATCCAATTTACTCTGAGGTGAAAACCAAACTGCTTTCAGTCTTGAAATGTTTTTCATTTCTTTTTTTTTTAAGTGAGAGTTGCAGACTTTTCTAGTAGTAGCTATTCCTGCAGGGTTTTTCTAAAACCAAAACACACCTAACATTCCGATGCAACAATTGAGAAATTTAGAGAAATAACATGCAGTGCAGCTGGTTTACAAAGTGTCATAAAATGCTGAAACCTTTTCAACAATGTCTTTGTGGAGACCAAACTAGAGTCTTCTGATTCTAAAACTAACAATTCAGACCAGCAGCTGAGTGTTATCAAAGTTCCTTTTGAGTATTCTCTGTGCAGGCAGTGATCGAAATCTTGCATGGATGAGTCCAATCGACTGATTGGGTCCACCCCCAAATGTTTGACGACCTTAACGCATATAAAAGCATAACTGTCTGAATGCTAATAACTTTTTTCCCTCCAAAAGCTTCATTAGCAACACTACTGGTTCTTTTCTTTTGCAAAAAGTTTCCTAAATGAAAATCACACAGTTGAAGAACAACCTGGGAAAGATGAAAAACATAAAAAAAAATTAAAAAAAACGACCAGTAGTTTGTAACTTAAAAATACATTTAATGGCTGCCGCGGCTGCTGCTCCGGGGGTCTTGGTGTGGGGATGGCTGGTTGCTCCCCCTCCTTCTTTCCACATTCCATCATCCAATTTAGAAGAACATAAACTCACCTGAGCACAGGTGTTAGCTCACCTTTGGACTAACAATTTGTGTGAATGAATGAAATATCTCACACTAGTTGGCTTGTAGACATAAGTATGCGTGTGTGAACGTTATCTGTATTGTGTTCATGTTGAAGTGTATTCTTTTTTTCAGCTAGCAGGTGTGTTTATAACTTTTGAGTGTGTGTGTGTGGACAGGCCCCGCCCCATTGAGATTTGTATTCTATCTGTACTCTACCGAAATGATAAACATCCAGGAGCTTGTTGCTTTATGCTGCTTCATGGTTTTACCCCCTCCCCCCTCCTATGATCACACTCCTATCCCTCTCTTTCTAACATCCCTCTCTCTTCTTCCCTTCTTTCCTTTTCCGTCCGGTCCAGCACCAAAGAATTTCAAAAATAATTAAAATGAATAAAGTTTGGCCTCAATTACAAAAGGGGTTTATTCAGACATTCCTCTGGTCTGTCTGAAGATTCATAACCCCTGTTGTTAAAGTAAAACATGTCCAACACAAGAGGCCTTCAGCTCTCATCTGTTTGACCAGCTGTTGGACAGGACAAGTTAAAAAAAAAAAAAGCATTTAATGGAAAATTGAAGTGATGGACCACGAAGCCTCACGCAGCTCAGAGGCTTTCCTCTTAATTGCGGGTTAACTGAGACCAGTGACGTCTGATGGCTAACTTAAGCTAAAGCAACATGGATGACCACATTCAAATGCCTTATTTTGAAGGAAAGAGCTCATTGTGGATATCTGTTCTACAGATTAAGAAAAAAAATACATGTTTGTTTATGATCATATTGTAAGTATTTAACCATCTTTTTTTTTTTATCAGATAAAACTTTTTGCAATAGCATTTAATGAAAAAAAAAGGTCTGAAGGGTTATTCAAGGTCATTGCACATAAATAGCTTGTAATATATTTTATTTTAATGCTAGTGGAGAAACGATGTTTGTCAGCTAATGAAGAAAAATAAGAGAAATATCATAAAAGGGATGGGTTTTTTCTGTGCCTTTCCCTGATCCTTTTTTAATTATTAAATCATAAATCAGCAATTCAATATCATTTTATGACCGAGAAATGCTTAGATTATCTGATGTGTTCAGTTTGTTTAGATTTGATTTGATTTGATTTAGATTTTTTTTGTTATTATTAATCCCAGTTGTATTCAATCAGTTACACGCTTTAAAAGAATTAGATTGCATGCAGGTAGATATTGTTTTCTCACTGTCATGAAACAGTGTTATTTACCAGAGCTCTGCTTTTGGCAGAGACTAAACTAGAACAGTGATTATCTTTATCTATGACTTGAATGAATAACACAACCTCCTGCAACAGCTGGTTCGGTCTTTGGTTATAATGTCTTTCAAATAAAACAGTTTTGGGGTGAAGCAGTAAGGACTATGATTTGAAAAAGGCAAAAACAAATCTTAACGAGAAAAAACCAACTTATATAAATTAAAAAGTAACATACCTGCAGGTAAGGAGTGCAGGTCTACTAATAGATCTTTGTAAAAATTACTTTATGGGACTTCAACACTAAAACAAATGCAAACAAATTTTAAACATTGGAAATCACACGAAAACTGATCCAAAATGAAAGTGTTCTTCCTTTGATATTGTGCTGCTTTTCTATTTTTTTTGTTAAGTCTTCCAATTATATTCTTTGCAATAACTCTTTACTTTTACAGACAAACCTAAGATTTTTTTGTTTAGTTTTGACGTGAAGCCTTTTCTTAAATCTGAACCTGAGCATCTGTTTGCCGAGCAGGCGAGTATCCGGACAGTGATGGGGTTTGCCACCCGTGTGACCCAGCGTGTCTGAAGTGCACAGGGCCGCACAGTCAGGAATGCATCAGCTGTGCGTCCGCACAGTAAGTTACATGCTGATCTACACTTTGGATAACACTAATGAATGACTTTTGCATTAGAATCCTGGTGAAACTTCAAAACATTAACAATACCTCAGTAAAACTCAGAAATGCACATATTGCAATTGTATTTAAACATTTAAGCAGAATTTTCACATATTAGTTAGATGATTGGAGTGTATAAAGACTGCAATTTTGTTTTTAATTACACAAAATTATTTTTATAAATTTGTTGAGCTAGTTTTAAACAATTTCAGCTTTAAAACTTGTATCCTACATTTTGTAACAGCCTAGATAGTTGATTACTCTTTACCCCCTATGTTTACTGTGGTCATACCAACGGTCACAAGGACTCCTGCTTGTTTCCAGTCAGTCAGTTAGATGAATTTAAAATCTTTAGTATTTTTAGGATTTAGTATTAACAGACATTTTTTAAAATTGTTAATTAAAAAAATTAAAAAAATTAATTATCCCCTTTCCTCTGTCTCCTTTCAATAAATGTACGGTAAGTTCAACTTTATTTGTTTAGCACTTTTCCTGCTACAGAGCATCTCAGAGTGTTTTCCATAATAACACAGAGAATAGAAATATAAAAGTAAATAGTTGTTATACTACCTAACATAGTAAAGAATACATAAAAGCACATACAAACCCGACACATACACATAACTCACCCTGCTGTGTGAATAGGCCGTACGTTGAATACTGGGATGTAAAGGAGTTAAGGCGGTTTGATTCATTTTTCTCCTGTTTGGCTGCAGTGCTCTGGATGAGGGCAGATGCTTGGAGACGTGTGGCAAAGGCAAGTATCCGTCAGGTGGACGGTGTCACCTGTGTGACCACACCTGTGCCACATGTGTAGATGCAGGCCCCTCCAATTGCACCAGCTGTGACACGGGTAAGAAGGGATTCAGAAAAGTACTAAATAATCAAAAAGACGCGGGGCGGTTTGATTCTCTTAGGAGACGTTTCTGTCATGTTCTGCTTTTATTTCACTAAGACACTAACTGGATCAAATTGCAGTGATCTTTATCTTTGATCTGGATCTTAATGTTTAGATCCAAAAATGGTTGAAGGGCCTGCAGGACCGCGTTAATGAATTTGGATCCCAGGACGACTAACTTTTAAAGGCCCCTTCACATAAAAGCAAGATTAGGTGCAACATTTCTGTCCCAAAATAGTTAACTGCATCCACTGCTCCTTGATATAAATATTTTTTTTATAAAAAGTAAACATGAAAAAAATGATCTTAAGAGTCTTGATATTCCAAGAAGTTGTGTTTTTCTAAGAAACACAGGAGACATGCTTACAAATTTCACCAGGTAAACGTTGAGGAAGTCATCCTTGCTGTTTGTTGCACTGCAGCTAGGATGACTTTGGTCTGTTTGGCTTATCACAGTCCAAAACCTTCAGATTTAAAGGGTTCCTAGCCTGAAGAAAAGTGCCAAATTGAAACAAATTCTTTTCCAAAAGACAAAATAAATGTGTCCAAAGTTTCCGATCCAAGTGAGCTCATGAGAAAGTCTAGACATTATATTGTGCTCATCATCTTCACTTCAAAAGGTAGTCTGCGGAGTCCATTTTCCACATTTTGCGTTGTGAATTGTACCTTGTTTTCCAGATAAGTTTGGAATGGAGCGTTATTTGCATCAGGGCCTGTGTTTGGAAACCTGTCCCGAGGCTTTCTTCCACACAGAGAAGACCTGTGAGCCCTGCTCTCAGCACTGTCAGCTGTGCACCAGCTCCAACCGCTGTCTGAAGTGCAACTCTTCCTTCTACCTCTCTGATGGCCGCTGCATGAAGCTAGAGTGTGGAGAAGGTACGTTTAGTATCTTATTGTTGTTACACTTCTGTTTGTCATAGGCTTCTTCATGTTTTTGCTTTTCATGTCCTGTATTGTCTCTGTTTTCAGGAGAGGTGGAGGACCCAGATTACGATGACTGCATGGCTTGTGAAGAAGGCTGCAAGAAGTGCGTCTTGTGTAAGTTGAAGCTCATGTTAGTGTTGGCTGCAGGAGACTGAGCTGGACTGTCAGAGCGCTGCAGACCAGAGCTTTTCCCACTTAGTTTAAAGGAGAGCTGAGTTCTTTGTGTGCTTTCAACAGATAACCCCAGGCACTGCCTTTCCTGCATTGACGGCTTTTACAAGTAAGGCCGTGTGCCATGCTGTTGCCATGTGTGATCTCACCTCTGCCTTCCATTTCCCTCTTGAGGCTGAATAAAAAGACTTCTTGTTGCCACGAGAGCCGTGTGGGTTTCTGTGTCCGTTTGACTGCAGGTGTCGACTGCTCCTTGTCTTATCAGTTTTCAGGATGGCTGCTACCGAAACTGTCCAGCAAAGACGTACAGCGTGGAGGAGGAGATGAGCTGCGTTCCATGTGATGAAAACTGTGTGAGCTGTGATGAACATGAGTGTTACTGGTGCGAAGCCGACCTCTTCTTATCAGGTGAGACTACATAGCTGAATGGCTTATTTCTGCTTTATGGTGTTGGCTGATTTTTATTTTTATTTTCTCCTGAACTATTTTGTGTCAAAAAATGTTTATTGTCCTCTCAGTCACATGATGCTGAACCTCTCTTAGTCTTGGCTTTACACTTTTGATGCAACAGATTTAAAAAATATGTCAAAATATACAAACATTATTTCAGAATTTGCTAAACGGCCCAGTTTGATCATCTTCTCCGGATAACTTAGATATATTAGCCTTTTTCTAAACTTGTTTCCTAGATGGAAAGTGTGTCTCGGTGTGTCCCGATGGTTTCTATGGCGATGAAGACTCCAGTGAATGTGAAGAGTGTCATACGGACTGCGATACCTGCAGCGGCCCAGAAGAAGACGACTGTCTGTCCTGTGAGGAGGGGAAAATGCTGGAAAGCACACAGTGCGTCCCCGACTACGATGCTTGTCCCATCAAGACATTTCTCAGCGGTGAGACTAATGCAGATATTCCATTAATCCCCCCTGTCTGTGCGCCTTTAATGAAGAGGGGTTTGGGGTGGAGGGAGGGTAATTGGTCTGCGGGCCACTGTTCCTGAGTCCTGAAGCAACTTAAGCACCAGAGGTGAAATGAACGTTGGACAGATACAGATTCTGAAGTAATTGCCTGTATATGCAGGACGTTTTGTTCCCTTCGCGAGCAGAGTTTAAAACAACGTGGTAATTACCGTGAGCCAAAGACATCTTAATTATAGGAAGTGAACTCTGATAGAAGGTCAACTCGAAGGGCGGAAATGAACACGCAGAAGTAAAGATATTCTTAAACTTTGAATCTGAGTGATGAAACTTTAGGAAACATTACGTTACGCTAGCTTTAACTGTTTAGGCCTCCCAAGTCTGTATAGAGTGAACGTTGAGCAACAAACAACCTATGTCACCGTTTAGTCTACAGTGATCCTCATTTCTCACATTACAAAGAAAAACCTGCAATAGTTGAATTCCACAGGAAACTTAGAGATGTTTTAAGGCTGGAAAACCCCTGACGATACACTTTATGCACTTTTCTCAGGCAGACATTAACGTTTTCAGACTTTTTTCTCTTGAAGTTTAAACCTTTGAAGAACATAAATCCAGTTTTAAAGAATAAAAAACAAAGATCGGATCGCAATCAAACATTTAAGCAAGTCTTGCAAAACAAATCTCTATATATTTTGTGTCTAAAAATGTGCATGAAAGTTACAACATGAGCAGTCACAAAAAAATATACGTAGATGATGCCATCTAATATGATTTTAAACCTGTTGCCAATTGCTATGCAAGTTGTTTTGTTTGTTTTTTTTTTCTTTTTAAAGAAACGACCATACTGGACAGGAGAGCACAGACACAGCACAGAGGAGATTGGTTGACAGTATCTCAATAACTCCAGCCAATCACGACACAGAACACAGTGCACTGTGTTAAAAACCAAACATACAGAATTTCATTGAACAAAATCTGTCAAACAGCGAGACTGCGAAAGGTGAACTGTGATGTAGCGAAGGGAACATTGCATTCGAAGGATGAGCTAAGTGTGTCCTGTAGGAGCCAATGATTACTCTGTACAGCAGCTGAAATATCCGACAGCATTTTAACCTCCGGATTTAAAAACCTTGTCTAATCTTGAAAAAATTCGGGTTTGACAGAAAATGTGTTTAAAACCTACGATCTAGGTCCTTCCACACGCATCAAGAGCGTCAACTTTATGAACACATTTTTGGACAATTTGACGCTCGGATTGCGTTTGGTGTGAACGTAATAAAGGACTCTCATTTCCTGTGTGTGTGCCCTCAGCATGTGAGTGGTTTTTCGGTCATCAAGGTGTTTTTTCTGCAGACGATGGAGCGTGTGAGGACTGTCATCCATCCTGCGAGTCCTGCTCTGGACACGAGAAAAACCAGTGCACAAAGTGTGCAAACGGTCTGCCACACACGTTTAGTTTCAGACCTGCAGCAGAAGTTTACCTTTTTTTTTTTTTTTTGCAAGTTAACTGATTTTTATTCCTTTTTTGTGCTGCAGTTAATGCTTTTGTTGTTCCCCTGCAGGGAGATTTTTGACCTTGCAGCAGACATGCGTGTCCAAGTGTCCGACGGGCTTCTTTGCCAGTCGACTGAGCGGAGTGTGTGAGGAATGCCCCCCGGGCTGCTTGCAGTGCGTGGACGCTGAGCTGTGCAGCCGCTGCCTGAACTCCCGCAGAGCTCAGCTGTTCCTGCAGGATGGAAAGTGTGTTCAGGAGTGCGTCAGGTCAGCAGTCAATCCTAACGCTTCTGTTTTTCAGTAAAGGTATTTTCAGAAAAATGCCACAAACTGCTAAAAATGCTATTAAACTCTCAACGTTTTCGCAAAATAAGTTGTTAAAAGAACGCAAATATCTGCTCATGATCCAAGATTTGGCAAGGTGTACACATCTGTACGTAGGAAATTGATGGACAAGGTCTACAGCGAACCAAAACTTTAAAATAAAATTTAAAAAAAAGCACACAAAATTGCAATAAAAACTAACCACAAAACAGATATGGTCAGATATAGCAATGCAAAACTTTATACGTTTACTGCGCTACTGCACTACTGCACAGTAGCATAGAAAAGCTTTAAAAAGAAAAGGTAAATAAAAAAAGAAAATTGCTTTAAAGACTATTATGGGAAATAACGGTATAATTGCAAAAAAGTTTTTTTTTTCTTAAATAACTAAAGGCAACAGCTTCTTCAAAAGACTGAAAACAAAATCTAATACATTTTTGCATGATCTTTTTTTACCACCTAATCTGAAATAGATTTTCCAAATCTTAGTGTGTAGAAGGTTCTAGATGTCAAATATTTAGGTACTTAAACACATGCATGTTGCCATGAATTCTGGTTGAGCGTCCACCCTGAAACTGGAAGGTTGTGAGTCTAAACTCACGATTGAGCCACACCAAAGACTAAAAATTGTATTCTATAGAATGAAAGCTGTCACATGTTCTGCAGCTCCGTTTACAGTTCTGACCACATGGCAGCTCTCTCAAATATGCATTTTTATTTTGCTGCATTGTTACCATTAATTAGGCTCTGGCGCAATAAGCTGAATAAATGATTAGCTCTCTCCTAACAAATGAGCAACGTGTCGATTTAGTTGTTTACCCCCGCGGCATTCATGTCAGCTCATTTGATCTTGTTCTCAAGCATAAAACACTCCTTGACACGTCGACACACAGAAGGCCGCATTAGTGCAGCATTGCTGCGTTTTTATGTCCTGTGCATGACCAGGATTTGGATTTCTACAACAACTTGGGTTATGCAGCCTGTTTCATTCATTCAGCGTCTTCTGTGCGTTTAGATCTTCTGGTGTGTTTGCAACTCGACAGGGGGTATCCTGTAGGCCAGCTGTGCCGCAGCTGTGCGCCCGGCTGTGCGTCCTGCGAGAAGAACGCCACCCACTGTCTGGCCTGTGAGGAGCCTCTCCTCCTGCACAAGCATCAGTGCGTGGAAGAGTGTCCCGAAGGACACACTGCGCGGGACCGGCAGTGCCATCACTGTCCCACGGCATGTCAGGAGTGCACCGCACTTGGACAGTGTACAGGTACGAAAACTAGACCCATAAATGTTAACGTCTTATTTACGATGGTTGTGCTCTTTATTATCGCACAATGCAATGTCACAAATGTCATCACGGTTTAGACAGGAGCGTGCTTGAATGTTGTTTTTCTGTCTCTGTGACAAATGTTTTCTGCAGGTGACGCACAGTCCAGCACCTTGTCCTCACTAAACCACCCTGTAGAGACACATGAAGAATGTAGTTTGACTTGTTCTGCCAAAAAGAGATTTGTTGAGAAAACTTTGGTTTTTACAATGTTTAAACATTGTTTAGCATTCATATATTATTGTTAGTTAAAGGAATTGCATCACTTTTTACCTCTAAATATTTATTTTATTCATATTGTGTTTTGGCTTTAGGATTGGGGTGCACAATGGTGTAGTGGTTAGCACTGTCGCCCCGCACTGGTTCTAATTCCATCAGGTTCCTCTTTGCATGTTCTCTTCGTGGATGCGTGACAAACTGCGGCTTCCTCCCACATTCCATAAAGTGTCCCCATGTCCCTGCACAAGTAGAGAAGATTTGACTAAAATTAACCAGCAGATCTTGGAATTAGATTTCTAATTCATTGAATAAGTAATTGTAAGGCTTTCATAGGAATATATACAATAGGAATCAGGTCATTTAAATTTGATCTGTCAATCATGAGCAAGTGCTTGTGCGCCTATGGTTTAGTTTTTCATTTTCTTTCCTGTTGTGAAGCTGGACTAATTGTTCATTAAGAAACATTTCAGAAAATCACTTTTGCAATGAAGTTCTTTTGCCTCGAGTTTGGGCATGTCCAAAGTCTGGCCGAAGGCCAAATATGGTCCACATTCATATTTCCACCGACCTGGAGGCTCCCTTTAATAAAATCAAAGTTGTTTGTGTAATTCATTGTGATTGGCTAAATTGTTACAAGCCGTTGTAAACCTGTGGCAACACCGTTGCTGGACCCTTATGTAACGATTTTTGTTTTCTAAAATGTCAACTGTAAATAATAAAAAGGGACGTTGGCAGCAAGAACCGCCAGGACACGTGGGAATAAAAGTTTATTTTTATTTTTTGTGAAATACAAATCAATTGTTTTTGGTTTGTACTTGAACAAGACACCCATTTATTTTTTGTTCTCATGGTTTAAATATAGATGTTAGGGATTCACGGCTCTGCTGAGCTCCGAACTCGCATAGGTTCACGCGATAACCCGCCATTTATGTAGGAAGTAAACAAACCCTCAGCCTGCAGTGACTTTGGATTATATTCACAACACTTCTTTTTCTGCTTGACTCTGTTTGAAGAGAAGAAAACACACAAACAGTGCAAAACATTTCACTTCTACAATCAACCCTTCCATCCTCATCTAGCTGGGGTAAGCGGAAATGAAACGGTGAAAACATGATGTACAGTGGAAAATAGGTTTTTTTGTTTTGAAAAAGTACCGCCAAAATTTGAAGCCAACAAAACGGGTTGGGAGCGCCGCAGAGGCTGGACCGGGTTGGATGCCGTGTGAGTGCTTCTCACAGCCAGCAGAACCTTGACAGAGCCGTGCCTGAAATAAGCAGACAAACCTCAAAGACTGGAGGAACATTTATATTCATCTTCTCATCAGACTGGACTCCATTTTCTAAACCCCCCCCCCTTCTCTGCTTCTTCAAACTTGTTTGCCGTCGTTGACTTTTTGGACTAATTCACTGTGACTGATGACCGTGTCCGCGTCATTCCAGAGCGGTTTGATAGCTGACTTTTCCCTTTGCAGTTCTCTTGGAGAATGTAGGTCACTGAGTTGTAATGAATTTGAGTTCTGAAGCTCTTTCTTTGTGCAGACTGCGAGAAGTATCACTTCCTCCACGAGGGCCTGTGTGTGCAGAGCTGTCCCGAGAGGTTCTACGAGGACAACGAGCGAGGGGAGTGTTTGCGCTGCCATTCTGACTGCGCGCTATGCGACGGGCCGAGTGGCAGTGATTGCTATGCCTGTATGGACCCTGAGGCCACGCTGCACAATGGGGCCTGTCTGGCTTCCTGTCCGCCTGGTACATACAGAGATGCAGAAACAGCAGAGTGTAAAGGTATGACTTTTTACAGAAAAAACGTAATTTAATTGACTGTACTTTTGTTTTTTATTTAAAGTTTTCTCTCAAGGGGTCTCAAAACTCAGCACCTGACTTCTGAGAATGTCCTCGTCTAATTAAAGTGAATCATAACTCAAAATATGACAAATGTGACATCGCTCCTGAAGTTAATGCAGTGGTTTCTGTCCTGTGGAGCAGCTTCCTCAATTATCCTTTCTACTTTGCCTGAGTGTGTTTTTTGACTGGAGCTCAGACTGAAATAGCTGCACTTTTGAGGCCTTTAACAGGCAGCTGTCAGACGCCGAGAACTCCACAGCAGCGCCGACGGCACTTCCCCAGAGAAAGATGCCGCGCTCTGCTTTTGTTTTTCAAAAAAAAGAGAGAGGATGGTGCACTTCTCACAGGAAAGTGTTGTAGGCAAAGCTTGCTTCTACTGATACTGGAAGTAGAAGGAGATGTTGAAGAAAAGGGGCACTGCTGTGCTGCTAAACGGAGGGAAGGGACTTCAGAGGATAAGAAGGTTTGGACTTTCCTTAAAATTACATGTAGGTTAAATGAAAATGGCAATAAAAATAAACTACGATTATAATAAATGAATAAAAAGGTTGAAAGGGAATGTAACATTGGAAACGCAGACAGCCAAACCCCCCCCACAGTGTCTATATTTGTCACAATAACCAGGGGTGTAGACTTCCAACAACCTCACTCCTGATTGCCAAGAGTGGTTGCCATAGAGATTTTGACTCAAACTCAGACTAGTCACTGCTTACTCACATCTGGCTCCAAATTGGTGGCGTCCGTATCACAAAAAAATGGCGAATGAATTGACTTCATTGGATCTGAAAGTAAAGGCTTTTCTATGCGTGATGTCACACTAACGCTGCTCATTTTTTATACACAATGATTAAACTCTTTCAATGTATTGTTTTTCATATGCATACTACTTACTTTACTTTGTAATCATTCACTTTAATTACTTAAGGCTTTTTGTTTAAAAACAGTTGTTCAAAAACCAGTCTGACTGCGATTTTGTCATTTCCACCCCATGATCCTTTTTTTTTTTTTTTTTTTTTTATATATATACGCCCAAAGCCTAACCAGTTTTATGATTTAGAATGTCAGATGGCACAAACTTAATTAGCAAGGCTTTTACTGTCATTTCACAAATATTAGCAATTTTATTGCCTAACATTTACTTTTGTCATATTTACCCCCAACATGGTTGTGCTGAATAATTCGTTGTTTTGTCGTGGGGTTTCCAGATTGCGATGATTCGTGTCTGACCTGCTCCGGGCCCGACGTCGACGCCTGCACCAGCTGCAGAGACGATTGGAAGCTAGATGGCCGCTGCACGCCGTCCGTCTCAAGGTGCTCCTCCCACCAGTACTCTGACGGTGACGGGAAATGCCACTCCTGTCACAAATACTGCCACAAGTGTTGGGGTCCAGGCAAAGACCACTGCCTGAGCTGCAGCCAGAGACATTTGCTGCTCAGTGAGTTTTTTTATTAAGTGACAGACTGCCCAGCTTCTGCCAGGTGTTTTAACTGTAGGATCGTGGGTGTTTTTTGGTTCAGATGGCTCCTGTGTGGACGAGTGCCCAGCGGGCTACTTCAAGGAGGAGTCCGGGCAGAAGTGTGAACCCTGCCACACTTCCTGTCAGACCTGCGTTGGAAAGAACAGCCTCCAGTGCCTCACCTGCAAAGCCCACCTGTTCAGAGAGGCCAAAGAGTGTGTGGAGACCTGCCAGCTCGGGTACTTTAACCTGCTCAGCTTCCACTCCGGGTGCTCATTCATCACATTTAGTGCAGTTGCACAGAATCATGATTAATGAAAGATCAGCTCAGCCACATACTGTCATTGTAGACACTAATCCACAGCTGGACAGGTTTGCAAATGCAGGCTAATTAAGCTTGAGATTTAAATAGCCCTTTGTGTGGCCTGGTGCAGCAATGGAGAGAGTTAAATTAATGTGCCGTTAAATTGATGTGCGGTTAAATACTCAGGAGAAAGCAAACAGGATACCCAGGTTGCTTAAGTACTCTGAAACCTGTGTATGAACTGTGAATGTTTCACAGAAATAATACAGGACAGTTTGTCTGTTTTTTATGACTGCATCAGTTGATGCGTGTCAGTTTGTGTTATAATAGAGTAGCACAGGACGCATGGAAAGAGAATATCCTCTAGGGTGAGCATAGCTCTTATCTCCTTTGATCTAATTGAATATAATCTATCATAACTTTTGCCATCTGCCCTGCAGTCACTATGGAAACACTGTCTCAAGGACTTGTGAAAAGTGCGACCCTAGTTGCAGCGAATGCACGGCGGGTGGGGAAGAAGACTGTCTGAGCTGCTCTTTGGGTCTTGTCTACTTGAGGACTGAAGGCCGGTGCCTCCCCTCCTGTCCTCCGGGGTACCACCGCGACTCTGCGCATCAGACCTGCGAACCCTGCCACAGCAGCTGCAAAACGTGCTCAGGTGCGACTATCTGTTTCGGTTGCTGAGACCACCAAGAGCTCAGTTTTAGGGCTTGTGCACCTGAAGCCACACCCACTTTCTGAGCACAACAAAGACTGTGCTGTCTGTTCACTTCATGAACAGTCATTCACGAGAATGTTTACCAGTTTCAGAGACTTGTTTAGAGTCCTTCTCCAACTATACAGTTTTTCAATCTATTTTTAAAATGATTCCCAGTGATCTTTCATTTATTATTATGCTGGTTTTAGCAAAAATCAAAAGCCGGTGTTGTTTTTTAGGATATATTTTCTGCAGTGCAGCAGGGGTGTGTTCGAATTCACCTCAGGGTTGTGGGTGGGACTGTTGGCACTGAAGTAACCCTACGTTGATATCCCAGCATTCCTTTGTTTACACTCTCCCCCGCTAGCTTACAGTCCCTCACAACCCCAACCACAATGAGGGATGTATGTTTTTTACAAAACGCGTTTTTGATATTCGTGTTGCATGCTTGCAAAAGTGACGCGTCCTTTACAGTTAGAAACCTAGTGTTCTGTCTTAACTTCTTCCTTATTCCTATAGAGAAATACTTCCTTTACAGGGAAAACCATTATGCCAAACTAAGCTTCATTTTTTTGGATGGCTCTTTGTAGGAAAATTGGAATTCTGTGACTCCTGTTTCCCGGGATACCAGCTGTCGGACGGCCACTGCAAGTCCATGTGCGATCCAGGCCAGCACCCCGTTAGCGAGGTAACAGTTTTCATTTAAAGTTAATTTAAAAAGTACGTGGAGTTTTCTATTTAAAATAATTTTCCCAAATCCTCTAATGTTTTGGCCTGAGGAATCTCATAATTTCAGACGCAATTATTGCAGCAGAAGCAGTCGAACCGGGGAGTGAAAATAATTTCTACTTCTCATTTTCTAAAAACCTTCAGCTGTTCCTTCTGAGAAGCGCCTGATCAAGGTGGTCTGACAGGAGGAGGGGCAAGCAAAAAAGTTGTGATGTTCAACACAACTTGTGTGTATCTGCTGCGCTGTTGACAGGGTTCGCGCTACACATGTGAGGACTGCGACGCCTCCTGTTTGGAGTGCCGGGCAGCTGGTCCCTTCAACTGCACGGCGTGCCCAGACCAGGCCATTTTAGAAGAAGGGGGGCGTTGTCTGCCCTGCTGCCAACACGACGACCACGGAGGAGAAGATGCAACCGCACAGCACGACTGCTGCAACTGCACCGAAAGCCGAGGTCAGCCGAGGTCCCATCCTATTTAGAAATATGTTTACAGAAAGGATTGTTACAGAAAAAATCTCTTAAAGTTTTTTTCACTTTCAAAAAAACCCTTTGATTCCTCTTCTGTTAATAATTTGTTTCTAATTACAGCAGCAGGTTTTATCATTTTATCTATCAAAAGTCAGAAACGGGAAAACGCAGCTCATAATTTCATGGTTTCTCCAAGGCATTCCGTCATTAAATAGATATTGCAAAAAGTGAAACCATTAAAGGCAACAGAGACCAGTGAATTCAAATCTCATTGGCTGCTGGTTTTTGAGACAAATGCCCTAAAGCATTGATTAATTGTAAGAATAGAATTATAATTTCATTGCAAGTTGTGGCTATTGGACAGGGCAACATGTCGCTGGCGGCAGCATTAAGGTTTACACACAAAAAAACATTAAGACGTAGTTTTATCTCACCTAATCTTTTAAATATTTACATGTGATGTTCTGGTCGTTTTTACATTATAGTATAATAAACCTACCATACCTCATTCCAGATGGTATTTTCCAAAATTAATTATAATTCAATTATTTCATTTAGAAACAATTTTATAATGATTTAGGTCGATTCAATTCCGTTAACAACTCTTCTGAGATCGATCTGGTTGGATTGCAGGAATTGGAATCAATTAAGTTGGTTAATCGTTACACCACTAATAAATTAAGTCCTTTAACACCAGGAGCTTTAGCCCCAGTGTTGACATTCTTTCAACCACTGTAACTTTTCAGGCGTTTATACATTTACCGTAACTACAGAGGATTCTGAAGCGGAGAGAAGCGGCCTTGTGCCGTCACGCAACACTTTATGTTGCAAAGCGGCACAGTACCGCTTTGTCCACGCAAGAGGATCGACTGTTCCCGCTGTGGAAGCGGTCAAAGAGTTGCAGTAGTCAGAGAGAGTTATTTAGGTGTCACCAGCGACATCTGTGGTGTTTAATGCAAAACACGGGTTCTCTAGATTAGAGCGAGTACTGCTTCATCTGAGTATGAAGAGTTGGATCTTAGTGTGAACATGAGTAACACACACTAATACTGAAGAGTAAATATCAGTGCTGGTTCATTTCCCCCTAAAAGCTTTAGATGTGTGCGTGTGCTTTTGGTATCTGCAGCACTCATTTTAAATTTGCCACATTTTATGTTCAAAGGATGTAAATTTTTCTAAAAATCTAAATAAATTTTCTGTCAGGTTAAAGATTGTCTTCTAAGATTAATCCTAACAGCTTTGAAAAATTCACGTTTATCTACCGGCTTGTGTGTGGGGGGGGGGAACTCACAAACAAAAATACAACATAAACATTACCTACAGCAAAACCAAATCGACCAATTTTATTGCATTTTCCACAATCAATTTGTCTGTTTTAATAAAAGAAAAAGTAATTATTAAATGTTCTACAAAAGTATTCCAAACTATTTTAGGATTACGTGATGAATGATATTATCCATCTAAAATTACATTTACTTTTAAAGAGGGAACATTGTTTTTACATTATTACTTCCATAAAGTTCATTAATGCTAACTTACCATCTAAGCAAATTTAATTAAAAAGGACAATTAAATAATTTGTTTTCCGCAAAACCTATAAAATATATATATTATAGTTTTTGCATAAATGGCATCTGATGTTTAATTCCATAACAATTTAGTAATAAATATTTATTATAAAAAATTCAAAGTAGTGTTGTCGTATACAAGGTTCCTGTTCTCTGATGTGGAATTGCTTCTACATTTTGATGAAGCGTTTTCATTTTTTTATTTGAAAAGAGCCTTCATCCCTCGTTCAGTTCAGTTTATCCGTACACCTGAACCATCCTTTCACTTCACCGCCTCAGCAGCAGGTCAGCTCTTATCCTTCAGATTGATTAGTCAGTCGGTTTTCCGCTCATCCAAAGCAAAGAAAACCTCCAAACTATTATGTAGGAGGAGGATTTGAACACAAAAGATCCACTTCACCGCTCTATATTTCAGTCTTTTTTTTTTTTTTCTTTTCTGAAGAAGATGCACGACCTCCTTCAGTTGTTGATCAGACGTCTCGTTCTGAGAAAACTGAACTTAAATTGGCAGAGTGCTCTTTGAATGTTGGCGGCACGAAAGCGCCTCATTATCTGCCCCTCAGACAGACAGGCCTGTAAATGCTGCTTCGTCTGTGTCTGGACTCGCTCTTTCCGTCTGCAGGGGAGTGCGTCCTCAGCACCAACCTGCCCTTCAGGAACAAGGAGGAAAGAGGAGGCTCAAGGAAACCTCACCGTCTTCATCATCGCCTGCATCCTGCTGGTGCTGGCACTCGTGGGAGTCCTCTTGCTGATCAGACACTCCAGGTCAAAGGGCAAACAGTCCGACCTCCCCCCGCGCGGGTACGAGAAGCTGGGCTCCGGAAGATTCGGGGGCGGTTACAGCTCTGCTTCCACGGCGTCCTACAGCGGGCCGGCCAGCTCCTCCGGAGGCCGTTTCCAAGACCAGCTGGTCGACGTCGGACGCCTAGGGAGCAAAGACGACGACGACGATGACGATGAAGATGACGAGGACATTGTTTACATGGGGAAAGATGGCACAGTGTACAGGAAGTTCCGGTACGGCCAGCTGGGGGAGGAAAATGAAGACGAGCTGGAGTACGACGACGAAAGCTACACGTTCAGATGAAGCAGAAAATCCTTTTTTTCTTGGAGGTTCTCCTCTCCTCCCTGCTCTGTCCTGTTCATCTCCTCCTGCCCTGAGGGACAGACGTATTTCTCCTTCACTGGCTGAGCTCAGCTAAATGAGACGTGAGGAGTTATTTATAAAGAGCCGCATTTACAACCAATATCTGTCCACAGATCTGCTGCAGAGCAATCTTTTTTTAAAGGCCGAAAGGGGACTTTTTTTTTTCTCTTTGTTTTATAAAATTTAATCAAAAGATATTCATAAGGGTCATGACAAATCCCCTCACAATCTACCAGAATAATAAATCTGTCCACAGTAGAATAAAACCTTAGGCGATTCTTCAATTGTAGCTTTTATTTTTCCATGTATTTATTTGAATTACTTTATTAGCAGCTTTGCTTTGTTGGCATTAAAACTCAATCTGTTTGTATGACGAGCACTGACTGTATATGAGAACTGGACTGAGTTGTTCCAAATAGAAAGTACCTCCTGGCTCCAAGAAGCCAAAATCCCAGACTTCTATTCAGAAATAAACAGCTTTTACTCAGTGGTTGTAATTATTCTGGCTGTGTTACCCTTTTTTAACATGTTCTTGATAATTCTATTTGTCTTTCTGTAGTAAAAATTATAAACGGACTGAATCAGTAACTGACCATGTCAAACGTTTTAAACACTTGACACATTCTGCCGACCCATCTTTCAAATGTTATCCTCTACGAGCGGTTGCCACAGCAACATTAACTCAGACAGACTAGTACCAGTCGGCGCTCACTGACTACGTTTGGCTTTAATATGGCAACGCCCGTATCCCAATAAACGGCAACGTCATATCGTTGGAGCATCTATGGGTGATGTCACATTCGATCAGTCCAGTTCTCACATACAGTCAACGGTAACGAGTCACCAACTAATCTGGTCCCAAAATGTTTTTTTAACCCGCTTCAAACCGGAAGTTAAGCGTTTCAGAAATATCTTTCATCAGGTCTCTCATTCAAAGCAGAAATTGCATTTGAATAAAAATGTTCATGTCCCCTGTAGAATATTTTTTCCATCTGGACTTTTTTTTTTTTTCATTTCTACTCTTTTCTGTATCTCTTACACATATTTATGTTAGTTTTAGCAACAATTTAATGCTTTCTGGTTGTTGTTTTTTTTTTTTCTCTCTTAGACGTCCTGATTTGTTGTTAAATTTAAGAATGTGTTTTTGTGTTGAAATAAAAACAAAGAGGGGGGGGAAAACAACCCACAACTCCATCTTTAGCTTATTTTATTGAACAATTAGACAGTAATCCTTATCTGTATTTTTGCAACTCCATAAATAAGACACTTGGCTAAGAGGGACCACCAGTGACGTGATGAAGGGACATGCACCAACACGCACACACATGCACGGTCACACACAGACGCATGTTGTGCTTCGTTAAGATTCCATCATTATCTGAGGGTTCTGCCTGGTGATCCAACTGAAAGAGTTTTGCTGTTTTTATCTCATACAATAAAACAAAAAAACAAATCCCACACGCCTGCATGTCGAGGCCAAAAAACATAAATAAGTAAATGCCGTCACACTGCATTTAACTCTCCTCTTGATATAAATTTAAATAACTTCTTTATAGATCAATGTCATCGTTTAAGGGAAAGATGATTTAAGTCAACACTTGATATCTAAACTGCTGACACAGAAGACGCCTCTTGGTACAATAAACCTAAACAGTAAGGGGTGAAATGCTCGTTTCCCATCATGCACTTCTGTACAGGATGAACAAATGGGATGCAGTGCGCTTCACTGTCTGGTGAGTAATTGCATTTTCTACCCTAAAGTGAACAATGATGTTGCTGTGCGGATGCTGGCAGGCGTCTCGCCTGACGATCTGCTCCTCAGCAGGAGTGCTGCGACTGTGAGATGTGTTCACATTCAACTCCAAACTTTAGCTTTGACCATTCGTTACAGCCGAGACGCTCGACAGTGGAGTTGTCCAATCCGTCCGGGGGTTGGTTTGGGGCTGGGTGGTTTTTTTTTAAATTATTTTTATGAGCGGCTGGCTCCAGCTTCATCTTGTCTGCTGTAGAGGGTGTTGGAACAAAGCAGAAACTTTTTAGGATTGGGCGTGTTTTATGCGGCGGTGGCGACCGTTTATCTCTTAGCGTTTTTGACAACTCACTCTGTCCGGCTGGCTGCTGCCGGCTCGCTCCCCTGCAGGAAACTGTTCATCCTGGAGCGTGAGGAGACACATGGAGAGGTCGTTAGACGGGGGTGGGATTTACGGTTTCATGCGACTTATAATTCAGAGCACAATTAGCCAACAGGTGATTAGTGTTTGAAGCCCAAAGATTTTTTTTCACGTGTTTATTATTGGTGTAATGGATCGCCATGCGCTGCAGATGGACTCGTTTATTCTACTGTATTGATAAATGAGTTGAAAGCAAAGCATTTAGCAGATTTGGTGACTCTTTTTTTCTTCTTCTCCCTCTGTCAGCTGAAAATGAGAATCCTGTAATAAAGCAACACTCAGGTGCTCCCGCCTCCACTGAGGAGGTAATGAGAGTCGAGGGAGCGGATGCTTACTTGGAGCTCTCCGCTGCTTCCTTCAGCTCCTTGTCGACTCTAGAAAGGTGAGAGTTCAAATAGAAAGATGAGGATAAAGTCATTACAGCGGGTCTGGTAGCTGTGCTGCTTGGCGTTGGTGAGTTCAGGGACTTGGAGGGACTTACTTAATGATGCATTCAGGGATCTGGACACAATCCATGGGGATGAGCTGCTGCAGTTCATCGAGACTGTTCACATATTTAATCTTACTGCTGAACTTGGCACTACGACAAAAAGAAACCAGGCAGAGTTTTGTTTTTAAAGTGCTGGAACAACCGTGTAGTTACTGAAGTGCTTACTAAGGATGTGCAGAATTTGATTATTTTTTCCCCCTCATTGTTTAAAATGCTTGTTTATGCTGCTCATTCCCTTAGATGTTAACCCTTAAACCCAGAAGCTTTAGCTTTTGGG
The DNA here is from genome assembly GCA_023969325.1 of Oryzias curvinotus. Taxonomy (NCBI): domain Eukaryota; kingdom Metazoa; phylum Chordata; class Actinopteri; order Beloniformes; family Adrianichthyidae; genus Oryzias; species Oryzias curvinotus. The sequence continues at coordinate 22,959,591 of CM043717.1, forward strand.
TTTACATTTTTTCCACTACTGTAACTTTTCAGGCATTTACCTAATTAACGGTATTTCAGCAGATTCTCAATCAGAAAAACCAGCCTTACACTGATTTGCAACACTTTTTAGTAGTGAAGTGTTTATGCAATCAACCAAACAGCAGAGAAAAACAGCTTTGCACTTTTATACAACACTTTTTGTTAGTATTGCGTTACCTATCAGTGCAAAGTAGTTATGAAAAGCCATTTTCTTTTATTTTTTATTTTGTACCTGCGACAGATTCAGCTGATTCACGTTGATCACATATATGGTTAAAGAGATACGGTATGTCAAAGAGACCGTATTATCTAGGAGTCGCCTGCCACATTTCCGGTGTTAAAGAGTTAATTCAAAGTTGAATTTAAATTGTATTTTTATGCTGGTGTAAGTAACCTGTCACTGGTAGTCTTCTGACTATTTTTGTCAGCTATTTGATAATATCTGGTTTCTAATTTAAACTTTGATTGAAATTCAGGTACAGGGTGGCTCCAAAACTTATCTGTCGAAGAATTTTGATGGCTTTTACCTCTGTATTTCAGACCTTTTTTAGTTTATTTAGGCCCCAATTCTCCCCGAGGTAGTTAATCTACAGTGGGCCGAAAGTGCAAATCACAGCAACTAATCACTCAGCGAAAAAACATATTAAAGATCAGAACAATCGTTTAAAAAGGCAAAACAAAGGCCAGATCGGAATTTTTCCCCCACCGCTACATTTAGCCCTCCAAAATAGAGGCTATGTCCGAGGTCCCACCCTAACCCCTTACTACTAAAAAAACTATCTAGTGCAGGACTATGTAGTGCCCTGTAGTGCCCAGGCTCCATGCTCACTGATTTTTTTTCTTTTTTTTTTTATTTATTAAACAGCGTCATCGATTTCTTGAACTTAAAATCTAATTGAAGAGCTTTTCACAACGACCATTTATGAATCCACTGTCCTATAAAGATAAAAACATTGATGGTTTATTAAAAAAAATATTTTAAATGCATTTTTTGGGCAAAAATTGTTCAGACGCAATGCATTGTGGTCTTTATTCGCAAATCTAGTGAACATCAATGCTCGCTGTTTTTTTTTTTTTTTTTTTGCAGAGACTTCTGGGAAATTTCTAGGGCACTAGATTTTGGAATTGTAGAATGAGGCAGCACTACAAAATGGCGAACGCACTATATAGTGCACTATTTAGTGAGTAGGGAAGGAATTTGGACACAACCGGTGCCTCCTAATTCAGACGTCACTCCCAATCAATGACATCATCAATAGTCGCCGGTCAACCACGTTAGTGCGTGGTTGCCAGCGCTCGGAAAATACACAACATCAGTTTTATAACTTTAAAAAGTCATGCTAAAACAAGAACTATTTAGATTCAAATGTAAAAGATCAACGTCTGTGCTTCAGATCACATCTACATGACCAAGTGCATTTCTCTTCTGTGGTACAGCACTATGGGGAACACCCTCACCTTCAAAAAAGCTATTTTCCTCCAAATGCCCCCGACTATTGGAGGGATAGGGAGAAGCCCGTGGGGTAGGGGAAGAATTCAGATTCGGCTAAACAATAAAAAGACATTACATTTTTTAAATCAAAAATAAATTCCTCAAACCAAAACACAATTAAAAGAAATAAACAAAAAGTAATTTCCAGAAATCAAAATATTCATTGACTCAAAAAATACATTGAAAAGGGTAGTTTCTAAGGGACATCGCTGATTGGATGATGGTGTTTGTCCATCATGTATTTGGCATGAAGCAATACTAGATATTCTCTTTACTAATAAAACTTTCATTAGTATGCGAACATTGAAGACGCGTTTGAAACAAATGAAAATGTCAGAATCAACGATGTCCCTTAATACCTACCATTTCCAGTTTCTTGTCATTTCTTTTTTAACATTTCATTTTGATCCCTGGAAATTCATGTTGTTTCTGGAAATTAGTTTTGATTTCTTACATGTAATGTGTTTTATTTGTTTTGCTTTTTCAATTGTAGATATGATCTTGTTGTTGTTGATGTGATTTGTACTTTAGGGCCACCACAGCATGACCCTCACACACTTATTCGTTTTTACTAGACAAACTCAAATAGCAGCCAATGGGGAACTTATATGAGCAGCAATCTGCCATGCAGTTGGTCAGAGGTTCAATTCCCATCTTTGTTGGTCTCTGTGTCCTTGTTCAGGACGTCAAAGCCTACAATTCCACCCAACATTATTATTAAATGTGTTGACTAATTGCTATGTAGATAAAATATATTAAAATATTTATGCTTTAAAAAAAACTGTAAGAACTAGTTGGAGCTGATAATTGAAGATTCAGACCAGAATCGTATCTAAATTTCCCCCAAAAAAGCTCCTAAAAAGCATCAACTTTAAACTTTAAAGCATTTTTTTCTGTTTATAGATCACTATTCATTTGTAAAATGTCATTTCTGAACAAAACGTGCACAACAAACAGTGGGGGACAGTTGGATATTTCCTACCTGATGAATGGCTTGGTAATGGCTAAAACAGTCCTGATAAACCATGATGGATGCAGGATAATAAAGGATTTCAAGTTCTTCCTGAGCCTGAACACAACACACAACGTCATGTTAGTTTATCTGTGCTGCAATCTCAGATGAGACAAATGCAGATTAATCATTCATCCCAAAATGAGCATGACGTGTATGAAAACAATACAGGCCTTCTGTCAATCATCTGGTAGCATTTCTTCAGCCAGCCAAGGCCGGGCATCCTTCTGTGGGGTGTGGCTCCATTCAGGTACACAATCATGTAGTCCTCTGCCACCATCAGCTCCAGCGTGCTGATCACATAGCTGAAGCAAAAACACATTTCCATGAGTACACATGTGCTTAATTGCATTCATATCCATCGTCTTTAACTTTACCAGATGTGGACTTTTCCTTTTTTATATTAAAACACATGATCCCACATTGGAGTTTATAAATTCTAAATAAAAATGCTTAAAAGTTTAACTTCCTGTTTTTTGGCTAGCTTGTGTTTTTAGCGAACAGCTAACATTGCAGTTTCCTGAAGAGTTTGTGTAGAATTTTGCAATCATCATGTCCCTCAGCAGTCCAAGGCAAGTCCAGCAAAGACCAGATTGTTTTCACAATTTTTCTTTCCTTATTTGTATTTTAAGGAAAATTTTGACCCCACCCTCACCTCCCAAAAAAAAAAAAAAAAAAAAATGACATCACAACAAAAGAGAAAATCGCCCCCCCCCCCCCAAAAAAAAAAAAAATTGGGCAAAATCTCTTTTGAGGCTCAAAAAATATTTCAATTTCACTAACACAGGGGTCGGCAACCCAAAATGTTAAAAGAGCCAAATTGGATGAAAAAAACAAATATGTCTGGAGCTGCAAAATATTAAAAGCCCTATTTAAGCCTTATAATGAAGGTAACACATGCAATATGTATCTATATTAGCCTACTATCAAAATGACTAAGTTGCTACAAATACATAATGAGCATTAACGATTAAATGTATATTTGCCCTGCAGTGCATTCTGGGAGAACGACGTGTCACGTGACTGCTCTGTTGTGCAAGTTTAACTTCAAGGTCTGGATTATTTTTTGTGTTAAACTTAAAGAAGTAATAACAACATGTAAAACAGGATCAAGGTGAAGTGGCCAACAGACACGATTAAATTAAATTGAAACAATTTAGTCATCTAAAAAGAAATAAAACACTTTTGTTAAAGTTTTCAAAGACTTCAGCTTTGTCATCTAAGACAAAAGAAAAACGAATAAAATTTCAACATGTTCACTTTTTGTGTAGCTACAGAAAACATAAATATAATGTTTGTCTTTTTGTGTAAATTTTATCAAACACATTGTGATCCTATAATTGCATAAAAAATAACAGTGGCCTTTGCACTAACATTGAAAAAATATTAAAAAATAAATAAATAAATCTCTATTTAGAAAGAATATATTTGGTTTTTTTTGAGAGGTTACATAAAACCGTATGTTAATAAACTTAACTTTTATTCTTATTTTTACATCTTTTAGAAAAAACAGCTGCAACTTCCAGCTTTTTCTGCCAAAATTATCACAAAAATGCATGTGATATTGTGGAGGGACTGTACATCAATTCAGACTGAGTTTCTCCTTTTTTAATTTTTGGATGCTGGTGTGCCGTGGGATTTTTGTCCAGGATAAAGTGTTATAGTGCACTATATAGTGTGTTCGCCATTTTGTAGTGCTGTCCAAATCTACAATTTCCAAATCCTAGTGCCCTAGAAATTTCCCAGAAGTCTCTGCGAAAAACCAGTGTGCATCGATGCTCACTAAATTAGTGAATATAGACCATAATGCATTGCGTCAGAACACTTTTTACCAAAAAATGTATTTAAATGTATTTTTTAATCAATCATTAACATTTTTATCTTCAGAAAACAGTGGACTCATAAATAATCTTCGCAAAACGCTCATACTAATTAGATTTTAACTTCAACAAATCGTTGGCGTCATGTCTGCCATTTAAAAAAAAAAAGTAGTGAGCATGCTGTCTGAATCACTACTACATAGTACCACACTGTATAGGTTTTTAGTAGATGGGGGTTAGGGTGGGAATTCGGACACAACCTCAAATTCCTCCTAGGGATTTGGAGGCATCGCCTCATGACTCCAGGGCTGCCAACTCTCACGCGTCGGCCGTGAGACTCACACATTTGATCGATCTCTCACGCCACACCTTTATTTCTCATTCCAAAATACACTTGGTTGAATTTTTTTTTCAGTTTTTTTTGAATGAATTTGATGAGGCCTGGTTGAGGCTGAAACAACACTTGTAGGATCCTTAACTTGGGCCTGTAGAGACTATGGTGAGTGGTTAATTAAGTTAAGTTGAACATCAACACAAGCCCATCTACTTTGATTCCACATTGGCCAGGAATGTATTTGAGGATGAGTGGTACTAAATTCTAAATATTTACTCACTTTAATAACCCATTTTAAAACGTTAATTTCAATTTGAGTACCTTGTTGTGACGTAAAGATGGAAGTCATGTTTTTTTATTTTTTTTATTGTAACAGCTCTGGCTGCTGGAGCGAGCAGCTCACGAAACAATGGTCATTAAAGCCTTAGGCACATGCTCCTGCAAGAGGGCTGAACGTTTCTGCGGGTTTTGACTCCCAGACCGCGTGCAGATGCTTTACGCACGGGGCGTGCATGTGGTACATGGCGACTGAAATATCCGAATTTGGTTGGAACCACTGTATGTGATTTATGTCTCGCAGCTTACAGGAAGCCAGCCAGATTGGTCCACAGGTCTTGTCATCGTGGCAAATCTGGTCCTGGTGCTGCTCCACTCAAATGCAAAATGGGTCTAAACTAAACAGTTTGGCCTTAGATGGAATTCATCAGCAATAATGACAATTAAGATAGCAGGCTTTTAGCCATGGTTCAAGGGACACTTTTACATTTTTTTCTAGATGCCTCATTGTCTTAGTTTGTAGTTTAGTTTGTTTTTCATGTTATTAAGGTGAACATTCTTTTTGTTCTTTAAAAATCTTTTTATTTTTTTGTATTTTTAATTCATTCGGGGTGCTTTAGTTCACATTTACTCTAAAAAACTAAACTTGCCGCCATAAAGATTGACTTATTTTTTCTGAGGCGCACTCCAAGCTTTTAGGAGAAGTTGACGGCGCTGTGGCTCCTCAAGCGTCATTGGGAAGCTACTTGGGGAAACAATGATGAGTTTTTAATTTAGCAGATTTGGAACGGCGTTGGCGTGGCGAGCTTGTGAAAGTGGTGTTCCTCTCTTGCTTTTTCTTTTTCTACCGGAATATATTGTGAAAATGTCATAATACATGAATCATGAGCAAAACAGAATGAGATCTGAAATGAACATTAGGAATGCGGGTGTGATTGACAAAAAGTTTAGTTGCATTCAAAAGTTTACTAATTCCATTTTTCAAAAGTTTTTTTTTGCAAAAATTACATAGATTTGTTCCTCAGTTCCTGTTTTTTTTTGTTTTCTTGCCGTGTGACAGTCGTATTCCTATTTTAATAAAGTTCAAAGGGCAATTCTCTTTTATTTTTTAACTTCTGAATGAAAAAAACATTAATCTCCAATACTTTCTCTCCTTTTTCTTGCTACTGCATTTTTTACGCCCTTCACTGTTACTCCACTGTACTTCACTGTTACTCCACTGTACTTCACTGTTACTCCACTGTACTGTCCTGTTACTCCACTGTTACCCCACTGTACTTCACTGTTACTTCACTGTTACTCCACTGTTACTCTTTCAAGTAATCTCATTTAGGTAAAATATCTAAACATATATCTGCCTAAATGCATTTCGTCTAAATAAAGAGAGAAAATTATATGTTTTTGTTCATATAGTATGTTAAAACGGTGAAATCAAGAAGCAGCTTTTGTCTTGAATTTAATTGGAATGTCTGTGAGGTCCCTGTGAAGCAGTCTGGCTCTAACAAGATCTGCAAACGCTTCTCCTGATGTCAGCTGCAATAATTGGATCAAGAGCAGTTTCTTTGGGAATCTCTTTGAATTTCATCTGCTTTTTCACATTTTCGCAGACCACTTTTTCTCTAAAGTTACCTTTCCAAATTGAGAAGAGATCTGATCTTTTCATTACCAAAAAAAGAAAAACTTTTAAAAAGTTCACAAGAACTTCTTTATCTTCACTGACTTTGATCTCAGTCTGAAAGCTTTTTCCTCTTCAAATGTCTTTCAGCAGTTAGCAACCAAACAGCACTGCTGCTGTTGTGATCATCTCCCTCTGACAAACTGCAAACCGCTCAAATCTGCAGCACCAATTCCTCACAAGGAATTTCCTTTTTGCCATCTGGCATCAGAACCTGCAGACCCTATTGTCCATCTCTTTTGTGTCCATCCAAAACTTTCAGACATGCCAGCTTAGTCCCTATCTGTCCCAGCACAGGCTTGGAGGTCCATCAACACTGTCCAAGCAGGAAAACTCTTCAGCAGAACAACAGGGCTTTAAATTCACTGTGCGTCATAAAACAAGATTTCGTTCTGTCTTTTTATTATAGCCAAGATTTCATTCATCATTTTAGAAACATTTCCTTACTGCAGGTATATCATTTTTTTATTAATAATTTGCAAAACAATCTTTACACTTTTTTTAGTCTACTAAAACTATAGAATTTTCCACATTGGTCATTTAACAGCTAAATTATGTACCAGCCTTGTATATTAAAGTGCTCAAATTCATGTTACCAATGACCTAAATAACTTTTTCCTTTTGTGCAGCGGATCATATTTCAAATCCGGTGTTCAGACCCCTTCAGTTGTACATTTTACTGTACAAGTAAAAACCAACCACCGACCTATTAGTCCGCCACTGATGCATTTATTTTAGAATGATGTGGTCTAGTAATGTTAAAAAGACGTATATAAACTCATACTACAGTTTAATGGTCATAAAGTACATAAAGTGAAAGGCATACTGCTAGTATATTTCATTTAATGTACATTTAATAAAAATATTTACCTATGTATAATTAAAGAAATGGATTTAAGAACTTAAGCAAATATATTCACGTGGGATAAAAGTTGTTTTTTTTTCAACTGAGATCTCATAATTGATTTTAAAAGGACTTTTGTTCTATCAGAACGGTGGTATCGTAGCAAGTACCACCATTTGTTCATCATACCAGAATAAGGTCAGTACAGTGAAATTACCTTGTAATTACATGGTAACTGAAACCCTTAATTATCTTTACTTACAATGTCATCAGGGGGAAAAAATCCCACTCAGCCTTGAAGTAACAAAAAGACAGTTTTGGTAAAATTATCACCAAACTACACTTCAAATGAGAATTTTTCTGCCAATGTTTTTATACTGGAAGTGTTCAATAATGCCTTTTTTCTGTATTGTTTAAAGATCCCCCAGAGAAAATGGTTGTAGTGTTGACTGAAAACTGTTATTCCTACCATGTAATTTCAGTATATCCTTGTCTTTACCTCCTAACGGTCAGTACCTAAAATGACATTTTGACATGCAAAACTAATGTTTTTAAAAATAATTTTTAATCTTTTACCTTAAAAGTTCCTTTAAAATGGGTATATTCATATCAAAGTTTGACAATAATTTAAAATTAGGGTCTGTAGCACTGTTTATTTCACAGTATGATGGAAAATATAGGTTCACTGTCATAGCAAAGAATTTAGAATGTCTTAAGATATGGTAACGGGGGTCTCTGACTCAGAGTATTGACTGTCATAGTATTATCTCTACCATATTAAAATGAGTAATGATGGACAGCACCGCTGTCTTACTGTCATAAGAAATGGTCAATATCCTGGTGTAATTATAACACTGTTTCTAGTGCAGAAAAATTAGTATATGGGCCAGTGCTACAGTGTAGTTACTATGTAAATACATAGTATCTATAACAGTGTAGATACTATGTAAATACATAGCATCTATAACAGTGTAGTTACTATGTAAATACATAGTATCTAAGTGTAGTTACTATGTAAATACATAGTATCTATAACAGTTTAGTTACTACGTAAATACATAGTATCTATAACTGTTTAGTTGTGTAAAAACACAGCCAATACCACAGTGTAAATTCTTTACGGTTAGTCCAACTGTGTAGTAACATGGTCTCTACCACAATGTAATTTCCATGTTGTAACACAGTCAGTATTAGGCAGGGGTAGGACAATCAACCTCTGATAGGGTTCAATTCCCACCTTGCTGTACGTGACAGTGTCCGTCATAAGATATGGCAAGACACTGAACCCCACCTTGCCTCTGGTGGAAGGTTGGCGCCAGTGTTCTGATGCAGAGTCGCGATCAGTGTGTGAATCTGTGTGTGCATGGGTGCAAGGGACTGTAACTGTAAAGCACTTTGGGGCTTCAAGGACGGTAGAAAAGCACTCCACAAGGATACCCCATTTACAATTTTACAGTGTATTTACATGGTCATGATCATTGTGGTTGTAGTTTTGGAGGAATTGTAATGCATGTAACTGTAATGCATTGTCTAATATGCGTCAACAATTTTTAAAAAATCAATACAAAATATTTTTGTTGAGGAGCTAACCTGGATGAATGAGAACCTTTCCATACATGCCGTGTTCTTTCTATGTACGTATATAACTAGAGTGACATTTATAATTCATACAAAAGTGAAAATGAGTTTAAGATGAAATCTTGTAAGACTGATGACCTTCAGATGGTCGGTGAAGAGCGTGTTCGTGTCCGTGATACTCACAGGAAGAGGTTTTCCATTATTTCGTGGTAGTCCTCTCGGTCACTGTCAGGCAGGAAACAGGCGGCAAACACTATAATGGCATTCACTCCATTGCCATAGTAGCCTTAATAAAATGAAAAGAAGAAGAAAAAAACATGAAAAATGACACTTTGAAGAGTCAACTGGATGGTGATGATTTTTTTGGGCGAAAACTTGATTGCTCTCGTTTTTCCCTCTTTTGTGTTTGATTCATCTGCCAATCTAGGTTTCCTTTGTGTGTCTGTCTCTGCACCGTTTCCTCTCAATACATATCAAATAAGTGTAATTTCCTTTTATTCGCCAGCCCATTCATCATCAGATTTGTTGTCACTTAGACAGAGGCTCTTTTCTGGGGATGACAGAGCTGCTGATGTTGACTTTCCCGCTGATTTTTTTTCTTGTGAGCCTGCAGAAACGAGCAGAGGGCTGGTAGAGGATGAGAGGTTTTCATCCACCATGATGTATGGTCAGTGTTGTGAGGAAACCTTTCATATGTATCCGGTACCCACAGTATCCAGACCAATGGGGATATGGTATGTGTTCTCACTAGTCTATTTAAAGGGAGGCTTGTAGCTCCATGGAAAACAAGCAACAAGTTGTTGCAACTTGCTGAATAGGGACATTACAGAGCTTTGTTTATATAAAAAAAGGCCACACCCCTATTTGAACATTCTATCCATCCATTATTCAAACCGTTTGCATCCTTTTTAGAGTTATGGGATTGCTACACCGTATCCCAATAATTTTGGGTGAAAGCTGGTTACACCTTTGACAGGTCGCCAGTCTGTCACAGGGAAACAAAAAAACCACACATTTGTACCTAGGGGAGAATTTAGTATTACCAATTAACCTATGATGCCTGTTTTAGGACTGTGGGAGGAAACCGGAGTGCCTGAAGCAAACCCACGCATGCACAAAGAGAACATGCAAACTCCACACAGAGAGGTCCCAGCTGGGATTTGAACCAGCGCTTACCGCTACCCTGAACATATTCTTTTGGTTGAATCTCAAACGAAATGTCGACACTAAAATCAGCCAAAGATTTTTTTTATTTCTAGTCTTTTCAATAAAAGCCTTTCTGTTGCTTTATTAGACCATTTAATGTTAAAGGGACTAAACACTGACTAGTCTGTAATGAGAATTAGAGGTTACTTGGTAAATAAGACCTTCTCTACTTGGTTTTTAAACAAGCTTCAGCTCATTGGTCTAGTGGTACAGTGTCTGTACTTGGATTATCAAAGGTTCAAAAGACCAGACTGTACAAAATGTGACCTACTGCCTTGCTGCTTGGCATTGATTATTTAGAGGGTTGGATCATTAACTGCGTATAAAAACTGGACTGAGTGACCCCCTCCCCCACTGTCTGGCTCCAACATGCCAATGTCTGTTTGAATAAAAAAATGGTGACTGAATTGACTTTATTTTGTTGGAGCTGGAAGTAAGCTATTTCTACTGGTGACATCACACTCACACAGTCCAGATCTCATATACAGTCAAAGGGTTGGATTGGGGGGGATAAACTACTACATGGTTTTTGGACTGCAGATTACCCCTCCCCCAAGGGATGACTGCTGTTTTACGTCAAAAAGCTACAGCTTGGTAAGGACTTCCTTAAACCCCTAGTGGTAACTAGGTGAGTTACCTTGTTTTTTAAATGAGCTTCAATCCGGAAGTTGAAAGTATGATCCTCGATCCAGTTTCCCCACAGGTGAACTGGCAACTCATTTAGTCACGTAAAAACAAAAACCGTAGGTTTCCGAGCCGTTGGAGATTTCAACTAGATTATTTGGATGCTTAAAAATCTAATTTACTCATCGTATTTTACAGATCTGAATGGTAGATTAAACATATTTTTTGGGTTATGCAAAGGAAGTTTACAGGTATGTTTTCACTGTTTTACCAAACTGCCTGTTTTTGTTAATTTTCGGTTTTGTTCTTTTATGTTACCTCAAAGTAACATCTGTTACTCTGACTCGTGTTATTTTTTTAAGTGAAATTTTCCAAAGAGCAAAAAAAGAAGTAAATGACGACTACACTGATGAACTGAAGGTCTTTAAGAGTCACCTCCATGGGAGATCACTCTCATGTACGGCTCGATGATCTTCATGTTGATGCGATGCTCCTGCTCTCCGATGACGACGCTCCTCCATAGCCTGGCGTCCTGGCGTTCTTCCTCAGCGCTGTATGTCGGGATGGTGTTGTAGGACTCGCTTGGCGCGCTTCTGTTGACGGTGCTGGGCTCTAGTGTTTAAAGACAACAGTTTAGAACATTCATCTGCGCCCTCTTTTTCAAAAGCAGGTTTTCCTTCTTACCTTCCCAGTCCAGCTCATGGTCTGTGTAGTCGTAGTCTCCTTCATCTGGAGTGTCCAGGTCGTCTACATTGATGTCGAGATCGTCTGGCGTTTCCCCCAGGTCGTCCTCGCTTTGGTCTAGGGACAAGCTGATTCGAGGAGCAGAGAGCTTCTTTCTTTGACTGGAAGCTCCTTGAAGGGATAAAGAAGAAGGGGGCACTGAAACAAAAAAAGGGGCAAGAGTTAGATGTGTTTGACCAAGTTTTACACTCATTTTTCTTTTAATGAATGATTCTTGCTCACCTGGTCGGCTGTCCCCGTCCTCTGAGTTCATTATAATCTCTGAATCCAGGTCCATCCCCTGGAGGACCTATGACAGAATAACCACTCTGTACTAAATAGTTTATGACACGACCTGTCACCCCCTATGTAGTGACTTTTGTCTGTGTGAGATGTTTGAGTACAGCGCAGATTTCATTGACTATGTGAGAACTGGACTGAGTGAGTGAGGCATCCCTCTAACCAATTCAGTCGCCATTCTTTCCGCCATGTTGGAGTCAGACGACATGAGGAAGCATTGATTGGTCCAATTTTCTAATCAGATCAAACCTATAATGAATGTGGTATTGATTATTTTCACATCTAAAACGAGTTTGACCTCAATTTGTTTTTTTATAATGCATAAAAAAGTAAAAATGTTGTTTATGTTTGTCTGGAAGCTTCATGTATCGATTGTGCAGTAGAGTTTGGGTAAAGCCTAATGAACTATGAAATGCATTTGAGCATAAACTTGTTGAAATGAAAAAGATAATGGCCGTTCTTTTTATGACCCTGTATCATTTCCCCCCTTTGTGTGCATTTCTGAATGATTAGTTAGTCTTTGCTTCTATTATGAATTATAAAGAACACCGAGTCACGGTTGTAATTAAAGGGCTGCTAATGACGACATTTCATGAGTTTTGTTGTCCAGAAATTCTGTGGTTCGTGGTGACATTTTTGGACTTTTTCAAGTGTGTTTGGGTTTTTTGTATCAAAGGTGGCCCTGGCATCCTGACCGGACTCCTTCACATGGATGCCAACACACAGACACTACATGGATGTTAGGTCAGTGAAAGAGTAAAGACAAAAGAGGTTGAGGGGAAAAGGTCATCTTTTCTTATCGGCGTATTCAAACAGGAGGAGTAAGCGTCTTCTGGGTCATGAGCCTTTTCCCTCTCCGAGCGGATTCAAACCCACGGACTGGTCCGGGCAGGGATTGGATTTGGGATGCAAATGTTGCCGGTGAGTCATGTGACATGCGCTCCCTCGCATGGAAAGACACATCCTTGTTCCTCGTTTGCTGCCTTTTTGTGTGGAATGGTGGAAATATTGCAGCCAACTGCTAAAGCGGAACAAATGCTGCAGGTTGGATTCCTGCACATCACAGATGATCCGAGTCGACAGAGCTGTGCGCACACGCATGTGGCTTTCTGCAGAATCATGGATTTAGGTCCACAAAACAATTGTTGAGGGGAGGAGAGGAGTGAAGCTCCCTGGTGGAAGATGCTGAGCTGTTTCAGATTTGCTTCCACATCAGAGGGCTCAGTGCTGATGACAGCAGCCCCTCCCTCCCTCCTGCTTCCTGTCTGCTGGCTGTGAGGGAGGTGGGAAAACCAGAGCAAACGCTTCTTTCTCGCCGCTTTTTCCGCCGCTGATTAAAAGCCGTGTACTCACCACGGTCGGGGCTCAGGAAGTTCTGTCCTCCCGCGTCTCAGAGCATGGATGTGCTGCCCGTTTCCTGCCTCCAGACGCTCGGTGGAGATGCTCAGCTTACAAACAGCTCACAGCTTCCACCATTTTGTGGTCACATGACCCGGGCTGATACCAAATATGGGCAGTCACCTGCTCTGAGCGCAGCTGGGGAAAAAATGAGGGAGGAGGGGATGCTGTTGCCTTTTAACTGGAGGGGATTTTAGTAAGTGCAGTGTTTGCGCTTGAAATGAGAGGGTGGCACTGCCACTGGAACGCCTCATTTGCCCTCAGGGGGGTGGAGCAACAACACGCAACTAGCTTCCTACACAGATCATACAGGCTTGCTACAAAAACACGGCAGGACATCTGAGGCTTTGTCTTCTGTTGCGTCATCTCTAATCTTTCTCTCTAAACTTTTCAATCCCTTGAATAAACTTGAACCACAAAGCAGGAGGAAACGGTTTCTACCTTATTCTCTTTGTCCAGCGCTCTAACTGCGCTTAAGGTCTTTTGTTTTTGTTTCTCTCTCCAATGGAAAAAAAAAAATCCAACTGCTTCTAGACGGGAAGACGTGCGTTCCACCTCAGCGTTGAACACCCTTTGGTGCAAAGGTCTTTGTCCCAGCATGCCACAGGCACCTCCACAGCCGTCGGTTAATCAGTGGCCTGATTATGCGCCGTTAAAAATGAAGTTTAGATGAAAGCACACAAACACATGGGGGTTTTACAGCTGTATTATTATTCAAAGAGTGACAGAGAGAAAGTTAGTCCCACACACAAACTAGTAATTCTAAATAATAATCATATGAAAAAGGAAAAAAAAAACTTTAGAATGACGCACGACTGTCGTCTGCGTGGTTTTCATTTTTCTCTTTAGACAGAACTGGATTTGCAGCATTTTTTTAAGACGGGTTACAGTGAAACTCGTCTAAATAGATCTGAATATTTAAATACTCTAAAGAATTCCAGAGCTTTCTGAGAGAAGTGGGTTGTTCGTTTATCTCGTGTAAAATAAAAATAATAACTAAAAGCATTTATCATCAGCCTTTCAGAATAACTTACAGGATTTAACAGTTTAAACATCCTTAAAAATGTCAGACGTGACCCCGTAGGGCCGAGGGCCAGCTTTATTTTTATTCGTTCACTCGAGGTTGAACCTCTCGAGGTTATCTCGGAGGAGCGTGTCCTTTACAGCTTTGAAGACCACCCGGATGTTCTCGGTGTCTGTGGCACAGGTGTAGTGCGTGTAGAGGGGCTTGTGGCGGCCGGTGTGCCGATCCACGTACATTTTGAGGATGAACTTTTTGGCTGCCTCGGCGTCGCGTTGAGGTCCTGCAACAGAGGAAGATCAGCCTTAGCTTTAGTCCAGGAAAGCAGCGGGGAACATTAAAGATCCATCCTAATCACCTTCTGAGCTGAAGTGTTCCCAGTGGTCTTTCAATTATGCTGATGCCGTTTTTAGCCAAAATCCCCAAAAAAGTTTCATTTTCTAGTAACAGCTTCTGCAGAGCAGCAGGAAAATTCACGTCTGAGTTGGCGGGGAGCTACCCCGCCCCCCTTCCCCTCTCTGTTACTGAGAACTTACTGTCGTCATGCTGTCCTGCTGGCTTACAGCCCCTCACTACCTTCAAGCTAATGTTAGCTTTGCAACAAAAAAGGCGAGCAATACTGGAGCTATCCGCTCGTACAGTTTTGAGCCAAATTCCAGCTCAGACGAGGAAAACAAAGACGTACGTGGATCTACTGGTCTACAAGTGGATGCATCGGTGTAGTCAAAAAGAAAAAGATGGAAGAAAATAAAAAAAAAAAATCAAAACGTATTGGAACATTTTTAACCGCTTCTTATGTTTGCATTTCCTAAAGATTGAGTTTGTAGATCAAATCTTTAGATAATGTTAAAATAATTATACTATTTAAAAAAAAAAAAAAAAAAAGAAGCCTAAATCAGTTGGTTTTCTCAGTTTCTCCAGGAAGTTGAGCGGTTCTGAAATCATCTGATCTGTCTTGGTGCTAAGCAACAGTGTGCTTCAAAACATCCCATGGTTGTTGAAATGGGACACGCTGAGGATGCCCATCACTGCCTAACCACAGGTTCTGAATGGAAACTAAAACATTTAACTGGATTTTTACATTTCTGCTTTCATTTGCATTTGTTTTTCCCCCCCCACTATCTCTTTATGCTTTCACACATTTTAAAATCGGGTTCAGTCTTTAAGTTATCCTTTTTTCTTATCTTAAACTTTTCTACAGCATTGTTTGATTCACAAAGTCGTTTCTTTCAAGGACTTCAAAGAAAAAGGTTTACCATTAAATTCTCGAAAATAGTCGGCCAAGTGAGACGTTGTGATTTTCTCTTCTAGCAAGTCCGTCTTGTTCAGAAAGAGGATGGTGGAGGACTCCTGAAACCACTTGTAGGACATGATGGTCTCGAACAGAGCCAGACTCTCCCTCAGCCGGTTCTGAGAAAGTAGAGAGCGTTGTTAGCGGCGGGCGGACACGAGCAGAGCTTCCGATGAGAAAGGAGAGCCACAACGTACGTCGTCTCTGCTCTCCACCAGGACTTGGTCGTATTCGCTGAGCGCCGCCAAGAACACCACAGAGGTGACGTCCTCGAAACAGTGGATCCATTTTTTCCTCTCGGAGCGCTGGCCGCCCACATCCACCATCCTGTAGACCAGAAATGCAGGCTTTGTCTCAACCCCTGAAAGATTATTTATGGCGGGACTATCTCACAACTTTAGGTTATTTTATCGGCAAATATGATGTCACCCATTTTCCATAGTAAAAAACCTGATAAATGTGAAGATTTTACGAAGAATATTTATGAACCCACTGTGTTTCCAATGATTGAAACCTATTTATACAATTTACAAAAAATACACTGATACATTATCCAAACGCAATGCATTGTGGTCTATATTCATCAATCTAGTGAACACTGACGCACACTGGATTTTCGCTGAGACTTCTGGGAAATTTCTAGGGTACTTAATTCTGGAATTGTAGATTTGGACGTCCCGACAAAATGGTTAAAGCCCATTAAAGTGCACCAAGTAGGGAGTAGTTGGAGCATTCGGGCACCGCCTCACTGTTGAGATTTTTACACCGTCAGGGCGGCCTCACGGTGGACCTTAAGATCTGGCGCCCTGTCTGGTGTCCAGCTACCCCCGTCTAGGTCAACTCATCCGGGCAGAAGCTGGAGTCACCTGATCCAGGTGATCAGCAGTGGGTACAGCTGGAAAACGGGTACAGAATTAGATCTGGAGGCTGAGGTGCAGAGGTATAGCGGTTGACCTCTAATCAGAAGAGGGTGAATTCGGTTCCTGCCCTGCCCACCCATGAGTTGACGTGAAGCCCACGTTCCTCCTAGTGGTTATAGGTCAGTATAGGCCTTCATGGATCGTAGTAAAGTCATATATATATGGATATCATTTACAAACTTAAGGACCTCGGGGACAGCTGCATTTTATTTTGAAGTTCAGTTTCTAGTCTAGCTCCAGCCCCGTTTGGATCAGAACCCTCTGGTTATTCCTGGAACACCTCATTGCCACGGATCCTACAGCTAAAGCCAGTTTTATTCTTCTATTTACTGACTTGTGTTTTTTTTATTTTGTTTTAAGCCTCTGCAGCCTTTCAGTCTAAAACTCTGCAGTCGTACTGCTGACCGAGATGCTAGATTTCTGCTGTTTTCCTAATGAATAAATATACATGTGACCTGTTTTTATACAGCAAATGTAAATCAGGCTTTTCAACATTGTTGTTATCTTGCTGATCTGCAATGTCACTACACCCTCACACTCTAAAAACAGGAAGAAAGACGCGACAAACGAGCCCGACCGCTTTCGGGAAACACCCTGTGAGGCCATTCTGAAAGCCTGTGATTCGACAGTCACCTGTCAATCACATGACCATGCCTTTGTTAGAAATACAAACTAGTGAGGTCCCTGCACAATTAACATGATGAGAATGTCAGCATCCAATCACCACATTTACTGAAGAAAAGTTGTTTGGTTCTGAAATGTAACATTTTGCAGCTCAGGTCAAAAGAAAGCAGCCTCGTACCTGAAGATGACCTTTGACAGGTCAAAGGGGTACTCTATGATCCCTGTCGTGGCCACCCTGACCCTCAAGATGTCCTGCAGAGTGGGGATGTACTGCGGGCTGGAGATTCTGTCCAAGTCACTCAGGTAACTGAAAAGTTCACATCAACCCACTGTCCTTTAATATCCTGACACACATTTAGCCTGAATTTAAAAAAAAAAAAAAAAGTCTAAGGACTGAGTTCATATGAGAAACGAGATTTATGAAAGGCTTACTATTTAGCAGAGTCTGATATCTGGTACTCTCTCCGTCGTTCGTAGCACTTTTGAACGCCGTGGTCGTTCCAGACTCTCCTAATGGCGTCCACTTGCCAAGACTCCCACATTTCTGTTATCTGGGTTATATCCAGTCGGCTTAATCTATTTGCATTGTTCTAAAAAAAACACACACAAGAGACTCAATTAAAACAAAGTTAAAACTGAAGTTTAGTATTTTTTTCCGGTATTTATAGACTGAATAATAATAGATTTTACGATTTATGGAACGAATAGTAACCAATAGAGCCTCTTTGTTTTAATATGTACACTTTGCACCCGTTCATTTTCATAAAAATACCTTCTCAAGTAATACTCCCCTCCCTATCATCCTCATATGAGCCCCCATGAGGAGCTTGGATGCAACATTTCCTACCTTTTCCTGCTTCTGCTAAGGATTGTGGGTAGAATTACATTTTCTTCCTTCCTGCGTTTGACTGTGACGGCTTGAAACCACATCTACAGGTCCAACGGACGCAAAAGTCCGATCTGGTTGTTTTGTGTTGTTTATATGTGTATTTTTCGGCTAACGAGCTTTCACTTCTCAACGTGCTGTTTTCCAAAAGCAAAACTGAAACTCTGACAAACCTTTGATGACTTTGTGAGTGAGTTGGAGGAGAATCTAGAAACTACAGGGTCATCAATGACAGGTACGTTTTCTGAACATTTCCCTGTAGCTACTTCCTCATGTCGCACATTCAGCCTCGGGTACTCACAGCTACTTCCTCTAAAGGTTTGATGAAGAACGCTCTGACTGAAGGTGGAACTTTGTACGAGAATCTTAAGGCAGCAAAAGAAACTATTTGAAAAGATTTGCCTTTTTATAATTATATATATGTATATGTATATGTATATATATATATGTATATGTATGTATGTATATGTGCTGGTTTTCCTTTTATCAAAAGATATTTCCATCTTTAGCTGGATTTGGCTGTTTAAAAATAAAAAATAAAGGAAGCTAAAACAGTCTAAAGATAAAATCTTTCCAAAACACTAACAGCTCCGCCTGACCCAGGCTGACCTGCGTCCACTGGCAGACGACTGTTTTCCTGATGTCAGCCATTTAAAAACAAAACGGCTTTGAAAAGAGTCTCAAATGAAAAAGTAGGAGGCGTCAGATGAGGATGAGGAGTGTGGTTCAAAAGCCACCAACTCCATTGTGGGTCTTCAGAGCTGGAGATGCACAGAGCTAATTATTGGGCATTTTTAGGCTTCCTTCCCCAGTTTTTCATTTTCCATTTTGACTCCTCTCTGAAGCTACGTTCACACCGCCCTCGGCAAAGCGCGTTCAAGCGACCATTTCCAATGAAAAGTCGATGTAAACGCGCGTATGTGTGTGTCGCAGGTTTCCGCATTCAAATCTCTCACGTTTGCGTTTAGCTACGCAAGTTTTGATGACCATTATGAGGACTATTTACAAAACGCAGGGTCAAGAACCTTGGTAGTTTGCATGGATTCACTGAATTGCCAACTATTGGAAGTATGACCATGGAAGAGAAATGAATAATTGCGGCGTGTACCCAGCCAGCAGTGGCGATTTCTTTAAGATAAATATGTACAAATATGTACTATTGTAGTAACATTTTATTGACTAAAAAAATGTTACTACAATAGTACATATTTGACCATTAATTTTGTGACATAAGGGAAGCTCAGCTTCCCTTATGTCACAAAATTAATGGTCAAATATGTACTATTGTAGTAACATTTTATTGACTAAAAAAATGCGTTAGAAAACGTTCGTTCGTTCAGAATCAGTTACGTATAGCAGGTCGGCTGACTCCATTTCCCTCTCATATATTCCCGCAGCGCCACAGTGCATTTCCCTATATTGAAGCCCAGCGTCCATTGACTTCAATGGGGCTGCTTGGAACGTTTTTTTTTTTTTCAGCGCTTAGAAACTAGACGGTCATTGGATAAACGCTGCAATTATGTCTCGCCCACGGACGCTCAGCGTCTCTGGGGGTCAATGGGGAGTGGGCTGGCCCAGACTCTGAATTTCTGCGTGATGATTGGAGGGTCTGTGTGGAAAGACTGCATCTCTTTTTGACTGACAGCGATTCTGTACTAGAAGGAATCAATGAAGCTATTCGTGGCCACGCTGGTCTGCGCGCTGCTCTTCATGCTGTTCGGTGAGTCTCCCGGGAACAAACGGTAACACGACTCAGACAGAGCAGCTCATCTGCGGCTTCGGCTGATACCGATTCGGAAGCTAACGGCAGCTACTAGCTACTTATTCCTATTTTTGTTATTGTATTTCACTTTTTTGTATTGGATTGTTGTGATCAATAAAGTTCTAGAAAAAAACATAAATAAATAAAATATGAGGTAGGTTCTAATATATATTATATATATATATTTATATATTTATTTTTTGTGTAGCAATAAACATAATTGAACAAATATGAATAAATAAAACCAAGATTTAAAAGATTAAATAAAAATTGATTTTTATAAAGAAAGCCCACATAAAATCAGTCATGATCCTTTTTTAAATTGCTCTGTCCAAAATGTTTTAAATTATATTGCTGCGATTATATTGTGTTATATTGCTATGTTGCTGTCACAGACCGTTTTCTTGAAAAGGAACGTAGGGCAGAATTTACTTTTTAAATAAATAGACAATTTTATGATGAAGGCCGAAAATGAGCGTCCTCTCTCTGACAGACCAGCAGCCGCCACTGCCAGCCAGAATTGTGACACCTCGTCTTCCAGAATAGAGCTGTGAAAGGAAAAGATTCACGACATCTGCACCACTTTGACATTTCGGACCAAACCTCTTCCAACTATAGGTGGTGGACTTAAACAGTACAAAAAGAAGAAGCCCCTCCCTGCTTGTCCAGTGTGAATACCATGAGCTAAATGTGCGTTCAAGGACCCGCCTTTAGCACATTTTTGAATGCACATCACATGCCTGGTGTGAAAGTCACTATAGAGATCATTCATGAAAACATCTACAGTGAATTCCTGTTTAATCTGATCTGAGGGAGTCGTAGCAGATGGATGGTTTTAGGCCTCTTAGCGTTCTTTTAAAAGCAAGTTTCTAACCAACTAGGAAATATTTCTATTCTGAAATATTAGGCTATAATTCCATGCAGCTCTAGAAACAGCAGTCTGATGCATTTTGTCGGGTTTCGTGTTTGTCTACAGCCACTGTGGAGAACCTCACAATGTTCTGGTCGTCGATGTAGTCAATACTCAGGGTCCTCATGGCGTCGATCAGCGCCTGGATGGCAGTGACGATGTTCTGGTTCACCAGTTTGATGAAGCCCTTCCTGTCGGATTCGCTGTAGCCCGACCCGTGGATTATCCTCATCTGCTTGATGAAGGTGCTCTTCCCGCTTTCACCGGTCCCTGACGGATGGGACCAAAAGGTGGAAAAAGAAAGTGAGAACCAAGGAAAAGGAGGGAATTCTATGGCACAGGGGGGAAAAAAAGACTGCAGCTATATGGGATTTTTAGAGCAAGATTTTGTCTTGAAGGTGAGTATTTTTGTCCCCCAGGCAGGAGATGGTCGATGGTGTAAATATGGTCGGTGTCTTCCTGTGTGCGCAATGTAGCAGCACATCATTTGTTTCATCTCATTAGTAAAGACATTTCTTTGATTCTGCTGTGCAGTGATATCATTTTAAATGTTCCTTCATGCCTGTTAGTCCTCTCACCAAAATGCAACAGAAATGATGCACAAAAGTCTTTACTCTAAGTTACTTTTGCGGTAATCCTGACTGCTTTTTGCTCCTGATTGAAAATTCTTCTGCATAAGTGTGTCCGCTAATAATCAAGAGATTCTAAAATTGCTAACCATTACTCTGACCTTTCCAGCAGGATAGCGAACTCCTCACAACCCAAGCTGCAGCTGTAAGGACGCCGACCTTTTAATGTACTCTTTTAGGTGGAATGTCTCATTTTAGACAAAGCCACCCCTCAAGATTTGATAAAGTGCCCTTTTTTGATGGAGCTTAAAGAAAAACTGCCCTCAGAAGATGCTTACTAATCACTGCAGGTATCAAAGATGGCCCTCTGCACTTTCTGACTGATTTATTCCTCTTTTATGGGCTTTACACAGCTCCTCGCTATCTAGAGATTGCGTTTTCAATTTTCTAACTAACTGGTAGAACCGATGAGCTCTGTAGTTTCAAGAAAACAAATCACCGTCTCGTCTTTGAGTATGAGGATATAAGGAAACCTACCCAAGTTTCATTTTAATGAGGAAAAGATTATCAAATTGATTCATCAGAGCAGCAGCTATGTGAGGAATCTGAAGAAGCAGTGGCTGTGATGAAGGATCACCACAGCTGAGAAGAAACACCAAAGCTTTAGGATCCACCCGGCCTGATACTTTAGTCATTTTCAAGCGTGAGCAAAGCGACGAGTGAATTTAAGCAAAAAAGAAAAATCCGAAACAATTTTTACTTGTATACTATATCCACGATGACAAGATTTGATCTCGGTTTTTTTTTTTTTTTGCTTTATAAAATTCTCCCAAAGTTGAACTGCAGAAATATAGAAAAAATTGTAGTTTGTGTGGGGAGATCAATAAGATAATCAGCTACCAAACATCAGGTGGAATATTTCTTTTTAATGTTAACTTTGTCTAAAATTTTGATTTAGCTGGTAACAGACAAACTACCGGTACTAATCAAAACAAAAATAAGATCATATAGGTAAAATCGCTTTACTACCTAGATGGCTAACAAATACTTAAGCTATGTTTTTTTTTTATTCAATAATTAAAAATACAGCCTTTAAAATTGTTATAGAGTGCTATTAAAAAGTTAGTACGTATTCTTTTATGAATACTTTCACTTTTCTTTTATTAGCTGAATAACATTTTTTTTTTTAAAAAGTATCACAAGAACAGTAAAGGCATTCATAAATTGAATTGTAAAATAAAAATATTTGGGGGGAAACAACTGCAATAGTCCCAAACATTGAAATTACCTAATAATACTATCTGAATGTTTAGTTTAAAAGTTTGATTATTAAACCACGATTAATTGCTAGGCTGGTTGCAAATTGAAGTTCAAATCATTATTTTACCCATTAAATGGTTAGACGATTAGCCTGTTTACATGCCAATCCATTATGTCATGTTAGCTTTTTTTGTCCCTCCGTGGCACCTGTAGATGTTATCACTTAAACAAAGTGGCTAAATAAACTTTTGGGTAATTTTTTTTAACAATATGACTATATTTATAAAACTTTTAATAAATACACTCAAACTGTTATGTGACTTTTTTTTTACAGCTATGTACCAAATTACTGAATGATACACGGATTTTAACCATAAAGTATTTACAAGATAATGAAGGTTTTTCGAACAACTACAGAAACTGTAGTAGCGGCCAGGCAGAAATGATGTTATGTTAAATTCTTACCTAAAAGCAGCAGCTTCAGCTCTCTGTGAAGGTTTCTTTTATCACGGCGAAGTTGTCTTTCTATTTCTCTGTGTATTCTCAGCTTCTCCGATGCCTCGCCTGACGTGCAGCACTCGTCCATTTTTGTCAGAGCCGCTTTGTTGTTTAGCTAGGAGTAAAAAAGCGCGCGTGCGGTTACGTTTTTTTTTAGTGTCGGTTCTGCGAGATAAACTTGAGAGACGGAACAAGTTGGTGACTTTTCAGCCAGTCAGTCATTCTTCCTCATGTGGGATCCAGTTCAGGTGCATTTCACATTCCTCCTGTGCGGGAGGCGGGCACTGGCTGAAAGGTGATGCGATGAAAGCACCTGCATTCTCGCTTCAGAAGCCGTGATTTGATGCCCTCTGTGCCTCAGAGGATCATGGGAAAAAAAGAGCAAACCTTTCAAACGAGCTTTTTCTCTCCAAGTTTTGGTGAAACCAGAAAAGTGATGAATTATTCTCAACAATCTCAGAGCTTTATTTAACATTTTTACTTCCAAAACCATTAAAGGTCACTTTTCTTGTTGACCCCCTTTAGTCTTGAACCTGTCCTGTGGGGTAAAAGAAGCAAACAAAAAGAAATACACCCACACAATTACACTAGCATTGTTTGAGGTGTTTGTTGCTTAGATATTTATCACACAAGTTCAGGTGGAGTCAATAATCACTAAATGACTCATTACTACCAGACATGATCAGCAGGATTTTCCTTGAAAGGAAAGAATCTTGTATCTCCTTTATCCTTCCACTTTCTGTATAAAGTGTTTTAAAATTAGTTCATTCCTGTTATGTAGTATGGGGATCAAATCCCAGGTGTGACATTGAGCCGTTGGACAAGGCACTCCTCGCAAATGAAGTACTGCTTTCAAAGGCCAACCTTTCCTCTTTCACAGTTTCCGATAGCTTTTTTTTTTTTTTTTTTTTTACATGATCAGGTATTAACTGATCTAGTGTGATTTATGTCTCTGCAGGTGTCACCCTCCTAACTGGCGGACAGGTGGAAGTAGTTCTCTTTTAGGCTCAGGCTTTATGAAGTGTCTGCTGTTGAACTTCCTCCTCTACGTTGATGACACGCTTGTGTTTGCTCCACCTCCTTTTTTGTGACAATTCATTTAAAGTGAGCAGAAAACGCTTGTCAGATTTATGCCAAATTGCTTTTCAAGAATAAATTCTAACACAGTTTGGTTTCTAAATACAAAGATTTGAAACTGAATTTATTACTTGTTTTAAGGTGAATTTAGGCAACAACAACAAAAATAGCACATTTATACTAGATCTGAAATGTGAATTTTTCTTTGCTCACAGCCAAATACATTTTGAGATCGATAGCCAGCCCTTTAAAGTAGATCCTTGAAGTGTAAACAAAGAAAAAAGGATACAAATTAAAACATGTTTTTAAAGACTCAATCCAATGAAATTTGTGTTTTTAACATGCTTTATCTGTAAACGGTAAGCATATCTTTAAAATTGAGCTGTAAAATGCAGACATGCATTGAATGCATGAGTATTTATTTATTCAAATCGCCTTGAATCAGGAGCAGATGGAAAAATGCAGTTTAAAAAAAATATATGGTATTTGTTATGTAGAAAATACACTAGACAACAAGCTCTCTGCTCCACTCCATTCTGATGCATCCACTTATAGGCAAAAAGATCCATGTACGGTTAGTTTTTGTTTTCCTCGTCTGAGCTGGTATCTGGCTCAAAAATGTAAGGTGGGATAGCTCTGACTTTAGTTTCACCAGTAAAGTAAAGCTAGAAGGAGAGAGTGTAAACAGAGAGCTTTCACCACCGGGGAGGGGAAGGGGGGTGGGATTGCTCTGCCCCGCCCACAACTCGGATGCCAGTTTCTACTACTGCCAGTCTGCAGAAACGATGTCAGAGAAAAGGACGCAGGATTTTAGATTTTGGCTAAAAACGGCATCATCATAATAAAAAAACCACTCGGGAACACTTTACAATAGATCAAGATGATCAGAATGGGACGTTAAAGTGACGAGGGCCGACTAAGAGAAAATATTTTTAATGAATTCTCTAAATGTGTAAATCTTCATAAAATACATTTTTTTCCAGATTCTGAGTTTTTTTTTTTTTCATATCTTCCTTTTCTGCCACTTAAAAACAATAGGAAGTTATTTAGCTTTATTTTTTTTTTTATTTAAAATAAGATTTTAATGTATTTTAATATCACAACTTCAAATGTGTTTTCTCCTCAGTTTTTTGGGGGGGGAAACAAATATATATTTGTAGATCAGCATCTTATTAGGAGTTTGACTGAATCTCGTTGGAACAGCTGCAGGTTAATGCAAGACAATGTTCTTTAAAGGAAAGAAAAAATGAGAAGATTCATATTTTTTTCTTTTTTAAAGCAATAAAAGTAATGACTTCATTACTAGTTTTTCACATAAAAAAATGCATCCAAATAGGCAATAATGAGGATTTACTGTTTAATATTCCGCTGCGTGAATGTAAACGCTTTAGATATTTTTTGTTGTTGGATCACTTTTGTACGGAGCCCGTGTCATGACATTAAAAAAATAAAATATATCTCGTTCCCACAGATTAATAACTCGTTCCCACAGATTAATAACTCGTTCCCACAAGATACTATTCCGTTCCCACAAGATACTATTTCGTTCCCTCGAAATACTATTTCGTTCCCACGAAATGATTAACTCGTGCGAACGCAATAATTAATCCGTTCAACGCAATAATTAATCACGTCATAAGTCAATTACACGGATATGCTTTCAGTCCGTCCGGCCGCAAAAGCCGCTTTCAGCGGTAACATCCGTCTCTTTGTGACCCACATTCGTTCAAGAAAGGAAAAAGAAAAACAAGAAGGATCAATTTATTACTGTCTCAATGAATATAAGAAAAATTTCACAAGATTTGATAGCTACGCTGCTTTGCCATACGATAGCTTCTGCTAGGCTACTACTACTAGCTTAGCTCCCCGCGGAGCTCCTTGCTTGTCATGCCGGCATTCGGGCAACTGGCTGGTCGGTAGACAGCCAGCCAGCTGATATTGTAGTTTAGGGTCGAATAGGAATAATAATATTCAAGACTTGTCTTTTATTAACATACTCTTTAGCAGTCAGTCGCTTCACATTCGAAGGCTATTAGGCTACATGCTAACTAACTAGCCGATCGGTTATCCTGTTATTTACGTCATAGATTTACAGCAGATACCTTCACATTTCTGTCTGTGTGTGTGTCTCATTACATTGCATTGAGGACATGGAGGATGTTTAGAGATCAGATTTATTTATTTTAAAAAGCACAAAAGCATCCATCGGACTTAGCTTTTAGCTACTAGCATTACAAACAAGGCTGCATGCATCCGGCATTCCCAGCATGCATTTCGGCCAATCACCGTGTCCCTGTAACTGAAGTGTAACAACAAGACCAATGATTTGCTGATCAAAAGCACGTGGGTAAACGTGATGCATCATGGGGTATATTGTTCGCAGCCATGTTTGTGATGCTAAAAGCTAAGTCCGGTAGGGGAAGCATTCAGGCTTATCTTATGATATTTTCCTGATTTTTATCGAGACAATAATAGATCGATCATTCCTGCTTTTATTTTTACGCCCAGTGAATGTTCACAGAGACACGGAAGTAGCTGCAGAAAGCGGCTTTTGCAGCGAGATGACGGAGAGCGTACCAGAGGATGATCATCATGTGAATACCGTACCGATGGATGCTATGCTTTTGTGCTTTTTAAAATAAATAAATCTGATCTCGTCTTGGGGTATCGGTCAGCCATATTTGTTGTGCTTGGAGCTAAGAGGTAAGTGCGTTTGGCGAAGCAGTCAGCTTAATATGATATTTTTTCAGATTTTCATTGAGAAAATAATAGATCGACCATTCTTGCTTTTATTTTTACCCCTATTGAATGCTCACAGGGACACGGTCGTAGCGGCAGGAAGCGGCTTTTGCAGCTAGATGACGGAGGGCGTACCAGAGGATCATGATGTGACTACGATGGAATGGATGCTTTTGTGCTTTTTAAAATAAATAAATCTGATCTCTAAACATCCTCGGTGTCTTCAATGCACTGTAATGAGACGCACACAGACAGAAATGTGAAGGTATCTGCTGTAACTCTATGACATAGATAACAGGATAACCGATCGGCTAGTTAGTTAGCATGTAGCCTCATAGCCTTCGAATGTGAAGCGACTGACTGCCAAAGAGTATGTTAATAAAATACAAGTACTGAATATTATTATTCCTATTTAACCTTAAACTACAATATCAGCTGGCTGGCTGTCTACCGACCAGCCAGTTGCCCGAATGCCGGCATGACAAGCAAGGAGCTCCGCGGGGAGCTAAGCTAGTAGTAGTAGCCTAGCAGAAGCTATCGTATGGCAAAGCAGCGGAGCTATCAAATCTTGTGAAATTTTTCTTATATTCATTGAGACAGTAATAAATTGATCCTTCTTGTTTTTCTTTTTCCTTTCTTGAACGAATGTGGGTCACAAAGAGACGGATGTTACCGCTGAAAGCGGCTTTTGCGGCCGGACGGACTGAAAGCATATCCGTGTAATTGACTTATGACGTGATTAATTATTGCGTTCGAACGGATTAATTATTGCGTTCGCACGAGTTAATCATTTCGAGGGAACGAAATAGTATTTCGAGGGAACGAAATAGTATCTTGTGGGAACGGAATAGTATCTTGTGGGAACGAGTTATTAATCTGTGGGAACGAGTTATTAATCTGTGGGAACGAGATATATTTTATTTTTTTAATGTCATGACACGGGCTCCGTACTTTTGATATGGAAATGATAAACTTGTTCTGAGCAGGTTTGACTCAGTCATTTTAGATGCAGGTGTTTACTTTCAGCTCAATTCTTTTTTTTTTGGGGGGGGGGGGGGGGGGGACTTTTTGCATTATTGTGGCCTTGTAGAAGAGGGTCCGCCCTGTGACTGGAAGGTCGTGAGTTCAAATCCAGGCCGAGTCGTGCCAATGACTAATAATGGCATTAAGGGGGTTGGATTGGGGGGGTTAAACCACCAATTTTTTCTCCCCATTTGTTCCATAGATGGAACAAATTTCACACAGCTAAGTGCGGGACAGCTACTGGGACTTTAACCAACAGTAAACCATAGACCTGCACAGTAAATTGTAAATTTATCGTTGTCGCGATATCAAGCGGTGTGATGTGCATATCGCAAAAGACTGCAAAAATTGCATTTAATGGTTACCTTAGATGTGCAAAACAATCTTATGGCAGCTTGAAGTATTTAACCAATCAAATAAATCCCTTAATGCATTTGACCAATCAGATGGAGCCCCTTTTATGTTAGATGCTCGCTTGCTATGTATTGCTACGTTCACACCGCAGGCTGAAGCGACCCAATTCTGATTTTTTTGCCCCTATGCGACCTGTATCTGATCTTTTCATGACAGTCTGGATGACACAGATCCGATCTTTTTCAAATGCGACCCAGGCCACTTGGGTATGTGGTCCTGAATCCGATACGTATCCGATCTTTTGAAATGCGACCGCCGTCTGACCCGCCAGGCCACATGAATCCGACCCTTGTTGATTCTTATTTAAACTGTTGCAGTGATATGGAAATGATGTTTTTGGTTGTTTTGCTGTTTGTTCATGTATCGTAAGTTTTATTGTCATCGTAATATTGATCACTAATATCGCAACTTTTCCTCGTGCGGCCCTAGCAAGCTGCATTTCCAGGATTATCAGTTTAGAAGCAAAACATTTCATTTAAATACATCTTTTTAGGGTCTGTCCTCTAGAAAATGATGCTGTCGTTTTTGTTGCTACACCTTTTTTTTTGTCCATACAGGACTGAAAAAATGTGGAGCTTCTGCAGCAGACGGATGAATACCAGCAGAGGTTTTGATGAAAACCCACCTCTGGGTCCGCGGATGAAGCAGCCAGAAAGAAACACCCGACTTGAAAAACTGTCAGTTTATTACAGCTGATTTGTAAACAGAGTGAGAACCTTTAAAACAAATCGACCACACGCTTTATTTATGCATCTGCATCAAACCCCAGCAGTGACATAAATTGTGTTCATAAATTAAACAGTGCAAAGTAGAGGGAAAAATATGGTAGCACTGTAGCTTTGCCCTTTTTAGTGGTTCTGTGCAAAAAAATCCGCTTTGACAGCATCTTTTTAGGATCTGGGAGCGCTAGATTATCCCCTTAAATTACATGAAAGTTACTTCTGATGCAAACAAGAGACTGTTATTAACAAATGTACATCTTAAAACAACTTTTCTATTGTAGAAAAGGCTTTCTAGACACATAAGGCCCGTCTCTGTTAAAAGGATTAACAGTACAACGG
Organism: Oryzias curvinotus; assembly: GCA_023969325.1. NCBI lineage: Eukaryota > Metazoa > Chordata > Actinopteri > Beloniformes > Adrianichthyidae > Oryzias > Oryzias curvinotus. The sequence goes on from CM043717.1 coordinate 22,988,948, forward strand.
ATGAAAACATGAAAAAACTGAATTAAAAATAAAACAAATGCATTATTGTGTGTGGATTTTTTTTTTTTACAGAAGAATGCAAAAATAACGTTAAAAATAAAAAAATGAGCACAGGATGAATTCATGTTAAGCCTCCTCCTGCTCCTGAAAGGCTGACGGGGTTGATGTGCTGCACTGCAGTTGCTCTGGATTCACTTCCACCGTTTCCCTGAAGGAAAGATCCTCAAAGCTATCTATCGGAGGCCAAAAAAAACCTCCTCCCTCCCTCTCTGTGTGCATTTTCTGCTCCCATCCATCCACAAAGTGCTCCGCTGATTTGTTTGACTCCTCAGCGATCAGGCATTTGTAGGTCACTTTTCTTTTTCTGATTCAGTCCCCTCCCCAAAGTTGCCTCTACACCAAGTTGTGGTCCTCCAGGTTGCCCTGCAAGATGTGGTGCTTCACGGCATGGAAGACGAAGCGAATGTTTTCCGTGTCCGTGGCACATGTGAAGTGGGAGTAAATGAGTTTATCTGGATCGAGGCGGACAAACATGCTCAAGATGAAGTCTTTTGCTGCTTCCACGTCCTGCTGAGGGCCTGGCAGGAAGCGGAGAGACGGGGAAAAGGCAGATTATCCTCCGTTTACAAACGCCATCACTCAGAAGATGTCAGAGCTGTGGAAGCCTCTACTTCCAAATATCTGTGCTGATTTTTTTTAAAAAAGATTTTTACTTTTTTTTTATATATATATATTTTCAAACATGTCCTACCATCATATTCTGGGAAGTAGTCGACCAAATGTGAGTGCATGATTTTTTCCTCCAGCAGATCCTTCTTGTTGAGGAACAAGATAATGGAGGAGTATTGGAACCATTTGTAGCTTATGATCGTCTGGAACAAAGCCCTGCTCTCCTCCATTCGGTTCTTAAAAAAAGGAAACACACAAAAGGGGGCAAAAATGATCTAAACATAAAAAAAAAATAAAAACAGACGTGTGTGAGAGGAAATGTAGTAGCCTGCAATCCCTTGAAGAGAACGAGCCGTGCTGAGAGGTGATCTTTGTTTAAGAGAGTGATTAAAGAGCTCCCCCCACAGGTGCATGATGGGCGCTACCACAAAGGCTGAAATGTGACCAGAAAGCCACGGAGAGGGACGTCAGGCTGGACTCAGACTAATCTGGGTCATCGTTTCTGGCTTTAAACAAAGCAAACACTGTGTCTTTGTGTCCCTGGCTGCTATTTGGATTCCCACCCCCACCCCCCCTCGTCTGGCAGCTCAGCTCGCTCTCATCTCGTACGCAGCATCCTACCTCGCTGGTGGACTCGGCCAGAAACTGATCGTACTCGGACAGCGCCACCAGGAACATGATGGAGGTCACGTTCTCGAAGCAGTGGAGCCATTTCCTCCTCTCTGAACGCTGGCCGCCCACGTCCACCATCCTGCAGCCAAAAGGAAACGGCGAGGAAGGAATCGCTGAACACTGCAGTAAAACTGAATATTCTCATGATGAGACTGAATCCAATTCTGTGAAGAAAAACTGAACTCTTTTTTTTTTTTTATCAGTTTGTCTAGTTTCTTGGCCTTGATACTATAAACAAGATAAAGATATGAATACAAAATCCCCCCTCCAACAGTCATTTTTCAGGGTGTCAGAGGTCAAATTTAAAGATTTGTAAGAACACACTTGAAATCTATTTTAAGGCGGTATTTATAAAGCACATAAAAGAAAACAGTTCCTTCCTCTACACCTGCCTGTCTGACCCCCCCCCCCATTGTGCCAAGTTTAAACTGTTCTGTCTCCTTCATAAGGAGATTTGCACATCCCCGTTTTCCTGCACCGACAAGCTAATGAACTAGCTGGAGTCCCACTCCATTGAAAATGGTGTTATTAGTGTTTTAAACATGTTCTTGGGACATTTTTCTCATGATGGTGGACATTTCTGAAGAAAATGAAGATCAAAATTGTAGTTCTCCATATTTCTTTATTCAAATTATTGTAATTCAGGAGAAGACAAAATGCTGTTGGAAAAGACGGACTGATGTAGGTGCTGTAAGCCAGCTGGAGAGACTGTAAATAGGTGGATGATGGGAAATGAGGGTGGGCTTACTCCGTGCCAACTCTGAGGCAAATTTCTAATGAACTGCTGCCGCGCTGCAGAAACTATGTCCTAGAAACGACAGGTCTTTTTTTTTTTAATTTTGGCTAAAAATGGCATCATCATGGTTAGGAGACCACTTTTATTTTGGAAACATTTTTACAAAAGATCAAAGAATGATTGAAGTGAGACTTTATGCGATTTAGTTCACTAGAAATGTGTTTTTTTTTAGTGACAGGATATCGCATGGTGTTGATGAGAAACTATTTAGTCCACACCCACCATGAGTTTCTGTCATTCCAGATTCATTTTTGATCGTAAAATATTCTGCTGTGGAATTTGTAAAAAAAAAAGCAAAGTTTTAAAATATTACAAAACTTAATGCACATCATTTAAAACCATATTTAGGGGAAAAAATGGTTTCTTAAAAACACAACAAAAAATCAGTTATCCAGTAAAAAGTTAAAACCTTGATTAAAACAAAAAGGTAAAATAAATAAATAAAAAACCATCAGCTGAAAAGATTTTCTGTAAAAATGGGTTTTAAGAAAGGCTTCAAATTGGCAGTTATGCAATTTAAATAATTTATCTTTTAAATGTTTTTGTGACTGAGAAAAAAAATGCATCTATATAAATACTCTGCAAACGTGCCAGGACCAATAAGATACATAGTTCATCTTTTGTTGCTAATCAGAAATGAAGTAAAAAAAAAAAAAAATTTTACCAAAAAAAGGACAAAAATAGCAGAAACTGATTGCAAATTGTTTTGAAAATTCAGCTCATGCAGTCAAAAGTCTGACAGTATAAACCAACCAAACACAGGTGTGCTCACCTGAACAGCGCACTCTTCAGGTCAAAGGGGTACTCGATAATACCGGAGGTGGGAACTCGGACCCTCAGGATATCTTGCTGGTTTGGGAGATAAGCAGCATCCGTAATTCGGTCCAGATCATTCATATAACTAACAAGACGGGAATAAAAAAAAAAAAAAAGTATTTAAAATAGAAGAAAAGATTTAAGTCTTTAATTATCCATAATTACTGACAATGTAAATATATCAATAGCCTTAAAAGGGAAAAGGTAACTGAACTTTGATTGCAGCGTTCTGACTGCAATAAAAGCAAAGCTGGAAACTATTTGACAATCTCTGAGAAGTTATTGGGCTTTTTACACTCACTACTTAGCTGAGTCAGAGAGCTGGTATTCCCTCTTCCGAGCATGACATTCCTGAATTCCCGGATCACTCCACAGGCTCTTCAAGGCGGCGGCTTGAGGATCTGTTAATGTGGTGACCCTTTCCACATCCACTCCACCGATCATGCTGGCATTCGCCTGAACACATGAAATGCAGACTCAGCAAAACCGGCTTTTCGAGACGACTCCCAGCATATTCCTGGACTTCTGTGTCTGGAACATTCAACTGGAAACGTCTGTTTACTGCAGCTGCTGTTATCTGGACGTTTGTTAAACATTTGCAGGGGAGATGAGAGCAGCTGGCTTTGCTCCTCTGCTGCTCTGTGAGCGGCGGAGACCTCGGCCTGGAGAAGGCGCTGCTGCAGCTAGCTTTAATAAACCAGGGTTTGCCCGTTGCAAAGGAACAGAAGCAACTGATTACACAACTGTTGATCTCCCTGGAAGTAAAACTGACCCACAACTGTTAGTCGAGTCATTCATCTGCCCACAATGTAGAAGTAGTAAAGTAAAGGTAGCTTCCTGTTATTGTTCATTTTCAATCATCAAGCCAAAATAATCTCAATAAATGCAGATTAGTGTCGGCTTTTTCTACCTTTATCTCTATCATTTTGTTTTAAAATATGATGACAGCTGTAAGTCTGTAAGTCAGAAACCCCAGCTGCTCTCATTTTGAAACTACAGTGATCTTGTTTGGAGCGTCTCAGTTCCCTGTTGGAATGTGCACGCCAAACTGCAGAGTGGAGTTGGTTCCGCCCACCTTAGCAAAGTTCTGGCAACAGCAAAGCCAAGTTTGAAGCTAGGGACCACCTACCTGCCAATCAAAAACAATGACTGTCTGTCAGGGCTTGTTGTTGCTTGTCCTGTTTTCTTTAGGTGTGGTGAAACTCTTTTCTTCAGAATTTCGGGGTGGAGAACGACCAGCTCGATTCCTGGTAATCCGACTGGTTTGAAGGGAGGTTTTCAAAGGAAAACTGATACGAGTTTTTTTTCCCCTTTTTTTAGGTTAGCAAATGTTGCACACATCATCTATAAGATCAGGGTGTTATTGCACTCTCAATCAGAACCATTAACTGTATATGAGATCTGGACTTAGTCACCCCTCCCCCGTCACGTTCCCAACAGGAAGTAGCCGCTGGTCCCAAGAAGCCAAAAATCCTTCTACAGAGAAGAAACCGCTATTACTCAGTCATTGTATTTGTCAGAATGACCATTCAGGCTCTGCTAGCTTTTCTTTACACACTCTTGCTAATCTTAGTTTCTTTTTACATCATATCTTTATTCTGTAGTGCAGGTTCAAGTCATAAACTGACCAATCAGACGCCTCAATAAAAGTATCAAACATTTTAAATGTTTGACATAGTTTCTCTCTTTCAAGTGGTAGGGGTGTGGCCCTCCAACAAGCTCACTCCAGAGTGGTTTCAATAGAAATGTTGAACCCAACCTCTTCAGACTAGTTACCGCTTACCGAGGAATTCTGGTTCCAACATGGCGGAGTCTGCATTGTAAAAAAAAAAAAAAACTATAGGCGCAGAGTTGACCTCGTTCTGTTGGAACCGGACGTTTCTGTGGGTGAAGTCGCACTCGCTCTGTCCAGTTCTCATATACAGTCAGAGTATTCAATGGTTTCAAACATCATGAGTTATATATTAGAGGCCTGTCAGAAACAATACTGCAAATACAAATGTGGCAATAAATAATGAAAGCAACTAAAGATAAACTGTTATTTTTGTTCTGATCGTGGAGGTTTTGAGTTCTCCGTTCTAAATTAATTTTTTAGTAGGGGGCTTTGAAACTGGAATTTAAAGGGTTTAGCAAAAACATAATCCAATTAAGAAGAAAAGAAAAAAAAACTAAAGTACCCAAAACTTTCAATGAGGTCCCAAATAAACGTCGAAACTATCAATATTATTGTGTGTTTGTATTTTGTCAGAAATTCAGAAAAACAAAAATGTAATAGCCTTTTCTTTCTGCTGACAGAGAAGCACCCATGAAATTTGTCAAAATGAGAAAACGATCAATCAAATTAGGTAACTGATAAAAAAAAAGTAAAATAAAAAAAGATAGAAATTCCCATGTTGACACATCTGGGTTTCATCAAAACCTGAAGCTCTACCCATTGAAACCTTAAAACATTTGGAACCTGTACATGGAGGTGATTAATGAGCTCGTGCTTTGGTGTGGCAGGTGCAGAATCCTGGGCGATTAATGGGGAATTCTCCGTCTCTTTGCCGCCTGCAGTTTGCCAACGAGTATGGTTGAAAAAGACAAGCTCGTCCGTACACAGACACAACACTCTGGCAGCTGGATTGCAAAACGAAACATGGTTACAAATGAGCAGAAGTGCTTCACCCGTCATGAACTGCAACACGCAGCCAAGCAGAGTGAGCAAACCCTGCTCGTGCTTCTGTGTGTATGTGTGGTAAAACTTCTTTCTCAATCTGTCTGAGTGAAGCAACAAGGAAGAGAAGCGGCTCTGTGGTGTACCTCGTTGTGCTCGTACTTGTAGGGGATCTGCAGCTTGTCCATGGCCTGGATCATGGCCTGCATGGCAGTAAAAATGTTCTGGAACACGAGTTTGGTGAAGCATCTTCTCTCTTCTTCAGAGTAGCCCTGACCGTGAATGATCCTCATCTGTTTAATGAAAGTGCTCTTCCCGCTTTCCCCAGTTCCTGAAAAACAAACCGATAATTATCATCTCACACACACTCAAAAAAACAGCTGCAAACGAAAAAGTCATAGCATCTGGCAAAAATGAAAATGTCAATATTTGAAAACACATCTTTTTAAATACTTTTGTTCCTAGGGGACGTCATCTACATACTCCTCTTCTGTTTTTCAAGGCATTGCCAGGAATACTCAATTTCTGTTTGTTTGTCACTAAGGGACACACACAGTCACACAAGGATGCTCTTCTTCTTATATGAATCTGTCTTTTAGAGGTTATACATATACGTCACATTGTATCACACATACATTCTGGGGCGGCCATGGTGCAGTGGTAGGGCGGTTGACCTCCAATCGTAAAATTGCGGGTTCAATTCTAAATTGGGCAAGACACTGAACCCCACCTTGCCTCTGGCGGAAGGTTGGCGCCAGTGTTTGGCAGCGGAGCCGCCACCAGTGTGTGAATGGGTGCGTGTGACTGTAAAGCGCTTTGGGCCTTCGAGGAAGGTAGAAAGCGCTATATAAGTATACCCCATTTACCATCATCGGTGGATCTGTCCATGCATGCTCCTTTTCTCTTCAACTGTCCTTTAGGGGTTTTACTGTGAGGCTCTTCTTATATGAATCTGTCTTTTAGGGGTTTAACAGGGATGCTGCTCCTCTTTTCTCAAGCGGTCATTGACCCAGAAGAAGAGGGGTGATGAAGAACGCTCCACTTCTGGTCAATTGCCCCTCCCTTAAGTTTAGATAAATGCTCCAGAACCTCTTGGTCTCTTTCACCTTTTTTTTTTTTAACCTTTAACCTTGTACGCTGGAATTTTTGTAATTTGCTTAAGGAACACTGTATTTAATTTGGAAATGAGCTGGATGGGAATGTTGTTTAGGAAATGCTTACTACATCCTATCAAGTCCAAAGCCATATGTTTTCTCAGTCATGAAGTCAGCAGCTCCAACTTTTAACAACATCTTCCAGAAAATTCCGGCATCACTGTCAAATTCCTGTTTCAATTTCAATTCAAAAGTTCTCCACTAATAAAAATAAACTATTTCAATATTCATCTTTGTCGCCTAATTTATTCACCAATGTCAATTTTATTTTGTTGTAAAACTATTCTTGTTACAAACAGAAAGAAACCAAAAGTATAAATGTTAACCTTCCTCCACCAGTCCTCTCACACTGTTAGGATAAATTGTTACCCCTAAACCTTCCTTCCCACTGGCCTCTGCAACGTGCATTCAAGCAACCATTTACAATGAAAGGTCTATGTACATGTGCGTTTCAAGCTTCCCCGTTTAAAACTCACATTCACGTCTAGCTACGCACATTTCTAAGGATCTTTTTCAGGCTTAATGTACGAAATACAAACTTTGACCAATCAGGGACTCAAATTTGGGAGTAACGTATGGATGGCATCCCTTTTAACTCACAAAAGTTCCAAACGTTTGAAAATTGATCGTGTAAGACAAATGAATAATTGCAGTTTGTGTCCTGCCGAAATTCTATGTCACCAAGTCTTTCATATTTCTGAATTGAGCTGTGCCAGAAAAAGCAAGATTCACAAGATTTGCATCACTTTGACATATTGAGCCAAGCCTCTTCCAACTAACATGCTTGTAAACAATAGCAAGAACAAGAACAAGCAGCCCCTCCCTACTTGTTAAGTCTGAACAGCAAGAGCTAAGTTTAGCACAATCTTGAACTCGGATCACATACCTGTTAGAAACATTGATGTACTTCATCCTCCACCTTCACCTCTGCTCCCTGTGACCTCACTGTTCCTCTTGAGTTCCTCCCCTTCACACACAACTGACCTTTCATTTCTCTCCCATCTCAGACCCGTTCTCTAGATCTTTCTTCATCTGCTCCCACTACAGAGCACAATGTCATCTGCAAACATCATGATCCAGATATATAACCTTTATCTATGACATTACGAAAGACACACTCTAAATGCTTTATGAGTATTGTCCAACACACGTTTAAAAATATCGTCATATCAGCAAATATCTAACATCGAGCATCTTTTGTACTGAGCCAACAGAAAAAAAATAATTCAACTCGTTTTATTCATAAAGCATCAATTTCACAACTGAAGTAGTTTTCAGCTGCTTCACAGAAAGCAAGAAACATTTTATTTATTTATGTTTTTACTCTCCTGGAGTCTTGAGAAATGCGCTTTAATGTTAGAAATTACCAGAAAAGGGCACTTGTAGGTGAAGCCGGGGGGGGGTGTTGATATGGAGAGAGACCATAAAGAAGAGTTGCATGCATGGGGACTTTGAAAGTACGTCGGAGAGAAACTGAAGACTAAAACCGAACAGATTGAACCCACAGAATATCCCAAATTATATTTTATGTGTGTAAGATAAATACAGACATCACATACGCTATGTCAATTCAATTTCTATACGCTATCTGGCAGGTTCTCAAACCATGACTTCAGAGGAAAATACTTTCTTCCAGATGAGATCATATAACGTCAACCACCTGCACCTGAAGGTTGTACACCTTCTATGAGATGGAACATTTCTTCAAATATAAAGTCTGTTCCTCAAAAAGAAATGCCATGTGGAAGCCCATTATTTCCAAAGACCTTCTAGGTTAACACGAGATATAAATATATATTACAAATGTTTAGTATCAGCAAATATTTACAAACTGTATTGCCAGGAAAAACAAAATACTTACCTAAAATTCAACTCAGTTTACCTTCCTGTAATAAAATACTAAATACGTTTTTGAGTAGGTATGTAGTAAAACATTGGAATTAGATTCTATGAGGCTCTTTACCTTCCTATGTTTTTGGTCTCGTTTTACACCTCAACTTATTTTCACTTCTGCAATGTCAGCAAGAAAAGGTCGAAGTGCTTTTGGGTCTACATGAATCCATAAAATACCTCAAGAGAACCACAATAATAAATACTTTTCACTGGATGTTAGACCATTAAAGACCCACTCCAATGAAAATCGTGTTGTTGGTGTTTTTAACATAGTATTGTAGCGTTTTTCTCATTCTGGAGGACATGTATGGAGAAAAATCTGATTAAAACTGCATTTCTGAGTATTTCTTTATTCAAGTTGCTGTGAAACTAGAACAGATGAAAAAATCCTGTTGGAAAAGTCTTGAAGCAATGAACGTAAGTGCTACAGTCAATGGGCCACAAGCTCCTTGCTTCAACTGCAACGTTTTAACCAATAAAGGAATATACAGTGTCAAGTATGTCTTTGTCATGCTAAATAATGTCTGCTAACATCTTTTCTTCTCGCCAACACAACATTTTTCCTCAAAGGAACCTGCTTTGGCTCTCTTTTATTGAGGGCCACAAAAAAATCTTCCCGCGGGCCGCTATTGGCCCCGGGGCCGCACTTTGAGAACCCCTGATCTATTGTGAAAGCGTTCCCAGTGGTCTTTTAATATGGATTATGGCATTTTTAGCCAAAATTTTAAAACATAAAAAAAACTGTTTCGCTTTCCAGGACATAGTTTCTGCAGAGTGGTTCATTAGAAATTCACCTGTGTGACTCCATCATGTCGACATGGGGTAAGCCTGCCCTGACTTCCCATCATTCTTTTGTTTACACTCTCTCCCGCTAGCTTACACTCACACCCTAACATTACCGGTGCTAAAAAAAAAAAAAATTAAAAAAAAAGGAGCAATATCGGCGCAATCATTCACAGGTGAAATACTCAGAAGCGCAATTTAATCTCCATTTTCTTCTTATATGTCATCAGAAAATGCTAGAAAACATGTTAGAAACGCCTAAAACATGACTGTCGTTGGAGCAGGTCTTTAATAATTAGCAGTTTTAGCTAGTTTTGCTAGCAAACCGTCACTAGTTTACTTAGAAGTTAAGTACTGCGAGTACTTAAATAGTTTATGTGAAAATGGTTTGGAACTTTCTTTTTAGCACAAAATAAATATAACTTCGAAATACGGTTCATTATCAGCAGTAAAATGTATACACGTGAAAAAGAAAACTAATTCTAATTAAATAATTTCTTTAGGCAACATTTCACAGATACAATAAGTTATAAGTGACGTATTATTATTTTTAACATTTTTCCCCATTGTTCCGTGATTTGGAGTCCTGAATACTCCCTCTGGCACCGGCAATTTATCACCACACGTCTGGGAGAAGGACAGCAGATTTAGCTCCTCACCGAGCAGAAGGAGCTTGTACTCCCGCCGGGAATCCCTCTTGTCCCGCCGGAGCTGCTTCTCAATCTCGTCGTTGATCCTGCGAGCCTCTTTGGCCTCCGGGCTGAGGCAGCAAGCCCCCACGGGGCTCAGAGTCATTACTCCGGGATACAACTCAACCTTTCAGTGCAGGAGGGGAAAAAGAAAAAAAAAAACCCGCACGGTGATATAATCCTAAAAATTTGAAAGAAGCGATTTCGGATTGAACCAAATGTAGATCCAAAAACGTGTCAGAGCAGCACTCAACGTTTAGGGAGCAATTTAAGCAGTTTGCATTAAGCAGTTCCTCTTTAGTAAAGAGGAAACTCACACTTTTCTGCAAGTCTTGTTTTTACTACCCTAACGGCGGAGCTCCGGGTGTTGCTCTGAATATGGCGGAGATTTTTGTTTTGTTTTTTTTAGATAAAATGCCGAACTTCCCGGGACCATCAGCCTCCCTCTCAGTTCAGCGGATCTAGTTGTCAGTGTTGGATGGAAACCAGCAGCGCACCACGTGACGGAGGCCTGCCGGGAAACCGCGCGGGCTTGCTTTTATTGCATTATGGGAACATATTTCCGGTGTAACCGAGACTCTCACGGATGCATGAGGCTCGTTACCTCAGACTGAACACCTCAGGGCAAATGCATGCCGCGAGCCTGGAGAGGACACGTGGTACAACACGGACTTTTATTGACGGAACACCTGAAAAACTACTACAGACACCAGAGAAAAACAAAACTGGCTTCAGATCCTTTCAAAATAAAAACCTTTTCAACAACCAAACAGTCCGGATATTAAGAAAACAATCCAGCAAATGTTCCTAAAAAAAAAGGGGGGGGGGGGGTTTCAAATAATTAAAATATATTAAAGAAAACATACATTTCAGAAAACTTTACACTAAAGAAACTAGCAAGAACTTGAATATTACAATTTCTAGCAACACATTTCTTCCCATTCATTGCTGTATTGTGTTTTAATAAAAAGTTTTATGTCGTTTTGCAATTATTTTATTTCATTTTATGGTTCTGTTATACTGGAAGCTTGAGGCCACCGTACAAAGAGAAGCAAAAAACAAAAACAAATACATACTTCCATGCTGGCCTTTTGCTGTTTCACAAAAGGTTCAAGTCATGTGGGCCAATCTAACAACTCACAAAACTACAGCTTTCATGAAAATATATACACACTTTGTACAACTTTTTTTTTTTAACCTTCTTGCCTTAACAGTCTGCCGCGTTTATTTAAACTTTCAAAGAAAAACTTGAAATGATTTTAGCTGGCACTAAAACACAGGAACCAGCTATTCTGATTATATGTAATGACAACACAGTGGCAAAGAGTCAGGAGTACATTAAATATACATTATGTTACAGTCCTGCCAATTTGATAGCTGGGGTTGGACCACTGTTCTGCCAACAACCTCTAGACACTTTTAGTCTTTAAAAAAAAAAAAAAAAAAAAGAAAGGATTTGTCAATATTAACAAATCTGTGCTGACCCAAGCGTCCGTTTCGATCTGTTTTGATATACAAAAATAAGGCAAGTATTAAAAAAGGTGTTTCAGACTCTACTACTGCATCCTTTTACAACTGTAAAGGCAGATTATTTTTTAAATATGGAGTTAGCAATCCTAAATCCAAGCAAACATGGTACACAGGGTAACAGTCGAACTGACCAGTATTTTAACGGCAACAAATTGTCCCAAAAATAATCTAATTTTAACCAAAGTACTTCACTTGAACTTTTTCTTGCAAATGAACACTTTATACTGGGAAAAGGTTTGGGGAAAAAAAGGAACTTTTCTATAAACATGCATCTTGGTTAAAATATCTTTCCAAAAACAAAATAAAAAGGGGGAGAGGGGTACTGAAGAAAATAATTACATTCTGCATGCTGCTCTGTAATGTGGGAGAAAAGGTCCAGGGCTCGCTTTGAACATCAACAGATGGCACGAGAGTCTTAGGAAAAACCAGAATAGTCACACCAGCACAAAAACAGACTTTCAGAGAGTTAAAAACTGTGACGTATACACAGGTGACTGAAGGGGAGGAGGGACATCCACTAAAAGCAGAGGAATGTTGGCTCTGAATAGAGGAAGGAGAAAGCATGGCTTCACTCTTCTTCACATCCTCCCGTTTGCTTTCTAGAAGAAGCGACCGGAGTACTGCCTCACACTGAAACGAGACAACAAAGTCCATTCAAATTCATGAAAAACGGGATGCTGGCCTGCAGAGGACCATGCTCCACCCTGCAAACATCAAGACATTTGTCAGACTGAAGCCAGGTGTGAGGCGTTTGACTGACAAAGAGCAGATCAGTGATGGCCGCCTGCAGGAAGCAGCGCCTCGATGCCCACTCCATGGTTTAGCAGTATAAATAGTGAACCTGAAGGCAGAATTCACATTTATCTTCTTACTTCTTTAGAGATTGTGACAAAAATCCTTGAAACCTAAATAGATTATTTTTAACAGTCCAGGGGGATAGTCCTCTGCGAATAAATCCACCAAACAGACAAATATCGAGTGTATTGTGGTTTAAAACATTGTAGTAAATTGTGAGAAGTTGCCTCCTAGCATCCAGCAGAGTGAACGGCTCTCTGCTGCAGCACTGTAATGTTGGAGAAGTGGGAAGCACGTGCCTGTTCTGCAGCAAGTACTGGGCGTTCTGGATCTGGTCCTGTGTCCCCGTGATGGTGATGATACGGTCCTCAGAGCCCTCTAGTGGTTCGTCGATCTTGATGGATGCTCCGGACTCGTGACGGATCTGCTTGATCCTCTGACCGCCCTTACCGATGATGGAGCCCGCCAGCTGCACAGACCCCCACCACACCAGAGTGGAGAGACAGCGTGAGTGGCGTTTTCCTCTGCGATTGGTGTTCATTTTCAGTCACGTGGTACTCACATCTTTTGGGATGGTGACTTGTGTTGTGATGACTGGGCCTCCAATATCGCTGTATGAGCCTCTACCACCTGACAGGAAGAAAAACAACTTCATGGGAACGTCCGCTTTGACTTTCAAACAGTTTTCCGGTCAGGAAATCAAGCGTTTGGGACAGTGTAAAGCCATCTAGATACACCAACCTGGACGGACTACTGGAAGAAAAACTGCATCAGAAAACAAAGAAATAAAAATACACTATACAGATAAAAGAAAAAAAAAAGGATTGGTGACAAGAATTAAGCCTAGAATGTCCCAAAGCAACAGCTTCAAGAATCAACTAATACACAAACACTACAAATTAGAAAATAACTGTTATACCTTTTTAAAAAACAAGTAAACGAAACTTTTCCACATACCACTTGAATTTGTTGTTCTTAGTTATGGAGCTAAGTTTGTGTCAGTGTGGCGAAACATTAGCAGCATGGAGTGCGAGCTGAATGAAACACTGAGGTTAAAGCGAGTCCAGATGAGGACGAGGACGCGTCATCAGCTGCTACAATAACAGAAGAGTCAGAGTCCTCTGAGACCTTTGATCTTCCTAGGCTGCATTTGTAGGCCGCTTGCGTCACATCGCCGTCACTGGTGGTGTCCGAATTCAACGACTCCTTCAAATACGACTGCAGCCTTCTTTTTCCTGATTTCAGTGATTAGTCTGGTGTATCCTTTTATGCTGTCCATTCCCAAGATGCACTGCGGCTGAACCCGGAGATTTTGGCGGACTGTGAAGCGGGACCAGGAGTTGAAGATAATTACACCTTTTTATAATTACACCCCCAAGATTAGAAGTTCGATCAAATAAGACGGGAAAAGTTTGAGCTCCGTGCCTGGTTCACCACTCCTCTCTGTGCGGGACTCATGGTTGCTAGGCGACAGGACATTCGCTGATATAACAGCTGGAATTATCTAAAGGCTAGACTCCGGTCTACCTGCTCGGCCCGGGAAGGCGGCGGCCGTTGAAGGATGCAGCCCTCCAATTTGGACACAGTCAGAGTTTTCCTGTTTTATGTGAAAGCTCAAACTGGTGAAGGACAGACGTCTGTAGACCAAAAAACCTCACTGTTCCAGCTATCAAGATGAGTTCTGATCAATCCTTACATGTTTATGAGGCAGCAGGACAAGCTAAGCCACAAAACTAGGATGGACCCGATTACACTTGACTTGAACTCCAAATGTTACTTTTGGGTCGACTCTGTGTTTGGACTCGCTGTCAGCAGGACTTGCAGATGAAATAAAACTACCGAGCATTAGCTACGAGCAGCAACTTCATGCAGCGAAGCCGGCACTTTAACCAAACTCCAAGGTTAATAAACAGAAAAGAATGGGCTTTACTTGGGCAAGTGTTGTCAAATAAACACACATGTGGATTACAACAGGCAGCAGTTAATTTAAAGCATCGTTTTGAATTAGTGTGAAATGCTCATTATATAAACTTTATACTGGCAGCACAGTAAAGGAAGACGCACGTCATGCACTAAATTGAAGAAATGTTCTGTATTATAATGTTGATCATCTTAAAACTATTTAAAGACCCACTCCAATAATTCTGGTGTTTTTAACATCTTCTTGTGGCATGTTTCTGATGATTAACATACATATTATATATAATACGCTCATAATTGCTTTTCTGGTCATTTCATTTTTCATATCGTTGTGAATTAAGAGCAGAAGAAAAAATGATGTTTGAAAAGGAAGAGTATTTGTGATATAAAGCTCCCTGCTTTAAGTTCTCAGGAATGGGGAGAGGAAGAGGGGGCGGGGTTGCTCCACGCTTCTGCCGCTCTGCAGAAACGACACAGGTTTTTTTTTATTTTGGCCAAAAACGGCGTCATTATGATTAAAAGACCACAGGGAAGACTTTGAAAATAGATCCAAAGATGATCGCAGTGGGACTTTACTACCACTTATTGTCTTTCTTCTTCTACTGAACCAAAACAGCTTTTCGAAATTCTTTTTTTTTTTAGAAGAAAATAAGACGCCATGACAGATGACTGAAATGAGACCATCTGTGAGAAATAATAGTATTAGCAACAATAAATATAGACTATGTTTTAAAAGAACAAACAAAACTTAGTTTAAGCTTTAAAGAAGATATTTTAGCTATGAAATCCATTTAAATATTGAACATAATGTCAATTTTAGAAGCACTTTTCATATTCATATCAATAAACAAACATTTCCCAGTCATACTAAGATTGGTAAGTAAAATACAACTGTTCTGATAGGACAACATCCAACTTCACTAAAGTTGACTGACCCAGAGTTTAACAACAGAAATGAATAGTTTGTCATGAAAAAACAAAACTACTCACCATAACGGTCTCCACTCTGTCAGATGGGTTGACAGGGGAAGAAACAGAAACATCGATTAGAAATTACAACAAAAACGAGCTTTAGATCCTATTTTCTTTACAGTGGTGAACGACATGCAGTACTTAAGTTTAAACAGGAGAATTATAACAAGCTACAAAGATAAATTTGAATGCATTTGACAGGTTGGAAAACTTGTTACAAGTCCACGAGAAGAAATTGGTAAAAAAAAAAATTATATTTATTCAGTAAAGAATGTGGAAAGGCAACATATTTCATTTCTTAGTCCAAAAAAAACACTACAAATAAAACATATCTGCATTTAAAGCTAAGTAAAACAGCATGAGCATTAGTTTTCTGGGTCATCTTCACAGTATATTTTCAGGATTGTCATCTATCTATAAAAAATCTTTTGTTCCCCATTTTTTTATGGAAACAATTATCTCGCAGCTAAAAACCTGCGTGGAACGTTTTTAGGATTTTTTTCTTTTTCTTTTCGGTTTCACCTCATGTTCATTTGCTAGCCTGGTGAATCTCTGGACTACGTACTCGGCTGCTCTGTAAGTAACCAAGGAGACAACTGTTGCCAGGCAACAACAGGCCCACATGAGTGTGCATACACATGGAAAAGCTATGCCAAAACCTCTGTGCTTGCATTACCTTCAGAAAAAGAGAAAATGCAAAACTGTGATTTTGAAATCCTGTGTCCCTGCAGCTCTGCACACGGAAGACGTGAAGCTCACGGCACTCACCATGCTGTCGTAACGGTCTCCCCGGCTTCTCCTGTCACTGCAAGAAAAGGCTGGCGTTAATAGTTTTTCTAGAGGACTCTTGAACTCGTGACCTGTGACGGGACTCAAAGCGTGAAATTCTGCCAGCGAGCAGCTTTCACTCCTTTGACTTGAAAAGAAAATCGAGTGATACTTCTCACCTTGGTCTGTCATCCAAGCTGCTATGATAGCTGCCATGAGAGAACCTGTCTCCTCTGCAAACAGCGACAAAGAGCTGGATAAGTAAAGCAAATGGAAGACCTTTCTACTAAGAAGAAAACATTTGGTTTTAGTTCTGGACTACAAATTCTTAGAGGGTTTTCCCGAAAAGCCCCGCCTCACTTAGACTAGCATCAACCGTCAGCCAAAATTGGAGCCCCCCCACTCCTCACCCTCTTGGCGGCGGCGGTGGAGGAAGAGGCAGGTTGCGTGCCCGGCTGCCCCCCCGTATCCCTCTGCTTAGTGGCGGTGGGGGACCTCTGCGGGGACTCAAGTCGTCGTAATCCCGTCTGGAGAGGGGCGGGGGTCTGCTGCCGCGTGGCGGGGGCATGCGCTCGAACCCGCCCCTCACGCGAATGGGGAACCCGCCCATGGGCCGCCTCCCCCTCTCCTCGAAGAGCATGGTGAAGCCGCCGTAGTCGTACGTCTCATCGTAGAAGTTGGGGTCGTACGGCTGGGAACGACCTTTGATGGTTGTCTGGAAACGGAAGAATAAAAGACTGAGGAGGACATTTCCAAAAACAAGAGGCCAGCTTTCTGTCAACCCACCTCAGACACCAGCTCCAAGATTACTTTGATGCATTCAACCACACGTTCTGGCTTTCCTCCCACCAGGACAACTCTGTCAGTGGAGTGTGGGCAGCACTCCTGGAACAACTTGATGGTGGTCTGGGTGTTCTGAGCACAGACACGTCACAATCGTACACCCTCTTAGATAAAGAGAAGTGCATGTACACAGGAAACAACCTATTCAACAAATTGCACGTATTAGAAACAGCGTTATCAGGTCAGCGTAAAGCAGGCATGTCCAAAGTCCAGCAAATGCAGCCCGCATTCACATTTCAACCGCCCCGCGGGCTCCCAGCACTTTCTAAAAACAGTGGGATTTCTTGATTGGGATTGGCTAAATTCTGTTATAAGACACTAAACCTGTGGCAACACTAACCCTTCTGTGACACTTTGTAGCTCTTTTCTAAAGTGTCAACTATAAATGATAAAAAGTTGACAGCAAGAGTTGCCAGGAAGAGTGGAGTTTTTAAAAAAAATCTGAAATATATTTGGTTTGTACGTTTGATTACACAATATAGGGTTCAAAGAATGTCAGGCCGAATGGTTGGCTCAAACATTTTTTTCCCCTCTTGGCAAAAGGTTTGGTTGAGGATAGTTTTAGCAAAAATGTCCCACCTCTCTCAGTTCCTTGATCTTGGCGCCTTTCACCCCAATGATTCCACCTGCCAAGCTCTGGTGGATCAACAGACGAAGCTCACAGTCGAAGTCGATCCCACTGTAATGTTGGTACTACAGGCAGCGGCAGATCAGTAAAGTCAGTACAGCCTCTTTAATGATCAAAACACCTTCAGGTCAATTACATACACATCAATAAATTAAAGAGGACAAAACCATATTAGCATACAGAAAAATCAATGTTAATATTTTGGATACTTTTAGGAGAACTAGACCCCACGATTTAAACCCTTTAACACCAGCGACGTCGCCAGCGATTGCGTAAACATTTGAAGAGTTACAGTAGTCAAAAGAATGTCAACACTGGAGCTAAAGCTCTGGTTTTAAAGGGTTCAAGTCTGACTAACTACCTAAAAGGTTGGTTTCTGGACTTCATTCACACATTACTCATGAACGCCTACCTCTTCTAGAGTTGGTATGATTTTCAGCAAAATGTCTCCAATAGTATCGACGCCGGCGCTCACGCTGAGGATTCTGTCGATGTCGCCAGAAGAAAGGCAGGTCATTACCGGAGGTCACAAACCAGAGCGGACAGCAACACTCGATTAAAACTGTATGAGAAGCAGTCCAGTAAAAACTAACCGACAGACTCGCGAAAGGTTTCAAACTAAAAGAAAATGTAAAAAAAAAAGGAAAAGTACAGACTGCGAGACAAAATTATTCCCTTTACCCAACACTTATCTAATGAACAGGAAACATGCACTGAAATCTAAAAATCCTGTCAAATGATAAGACGGGCAGATTTGAGCGACTTAAACTGGCACAGGAGTGGCGGGAGGGAGGGGAGGGGCTGTAAGAGCGGACGAGATTTGTATTTTAACCATCCCACCACCAGCAAGATGGGGAGGGGGGAGGGGTTGTAGATTAAAACTGGTTTGCTATGACAACTGTGCCACCAGCACACCTTCTCACGGTGACGGCGCGGGGGGGGTGAGGAGAGGGGAGGGGCTAGAGCGCACAGGTAACGGGGTGGGGGCAGTAGGAAACAGTTACAGCAGACGGGGTTGAGGTGAAGTAGGAAATGTGAAGGGTTGGATAGTGGGAGGGGCAAGATTACCCACTACTGTGCGGCACAGGAGCAGACTGGAGGGGGGTGGGGGGTATGAGAGGTTCGGTTGGCTCATCAGATGTAGCCTTACAGGAATTTAACAGAGGCGATGAAGATGAGACGACACTAATGAGGTGGAAGAGCAAGGTGAGGTCTAGCGCCTCAAAGACCATGGGATGTGGAAAACAGTGAGGAAAGTGGAGGATAAGAGGGGTGGGGGGTGGGGGGGGGTTCAGGTAGGTCGCAAAGGACAGAGCAAGAAAAAGACGTCTGCTTTCCACAGGTTTCGAGGTCAAATCAAGACGCCACAGGGAGGCGGGGCTGTGGAGCCAAATGCAAAAACACTGAATCCCTGTGAGGAGGGTCAGCTGGAATGACAGAAATGCAACTCATTGCAGACGCTGAACACGGACAGTCAAATCAAAAGCAACAATAGACAGATTTTACAAGTGGAGGGGGTGTTTGGGGTGGGGGGGTGGGGGTATACTGTCATGTATATAAAAATGTTAAAAAATGAAACAGAAGGCAGGTTATCAAAGACATGTGTTTCACTCTTCTAATCAAGCAGTGAGGCAATAACTGGTGGGACATACCGCTCGGGGCCACTGCTGTCTGGGACTGATACACTGGCATTGTACTGCATGGGCCAACATGGTGATGGTGGTGGAGGTTGGCATTGGGCGGGGGGGCATTCAATCACATCGTGTCAAGTTAGACGCCCAAATAAGGAGGGGCACAGTTTATGGGCGGGGGCCAACCGGGAGTGGCGGGAGTTCGGGGGCGGGCGGAGGTTGGGCCAACGTCAAGGTAACGCAGGAGGGGCATGTTGATCCAGTACGTGGGCAACGGAGGTAGGTGGCAAAAAGAATACACAAAATAAACAAAATAAAAGTGAAACATAAAGAGGTAAAGGAGAGGGAAGAGGGGGAGAAGGAATACAGTTTTAATTGAATACACGCTGCTCTTTGTCCTACAAGGGAATGAGAGAAACTGGGCTGAGTGAAGAACAGGAAGCGTGACCTGGACACAGATAAGTTAAATAAGCAGGCTGGAGCAGCACACATGTCAGGCTTTCAGGCATTTTGTGATTTGAAGTGACATAAAGAAGTTAGTTGACTTGTTTGCGAGTTCTTTCTGCTATGGTTATCTGAATGATTGTTGCACTAATATTCCAGATTCCTCTAACGTTTCATGAAGCTAAATAAGCATCAATGTGTTCCGGTAGTGAAGCCTCCATAAAGTCTATTATTGGCATTTACTGTGTTTTTATGATTTGCCTTTCAAAATGAAATGTCCCTTCTTGTTTTTGTATTTTGTTTAAGAAATTTCCCACTAAAAGTGCAACTTGTATACAAGTTTTTCTTCTTTTTATGTATATTTTGGCTGCTGCGACTTATACACCAGAGAGACTTATAGTCCAAAAAAATAGTTATAAACTTTATCTGGGCCTGTTTTTGTGGAGTTTGAATGATTACAAAATAACCAAAGGGTTTTTTTTAGAGGTGATTTTTTTCCCCTTAATGATAAACAAAATTTAGGGCCAACATGATCTATGCAAGACCTGTAACATGGAGCGCAGTGGTCTAATTCACTTCAAAATGCAGGCATCATTGCAGATTTTGATCTGTTTACTCACGTCTGTGCGCAGTGCTTTTATGTTCTTTCCACCCTTTCCAATAACAGCCCCTGCATTCTGTGAAAGAATCAGAAAAAGCTTTGATCAACAGCAAAGGGGGAGAAAAAAAATTGTGACAAATGTGCCCCTTTTTTCTTACTTTGCTCTGAAGCAGCACACGCAGCTCCACCATCTCATCTGCGTTGCGGGAACGTTTGAAGGCCTGCTCCTCGTCCATGTCCTCAGCAGGGCGTTTACCTGACAGGAAAAATTCAAAGCAGATCAAACCTGGACCAGGACTGGGAGAGCACAAGGCTCAACATTTATGAACAGATTTTTTTGGAATATTCCTTTGAAAATGCAACCTGTAAATCGAAATAAATACATAAAACCCCATTATCTGCATTCTCATCCACCGACGGATAAGGCTTGATTCAGCAGCCAAGTTCAATCTGGAAAAGTTCCAGTGCTCGCATGTACCCTTCCTGGATTAAAACATGGGCAGGTCTGCTCAGACGCCACAGAACAGCAGTATGCTGAAGGAGAATCTTCAACCATCTGACATGTCCACATGCAACGTAATGCTAGCCAGGAACAGCCCCTCTCCTCCCTCTTGAACAAACGGCCACAGAGCAAGTGCCTCTAGTCATTCGAGTAGAACCACAAATACTTGGTTTTTCTTCAACTGATTTTCTTCTGAAAACTCCTTTAGGTGGTTACGTGTTATGATCAGGTATTTCTTAAAATAATCGTCTTACCATTAGTGTCAGAGTTGCTGAATGTAACGTCTTTGTCCTCTTGTTTGACTTTCATTTCCATAGTCATCGACCTGCAGCACAAAGCAAACTGCTTCCTTTACCTGGATTGGCTAAAGAGGACGGAGTGACATCATCATCAGCACCGTCAAAAAAGAAAAAAATAAATCTAAAAACACATTTACACATAGATTTGCCAAGATAACGCCACAAGATACCTTTGTGTCAATTACTGTCAGTATTTTACATTTTCAATATATCTCATGCACAGTGGCGGAGCTAGAACAATTTACATAGAGCAGTGTTTTTCAACCAGTGTAGTGTGCCGTGGGAAATTGCCCTCATAAACTGATCTAGAAACATTTATCATCTCCAGGATATCAGCTCTTTGTTCATCCAAACAGGCCATGATAAAACACTGAGGAGTTAGGAATATAAAAGATCGTAAAATACTTTTTTCTTTGCGTTTATTTTATTTTATTAAAGACATTTTGATAAGAATGATGCTACCGCGATTTAGCTGCAGCTTCGACTGTATTTTGGAAAAGTCCCGCCCCTTTAACTGTCTCCACCAATCATTCTTGGGGGGCTTAATCACATGTCATCAGTCTGACAAATCAGAAGTGGTTAAAGTCTTCACTTCCTTGTCCCGTTTTAGCTCGTAAAGTCGCTCAGTTACAACAAAAATACCAGCTAAAGCTCGTCTTTAGTGGTGTCGTTTTCCACAGAATCCGGTATCAGACCGTGGAACAAGTGAACAAAACCATGTAGCTCCGAAAAGCGATCTCCGGCCGTTTTATGCACTACATCTCCCATGATGCATTGGGTTGTGAGAGTGACAGCGCACAAGGAGATCTGTTGTTAAACGTCTTGAAACCAACGAACACACTTCAAACAGTTTTTAAATCTTCTAATTTAACTTTTATTGCATCTTTTAGAAAAAAAAAACAGCTGCAGTTTCCAGCTTTTTCTGCAACAATTATCTCAAAAATGCATGTGAGATTGTGGAGGGGCTGTAGATCAATACAGACTATGTGTTTCTCCTTTTTTTGTTTAGTTTTTGGATGCTGGTGTGCCGCGGGATTTTTTTTAAGGTTAAAGTGTGCCGTGGCTCAGAAAAGGTTGAAAAACACTGACATAGAGGGCCGGGGGGGGGGGCAGAGGAATTTGAAAGAGTGGCAAATGAGACCAGCAGAGTGGAAGACCATTACAGGTAAAAGGATCAAAAATACATATTTTAACTTTATAGTGCAGGGGTTGACATAGCCCGGAAATCTGCACTGGCCCACAGGGCCGGTAGATTTTGAAAGTTACTGGCCCGACACCGCGCACAGTGCAAATTCCGCGACACCCAAGCGACGGACGCCGCAGGCGGACGCACCAAGTGCAACTTTAGGGGGGTCTGGGGGCATGCCCCCGGAAAATTTTAATATGGTGCAATTTGGTGCATTCTGGTGACATCTAGCACTTATTTATACACTTTTCAATTACTGAAAATAGACCATATCAAACTTAAATCTGCTCTAGTCTGTTTCAGATTTTTTGAAGAGAGCACTGCAGTGTAGTAGGTAACACTAGTTAAGAAGTTTTCATGCTGCTTCTAATCACTGCTATTTCACATTTGTTCGTAATCAATAGTTAAGAAGTTGTATTTACTTTTTTGCTCTGACTGCCTTGAGGTTCTGCTTTTTGTTACTGTTGCAAAGTTACATTTACTTTTTAGATCCTTAATTACTACTGTTATGTTGTTCAAATTTGCAGTTACTTGTTGAAAGTTGCAAAGTTACATTTCATTTTTAGTTACTTCATTAAATTAAATAATTGAAAAATTAAATAAAATCAAATGACTGAGATCATTTGGCTTTTGACTAGAAATACTTACTGCTTACAGTGTTGTAAAGAAAAACAAAATGAAGTACTTTGACATTATACTGCATTTCTTTGATTCTTTGACATTCAGCTTAAAGCTTAGTGCATACAGTTTCATCTTCAATGCATTCATTAAATATCTTGCTGTCCATACTACTAATTCCACCCATTACTCCATCTAACATATTCCTATCTATTCCTGCCATGTCTTCCACATCTCTGCCATGCTTCAGTCTCTGAACACTGTTCGCTGTTGCGGAGTGGTGCGCACGCGGCACGTGACCAAAACAATCATGGCGGACGTTAAACTTTCAAAGCAATGAAGACGAGGTAAATCTACACGTTTTCACAAAACATACTTTATTGAAAAAGGTGAAAAATATATTAACCGTTAGATATTTTAGTGGCCCGAGCGGACAAATGGCTATGTCGAGTCCTGTAGTGTTATTGTTATTAATATTAAAACAGCAATTAATGTAGCCGAGGAACTAGTACTACTGCTTAAAGAAGTTCTTTGTCAATAAGGATATTAAGATTAATTAAAAGATTGTGGGGGCAAAGCTTTTTGCCACCCCCCTTTAGCTCTGCCCCTGCTTTTGCATCAAATATAGAAAGTGCTGCTGCTTACTATATTAGGTATAACATCCCTTTGAGTATGAGGGCTATTAAACAATTATTTTTCATTGTTTGCAGCATCAATTGAACTTTTGAGGTGATTTCATGAAATATAAAGCAACGGCATGATGATGGCCAAATGCCGTCATGGTCAATAGTTTTTCATAGTTGATGACTGAAGCAGCAATCCATGCAGAAATTATGACAGTCATATGAAACACTGAGTATCACTGGAAAAGACAATGAATTCATTCTATTCTGATTCACAGGAACACAATTCAATTTCATTTCCACTCTCTTCAAAATCAGGATTATTCACCACGTTTCTATTCCAAGCCCAATTTTATTTGGATTTGGTTGTGACAGTATTCACATACGGACAGATTTTAAGTGAACAAAAGTGAAACTTTATTTAGTACAACAGTGAATTTACTTTTGTTTTAATGATTTATATTAAGAAATCTTTGAATTTCATGAATCGGTATAGCAAATTCTAAGTGAATATCAAATCAATGATACTTATACTCATCTTATGTGTTGTTTGACATGTTAACATGTCCACCTTTTTTTGACAATACCAAGTATTAACAATAAACTATGGCATAATATAAGGATTTTTTTCTGGAAATAGATCACTAATACACACTTGTTTTCGTCAGCTATGTTGCTTAGTTTGTGTTGTCTCTCTCTGTTTCAGGAATCCGTTCAACATTTAGCCTAAATTAGGAATATAGCTGGTATAAATCTGAAGATTTATTGTAGTTGTGTTTGTTTTGCTTTTTTAGTTTAGCCTTCGCAGTGCTTAGTCATCTGAATTTATTTTCAAATGTGCCACAGAAATAAATACCTTTAATTAAATACTACACCTCTTAAAAGAAGATAACAGTTTCTGTATATGCAGCTGAATATTTGCCAACCCTTTGGAATTCTGCTTCATAAACTGCTAAAGCAACTTAGCTACTTTAAGGAAGACCTTTACCTTTTAAAATTGAAAGAATTAAAGGAGGGGGAAAAAATTAACTACGCTGGGTTTCAGAGTAGCCGCCACCGCGGGCGCGTGCTCTGGTGACAGCACTTAGCTAATGAAAGACACTTAGCCACGTAAAAAACACAATAGCTTTCCCCCGCAATTTTAAAATATGTTTACGTTAAAAAACATGTGTTACAAAGTATTAGAGAAGCTGTGCAGTCAGGTACTCAGATGAGTAATGCTTTAGAATGTACATAAGCGGACATTACTTGGCCCTTTAGCGATGCAAACATTACTTTTTCATGCTAACGGCTAAGGCTAAGCTAGTATGCCTTGCAGCGAGAGTCCACGTTGCGCTAGCTAAACAGCCCTTTCTGGACATTACCAACACAGCCGCCCTCCGCTAACCGAGTAAGTCAGCAACGCCGATGTGTTTTTAGTCACCTAACGCGCCCAATGCTGTGACTGTATATGCGAAGGCTGGGAAAACAAAAACAACAACTGGGGAACAGACCTGCAGCAAAACCACGTTCACTGCGATCCTCAACGGTCGCCTCGCCCAGAAATGATCGCTCTGACTGGATGAGCTCGCGCTGGACTTTTTCTCCAAACGGAGGCTCGCGCGAGCTTCGTCAAGTTAGCTCAGACGGGCGGGGTTAAATTAAGATAGAAACAGAAAGCTAAACCTGTAATGCCCGATTAGGGCAATTAGTTGATCGTTTTGTTTAATTCCGTGGTTTGTGTTCCTCGGTTTGGACTCGCAGGCACGCACGTCAGATTTCCTGAAGCCCCGCCCCTCCGGAGGCGCAGATTCTGTGCGCAGCAGCTGCTCAGGGATATTTGGGTTTTTTGTCACGAGTTCATGCTGTCAGGTTAGTTAGAGCTAACCATCAACCCACCCAAAGTGGACTATTTCATGTTTTGGTTGTCAATAAAAACAACCTAAACAACTAAAAGGACCGAACGATTGATTACAATAATCTTACTAGTGTTTTAGAATAAAGAACCATGAAACAATTGGTAAAACAATAAAAAATTAAACCCATAACCTGAATTAATTAATATTAAATCAAACTGGTTCAGAGGATTTACAAA
Source organism: Oryzias curvinotus (assembly GCA_023969325.1). NCBI lineage: Eukaryota > Metazoa > Chordata > Actinopteri > Beloniformes > Adrianichthyidae > Oryzias > Oryzias curvinotus. The sequence goes on from CM043717.1 coordinate 23,014,510, forward strand.
ATATTCAATCTAATAAAAGTTTTTTTATTGATTTATCAAAGGCAACAATCCTCAATGTTGTGAAAATGTGTCATGTTTACACAAATATCATATTACATGTTCAATAGATAAGGATGATTACACTCATTAGAGATTTTTATGAAGTTGACTTAAAATGTGAAACATTTACAATTTATATAGCATTAGACTTGAGCATTAGCACAATTTTAAGCACCAAATCGAAAATTTAACCGGAATCTGTTTACAAATTAAGATTAAATCCTTTTTGTAGATAATTTATCATTAAAAATTTGTATGATATTACAAATGCAGAGCCTCTGAAAGTTTATCATAAATCAAGCTAAAAATGTTCAACATCAACCAGAACATTTATGAAAAATGTGTGAAATGAAAAAGCAAAGTTCAGGTCAACTCTGCCACCAACTGGTGCAAGAGCTCAGACATTGCAGCAGTGGCACAAAAAAAAAGTTTGTCCTGATCCTACCTGAAAAGTAAAATATTTTTTCTCTGCAGCTTCAGGAAACACCCTGAAACGAAACCTTTTATTATTATTATTATTATTCTGATCCATCCCCGCCAATCTCATGCAGACTGAATTATGCACATTTACCTAATTAGGGCTATTTCCTCACATGTTGGGTCATGCATGCTCCCTCAGATGTGAGGATCTCTTGCAAAATAAAGAGCTCTCTTTTTCGCCCTCTACTATGCTCTGAGGTTACCATGGAGACCGATATAATTCAGTTCTTGATGTTTCTCATAAAAAAAAAAAAGCCTGCGTGCATATTTTCATCTGCAACCATAGCAACACTTGACATTGTCCGTGCTATTTGTAAAAAAGCAAGTCACCATGGCGACACTAAAGCATCCAGACTGTGTCATAGATCATGTGTCCACGGCTGCCTCTTTATCAGGGGGGGAAATGAAGGAATCAAAATATTTTTGATAGCATGTTTTCAACTCTCTGAAGACTCGAAAATAGGAGCAAAACGAGGTCATTTGGATAATAAAGTAGAAAAAGAAATAAGATAAGACTAATTCTGGGGGGGGGGGGGGTTGTCTGCACCAATGAGTGCAGAAAGTAGAAGAAAAAGGGAAATGATTGTGGATTTAGTGCTAAAAACAGAGAGGGCCATCAGCTTTACAGGCAGTGTTTGAAGTGAGACCTATTTGAAGTTTGCAGACATAGTATAGGTAATTATTTTTCATAGATGCACCCCGTCTTGTGCGTCAGCCGTACGTCACGCACAGGCCTAATGGGCAACCGTAGAACAGCGTTGTTGTGGAAAAAACTCCGCTTTATTCAATATACATCCAGAACGACAAGAGTTTAAATCAGTTTTTTTTCTAGTTAAACAGTGCTGTTATTGTGCAGAATATTAACATTTTGTTTGGGGGATTGTTGAAGAATAATACTATTATTATTGTTATATAAAAAATCAGTTGAGAATCTCCATCTTTCCTACATGATGGCTGGGAGATGCGCGGTGATAATCGATAGATGGATGCAGGTAACCTTCCTCCTAGAGCGCGCAGCATCACCACGCATCCTTACTCCGCTGTGCAGCTTTCCTCACCATCACCACACATGTGAAAAATCGCCTGTGGGGAGCCCAGCCTATTGATCTACCAAACATCTGGAAAACCTCCTATTTGTGCTTGAAGGCGAGCTAGAGTGAGACAGCGGCGGCAGCGGCGGCGGCGGCGGCGGCGGCGGCGGCGGGACGGAGCGCCCGACACCTTCTTCGTTCTAGGCATCAATATGCTGTAGTGTGATATAGCAGCTCTGCGGAGACGAGAAGGCCAGTCCATGGCATCTTGATTTTTTTCCCCCAAACCCATTTTGCACATTGCTCCCTGATCCCCCCCCTCCCTTTATTTTCACGCATTTGGTGCGATTTTTTTCAACTTGTAGGGGAAAGAAAGGATTAACTTGACCGAGATAACGGAGTGAAGAAACCTTCCCAATTTGACCAGATTCAGTACGGGAGGGGGATTATCGTTGGACCTGCGATGGACTCCAGCGCAGGGGAGCATGGCATGGCTCGCTCGGGATTGTTTTTGCTTTTGACTGGGCTGATGTGGAGGTTTGGCGGCGCTTGCCCCGAATCCTGCACTTGCAGCATCTCAAGGATTGTTTGTATTGATTCCGAGCCGGGGATCGAGGATTTCCCCGTCCTCACGTTGGATGACATGGAAAACATCACGGAGATGTAAGTGCACGCTCGTGCGCCTGTTAACTTGTCTGGGATGCTGCATTCGGTCGTGAGGGTTACATTTCTGATGAGGATCAGCTCCACGGTGCGCATATTAAAATATGTTTTTTTTCTCCCCCCCTTTTTTTTGACATCATGCAGTCTTGTTTGTGTCTACGTGCGTGTGAGTATGTGTATAGTGTGTGGAGATAGTGATTACGCGTGCGCGCAATGATGGCGAGAGTGTGCGTCAGGCTTATTTGGATTAGAGTGCTTTCCTTTTACAAAACACCTCCAGAGGTGGTGGAGTAAATGTTGAGGCCCAGCGCCGCCTCTCGCCGCCGCCCGAAAAAAAAAATTCCCTCAATCTTTCAGGACACAGATCCCATCAGTTGTGCACACAGCCGGGCAAGAGGCTACCGACACTTCTGTAACCCTTATCTGCGTCAGCGTGTAGGCCTGTGTGAACGTTACAACCCTGCAACTGCAAGCACCCACAGGAGAATGTGGGGGAGAGGTTTTTCTTTTTTTCTCTTTTTGAGGCAGTCAGATTGATGCCATCGTCAGTGTTATTTAACAAGCTTCCACTGTGAAAGGAGGAATTTCTTCATAGACGATCTTAAGAAGTCAGCAGAAAATTATTTAAAATGTACTTTTTTAAGATGACTTTTGTGAGGCTTTAGCCTTTAAAACACAACCAACACTCATATAGACGATGCTAAATGCACGAACCAATTGTTGTACAATGGATCAAAACTAGAGTAGGGGTGTCACAATTCACTAGGATACTTTGAAACTGCACATAGTTTCAGTGTCCCTCAGGTGGTCTGCATTGTTTGCCAGGATTTTAATAGTTCACCTATTTGTTCATTCTGTGCACCAAACAAGTTAATCGGTAAAGTCCTTCTTCAAAAGAATTTATGTTTTGGGTGTTTCTAACATGTCCTTTTGACATTTTTCTGATGATATGTATAAAGAAATTAAGATCAAAATAGCATCCCTGAGTATTTCTTTACTCAAATTGTTGTGAATCAGGAACAGACAAAAAAAATGCTATTTGTCACACAGAAAATGTGCTTGGCGGGCCACAAGCTCCCAGCTCCGCTCTATTCTGATGCATTGTAGACAAATAGATCTATGTACTGTACATCTTTGTTTTCTTTGTTTGAGCTGGCATCTGGCTACAAACTGCATGACTGGATAGCTTCACTTTGCTCACCATTTTATTACACAAACAATGTTGTGTTGGGAGAGTGTAAACAAAGGGATGATGGGAAGTGGAGAAAGGCCGACCAACAACTTAGGTAAATATCAAATGATCTCCTGCTGCTCTGCAGAAATATGTACTAGAAAACGACACAAGTTTAAAAAAAATTTTTTTTAATAGGTTTAAAATAGCATAATTCACAGCATAATTAAAAGACCACGCTTTGAAAACAGATCAAAAGATGATCGGAGTTGGACTTAAACCACCTGAAATAAACAAGGCTTAATGTTTGCTTGCAAATGAATGTAAAGGAGAATCGGCAACAGAGTGAAAGCACACAGACTGTTGGGAGGACAAAACAGAGGAAGTGACATAAGCACTGTGGAATTCAAGCAAATAATGATAATGCAAAAGGATTGAAGGATGAATCAAAATAAAGTTGAGTGGCATTTTTAAGCTAATCTACTATGATTATGCGACAGTCAGAGAACTAGTACGTCGATCTTTTTGGATTTATTAGGTCTTCCTGGTCTTTTCTCATTTCAGTAAAAAACATTGGTTGTAAACAAGAACTGGATCGAGTGATGTCACCCATTGAAAATGATTTACTTCTGGTTCAAATGAAATGAAGTCATTTCAGTCGCCATTTAAAGCCATGTGGAAGTCGCCATGTTTGAATCCGACAACAGATTCAAAGTTCTAAGTCAATGTTTCTATGACAACCACTCTAGCCAATCAAGAGTGAGCTTGTTAGAGAGCCACACCCCTACCACTTGGAAACGACCTAGAGAGAATCTGTCAATCAAACTCTTCAAATGTTCGATGCGAGACCACGTACCTTTATTGAGGCACCTGATTGGTCAGTTTATAACTTGAATACTTGCACTACAAAAAAAATATTTTGAAAAATTCGGATTAGCAAGACCATGTTTAAAAGAGGTTTCAGAGCAAGAATGATTATTGTTACAAATAGAATGAATGAGTAATAGATGTACATTTCTCTACTGAAGTCTGGGATTTTGGCTTTTTGGATATTTCTTATTTTGAACGTGAGGGGGGAGGGGTCACTCAGTCCAGTTCACTTATACAGTCAGTGGTTAAAATGACCCGAAAACAAGCAGCTGTTGTAAAAGTTTGTCATTTCCAGACACAGTCCATTTAACCTCTTTACGGCATAAGTCGCTAATTTGGAACGTACTGTTCAATCCAGGACTCAACCAAATTTAGCATCACCTTGAACTGAATTAAACAGAAGAATATTTTTCTGTATAATTGGAAAAAAAATCAGGCATGACCAGGTTCAGTCATTTTCTCTCAAAAAGTGCAGTAAAAGTAAACCAAACTAAAAGACTGTAAAATACATTACATTTCCTACCTGACTTGAATTAAGTTTGACCTTGACTAAAATTTCCCTTCATGACTTAATTAGATCTTTGTAAGGAAGACACAAGTTTAGTAAAAATAAGACAACACGTATATTTGCTTTTAAATGTTTTAACTTCTCAATTATGCACACCGTCCCATTTGAAAGGCTGTGGTTGTCTTTTAGGGTACACTTGTTTGGTTCACAACAGAGAGCATTTCTTTGGTAAGGTTGCCTTGCGCTCATTTTTCTTGCAAGCGAACTCTGGTACAATTTGCTGTAGTGTGAATGCAGGCAGATTCTTCAGAGGACTAAAGAAAAAGGGCACAAACCAGACAGAAAGTGACAGAAGCAGTCTTCAAAAGATTGAAAATATTGTGAAAACTAAAAATCAAGAATCATGAAAAGGGATTTTGAAGAGAAGAGGACAGGAGAAGCTAGATTTTCTTCTTTATTTTCATTTCAGTCGGTGCTAACAAACACCCGGCTGCTGAAAATTGTGAGATGTTTTCAGGCTGTTTGATCAGCCGTGAAAGCAACTCCAACTAAATCAAGGTGTGACTTTTTTCTGCATTACCATGAGGAATTATTTAAAAACAGGATGTGCTTCTATGCAGACTAAAATTCTTATCTAAACCTGGAATGACCAGACGTCGTGATACACCTTTAAGAGTCAAGAGTTTGTTAGATGGCTTAGATGCCAAAGTAACATCTAATGATTCACATTATCTTGCAGAGTCTGAGCAAGCAGGATGTTCCACATCAGGAGGCGGGGAGCAAACTCTTTATTAGACGGGCAACAGACATCTCAGATGTCTCTTTGCTTTGGTATCTCCTTCCTGGTCCACCTGTTTCTCTTCCTTGAGCTCTACTATTTGTTTCTTATTATTAGATATAATTTTTAATTTACTTCTTGTACCAGAAAAATAGTTGCATTAAAAAAAATCTCATGGCTGCAACCTTCAGGGATCTCCTCAGCAACTCATCAGTTATTTTTGTGATTCACATATTTGATCTGGCTTCAGCCTTGCATCCCTTCCTTACTCAACCCTCTGCATTTACTCAGACATTAGCCAGACATTCATTCATTTATCCAGACAGTCACTGGCACATGAAAGTACTGGATTGTGCCCCTTTGTAGGTGCATTTAATTTTATTTTTAAAACAAACAGGAGATTCAGGCTGCTGTAGATATACGCTTTTTTTATTGAGACTTTAAGCTTTCCACATGACTTGCTTAACTGAAATGAGTTAGCCAGAATATTTCAGAGTAAAAGCACCTTCAGATGTAGGACTTGGAAAAGGGAAACACGACCCCATGTTTCTCTTACCAGAAGTGCTATGAGAAAATCAAACATTTCCTTTGGTAGTATTATTTAAGAATTTAAAAAAGAAAATTGACTTAATTTATGTTAAGACGTATATCATCTTAAAATTTACGTAATTGTCCTCAAAAGAGTAAATGCACAGAGTCAATAAGCTTTGAAGACACCCATAGGATTCTGACAAAACTTCCATTCCTTCTTTTGCCACATTTTACTCAAATCTGGAAGTTTTAGGTTTGACAAAGGAGAAATATCCTATTGACTTTTTGATGTATACTTATTATTTTTCTTGTAACTAACTAATAATATTTTCAAACTCTTTGTTTTAGTTTTATTTGAAATGTGTATTTTAACGGCTGGTGAATGGACCAACGGGTGGACTCAACTTTAGCACCAAACAGGCAATTGTGTATGAAAAAGTGGCACAGCAGAATTATATCGATTTATTATTGACTAAAGTTTACTCCTCCTAACTTACTCCACAAACAACATTCCAGAAAAACTGAGCAGGGACGTAGGGGATGGAAAGTTTTGATGATTCCACACACCTGTCAATCAAAAACCCCACCTTTAATTATGCAAATATTGGAGCAGATTAGTGACAAAAAAAGGCAAACATTAATTTTCAAGCACAATTTTCAAAAACCAGGCGGAGTTTAATGTATTTTCTGCACTATAGGGCGCACTGGGTTAAAATGCATTGAATGGTCGATTTTTTAAATTATGTCATAAATTGCATCACACTATAAAACGGATTAACCCTTGTGATATCCTGGCACTTTAACATTGGGAGTTGGGTCATCTAGACCCACTAGACAGTACACTGAACCTTTTTTCTTCAATGGTTTGTGATCTTCACTGGTGTCCATGGATTACATGAAATCTTTCCACCTTTATCCACCTTTGTCATGGTAGGGAGAACACGTCAATGGAAGTGTGGGGTCATCTAAGATAGCATAAGGGTTAAGCAAGACAAAACAGTCAGAGATAAATTTGTCAATCAGTTCGACTATATGAACGCAGTTCATAGTAACTCTGGAAATTGTTCACTAACGCGCCACATTAGAAGCATTAGCTGCATTAGCATATTCACAATACACGTAACTCCCAGCCTAGTTTGGGGCACGTAATGCAGCTAAAACAACCGTTACTGTGACTAGGCTAACTCCTAACCTTGTCAGGAACACAGAAAAACCCCAGTTTGACACCGCTGCACCTTAGCCAGGTTAGTATATTCACTATAACACCCAACAAAACCTCTTGACAGAGCGCCGTGTAACTCTCAAAGCTGCCGTGACATCGCTAAGCACAACCAGAACTATTCCCTAATGTACATGTCAGGCACTCCAGATTATAAGATACACTGTCTTTAAAAAAAAAAAAAAAAATCAAGGCTTTGAAGTGGACAAAAAAGGGTTGTTCCCTTTTGAAACCGGCCATCAGTGGTTGTTTGAGAAACTGCAACAGTTGGTTGACTTCATTTTCAGCAATGTGAAACCTGCTGAATCCCTTTCAGGGTCACAGGTTTGCCAGACCCAACACCCCAAACAAGTCGCCACCTGTCTGTTGCAGGGCCAAACAACCACGCCACCAATGCACACCGGGGGACAGTTTAGAGCTACCAATCAACCAACAAAGCATGTTCTAGGACTGTGGGAGGAAGTTTTAGTTCCTGGAGAAAACCCATGAAAACTCCACACAGAAAAATCCTGGCTGAGATTCGAACCAGGGTCTTGGGCTAGCGCTAACCGCGATGGCGTGTGGCTCTGCACGCATGGTTATAAAAACTTGTACAGGTTACATCACGTCATGCAAATGAATTTTAACTTTTTAAGGGTTCTGCACTAAATTCCAAGAGAAAACTGTAAAACATTAATGAAAAAAGCAAACTTTTTTTTTTTTTTACTGTATATCCATCCATAGTTTTAATTTTAACAAAATATGGTCTGAATTACAATTTTAGGTAAGCACACATTTGTAGATTAACAGAAAAATAATGTGTGGTAAGATTTGAAATCTTTTATTAAAATGATTTTCAGATTTTAAGGAAAACAACATCATATTCATCAGCCAGTTACGCTGCACTTCCAAACTGTACATAGTTCATATATTGTGTGTAATTTGACCATATTTTCCCTTTTCTTTGACAGATACATCGCCAATCAGAACAGACTGTTTGACCTCAGTGACAGCAGTCTGAGACACTACATCAACCTCAGAAATCTGTGAGTATCATGCACAGTTTTCCTGTGTTTTTTTTTCCCCTTAAAATGAAAGCAGTTGTTTTGTTTCTCCTCCATCAGAACGGTAACTAGGACGAGATTGACATCTATATCTTCAGACGCATTTTTTAACAACACAAGACTTCAATATGTGTAAGCGGCATCCTAGCATCTCTGTTATTTCATCACACTCGCTGCCTCCTTTTGGCTTTCTCACACTTTTTGTCCCTCCTTTCAGAAATTTAAGAGACAACAATCTGTCAACGCTCTCATGGAGAACATTTCAGAACTTTAACATTACATTTCCGTAAGCGGATCTAACTTTCATTACACAACTTTTTTGTTGTTGTTACGGTTGCAGACTGTTGTCTGATGGGTTGTTTCACTCAAAAGGCTTCTTCTGTCTGGAAATCCCCTGGACTGTGTCTGTGAGAATTTGTGGATCAAACTGAAGCTCCAAGAAGAAGCCGACAGCCCAGATCTGACGTGCACTGATGACAGAGGAGTGACGAGAGACTTTGCCACCCTCACTCCTCCAGACTGCGGTAATGCTGAAGCGCTGTTTTACAGGGGTTTCCCATACTGAGCGACCTGAGGATATAATTCAGAAACATATATAAAAAAAAAAAAATTCATTCACAAATACATGTTTAGTTTAGCTGTTTTCATGTTACAGTGGTCCCCACAGTAGAAGTCACCCCCCAAAATGTGACAGAGATGGAAGGAGGGAATGTCAAGGCAGTGTGCAGCGCCTCGGGCTCTCCTGCTCCTGTGATCCTGTGGAACCTGGATATGCTCTCAACCCACTATGAGGTGAGAAGGTTCATCCAGATGATTTCTTTCAGTTTCAGAAACAGCTCGCTCGATTCTTAGTTTAGCTAAACCAAAAGGCCGCACTACTACTAGAAAGTCTGCATGTTTGTTACGTTTATGGAATGAAACGAGTGCCAAATTAAAAAAGGAATCTAATATTTCCTTGAAAGATATTCTGAAGAAAAATAAAAAAAAATCTGTGGTGTTATCAGAAAAAAAGAAGAATTGGTTGTGGGGGAAAAAAATCAACAAATAAAAAGAGAATATTATGATCAAATGCCTTTTATGATTCAAACAGTATATTTCCTTACAACTACTACAAATCCAAATGTTTCTAGAAGTTTGAATTTGATCAGTGAGGTGGAACCACTGACCTGTTTATTAGAACTGGACTGAGATCTTTTATCGCGTTCCAAATAAAATACCTGCTGCCTGCTGAAGCAAAAACCAAAGGCTATGTCCAAATTCCCTTTCTATTCCCTAACTACTAAAACAACTATCGAGTGCCCTAGATTTTGAAAGCAATTCAGACACCATGCTCACGACTTTTTTTTCTTAGCAGCAAATATGACATCACTGCTTTTCCAAAGTAAAAATCTAATAAGCATGAACATTTATGAAGACTTTTTATGAATCATCTGTGTTCTGATGATGAAAACTTGGATGATTTTTAAAAAACAAAGTAAAAGACTTTTTTTTCCACATGAAAAATCTTTCAAACCCAGTACGTAGTGGTCTATATTCACCAATCTAACGAGCATTGATGCACACTGGTTTTTCACAGGGACTTCGGAGAAATTACAATTCTTGTAGATTTGGACAGCTCTACAAATTGGCACAAAATGCCCTAAATAGGGCATTTAGTAGTGAGTAATGAAGGCATTCAGACACGACCTGTGACTTCTATTGAGAAATAATCACTAACACTCATTCATAATACTTGTCAGAGTAACCATTCCTGCTTTGCTTTCTTTTTTAATCTGTTCTTGCTAATCCTAACTTTTTTCCCACTATTTTTTCTGTAGTGCAAGTTATTCAAGTCACAAATTGACCAATCAGAAGCCAACATTCAAAACATTTGATTGACAGATTCTCCTTAGCCCCACTTTCCAGTGGTTCCAACAAGGTCACTCCTGATTGGGCGTAGAAATCTTGACTGAGAACAACCAATCGCTGCTTACTAACATCGTCTGGCTCCAATATGGCAGCATCTGTGTGTCCGGGTGTCAGAAGTCATTCATTTTCAATGGGGTACGTCACACTCGTCCTGTCCAGTCAGTAGGTGGAACCAACAGTGAGGTCCATTCCCTAAGGCGAGTGTGGCAGATGTAGAAGCCCACATCAAATGTGGTGCAGACCAAAAAAGCGAATTCTGGATTCGAGCGGATTCTGAAAACTTGCACGTGAACTCTGATGTGGTTTAGTGGGAATCTGAAGGCATTGAGACACCATACTACAAATCAGAAATAAAGAAAAAGCCAAGATTTCAGCAAAAATCTGAAGAAGTGTGACTTCCACAAAAATGACGAAAAAGTAAGAAAGCGGCTTTTATAGTATAAGACAGTCACAGACAAAAAAGTAAGTAAGTAAAAGTAAGAAACTGTTTTCTTCTTCCAGTTTTATTTTATTTTTTTTGGAGTTCCTGGTAAGACTTTGCGTCAAACAATAAACCCAAACTGCTCTGCTGTGAAACCTGCATGGTCCCGGATGTTGAAGCAAGCAAAGGTGTGAAAAAATGTCTGGTTTCTCATTCTGAATCTGCAGGACTATCCTGGAGTGAAAGCCCACTAATTTTACATTTTCAATTACAAAGTTGCAGAGCCACACAGCACTTTGCAGGCTGTTTCAATAGTGAATCTCCTCTCATTGCTCACTGCTACAAACATCGTCCTGTCTTCTGCAGATTGACCCTTTGGACACGGAGAGCATCCTCACGCTGACAGGCCTGTCATCAGATGATAATGGAAGGAAGATCGTCTGCAGTGTGGAGAACATGGTCGGCCAATCGGAGGCCACCTTAGAGCTCAACATACTCTGTAAGGACTGCATTCAGCCATACGTCTTAAGAAATTATACGTACAGTGCTACGTTTAATTTGCCTAATTTCCGCTGTGATGAGGTTTTAAATGCCGTTTTTTCAGACCATGTTTTTCCTGTGGAAGCAGAAAGCTCCTCAGTTTGTTATCGTTAGTGTCTCTTTGCAAATCTTATTGACTCTCCATGCTTCCTGTCCATAACTCTTCCTCTTGTAACGCTCCTCTTGGGTTACCAAACGCATCTTGCTTGACAAATGCCAACCTTCACTACATTCTCCTCCCCCACGTTTTCCTGTCGTCTCACTTTAATGGTTCATTCTATCATCTCGTCTGCGTATGTTTTTAACCCCGCCGTGTATCTGTGCTCAGAGCCCATGACTGTAGCTTTTCCGGCAGCCTTTCTCCTGGTGTTTACTTCCTATCACCCCCGTGATTACTCTTCCTCTACTGTTGCCTTGGTGTCAGTTCCCCCCGCAATCCTGCAACTGCTGCCTCCAGAGCGAAACCACCACTGGTGCATCCCGTTCACCGTGACCGGCAACCCCAAGCCTGAGCTGCGCTGGTACCACAACAACACCACTCTGGAGGAGCAGGACTTCATCCGCACCATTATCCACGAGTACACCGAGAATGAGGACCACGGATGCCTGCAGCTGGTCAACCCCACCCACATCCACAACGGCAACTACAGGCTGGTGGTCAAGAACGAGTTCGGTCAGGATGAAAAGACGGTTTCAGCGCAGTTCATCGATCCTCCTTACTTCAACACCACAGGTCAGCTCACGGTCCCATCATGTCAGCCCTAATTCTGAAAAGTCACAGCACTAATGGAAACATATCTTGTTTTTTGTGGGTTTTTTTTTTTTTTACAGATCCAGACCCTGCCTACAGCTGTAAGTGTTACATAAAGAACCATCAATTTTTCTAATAAGTGTATTGTGCGTAAACTAACTAACTGCTGTGTTGCCCTTTCTCCTTTGGGCTTCTTCTGCATCTCATACCCAGACCCTGGTATGTGTCTAAACACACACAGAGCGCCAACATTCCTTCACAATTCCCTTATCATGAAAAGAAACCAAAGTTACAAATATTATCTCTTAATTTCTTGGTTATGTGTTTCTTTCAGATCCCTCGCTTCCCCCTCTGGATGACAGTGTTGCAGTAAGTGATCCCAATCTGGTAAATACTGACGCGTTCTTTACAATTTTATATACATTTTTTATTGGGTTCACTATCTTCACCTTTTTCTTAAATTTAATTTTCTCAACCCAAGGTGTACGTGGTTGTTGGGATAGCTGGTGTGGCCCTGACTGGCTGTGTCCTGATGGTGATCATCCTGAAGTACGGAAGAAACTCAAAGTTTGGAATCAAAGGTAAATCTGCTTTCTTAAATTGGAAAATAATATTGTTGGAGACATAAATTTAGCCTGCAGGGTGGTAGCTGGTTGAAATCCCAGCTGGGACCTTTCTGTGTGGAGTTTGCGCGTTCTCACTGTGCATGTCTGCCCTTTTTTTTTCTTCCAGGCGCTCTGGCTAAATGATTACTCTAAATTACTCCTTAGGTGTGAATGTGAGTGTGTATGATTGTGTAGCCCTGTGACAGACCAATCACAGGGTCAGGGGTGGACCCTGCCCAATGCCAAACAGGAGCTAGGATAGGCTCCAGCAACCTTTGACCCCAAAAGGGATTAAGCTGATGTTGAAAATGGATAGATACATGAGTTAGATGTTTGAAATTCCTTGAAAAGAATGAAAATATATTAAAACTCAAACAAAAGCATTACTTGATTATAAAAGAGCAAAAAAATAATTTATTCTCAATTTCTGAAATAAATAAGACATCAAGACTGGTCCATCCATCCATCCATCCATCCATCCATCCATCCATCCATCCATCCATCCATCCATCCATCCATCCATCCATTTTCTACTCTCGTCTGAAGGCCTCTTGGGCTCCCAGGGGTTGCTGGAGCATATTCCAGCTACTACTTTGCAAAGGCTGGGTACGCCTTGAGTTATTTGCCAATCTGTCCCGGGGCCACACAACCACACACACTCATATAACCTCTGCACTCCTAAATGTGCCTGGGATTCTGATCACAAATATTTTTTATTTATTTATTTATTTTTATTTTAAAGTTCAGGACAACTCCAGAGAAATGTACTGATTTCACACATTTCCTTGATTAATGACAGATGTGTTCTTCCAGCAACACTTTATTTGCTTCTCAACACTAAACCTATTTCATATCAGAAAGGACCAGACATCTCCATCCACCAAACACACTTTTTGTGGTTTAATAATCAGACTGTTCGCTTTACATTTTTAATTCTACTTTTTGTTAAGAGTTTAAACCCTGAGGGAACATGTGACTCTCTTGTTCTGTTGTTTCTTTTTCTTCTTCACCTTACTCTGCTGCTCATCTCTCCTTGTTCTGTTTCCTGACCATCATCTCCTTCTCCTCCCTTGTTCCTCAGGCTCCTCCTCAGTCATCAGTAATGACGATGACTCTGCCAGCCCTCTTCATCACGTCTCCAATGGCAACAACACCCCGTCGTCCTCAGAGATGGGTCCAGACGCGGTGATCATTGGGATGACAAAGATTCCTGTCATTGAGAACCCGCAGTACTTCCGTAACTCCGGCAGCATGCTGAAATCTGACACATGTGAGTTACCATCCAGCTCAGCAAAGGCCGTGTAACCTGGGCCCTTTTCAGATAAGTCAGGGATCACGGCTCGGCGCCGCATTTAGACTCTGTGACTTCTGTTCCAGGGACGCACTCAGGAGGGCCAACTTTAAACAAGTTGTTCAACTCCTGAGCTTCAAATTTGCAATAACAGACCATTTTTATAACTATATAAGTTCTTTTTTTGTCATTTTGGTAAAAAAAATCTTCAGATTTTTCCAGTTTAACAGCCAAATACAAAGACTGTTGTTCTAGAAAAAAAAGCTTTCTACTTATGGTAAAAAAAAATAAAAAAATAAGGGAATCTCCACATTAAGATACATTAAAATAATTCACTTTCAAATATTACTTAGGAGCACATTGCGTTCTAAAAAGAGACACATTTCTTGCCATGGTTTGTCTATGCAGCAATGTCCTTGTTTGCATAAAATGACAAAAAAATGCGAGAAAATTATACAAGTGTTGTCATAGATCTAATATCAACTATTATAGAATTATCTGCTCGTTTGAAGACGATAAACATAGCTTTTACTGAAAAATTAAGATGGAAAAATAACCTTCTTAGGGATTTGTCTGGCTCTGCTTTACAGTTGTCAAGCACATCAAGAGACACAACATTGTGCTGAAACGGGAGCTGGGCGAAGGAGCCTTCGGGAAGGTCTTCCTCGCTGAGTGCTACAACCTCGTGCCCCACCAGGAGAAGATCCACGTAGCGGTCAAGGTCACTGAGCCATTTGCAGAAATGGGAATGGGAAGTCTATTGATTGGATGTATATTCTTACAGATAATGGAGCCCGTGTCCCTTTTCTTTATGTCTTCGCCTTCAATCAGACTCTGAAGGAGGCCAGTGAGAGCGGCCGAGCTGACTTCTACAGAGAAGCTGAGCTTCTCACCAACCTGCAGCACGATCACATCGTCACTTTCTATGGAGTGTGTGTGGAGAGCGACCCGCTCATCATGGTCTTTGAATACATGAAGCACGGTGACCTGAACAAGTTTCTCAGGTGGGATCATCATGGCACTGGATTGATCAGAAGATTTCCTGTTAGTTCGTTATGAAGCCAGCTTTCTGTTAGAATGATTAGAGTATTATGTAGTAAAGAAGCAATTCTATGGCACAATTATTAACTCTTTTTAGCTCAGCTGTGTCATTATTTTATCTTTACTCCAAAAAAAACATCTGTAAGTAAGTTATTTGGCCACCAATAAAGCTAAGTGTTAATGTTCCAATTAGAGTCTACATTAGACATGTGAAAAATGTATTTCTCATTTATTGGGAATTTCTTTGGGTTCTGGAGATTTTCTAAGATGACTTTGTGTTTAGTCTCAAACACAAACAGGCTTAGATGTTTGTTTTTAGAAAAAAAAGGCGCATAAAGCATAATTTTGTCCAGCTCGATTTTATCCTGCAACTCTAGTTTCAAGTATGAAGCCAACTATGCCATCAACAAGAGGAAAACCGTTGACTGTAAATGAGAACTGGACTAAATGACCAAACAGGAAGTACCCACTGGCTCCAAGAAGCCAAAATCCTGTAGACTTCTATAAACCGCTATTACTCAGTTATTCTATTTGCTCTGATAAATTATTTTTTAACATGTTTTTGATATTTCTTGTTTTTTTATTGCAAAAATGTCCAATGTTTTTAGCTTACCATCATAACAGAAAAGAAAGCAGGTTGCAGGTTTATTTCTCCGGTGTAACTCTTTCAAAATAAAGGGACAGTTTCCCACATTAAAGTAAAAAAAAAAAATAAATAAATATAAATGTTCTACAATATTCTATGGGTGTGAATTGCTGTAATTGTGTGGATTATGCTCTAAAGCAGTGGTCCCCAACCACCGGGCCGCGGACCGGTACCGGGCCGCGGGACACTTGGCACCGGGCCGCGGAAGCGTAACCGGCCGCGGGAAATTTGGCACCGGGACGCACAGAAAGAAAAAAATATTTCCATTTTTGTTTTTTTTTCCGACAAAACGTTTATTTTGAAAAGTGACCGGATTCTTCTCTGTTACATCTGTCACACTTAACGCACATCAAGGTCGCGACACCAAAACATCAGGTTGTATAAACCCACTAAAATGAAACCCAAACAACCAAATGAGCAAAAAACAAACTCCTTTAGAAAGTTGCTTTGACAAGGGTAAATTATTACTAAAGAGAAAATACCACGCCGGCCCACGGTAAATGTGCCTTGCGCTGCGGCGCTGCGCCTCACCCCCCCCCCCCCCCCACCCCCCGACCGGTCCGCGGTAAACGTGTCTTGCGTTGTACCGGTCCACGGTGATAAAAAGGTTGGGGACCACTGCTCTAAAGTACTTGACATTCTCTGCTGCAGGTCCCATGGTCCTGATGCTGTTCTCATGGCAGACGGTCAGCACAGTATCTTGGTGGAGCTCACTCAGTCCCAGATGCTGCACATTGCTCAACAGATTGCTGCTGGCATGGTCTACCTGGCCTCCCAGCACTTTGTCCACAGAGACCTGGCGACAAGAAACTGCCTGGTGGGAGAAAACCTGCTGGTCAAAATCGGAGACTTTGGCATGTCCAGAGACGTTTACAGCACAGACTACTACAAAGTAAGTATTCTTCAGGCCCTTTCTTTTTTTGTGTTTTTTTTTTAATGAAAAAATAACTAATCAAAATGTTAGTGTGTTTTTATGTTGAAAAAAAAAAACATTAAAAAATCTCGAAGTTACTGCTGTAGAAAGAGGGGCAAGAACACAATTCTTGTGTTTATGCATTCTCTCACACTTAATTAAACCACAAAGACCTAATAACAAAATGTCTAAAACAGAAAATAGCAAGCATCTAAGGACTTCATCCTATAAGACATGTTAATGTAGTGTCAGAGGGGTGGGGATGGAGCCCCAAAGCAATCAAAGATTTTAGGGATCTGCTGGGGAGTTTGCTAGTCGCTCCAGAGACAGCCAAAGCCCTGATAGTTAAAAGGTTTTAATAAAACAGTCTAAAACCAGAAATGGTAAAAAAAACTAAAAACAAAAATGACATAAAACACATGTAAAGCCAACACATTAGGAGAACAGTGGTGGTAATTGTCCATATCACGCCATTGTCCAAGTGTCCACCTTGATGTTCGTCCCACACCCAAATCCTTCACACGAGCAGGCCTGCACTCCAAGCCACCAGTTCACATGCAATAAAAACAAGGCAAATCCACAAATAGTTTTAAAAACACAAAACAGTCATGCAAAGGAGTTAAAAGTCAATCCATATAAAACCCAATTAAAATCCACTGGTGATTGAGCTACAGGCTGCTCATAGAAGCTCAGTGTGTAGCTGGCACACTTAACTTTAGGAGGGGTGAAGCCCGTTCACCCCTCTGTGTCTCTAAATGGCAGTGTGAGATCTTCCCGAGGGTGTGCTGCCTCCCTCCTCCTCCACGTGAGCGATTTACTGGTCCGCGCCCTGATGAAGACCTGTGGCCAGTGTTCTGCCGCCTCTGCGTCCTGAATTGCGCACCTCCGGCTCCAAGCCTTCCTCCTGCCTGCACCTTGCAGGTTGCACCCAAATCTCACGGACCTCGCGTCTCTGGCTCCAGCAGCAGGCCAAATTCAAACGCCAAAGGCTCCAACAGTTCTCCTCTGCAGGCTGTGCCAAAGTGTCAGGAACCCCACGCGCCGGCTCCAACAGTCCTCCTCTTCTCTCGCCGGCCGCGCACTGGTGCTCTATAAGAGAATGACAGCCTCCCTGCTCTGTATGTGACCACGCCCTCCCACACAGGTGTCCTTCATCCACCATCAGCAATCTGTGCAAGCAGTCACAGACTACCTGCTGACACTTCCCCCGACTGAAAGCGTTCTAGTCCCTAGAACTACTCACGGTACCTTTGGGGCCTTTGCCTATTAAGTCTCTGGGAGCGCCTTGGTTCAGGTGCTTGAGCAGCTTCGTACCCCTCTGCCACTGGGAGGGGAAAGGCAAATCCCCATAATGGTAGGCCATCTGCGGGTGTTTGCTCTTCAGCTGTTGGCTCGCTTGGCAACTCTTGAGGGACGAGACAGGGGAGGCAAGGTCTCAAATTGTTACGGTGCAGAACCCTTTCAGGACCGTCTTTACCTTCTGGCCTGACTCTGTAGACAGGGCGATCTGGATAAGGCTGGGCTACTACAACCTGAGGTTCCCTTTCCCACCTATCACTAAGTTTACCCCTTTCCCTTCTCCTCTGGTCTAAGACCAAAACCCGCTCTCCTGGAAGCAGGGGGGAATCTTTGGCAGCCTTGTCGTAGATCTTCTTGTTTGTGCTGGCTGCTTGCAATAAAGAGGTTGACGCTTTGTTGTAAGCATACGTCAACAGTTGATGGTGCCTACTCACCCACTCTGTCGTGGTAGTGGTACTCAACGAGGCCACTGCTCCTGTCAGCATGTCCACAGGGGTTCTAAGGTGGCGGCCAAACATTAGGAAGGAAGGTGCATATTTAGTGGAGGCATGCACGGTGTTGTTGTAAGCCTGGACAAGGCCTGGAAGGTACCCCGCCCAATGCCTCTGTTGTTCAGCCTCCAGTGTCCCCAACAAGCTTAGCAAAGTTTGGTTGAACCGCTCGCATGCCCCATTGCCCTGTGGATGGTATGGTGTGGTGCGGGACTTACGACAGCCATAAATCATGCACAGTTCTTTTATGAGTCTTGACTCAAAGCCAGGGCCTTGATCTGAATGCATGACCTCTGGGCAGCCGAATGGTTGTATAACATGAGTCCACAAGGCACGAGCCGTTGCCACTGCTGTCTGATCAGGGGTCGGAATAGCCCATGCATACTTTGTGAACAAGTCAGTAACAACCAAAATGTTCTGGTATCTGTCTGTAGGGCGGCTCAATGTTAGAAAGTCCATTGCCACTATGTGCATCGGGGCTCTGGCAGTGAATGGGGCAAGAGGAGCCCTGTGATCAGCCTTGGTTTTGTACAACACGCAGCGGGGGCAGGCCTTTATATAACCCTGAACAGTCTTTTCCATTTGGGGCCAATAAAAATTTCTTCGCAGCGTAGTAAGCATGCGATCTGCACCTGGGTGTCCACTGTTTTGATGGCAAAACTCTACCAAGGCTGCAGTTTTATTGTTCGGGACCACAACTTGTTGGAGAGTTTCGTAGGTTGAGGAGTCTCTTACTCTCCTGCATAACACTCCCTCAATAATTTCGAGTCTTCTCCATTGCTGCAAGAGTCTCTTTATTGGCTGAGAAAGCGCCCGCCTTTCTGCTGCACCTGGTAACCCACCTTGAGTCAGATAGTCCTGAACCTGACAAACTGTGGGGTCTCTCTGCTGTTCCAGTCTCCACAGGCCAGGGTTCCACCCCCAACCATTAAAGGGCTCTTCTGTCTCATCCAAAACCTCCATCACATGTACCGTCTGGGTGCCAATAGGCCCTAGGCCTGTTGAGGCAATGTGGAGTCTAGACAATGCATCAGCATTAGTGTGGTCCTTCCCCGGTCGGTACCGGATGGTGTAATCAAAATTGGCAAGCTGAGCAACCCACCTCTGTTCCACGGCCCCTAGTTTTGCTGTCTGCAGGTGTACAAGGGGGTTATTGTCCGTCACAACAGTTATCTTCGCACCCCACAAAAAATCTTTGAATTTCTCCACCAGAGCCCATTTCATTGCCAACAGCTCAAGTTTAAAAGAGCTGTAGTTGGCGTCATTGCGTTCTGAGGGGTGCAGGCTCCGACTAGCATATGCAATGACTCGTTCTGCTCCATCCTGTTCCTGGGCTAAAACAGCACCTAAACCGCAGTTACTGGCATCTGTATAGACAGTGAAAGGCTTTGTGAAATCTGCATATCCCAAAATTGGCGCTTGTAGCAAGCATTGCTTGAGCTGCTGAAATGCAACTTCGCACTCATCAGTCCATTGGATAGAGGGTGATTCTCTGCACCTGCTCCTTGATGAGCCCCTCAAAAGTTCATTCAGAGGTTTAGCAATCTTGGAAAAGTCTTTAACAAACCGCCTGTAGTAGCCCACAAAACCCAGAAAAGATCTTACCTGCCTAACTGTGGTAGGACGGTCCCAACTCTGGACAGCTGCGGTTTTCTCTGGGTCAGGCGACACTCCATCACCACTGACTTCGTGGCCCAGGAACTTGACTTTCTTGTGAAACAGCTTGCATTTCTCTGGGCGAAGAAGAAGACCATAACGCCCCAGGGACTCAAACACACGCTCCAGATGGTCCAGGTGGGTTGCAAAGTCTTTGGAATACACAATAACATCATCCAGATATACCAGAGCAGAGTCAACAAGCTGGTCCCCCAAACAGCGCTGCATCAGTCTTTGAAAGGTTGCTGGGGCATTACAGAGTCCAAAGGGCATCCTGTCAAACTCAAATAAACCAAAAGGTGTTGTAAATGCAGTCTTTTCTCTGTCTTTCTCCTCTACCTCCACTTGCCAGTATCCACTGGCCAAGTCCAGAGTGGAGTACCAATCTGCTTGGTTGAGACTGGTCAGGGAATCTTCAATTCGAGGCAAGGGGAAAGCGCCTTTATGAGTGACTTTGTTCAATTTTCTGTAGTCCACACAAAAACGCCAGGCACCGCACTTCTTCTGTACCAGCACTATGGGTGCAGCCCACGGACTACTGCTCTCTCTAATGACGCCCTGCTCAAGCATGCCCTGCAAAAGACTGCGGATCTCTTTATAGAGAGTGGGGGGAACAGGCCTGTACCTCTCTTTGATAGGTTCTGCGCCACCTGTCGGGATTCTATGTTTCACAACACTAGTGCGTCCATAATCATCCTCATGCCTGGCAAAGACATGACTCCATTTTTGAAGTAATTGCCCCAGCTGTTGCTGCTGCTCATCTGTGAGGTCCTCCCCTTTAATACAAGGGGGATGGTTTTCCCCACCTACCGCGGACAGACACTCGCCAACATCAATGACTGCCACCTCTACAACACCTGTGCTCACCTCGCAAAGGGAAACGTCTTTGCAGCCTTTTACATTTTCTGGGTTGACCGAACAGACCTTGGCTAGCTTCTGAAATCTACTAATGATCACAGGGAAGGGATTCAAGTTCCTTACTCTCACAGGTAATCTACCCTGGTCTACAGTCACTAGAGTCCGTGCAACCTCTATATTGCCGCCTTCGGTGAACGGCTCCACCATTGCGCAAACTTTTGGCCCACAGGGCCAAGGGGCTGTCTTTGCCCACAGCATCACCTCGCTGTTTGCCGGTACAGTCACTGGTGCTCGGCAGGCTGGACGAGCTACCCTGGTCAAGGGCTCCATAGCTGAAACAGCTTGGATACGCTGGCAGTCAGCAAAAACATCCTCCCATGCCCTTCTAAGGGGCTGACGTTTTATAAGAGGTGGTCGGTGCTTTTGGAACAGTTCTTCCCAACATTCAGAAATTACATTCATGCCCAAGATGGCCTTCTTTTCACCCAAATAGCTGTCTTCTACCACCACAACCCCACAATTCGGGACCCGAACCCCCCCCACCTGGAAGTCAACTACTATGTAGCCTGTATAAGGGATGCTTAGTCCATTTGCAGCTCGAAGTTTAAGCCAAGAGAGGACCCCACCCAAATGTTTCTCCTTGAAGAGGTCTTTACACAGACTCTCACAAAAAAGTGTTACTTGCGACCCAGTGTCTAGCAAACACTTAACTTCTACGTCGTCTAGTTTAACCGTGACATATGGGCAGCTCTCTGTAAACCTGGTTGAGGGTGGGGAGCTAGGTGGGTCAACGCTAAGGGGTCCGGTCACCTGACCCACGGTGGCCGGTGGGACTAAAAATCCTGATGGGGGGCTCTAGAGTGGCAGCTGCGGCTAAAATGCCCCGCTTCTTTGCAAGTAGCACAGATTGGGCGGCCCTGTTGGTCCCACTCATATCGTGGTGTCCCTCTAATACCCCTACTAGCTGGTCTGGCTCTATTATCTGTTCTCCAATTAGACTCTGGCTTCATACGTGTGTTTGGAACCGTTCGGTTTTCCTGTAACTCAGACAAAATATTTTTAGACATTTCAGCCACTTGGTCTTTCACCTCTTTTAGCAGTTCATTTTTCAGTTCTGTTTTCCAGTCTGTTGTGGTTTGTGCGTGGGGCACCTGCTTTCCTATTGCCATACAGGAAGACGGCGACCATTGTTCTGCTTGTTCCTCTTCCAATGAGAGTGCTTCCATCTTTACTTCGTCAAAGGACAATGTAGGAGTCTTCCTCACAAGGCGTCGTAGCTCCTGGCGAAGGGAACCTTCTCTTAATCCCATGACAAACTGGTCTCGTAGAATGGCATCACCATCCTCAAGTCCTGCCTCGTTTCTCTGTTTCAACATAAGAAAGAGTTCTCTCAACCGCAGGGAAAAAGACTTGAGTGACTCTGGTGGCTGTTGTCTACAATTAAAAAAACGAGTCCTGAGCACAGAAACATGAGTGTTATCACCATACAGAACATGCAAAACATCAAGAATTTTCTTAGGAGTGTCTCTAAGGGATCTCTCCAGAGTTAATATTTCTCTCTTTGCTTCACCTTCAAGTAAATTTAAAAGAATGTCAGCTTTCTGAGAATCTGTAAGAGGCTGAAAACTTAGCATAGATTCAGCTTGGTGTTTCCACTCCCCAAACTTGGATTGAGCATTTTCCCCACTAAACTTTTGCACCCATGGACAACTCATGAAAAATGGCATCATCATTGCTGAAGGGCCAGCTGCACCTACCTGGGCCTGCTGCATGCTGGGGCGACCAGTGACTCAACCCAGCAGATCCTGCCGACAACGCCAAAAATCTGTCAGAGGGGTGGGGATGGAGCCCCAAAGCAATCAAAGATTTTAGGGATCTGCTGGGGAGTTTGCTAGTCGCTCCAGAGACAGCCAAAGCCCTGATAGTTAAAAGGTTTTAATAAAACAGTCTAAAACCAGAAATGGTAAAAAAAACTAAAAACAAAAATGACATAAAACACATGTAAAGCCAACACATTAGGAGAACAGTGGTGGTAATTGTCCATATCACGCCATTGTCCAAGTGTCCACCTTGATGTTCGTCCCACACCCAAATCCTTCACACGAGCAGGCCTGCACTCCAAGCCACCAGTTCACATGCAATAAAAACAAGGCAAATCCACAAATAGTTTTAAAAACACAAAACAGTCATGCAAAGGAGTTAAAAGTCAATCCATATAAAACCCAATTAAAATCCACTGGTGATTGAGCTACAGGCTGCTCATAGAAGCTCAGTGTGTAGCTGGCACACTTAACTTTAGGAGGGGTGAAGCCCGTTCACCCCTCTGTGTCTCTAAATGGCAGTGTGAGATCTTCCCGAGGGTGTGCTGCCTCCCTCCTCCTCCACGTGAGCGATTTACTGGTCCGCGCCCTGATGAAGACCTGTGGCCAGTGTTCTGCCGCCTCTGCGTCCTGAATTGCGCACCTCCGGCTCCAAGCCTTCCTCCTGCCTGCACCTTGCAGGTTGCACCCAAATCTCACGGACCTCGCGTCTCTGGCTCCAGCAGCAGGCCAAATTCAAACGCCAAAGGCTCCAACAGTTCTCCTCTGCAGGCTGTGCCAAAGTGTCAGGAACCCCACGCGCCGGCTCCAACAGTCCTCCTCTTCTCTCGCCGGCCGCGCACTGGTGCTCTATAAGAGAATGACAGCCTCCCTGCTCTGTATGTGACCACGCCCTCCCACACAGGTGTCCTTCATCCACCATCAGCAATCTGTGCAAGCAGTCACAGACTACCTGCTGACAGTAGCAGAAGAGTAACATTGCTAAGAGCAGGCAAACATTTTTAATTCCATCATCTGTCCTGTCAGAGCTCATGTGAGTCCGCCAGCGCCCTCTGCTGGAAATGTAAGCTAAAACACAAAACAAGTCTAAAATCAAATCCCATAAAACACAAAGATAACTCTCTTTTTTAATCTCAATATTTTAAAATGATTTAAATACAAGCATAATTTAAACATTTAAGTACACTTTATCCATTCACATTCTAAATAAATGGGGTAATTCTAAGGAAGGAGGTGATTTTTAAACTTAAAAAAGTCTTACACTATCATTTATTACTCACTTCTAATGTCTATTTTATATGACCCAGAAATTCTTTGACACCAGCATAACTTTTGCAAACCTAAATTCTATTAGTTACAATCTTGTATATTTGAGTTAAATGTTTTCCAGATTTGACAGACTGAAGGACATTTCTATCTGTGCATGGAAGGTCAGATGATCCCTACCAGGATCTGTCCCGTTAAAAGTGAAGACGGTTGCAGAGCTCCCTGACTCCGCCCCCTCTCCACAGGTGGGCGGCCACACGATGCTGCCGATTCGCTGGATGCCTCCAGAGAGCATCATGTACCGGCGCTTCACCACAGAGAGTGATGTGTGGAGTCTGGGAGTGGTGCTGTGGGAGATCTTCACCTACGGCAAGCAGCCCTGGTACCAGCTCTCCAACAATGAGGTCAGCCACCCAAAAAAATCCCTCTTGTGAAAAATCAACAAGGAGTTTTCATTCGTTGGATTTTGTGTGTTTTTTAAAACATGTCCTACTTGGGCTTTCATACTGTTTTGATTTGACATTAGAAGATGCTTCTAAAACAATTAATAATTTTATTTTACACTACTTAAAGAAACTTGATTAAAATTGCACAAAAAATACAATTTTGTAGCTGTATGATTAAATAAAACTACATAAAAAAAATTTTGCTTCACCATGAAGCAACTGTAGACAAGCCCAATGCAGCTTTATTGTGAAAATGAAAAAGCATTGGCACAACATATTTTTATTTTGAAATATGAGACCTGTATGCTTCCATAAACAACAGGAGGAAAGATCTTTAATTAAATACATTATTTTGGCAAAAACAAGTTAGATCTGAGTGAAGAAGAAAGACATCCAAGATATCTAAGTAGAAGTAAATGATTTTAAACTGAAATTAATTGTATTTTTTTTGGTGAAAACACAGAGGAAAACTCAAGATTCCTGGTTCAAATGTTCTGCTCCTTAGGCTGCGTGTTAGCTGAGTAACACGACTAAACCTAAAACTGCTAAGAGTTTAATATCAACAATTCAGGAGTTTACTTCAACTCTCCCACTCTGAATACAACCTTTTAACATCTACTACCACTTTTATGGTATACCTGTAATTTTCCTTCTCTAAAAGATTTGTTTATCTTGCTTTTTCTGTCTTTTTGTGCACTCTTTTTGTGAATCAGAAAATGCAACACAGTGAAGTTTAATATTCATCTGAATTAAAACTACAGAAAATAAACAAAGATTTCTGAGCTCTTTTTGGTTTTCAAACATCTATAATAAACAAATTCTAGTTCAAAACAACAAAACTATTTTTCTCTTTTTCACATTTCTCCAAGTGTTTGTCCTTTATTTTATTGGAACTTTGTTTTTAGGGTAGAAAAATTGGTATATTACAAGCGTACAGTAGGTCAATAGAAAAACTCAGTTGCTGCACACAAAACTTTTGTGTTTTGTGTTAAAAATTCAAAACTGTTAAGATGTTTTAGCCAACAGTGAAACCGTGACATATAGTTTACAGAATTTCTGGTTTGTATGTTTCTGTACAAACCTCTCTTCATGGGCTTTTGTTGGTTTTAAACAATAAACTCTTCTTGTAGCTTTCTTTTACACATGATCTCAAAGTTTTCTTTTAAAAAAGTTGTGAGTTTAAGGTAGTAAAAGTAAAGATGGGAGGAAAATTCTCAACTCATCTGCAAAAAAAGCAAAACATGTGTTTTATCTAGTGATGCTGTGCCACTGTTTACGAGTAAAGTACTACAAAAATGGACATTATTACAAATGTCCACTTCAAATATTGGCACAAATGCTAAAAACGACCACAGAAAAAGCAAATCCAAATCTGATCTTGTGCTTCTGCAGGTGATTGAGTGCATCACACAGGGCCGGGTTCTGCAGCGACCTCGCACCTGTCCGAAGGAGGTGTACGACCTGATGCTGGGCTGCTGGCAGAGAGAGCCCTACATGAGGCTGAACATCAAGGAGATCTACAGCATGCTCCAGAGTCTGGCCAAAGCCTCTCCGGTGTACCTGGACATCCTGGGCTGATGCACCGGCGCAGTGTGTATACGTACTCGGAGGGGATGTGTGCTGTTGTCTGTGGACAAGTGCTCGTGTGCTTGACAGCACATTGACAGGGGCAGGGATGGGAGGAGGAATTGATGGTTTCGCGACTCCATCTGTGTTGGGATCCTGGCTGTAAATGCTAACCGTCCATGTCCTCATCGCATCAGCAGAAGCCTTAAATTTGGAGTTTGGCTTTTTACCTTGATTTTTTCTAAGGCATGTTTGAAAAAAAAAAGAAAAAAAAGAAAACCAAAATCCATACAGAGCAAAACCGCTTATCCCAACGTTTAGCTCTGCAGACATAAACCACAAATAAACGGCTGACATTTGCTGCTCTAATCTCCCCTGAATCCCAGATTTTCTGGGAATAACAGGCGTTTGAAAGGGTTAAAGGAAGTTTACATACTTTCTTTACCATTTAAAAAAAAAAAATCATTTGTTCTATTTTGGAAATCTCCTTTCAGACTAAAGGTCTTCAACAGAGTCCGTGCAAATGTTCTAAAAGTTGCAGATCTGTCTGTTCAGTGTTCAGTCAGTGGATCTGCTTTGAAAAAGCACAGAGACTGAGGCAGCATAGCTTATTTTGGGATGTACATTTTATTCCTACTCAGCAACATTGCCATGGAGCAAATGAACGCATTCTGCTTTAAAAAAAAAAAAAAAAAAGAATAAAGAGAACTTCACCTTCATAGATGGTCTATGAGACTGGGTGCTCTCCTCTGAAATGCCAGTCCCAGTCAGCCCGGTGGCGGCTGTTGCAGTCGCGGTGAAGCATGTTAGCATGGGCGATCCAAAATGCACTCCACTTATATCCTTGGTTTCCTGTGATTTAAAAACAAAAAACATATAAAATCTAAAACATATTTACAAACTGTGATTTGAGCATCTTATATAGACTTCTGTAAAATAAAATCTTTGAGGAAAAAGATTAAAAAAAAAAAAAAAAGGAACTAGTAGTGATGAATCGAGTCCTACAAACCATGTTTTATATAAATGAAGGTGTACAGCAGAGAAACGATGAGCACTTTGTAGCGTTTAAATCCCTCCTCCAAAATCCAAACCCTTTATCATCTTCTTCTCTACCTAAAACCGTCAGGTTGGCTGTGCTAAAACACCCCCCCACCCCAAGTAAAAACATCAGTTTTTGTGTATCTCTGTTTTTCTACAGTGTTCTGTAAAATAGTCCCACATCTGCTGTACATAAACAGCTGTCCATTCTGTACAGTTCTGATATATGTCTATATGAATAGTAGGCTATGTTTAATAGTATAATCTGTTTCAAGCAGGTAACATGTCCAAACTGTGTACTGAAGACAATGTATTACGGGCCGCTGGCAATATAAATGTAAATAAGATTTTATTTGTGCAATGTTGTATGATTTCTTTGTGCTTGTTCATAATACCAGTGAGAATACAATCTTTTTTGGTAACCTTTGATATGGAGAGGACTTTGTCTGAAACGTTCATTTCTGATTAAAAAAAAAAAAAAAAAAGATCTTGTCTCTCCTCTCCGCTGTGGTGGAGAGCGGTCAAAGGCGGCCTGAGATTCAGCCTGTCTGCAGGAGGACCGCAGACTCCACCAACATCAGGATCGTGGTGTGTGTGTGTGTGTGTGTGTGGCCGTCGTCAAAGGTCTCCTCCTCCCGGCCCACCTCACCTGCTTTGACCACCTCTGACAGACTGTAGCCTAATAACTGTGACTTTGCATCATGAATAGTATATTATTTTGAATGTAATCTAGCTAGGTGGGGATCTTTTTTGAATGTAATTTATCCTGGGGAAGGGAAGGAGGGCTGTGAAGGATTTTCTTTTGTATATACGGTCAAAAAAAAAGGGAAAAAAAAAAACAACCATGATTAACGTTTTCATTCCAATCAAGATGAAACATTTTACTTACTATGTTAATAGGAGCAGAGTGTGTTTCTTTGAATGTGTGTGGGTTTGCAAATATGTCTGAATGCAAGACGAGTGTGCGTGTGTATGTGTGTGTGTGTGTGTGTGAGCATACAGACTTAATTCTGCTTTATTCAGCCAGTTCTATCAATCAATTCAACGCTTTGTGCATCATGTGAGTAGTTTATCCACAATTAATGGAGATGTTTCTTGTTATACTGTGCATTTAATAAAGGTGGTATGTCTTACAGTAAAATCTCCGATGGCTCAGTTTGTTCAAAAAGGCTTCAATGTAATGTTTCAGGCTATCTTTAGACAGGAAGTTATCATTTTTTTGTTGGTCAACCAATCACGCTGCTCCTCTTTAGTACCATAAGCAGTTTAGGTGATTTTGTCCTTTGTTAAGGCGAGGCACCTTTTGATTGGTTAACTTGCCTGACAAACCCCTCCCCAAAAACAAATGAGTGGAAATTTGAGTGACAAATTATTCTGCAGCTTATGGCCAGTTCAGACACTCCTTCAGCTAAAGGGCCTACATCATGCTTTTCTTAAGCCTTTCAGAGTAAACATTGTCAATATATATGATAATATATTACCATTGGCACACTAAAAAAAAGACTATTTTATGACATGTTTGTTATTTTTGTGGTTCCTTTTCCAAACAGGAAGTAAGATGACTCGATTTCAGAGGCACCGCCTTTCTCTCCTTGTGGGCGACGCCCATTTCATGACGTCAACCTATAGTCGGTCTCGGCAGGGTTTCTGCCAAACTAACAACATCCATACTTTTGCAGAGATGGATGTGCATATTTGGGAGCCTAAAATAAAAAAGACTTCTTGCTGATCACCACTAGCTCCACACCAAAGTGTGTGTGTGTTAGCCTGGGGGGCGCAGACTCTTCCTGGAAGGGGCTGTTCACACTGGTCTACACATCTCAATGTTATAAACCGCTCGTGTTCGTTTACTGGTGCAAAGAAGGTCTTTGGGGTTGTTCATAGTGAAAAATGAACATTATAAAACACTAAAAACCTTAAAATAGTTGGTTACCATGATATAGGCCCTTGAAAAACTGGCGTAGTGACGTGTGAACATGAGAGTTTGGAACGCGGAAGCCCAAAACGCACAAATATCATTATACCATGGTCCGGCTGAATACTCGATTCTGATTGGCTGCTGGGTGGGCGATAAAAAGTGATACACCACAGGATAACCGCACGGTGAAAAAAGAAGTTCCGGTCACCTAGCCTAAATGTTTTGTATCACTGCGTCGGCTTCTTTAAAAAGAAAACCTGTAGCTTCATCATTTGGACAAAAACAAGCGGTAAGAGGTGAACTTTCTCTCTGAACTGATGCTTTATTCAACCCATCAGAAAGATCAGCATGTATATATCGCCGAATCTTGACTGCAGCGGTGGTGAAGTGCGAGAAAAGCGATCCAAATTGGAAAAAAAAATAAAATTAAGGACTAAAAACTAGTTACTGTTTATTTCTTTTGTAAGTGACCATGGTTCATATGCATTATCACTTTTTTAACGCACTTCCCGGAAGCAAGCAGGTTCAGGCTTCCATGGCGTGCGTTAAAAGTGATAATATGCATACTTTGTTGGCCATTAACCCTTACGTAATAGATTCCTGATCCTAGGGGATGAAACATTTTCTCAAGAAAAAAAAAAAAAAGAAAACAAATTCAAATTTTAAGTGTTCTAGTTGTGTTTTCCTATT
The DNA here is from genome assembly GCA_023969325.1 of Oryzias curvinotus. Taxonomy (NCBI): domain Eukaryota; kingdom Metazoa; phylum Chordata; class Actinopteri; order Beloniformes; family Adrianichthyidae; genus Oryzias; species Oryzias curvinotus. Next base: position 23,044,007 of record CM043717.1, read on the forward strand.
AGGAATTTTGTGTATTCCTAATAGTTATCTTCATTCTCTCGACTTTTTTCACCAATACTCAGAGTTTTCTTTGCTGTTTCATTTTCCTCAGAAAACAATTCCCATGAGAACAATCATTTTACCTGTTCTCTTATTTTTTACTTTTTTATTTTTCAGTCCTTTTTTTGGATAATCTCAAATGTTGGCTTCTTTTGCCAAAAGCCCGAGCAGGATTGAATTCAAACACAAAAGTAAAGGAGGTGACCATGGCGCACCAGAAGCTTTTTGAAGAAGTATCTGACCTTCAAAAAGGCTATACACTGAGTTCTTAAGCATCTGAAAGGTCTATATAATTGTTCTGCGATATCAAACTTTCTGGGATTACAGTGGCTAAAAATACACAAGTACATTTTAATATGGATAATGACATTTGATCACAAATTTAAAAATTAAGAATGGACTTTTATCCATTTTGAATGGATTTTTTGGATTTGAAGCAAACCTGGAATATGGAAATTGTGCAATTCCTTAAATGACCACGGGAGTTTGGTTTCAGCGTTGACTGCATATAGCCGGGTGTGACGTCGCCCGTAGAAAAGGCCTTACCTCCGTTTTCAGCATACACACTTCTCCATACTCCACTTTTCCATGATGTGGATGCCGCCATTAGAAGCCAGTCGACAGTGATTGGTCCGAGTCACATTTCTAGGGCAGCTATGCCGCCAATCAGGTGTAAGCTTCTTGGTAGCCCACACCCCTTCCACTGAAAGCAGGTCAGGAATCTGTCAATTAAATGTTTGAGGTGGGGGCCAGCAGGCACTACATGCTTGTACTAAGGTTTCTTGTTGGTCAATTTCTAACTTGAAGAACTTGCGATAAGGAAAAAAAAACATAAAAATAAATTAGAATTAACAAGAAAATGTTGCACAGTGGTTAGCACTCTTGCCTCACAGCAAGAAGGCCCGGTTCAAGTCCTGGCTGGGGGACGTGAAACTGAATCCCCAATGGGGTGTGTGGAGTTTGCTTGTTCTCCCCGTGTATGCATGGGTTTTAAGACAGCTTCCTCTCACCTTCTAAAGTTAACTGGTTACTCTAAATTGTCCCTAGGTGTGACTACAAGTGTTTATGGGTGAGTCAGACTGGTGACTCGTCCAGGGTGAACCCTGCCTTTGCCTGCAAGTGGCCGGGTTGGGCTCCTGCAGCCCCGGGGCCCCCAAAAGGAACAAATCAGGTTTAGATAATAAGAAAAAGGTATCAAGATTCAAGATTCAAGATTCAAGAGGTTTTTATTGCCATATTCTGTGTAGCTACACAGAGTAGGAATTTGTTTCGGTGCAAATGTGCAACATAAAAACAGCACGAAGGGTCATTCTGATAAACAGATTGAGTAATAGCTGTTTATTTCTCAATAGAAATCTATGGGATTTTGGCTTCTTGGATGGTACTTCCTGTTTGGAACACTAGGGGGGAGGGGGTCCCTCAGTCCAGTTTCTTTTTACAGTCAATGGTCTCAGGAGACATTTTTCATTTGCTCCTGCGTTAAAAAGTTTAGAACTTTAGACTAAAAATGAATCTAAATACAGAACAGTGTCAAAACGGTTTATTGAATCATTTTCCATTCATAATGATTGAAAAAAAAACTTTTTTATTGAATCAGTGTTTAGCATTTATATCATAATATTTTGAAATATTATAGGTATGTTTTTTGACTTTTTTTCTACCCTAATCACCCAATTACTGCAGTGTGAGGACTCTTTTTTTTTTTTTATCCCCTTATAGATCCCTATGGGTGACATCACATAATTAGCTGGTATACATCCAACTATAGCATAAACAGCTCTCCATCCTGATATTAATGTTTGCTGACTTTTCATTTGTATCCCAGACAAACTTGGTTTCTTTTGGCAGTTGGTTACAGTTGTATATTTTAAATATCCTTTTTTAGCTAGGGGTCTTAACCAGGAGAGAGTGAACCACTTCAACTGACTAAAAGGTCAATATTGCCAAATTCAAATTTATGCCACTGTTACAGTTTTTTCTCATAAAAATGATAAACTGTTAGAAAGGTGTGAGCATCTCTTAAATTCACTTAGAAGTTGTGTGCAGTTGATATTTATTATATTCTAAGTTTACATTAAAAAAAAGTCTGCCCATATATTATCATTATGAAAGTTAATGAACAAATATACATCTTTTTGTACAGAAGGTAAAGGGTGAAGGCATGAAGGTGTTGAATTTGGAAAATAAACACAAACAAATAAATAGAAAGTGCTAGCTTTAGCAGAAAAAAAAAGAATAAGAATGTCAAACCTGCAGCGAGGAAAGTCTCAAGCTCTTTTTTATGTCCAGCAAATTGATTCAAACAAGCCATGAAAAAGCATGTGATCTGACACAAGTGCACAGATGCACCATACCGAGTCAGCTATAAATTAAAACGTAAACCGTGTTTAAACAACTTAGACCTAAGACATCTAGAGAGCAAACTATAATATTTTCTTTGGGGTATTTTTTTTTTTTTTGAAGCCGCAGTTCTGCAATCATCTGTAAGGGGGCGCTGTGGAGCACTGCAAGTTCAGAACACAAAATCAAACTGTTTTCAAAATAAGACAAACTAGATCTGGAAGTAGATTAAAAAGAAAAAACCGTTAAAAAAAAGGAGGGGGGGTTAGATATAGATTTAATGACGGGGGTCATTAAAAGTCATGCACGCTGCAAATAACTGCATGCAGTAGTTATGGTAACCCAACCAAGCAATTTTTATTTATTAATCATGAACACACAGCAGCTTCATCAGAGGGGCCCGTGCCCTCTTAACCTTTAAATGTGGAGTATTTATATGGAGAGGCGTTTGGATGCCACGGGAAGCGAATGTCTGCCACAGCTGCCTGTAACATTTACCTGATCAAGAAACGGTAGGTGAATTGATTATCAGCTTCATATAGATTTATATATATATATATTTATATAATTCTCTTGTCTCGTTTGCTCATTCACTCTCACATTTTTATCGTACTTGCTCACATTTGATTTTTTTTTTGTTTTTGTTTCAATGTAACAAATGTGGTGACGGGCCTGAAATTACAATCACCAAAAAAACTGAAAGAAAGCAAGGAGAAAGGAGGGCAAGGCCAGGGAGGTTCACTGCTGCTGCTGCTGCTGCTGCTGCTGCTGTCCGTCACTGGCAGTTGCAGCACAGAGGACACAGTCTGCTCGATGCTCGGACATCAAAGAGGAGGCGGCGGAGGCTCCTTCCCCGAAGAGCTGCTCTCCCGCAGCTGCAGGTTCTCCAGCGCCACATCTAAAGGCATGATATCCACGCAGCCCATGGCTCCGAAGTCGGCGAAGTCTCGGCGCTCCTCTTCGTCAGAGGAGGAGCTTTCTTCTCGCATCAGGGTGGACAAAAGCAGCTCCTGGACAAACAGGCTGTGGTCGGCCCGCTCTCCTTCTAGAAACTGCCGCTCTGCTTCAGACATCTTCGGTTCGTTCAATCTGAAGCCACATCGGTTAAAACTTCATTACATAAAGGCCCAGGTCATTTAAAATTGACAAACAATAAACAAAATCAACTTTCAATTGCTGTCCAAAATTGCTTTTACATATCTTTATTTGAATTTTGACAATTATGCTATTCAGCAGAGGATAGACTTTTTTTTAGGTTAAAATGCCAGGAATTAAATCAATAAGGTTATAAAAATCCTACCAAACCAGACATAATTACAAAAAAAATCCAGACATCTGTTAAAGTCCCACTCCGATCAGGTTTTGATCTATTTTAAAGATTCCCCAGCGGTCTTTTGATTTTGAAAGTTTTAGCCAAAATAAAAAAAAGAGCACTTAAATGGCTTGACTTACCGTGATAATAGGAACTGGGAGCTGTGGGAGGAGGATGGGGGATTCATTTCCCCCACATTGGTTGTGGTGACGGTTGCCGTGCTGGGTGGAGGGATGGCGGTGCCACTGTTGCTTGGATTGTTGCCGCGTCGGGCTGTGTGCCTGCCACTCTCCACCTGCTGCCGTGCCGCCTGCGCCTGCTGCCGTTCCAGCTGCAGCTGCATCTGAAGCTGCTGGAGCTGGGAGGCCGAAGGGCCCGAGGAGTTTATTTGACCGCCCGCTGCACGTCGCACACCTGACAGCTGAGACAACAACTCTGCAAGAGAACATTATGGTATTATATGATGCTTCCAAACCTTTGAAACATTAAAAAAAAAAAAAGCATCGAACCACTTTGAATTATGAATAAGAGCTGGGCCAGAAAAAGAAATGTCAGATTTTTTTTCTTTTCAAATTTGATTGATCATTGATATCGTGCCTTAAAATCTTCTGCACCTTCAGGTCAACATAATACACAAAGTTAAGTAAACTTCTTGTTCTTGTTTCAATACTTCTGAATACATTACAGCATTTTTTTTTTCCTGTTTGTTTACATGTAGAACATTTTAACACCATCCTAACTTTTGATGCAAACGTGTCTTTTTATTAGAATAAACAAAAACCCATGATGCATTTTCCTTCTCCCAGTTGTAGATAGTCAAAAGACAAATCTCTGAGCAACACTGAACAGAATTCTGGTCAATAATTGCTCAGAAACGACAGTAGGACATTTTGCTTCTTCACTGAAAAAAGTTTAAATTGTAAAAAGTTGCACACTTTATTGTTTTCCCTCCCTATGATTGCCTTTTTAGGAAGCTAAAACAGTTTTCACTGTGGCTGATGGCTGTCTTTCACTCTTTGGTGCATCAACATCCTCTTTTATTCACTGAACGCCTCACCTGCGATGGGGTCCATTGCCTCCCTGTTACTGGGGGTGTATGTGGAGCTCTGTGATGAGGAGGATGAAAGTCCTCCTGTGGAGCCGCTAGTAAAGTGCATATTGGTCCGCCGTGCTCTGGGGCCTCCCAGACCTCTTCCAGGGTGGAACATCCTGCGTACATGCCGCACGCTGCTGGATTCATCGTGAGCGCATCGTTAAGGTTACAACAGGAAAATGAAGATTAAGAATTATGAAACTGCGGAGGATCAAAGGATATTAAATCTCTTGGCGCTCTGTGTTCGAGGGTAAGGTGAGCCGTGAAGTCATCTGTGACATGGTTGGGGTCTCCTCCTGGCAGAGCAGCACATATTGGACAGATCTGAAAAAGAAAAAAAAAAGAACATTTGAAGGAACGTTGTGAGAAACCTTCAACGTTCTTAAAACATTAACATACATTTCAAAAGAATCCGTCACTAAACATGACAAATTCTTCATTAAAGAACAGGGAGAGAACAACGTGTGCATCAAAAAGTCAAAAGGAGGAAGAGCTACTTTGTGCGCGTAAAACTGACACAAGAGCAAAGAAGAAAAGGGGAACCTTTTATTGATGGTGGTCTCAGTTTTAAGATCATGACCACAACCAAAAAATGAAAGCAGAAAAACACAGATCTGTGCAATCTGCTAAAAAAAAATAAAATAAAACAAGAAGAAAACCTTAATCTGGAAATGTCCTGTCTCTACTCCTAATTTGTCAATCATTTTAACAGATTTTGAGTTAAAGACAACACCAATAGTGTGAGTGTACCTCACAATAAACTACTGTAAACTACAAACACAAGGTTAACATTTTATTTCACAAAATTACCAACAACTAAATCCTACTGCATTTGACTTTTTATATAAACTCAGTTTCTGAGTTTTTATATTACAAACAACAAAAACTGCAAGTTTTTACTTATAAGACAAGCTAACATGACCCAGTTTCTCTTAGGAACACAGAGGAACAGATACAGATACAGAGGAATTAAACACTGCTGTCATTTATCAACTTTCAAGGTGCCTTGCTCATAGGGTATTTCCCTGAATTCTACTCACAAATGTTTGCTTACGTTCAGTAGCTTGCTCTAAAAACACTGTTTAATGTTGAACACCTTTCATGCAGAAAGTAGAGTGGTTCTGGCAGTTTCCCAGCATGCTTTGCAGGCAATTCACTTTAAACATGAGCCAATGAAAAATCTTTTGCAAACTCCAGAAATCAACACTTGCATAGATGGCCACTGTGGGCCTATCCACCACACTTTCCTAATAACGTCAGCGCCACCAAGACAAAACTGTCCATGCTGTTCTAGCTGTGTCATAACTGCTCATCCAACAGGAATCTTTATTAATTCATCAAGTCTTTATATTTAGTTTGGTTTTCTCGATCTATTTAATATCAGATTTAGATTTAAACTGATCTTGAGATTCCTCAACTTTAATAAAAAAGGAAAACAAATGTACAAAAACACCAGCAGGACAACTGAGGGTGTCGTCCAGAGCTCTGAACCTTGCGCTTGGTCTGTTTTCAGTCATTAAGGGGAATTTCCTGATTCGAGCCAAAGCTAGAAAAACAAAACCTTGTGAATAAAAATGTCTTTGTTCATTGGTCGGAAATTATGAGGGCGGAGCAAAGCAACTGGAGACAGAAATGATGGAAGTCGTGTCCTTTGCAGTCCTTGTCGGGTTCATTCAAACGTTATATGTTGCTGACCGATTTGAAACACCTGTATCAACGTCAGGCTCCACACGTTTTTGTTCCAGCGGAGGCATGCTGCAGGGCAGTTAATGGAAAGACGACAGCTAAGAAGGTACGCTGGTACGCGTTTAACCTGCATCCATCCGACCACATTTCAATGAGTTACTGTGTTCCATCGTTGTGGTGTTACGGCTTTGTTTTAAAGAGAAATCTGTTACGGAACTACAAAGTGGCTTTCAGGATGGCGTCACAGCAGTGTGTACCGCGTAACGAGACACATACAAGCATGTAAGAAGCATTTTCACTTGTGTTAAAATAAACGTAATGAGTAAATAGTTGGACCTTTTTTCCTCTTTGATAACACGACAATCATTGCCAGGACTTATCCGTTTCATCATTCTGACTGTGTTTAGATCATGTGACGTTGGTCTAGTTGTTCCACTCCAAGGACGAATCGGACTGAAGAATCTCGGAGCAAACCGAAGCTCAGTCCAATTGGAGATGAACTGAGACCACCTCGAAAGAGGGATCTGAGAGTGGTTCCTGGTCCCAGACCAGAGTCCACTCTGGTGTTTTCAGGCTGAAAATGTGTTCCGGATTATAAGGAGAAACAAACTCTGCTTCACTTTAAGTGGACCAAATGTGTCCAGTCTGATTACACCCTAAGACTCTACATTAGCATCAATTAGTTTACAGTTTGCATCTTCAGCTTAGCTAGTACTGAGTTGTGGGGCAACATTTTTAACTAGGATCTTCACAGCTAACCACACAGCAGCAACACCATATACTGGGCATCTAAATGATCCAGAGATGTAGAAACCAACCTTCACCTAAAAAACGTAATCTTCACGTTAATGATTGAAGTGAGAATTCAACAATTCATTTAGAGTTTAGATTATAAGGAGAAGTTTTGTTGTAGTACATCGTGTTCTTTAGTGCTGATATTATCAGGTTAGAGCTGGAAAACATTGAGTGTGAGCAGAGATGGGGACCGTTTGAATCTGAGCCGGTGCCAAACCATCACGTATGAAACGGTTTCTGGTGCCTAAAAGGTTTTTGAACATTTGAACATTTGAACATTTGAACATTTAAGTGCAATAAAGCAGGGTCACGGGGTTGAAGGAGAACACTTTATTTCCATCTGTCTGAATCTCTGCACTGCGTCTCCATTTTCACATACGCTGGAGTAAACGTGGATTTCACCGCTCATCAAGTGATTGTGCAGAAAAGCTGAATAGAATACAAGAGGTTGACATGTCCAAAATGTTTTTATTTGGTACCAGTAGTACCATATACATCTGTACTGGTAACAACTTGGCACAGAGTTTCTGTTCCCATCCCAAGTGTGGGATTACTGGGATCACCAAAACTGGACAACAAAAAACTGGAAAAACTTTGATAAATGTGGATTTCTGCTGTGAAATTTGGAGGGTAGAGTACTAATTTAACATTAGGACTCTGAGGTTATGAGTTCTATCAGGCTTTTATCAACAACCAAGTCACAATTCAAACCAGTAGATGCACAATCTATGTTTTCTTTGGCAGCTAAACTCGACAGTGATAGCCCTCTAGAACAGTGTTTTTCAACCAGTGTGCCGTGTGTTTATTTGATTCTATTAAAGACATTTTGATAAGAATGACGGTACCGCGATTTAGCCCTAGCGTCAGCTGTTTTAGGAGAAGTCCCGCCCCTTTAACTGTCTCCACCAATCATTATTGGAGATTTAATTACATGTCATCTGTCTGACCAATCAGAAGTGGTTAAAGTCTTCACTTCCTTGTTCCGATTTCATAAAAGTCTCTCAGTTTTAACAAAAAGACCAGCTTAAGCTCGTCTTTAGTGGTGTAGCTTTCCACAGAATCCGGTATCAGACCTTGAAAAAAGTGAACAAAACCATGAAGCTCAGAGACGCGAGTATGTTTGCATGCATTGGTAGTTTGTACTACATCTCCCATGATGCATTGGGTTAAAGTGACAAGCGTCTCAGCCCACAACGAGTCTTCCTTTGACGTCTTGAAACCACAACGAATACACAAACAGTTTTTTAATCTTTTAACTTAACTTTTATTACATCTTTTAGAAAAAAAAGCTGCAACTTCCAGCTTTTTCTACCACAATTATAAAAAAAAGAATGTGAGATTGTGGATGGGGCTGTAGATCAATAGAGAGCCATGAGTTTCTCCTTTTTTTTTTTTTTTGGATGCTGGTGTGCCGTGGGATTTTTGTCAAGGTTAAAGTGTGCTGTGGCTCAAAAAAGGTTGAAAAACACTGCTCTAGACTATATTGTTGGATTGCCTTGTTCAGAAGTAAACAGCAGGTAATGTCCACCACCTGTGTCTGAACTGTCAATTAGAACCAGCGTGAGAACCTGCATGAAAGGTGCAATCCCAGAAAGGCTTCAAAAAGTTAGAAAGTGTACTCACCACCTCTGTGGAGGTCTCTGCATGCTCAGAGGTGACGTGCTCCTGTAGGGATGTCTCTGTGAAACCCATTTTGCCACAGTAAGGACATGTGAACGACTGGGGTTGCTCTACCGAGAAAGTGTCTCCTCCATAATACAAGTCTGCAAGAAGGAGTCAGCATTCATTTATGTTTAACAGGCGACATAATCAGTCACAGGGTTATTGCTGTCCGGTCATGAGAATGCGCTGCAGAAGGTCCTTACCATAGTCTACTCTAGTTAATATACACTGCATGGGGTGTTCTGTGGTGTGCCGTGTCGTTGTGGCGCCGCTCTCGTAGCACGATGCGCACAGGTCGTAGTCGTAGCAAATCAAGCACTTAAACCGTCGTCCTCTGAAGTTGCCCTTTAAACATGCATCACAGCTCACACCTGTAAAAAAAAAAAAAAAAAGAAAGAAAACGCAGCAGAAAGGTAAATTAAACTGAGCTCCAGTCGCTAACAATTGAGCCACAAATTCCTTACAACCGTGCGTCTGAGACGGAGAAAGCTCCATTTTATTGGAATGCCAGCGTCGCTTGCGTACACAAGCATGTGCTTGGGAGTTTCACCAGCCTGCGAGTGCCAGCAGTGAGACATGAGAAGCCTGGCATTCCAGATGACAAGCCCTTCAAGAGCCACTACATCTGAGAATGTGTTTTTGCATGCTACCTTATAGATCCACTCTGATGAAAAATGTCTTGTTCGCATAGTCGTGTGGAATTTTTCTCATGTTGGACAACACGTACTACTGGTACAAAGAAACTAAGTGTAAAATTACGTTTTTAGTATTTAAATCATTGTGAATCAGGAACAGACAAAAAAAAGCCATTTGAAAAAGCTTGTAGCTGTGACTTAGGTGCTACAGTCGGAGGGCCACAACAAGCTCACTGCTCTGTTCCATTCTGATGCATCCACTTGAAGACAAATAGATCCATGTACATCTTTATTTTCCTTTTCCAAGCTACCGTTTGCCTCAAAGCTGTATGGCTGGATAGTTCCAACAGTGTTCATCATTTCTGCTGCACCAGTTACGTTAGGTTGGGGTGTGGGGTGCTGTTAGCTAGTGGGAGAGTATGTAAACAAACGGATGATGGGAAGTCAGCAGGCAAGATTACTCGACGCCAGCCCTGTCCACAAATCACAGGCAAATTTCTGATGAACTCCCACTGCTCTGCAGAATCTATGTCCAAGAAAAAGGACACACATTTTTACATTTTGGCTAAAAACGGCATAATTCTAATTAAAAGAGCCCTGGGAATGCTTAATAAAAAAGGAAACAGATCAAAAGATGACCAGAGTAGGACTTTAACGACAAAATATACATAAAATTAGGCTTCAAATTTGAAAGTTCCTTCTCAGAGAAGCACATTGTTGTAAGAGTGTGTTGATAAAACCCCTTGAAGCAATAGCTTCAGCTGATAAAAAATTATTACCTTATGTTTATATTTAAGTGTTAAACAAATAACCAAAGAGAATAGTCTAGTGTTGATTATTGATTTATTTGGTCAGAAAGTTCAATAATAATGGCTAAAAGTACAGATCGTTGTGATTATATAAAGACAGCTGCAGCAGGGTTATGTTGTCTGTAAAGTAAGGAGAAAAATTAAAATTCTGCCTGCTGACCCCACTGTGTAGGCTACTTTTTTTTTATTTTTTTTTTTTACTTCTTATGTGACCCAACATGACAAACCTATAGCATGCCATAAATGAACATTAACTAGCTGCTAACATGGAAGCAAACTAACTTAGTCACTGATTTATGATCAAAGGCCTCAACTTTCTGACTTCTTCATGACAGGCCATTGGCTAACAACAGCATGCGACTAGACGGGACAGACAAGACAAGAGTGGTGATAATTGAATTACTAGAGGCTCTAAAGCTAGCACACAGCCGACGTGAAATACACAGATTGTAAAGGTTTCGCTGGTTTGTAAACATGTAGAATAAACCCGGTAATAAGTCGTCGTCACCAAGTCAGAACTACACCAATGACTCCTCATGTTAGCATACATTAGCTTACTTGCTAGCCCCGGCTAACGTAAGGTAACGCAGCACCTAGCAACGGCTAACTGCTAAACTCCACTCTACTGTCGTACCATTGCGAACATTTAGAGTAAAACTGCACCTACTTACTTTAAATTACTAAACTTTGACTATACACGCAAAAGAATATTGATGACAGCAAGGGAAACGGCCGAATGAAGACCACAGAACCCCCCTCTTGACTTGAATAAAGCAGTTAGCGAAGCTATCCGAGGAGCTAGCTGCCTGATCAGGTAAAGTGGACACCACCATGCCAGGCTCTGTGGATCCGCAGATCAACTCACCCTCATGTCGGGACATCCTATAAACAGCGGCACAGCCCTTACTCGAGCTCCCCAGCTCACACGACGGGGGACCACACAGTTTGGAAGACTTTTAGACCTAAAAATCCTTCACCCTCGTTTCTTTTTCGGGCAAGATGGATCCCCAGGCAGCTTACAGTTTTGTTCTGCCTCCCCTCCCAAAGTGTCACTTATGAACTGGTGCTAGTGGTAGACACTAGGGGGCGCCATGCAATATGAAACATCTGTTACCAAAACGCACCATCAATTACATTAATAATAATAATAATATTAATAATAATAATTATTATTATAATAATGATGGAAGTTGATAAATGGTTTTTTAGTGTTTGATTTTCCCCTTACTTTAAGATCCAAAAAAAGATGTATCAGGCCAGTTTGGCCTAATTTTAAAAATATATATATATGTATTTAAATTATTTTAAATGACTTTCGTGAATTCTTTTTTCATTTTCTTTTTCATTTGTACCATAACAGGCAGGTTGTGTTGCAGGTTTGTTGGTATCTACCAATACTAAACAGCTTAATACCCACCAACACATAAGATGTGTGTAAATATGGTTTTTTTTCCTTCCGGCTTTTCTCTTCAGCAAATCAGCTTCCATGTAAATGTCTTCTGCATCCTCTGTGACACCAACTACCTTCATGTCTTTGTTTACTGCATCCATAAACCACCTATTTGGTCTTCCTTGCCACTCTGACTTTATCTCCAAAACCGTTAACATGTGCTGTCCCTCTGTCGTTATTCCTGATCCTATCCATCCGGGTCACTCCTAAAGAGACCCTCAGCATCTTCATCTCTGTTCGCAATGGTACGACAGTAGAGTGGAGTTTAGCAGTTAGCCGTTGCTATCATCCTCCTCCAGCTCTGCTTCTTGGTTTTTCCTCAGTGCACTGTCTCTAGGCCGAACAACATGGCTGGTCTTACCACAACTTTGTACACCTTTCCTTTCCTTTAAGCTTGTGTAACCCCTTAACCCCTGAGTTTATATCTGGCTATAACAACAACAAAATTACTTGTTGAGTAGCTGTTAAATTGAGGTAGCTCAAGGGTTTGATGCACATTTGCATCAATGGGGTCAAAAGGTTAAAGATTACACAAAAAGGCAGTTTCCAGGGGACTCAAAAATTGATTAACCTTTAAAAGTTTTTTTTGTGCCTAACAGAGGTTAATCAAGCCTTAAAGGCAAATCTTACAAGGGTTCCAAACCTATCTAGTGTATCTAGGGTGTTTTTTTTTTTTGGTTTTTTTGTGGGTGTTCCTATTTTTTTTATGACTTTGGGTTTGACGAACACATTTTAATGTACTATTATTATTATTATTATTATTATTATTATTATTATTATTATTATTATTATTATTATTATTATTATTATTATTATTATTATTATTATTAATAATAATAATAATAATAATAATAATAATAATAATAATAGTATCCTAGTGAGCCAGAGCACTGTCTTTAGACTTGAACCGCATTCTTGTAACAGGTTCACATCTGTAAAAGGCTGATTTTAACCAACATTTTGATCTATGACTTAAATCCAGACTTATTTTTGTGATTCCAGTTGTTTATTTGTACAACCCTTTTATTTCAAAGTTCAGCAAAACATGACACTAACACCTTTTTTAATCAAAACAAAAAAACTATAAAGTGTGTTCTCTAACTATATATTTTCTTCCACTTTATAAAAATTAACGACTTGGAAAAAGACTTCCCACTCTCAATAATAACAAGAAGGACATCCGATTTTTCAATTTGATTTAAATAATTACATATTCATTGCATCTTAGGTGAAGCTGCTCCCCATATAATTAACAATGGATTAGGCATACATTGTTGTTACCATTATGTGAAAGATCAGCACTACGACTGTTAGTGTTTTTAATGTAGAGCTTCATATAGAAACCTTTTTTCCAGACTGAGAATGGAGGAAAAGTCACTTTTAACTGTACCTGTTTTACATAAGCTGTCATTTTTTATTTATTTTATGTTTTAAATGTTAACATTTTTATTGTAAATGTAATTTATTGTTTCCTCCTAGCCAGGAGTCCCTTGAAAAATAAATTATTAATCTTAATGGGAAATTTCCTGGGTAAATAAAGGTTAAATTAAAAAATGTATATTCAAAGACAGCTGTTTTGAAGTTCAAATATGTCAATAATTTTCTGCTTTTTTTTCAACAATTTCTGATTGAATTTTGATCTCTTTCAATAATTTCAAATATTCAATCATTTGATGTGACCTAATCATTTAGTGGAGAGAAGAACTAATGGTACATTTCTATTGGTTACCTTCCTTTTTGTCCACAATTTGTTCAGTTGTAAGGCTGAGAAATATATTAAAAAAATGCTTCCATTCAGTCAAAAATAGATTAAAGCAGAAAAACAACAACATCTGCTGCAGAGGATGTAGAAAACAAATAAAAAATTGCAGTCAGCAAATGTTCCATCAAATTTGCATGAACTGTAAAATACAAAAGTCCATGCATTTTCTGTAAATTGTCTTTATTTCATAGGTTTTCTGTTCATTTCTGTGCTGACAAGGACACGTACAATTTGACAAACCAGTGCATTTTAACGAAGGCTTCACAGCAGTGTCAAAGGCGAGCCCAGAGCTCACAGCTCACTTCCTGCCCTTTCACTTCCTATCGTGCATGAATGCAGTGTGGCCACACAATGCCTATAAACCTGTATATACAATTTATAACATGTGCTTTATAGTAACAGTGGATGGTGACAGCCAAGATATTCAAAATATAGAAAACATTTATTCTTCCTGCTGAGAAATCAGAAAAACAGAAACCTCAATTTCAAATCAAAAGCTCATTATTCAAAGCAATTCAAGGAAAAAAAACAGTTTTTTTAATGGAGTAAAACCAAAATAGTGACTACAATCATCTCTGCTTATATTTCTATATAGAATCATTAAACTTTCCTCTTATTTTTTTAATCAAAATATAACACTATTTACATATCTGCTTGTGGCGAGAACCAAAACTATTTTGTGTCAAATGAAATGTATATCATTTCTTATAGTTGTTGCACCTGAGCAAATTCATACATGACCATAAAAAACAAAAACTTAAATAAATTGCAAACATAATTCTGTACAGTTTGGAGCTTTACATCTGCGAGCACGTCTATGTACAATACAATCACGGCTTTGGATTGTGAAGGTGCTGCTCTCAATGTTGCAGCTTTGTTAATATGTGAAATATTGCATTTAGTTTCTACGATGAAAAAAAAACATGTGCCATGTCAAAATGTTCATCTAGTAGCAACAATAAAAGGTTATGAAATACTTAAACATACAGCGTTTCAAACAACTTTTCTTCAGTACAAAAGCCAAAAGAATGAGACAGACTGCTCTTATTTGGTGATGAAGCTGCAGTGAATTTAGACCACCCCTCTTGTGAAGTAAAAATGAAGCATACCTTCCCCCTAAAGACTTTAAATCTTGTGTTAAAAAAAGCAAAATAAAGAAAAAAATTGAAGCATTTGCAAATACTATCTGACATACCAAACCAGACAAGTGGTGATAGCATAAATGCATTTTCCAGGTAGTTGATGTGTAAAAGCACTGAGGTGTCTGTGGGTCGGATCGCATCTCCCACATCTTTTTGGTTGGCTGGGGCCCCCTCCCCTTGTGACCTAAATGGTGGATGTGTCCTTGCCTCCATCCTTCTCTTTCTCAGACATATCCTGGGTTTTTCTTTTGAAAAAGCCAAACTGGGAAAAAAACAGAAAAAAAAGAATTAATTGTACGTATGATATAGGTTATGTTTTTAATGCAATGAATTGAATTTAATGAATTTTAATGCAAAATAGAACATTCATATTTGGGTGGGTTGAACAAGGTTTAAGTCCCACTCTGACAATCTTTTGATCGATTTTAAAAGCGTTCCCAGTGTTTTATAAGTTATAATTGTACTGTTTTTAGCCAAAATCCAAAAACCCGATAAAAGAAATTCTCAGAAATGCAATTTTGAGTTTAATTGTCTTAATATATGTCCTCCATCATCAGAAAAAAGCTACAAGAACATGTTAAAAACAAAAAACAAGATTTTCATTAGAGTTGGGCTTTACATTAAGTAGTTTTGACAAGTTTAAGACCTAGCTTTCTTACAAATATAGGTCTATTCTTGTTAATTGTGTCTTCCACAGGGATTTAGACTTGGACCAATTTACATTTTTCTTATATTTTAAGTAAGATTACTTTCTGAAATTATACTACCTTAAATTTTATGCTGTTAATTTCCAGAGTAATCTAACACCAAACCACAAGAAAGAATCAGAACAAAGCTTTTTACGATATTGAAAAAAAAGTAACAGGTCTGTGAGGAAAAACATTGTTTTTCCCGCTCCATTTTCACAAATAAATTCCTGAAAAAATTAGAAAATGCAATTTCCTGGAGTCTTTTTTTCTTTACATTTTGTTTTTCACAGTTAGAATGGATCTAAGAAGAATATTCTGTCATCTTTTCAGTGGGAAACCTTGCAGAATAATTGACCGATAGTTTTTACTCTCATCTTGGTAAGTGGTGGCTGTATTTAGATCGTTTTCTCATTTTATTTATTTATTTATTTCCACAAGAAAACATTTGCATTAGAAGAATACAATATCTTATGCAGAAGAAATGAAGAAGAGCAGAATAAAGAAAACCACACACACAAAAGTAATGGAAACAAACCTGAATTAAAATATGCGCAATTAATCTTAAATTAAATTCGGATATATATGTTTTTCTAACACCAATTAATTTAGCTCCAATTAGCAGAAATCACTATTTTCTTGTAAACAAATCTCTTCACTCTTCAACAATAATGCCAAATCCCCAAAGTCAGAAAAAAAAGTACCTTCCAGAGAATGAAGATGACAAGCGCTAAGATCAAGAGTCCTATCAGAATGCTGACGATTATAATCCAAATAGGAATTCCTCCCACCGTCTCTTTAGAAACCTGGATTGTCACCTGAAGAGCACACATGCAATTACACTCTGAATGTCTTTTTACACTCATTTTTTTGACAGATAGTGAGTAGAAGCATTTTGTACCAAAAAACCTCCCGTCTTACCTCTCTGGGACCCCTGTTGCTGCCCAGTTCAAACAGCCGGGACTCCACTTCTAGAGTAGCGTTTACTTTCATGTAGAGACTGGAGAACTCACTCTGTAACATTTTTTACAGAATCAGAATTTTTTGGATTTCCTAGCTATAGAAGTTTGACAATCAAAAGCTAACATTCATTTATTAGAAATGCACTAGTGTATGTAACCTTACCTTTATGAACGTAGGTTTCCACACCCTGAAGGTAACGTTGACTTGGCTCCTCTTGACGTCACCAATGGAGCAGCTGAACGATGCACAGCTGGATTGTTCACATTGCTTCAGAGAGAATAGGGCATTAGGGCATACAGGCAGGCAGAGCTCAGCATCAATGAAGCAGAGATGTTAAAAAAAAAAAAAACTCACCAAGAGGAAGTTGCTGAGGGTTTCCTCTTTGGGGTTTGGCTTGATTTCCTTTGGATTGATTTCTTGCGGGTTGATTAGATTTCCTACCTTACATTGCACCTGCCAAAAAAACAGAAGGTGAATCTGATACTTAGATAGCCTGCAAAATAGGGTATGTTTAGACTTTTTCTTTTTTTTTTCTGATTCAATCAAAACTTCTATTGTGTGAATTTGAAGCCAAAGTAAGGTTAGAAATGGTAGTTATCAGGATTTATTTTAGCAAATGAATAGAAACAAATCAGCACTTCTGAGCATGTGTGTGTGTTGATACCTTCGAACTGGGCTTGACGTGTGTCAGATACAACAAATTGTTGCTTAGAGGAGACTTCTGAGGATATTTCACATAAAGCTCAAGTGGCAGATTTATGATACCATCTGTTTTCTCCACCTGAGGAGCAATGACACACACACATATACACACACACACACACACAAAATCATTTGAACTATTTTCTATCAATGCAAAATCCAAAACTATGTAAGATATTACCGTGTAACTGATGTTGATTTCCTCGCCGAGCATCTTGGTGTTGTTGATTTTTAGAGGATAATCTTCACCATATTTCACTATTATGTGTTCATACAAAGGAATCCTGTAGGAAGCAAATCACAAAAAAACAAAATTTTCCAATTAAAGTAAACATGAATTCTATTAAAAGAAGAAAAAAATATAAATTCATTTTATTTAAAATAGTAATGCTTTCTAGCAAATATTTTTTTTTACATTTGAAGAGGTAAATCTGGTTGATCATTGTGTTTATTTTTTAGTGCCCAAAAAGTCCATGAAGCTATTGACAGAAATCTAGGTTTACGCCAAAACTCACGCTTCAAATGTGATTCCTGCTTCATACTTCACAGGAATGGAGATGTGTATGCTGTTGTCGATCAGGGTTTCAGGTCGCTCCTCACTGTCACTGTGAGAAAGGTAAAAATGCAACAGGATATATTAAAAAATATAGAACTTAAAAAAAAAAAAAAGTAGAACAAAAACCCTCCAACTCCCAGTCAAACTCACCTTGTGACTGTCACATTGATCTGAATATTCTTTGCAATATGTTCAGGATTTGTCTCAAAGATCAGTTTAAATGTTTCCTGGGAATATTAAAACACAATGGAATTCATCACCGGCTGTAAAATCAAGTTTAATAAACACAAGGTTTGTTGCGCATACCAACCTCTACTCTGCTGCCCAGGAAGGGGTATCCAACAGCACACTCCAAACTACTTCTGTTTGGGTTGCATGTCATCTCCGGCTGAGAATGCCAAATCATTCATCATCACACAGGCTCTGCAGTGTGCGCAGCAGTATGATACAAAGAGGGAACACAGGTATCTCACCTCAACTTTGACGTAGTTGATGTTCGGGGTAAAACTGACCATGACTTTGGTGTTGTACGCGTTGTCTCCTTTGTTCTTGACGGTGACCTGGACATCCATCTTGGCACGGCCTTTGACCACCATGCTGGGAGAAGTCAATAAAGCTATCAGATGTGGCTGTGTTGTGCACATTTCACCAGGAGGGTGTAGTCTTGTTCCAAATGACTTAAATCGGAGTAAATCTATAACTGCAGACCACACCATAATGCTAATGCATGGTAACCACTGTTCATGATCAGCAAATGCCATACACATTTATTTTGAAAAATAAAAGTTACCCAATGGATATTAAGGTTACCAATCTGCCAAATTGGTTCAAATAAGTGGTGCTTTAACAGGATTTGTGGACCCAGGACCAACATTTACAGCAATCAACATTTTTTTAATAACTAAAAACAAACCTACCAGTCAAATAATCCATACATGTAGTCCTAATTTCACATCACCTATTAGTGTAATTTTAACCCCTTGAAAGTAAATGAATTATGGTTTTGCTTTAACGTAGATGTTAAGTTCATTATTAGATGTCACAGGGTTAAAATAAAACTACATTTGCAATGTTGAATTTCAAAATAAAAGTCAAAAGAGCAACAAAAAGCTGAAAATGTTCTGAAGAATGAAAGCTGTTTTCCAAAAACTTTTTATTATATAAACTATATAAACTTCAGAAAATCCTTATCCTCAAAATCCTTAAAATAACAAATTTAAGGAAATTAAGGTCCTCTGTTGGTGGCTTTAGAAAAATGCTAAATGACTAAAAGTAAATGTGAGTATACAGAGAATGATTTTATTAAAACAAATAATTAAATAGTGATTCACAGTCAAATTTAGCCACCAGGGGCCCTCATCTTGCTGGGAAACATTCACTGTGTTGCTCTTTGTGTGTAGCTATTATGTAAATGGGAAAAAAAAAGTTAAAATATTTAATTAAACAACAGCTAACTTATAAATATGCACTGTTAGCATCACATATCGATCACTAAAAGTTACTTTTTTTTTATTATTTTTATCATGATTATTTTATTATTTGAATTATATCTATTATTATTAAAGATATTATATTATTTTTATTTTTATTAGATTATTAATAGTTTATTAGCTTATTTTTATAACTTATTCTTTAGTTTTTTCTATTTTTTTTTATATTTTGAGAAGTAGCTTGCAAGTTCCTTTCAGTTCTGAGAAACTTTTTCAAATGTTATTCTGATCCTGACCTCGGGGGTCTGCTCACCTTTTCACACTGGCCTTAGCTCTGAGGACGAGGTCAGTGATGCACCTTTCAGCCTCATTTCCACACTCCATCAGTGGAATCTATGAAGAGAAAAAAGGAAACAACAAAAGGTGCTTACGTTTGTTTGTAATGAGTCTGATATTTGGGAAAATAGGAATAAATAACTATGAGCTACATCTTTGGTTCTGGCTGAGGAAAAAATCTTAGAAATAATTTTAACAACAGCTTTTTAATAGTGGCTTTTAATTTTATCTACTCATCGTTTTAAAAATGAATTTACCACTATACAAGCAGAACAATGATCATTTATCATTATTAAGTTATCATTTCTTCTCAAAGCAAATTATTTTTCTCTTTAGTGCAAATGTTTTCAATTTAACACGTTCAAATATTTTAACAAAAAAAGGACTTAAACAAAAAAAATAATCTTTTATTTTTAAAGCCAACACTTAGCAAAAAGTAGTGTATTTTTAATGTACTACACGCATACTTAGTCTGTACTAAAATTGACGCAGTATACCTGAAGTGTAAATTTTATATACTTTACTACAAACTAAAAATGTTCTACTTTAGTCTGAAAAAGTATTTTACTTCCTATACTAAACGAACATGTTCTATAGTATACTTGCTATTTTTATACTTAAGGATGCTTCATAAAATAAACTTCAAGTGTATACGTTTGCTAATGGAAAATGCTTTGACTAGACCAAAAAAGAAAAATGAGTTTTGATCATATTTGAAGTAACTTGCATTTTTTATGTAAATTGCAGGCCATTAGATGACGAATAGACACAAAAGCCTCACATGCAGCACAACAACAAAGGCTAAAGCCTCCTCTTCTGTTTCTGCGCTAATGCTAATGCTAGGATTTGCACAAACAGCCTGTGCTGGAGCAATAACAAGGTTTTGAATAAGTGTTTTTTAAGTGAGAAACTAGATTAGTTACTGAATTGAATGTTTTCCTCACAGGTGGGTTTTCACAGCAGCTTGACGAAGTCGTCTTCCGTTTTTATCACAAGCTCTGGAAAATATCTGTAACACTTGAAAGTCTCTTGTTGGAAGGAACATGCTTGTAGGAGTGTGGGAACATAGCTCTGGCTGTTGGTGCTGAAACATTCATGTGGACTTTAGGGAAACTGAAGGATGGCAGTCAGCTGTTGCAGCTGGTAATTTACTGCAGCAGCAGCAGCATTCAGGGAGAAAGAAAAAACCTCACTTCTTGGACGATGATCAAGATGACCTTCAGATTTTTCAATCCATCACTTTAAAGTTGTTTTCTGAAAGAGGTTTGCATGTAATTTTAATATCTTACTGTTTTGTTGATGAATCTGGGAAGATTTTCATCCAGAACAGGACCTTGGTCTTCCTCTTTCAGTTTAAACTCCAAAGACACAAATAGAGGATCCCGGAAGTCCAACCGGGACTGAAAGAAAAGAAAGAGGAAAGGAAGAGTAAAACTAAAGTTTCACAACACAGTTCTTTCTATGAAACAGATAAGCTTTTGAAAGGTTAATAAAGGAAATTTAGTGCGGAATGACTTCTCCCACTGCAGTGAAAAAGCTCAGAACATAAGGTAGACCTTTGACTTCCTGTTTGAAGCATGTTTAAAAATAAAAAAGTTAGTCAGTATCCACTACTGTAAAAATGCTGAGAAAACTCAACAAGACAACTGGCTGCACAAATATTTTAAGTCAAAATCATCTCAAACTTATGAGGTTTCAGGGTACTCCAATTTGTAAGTGTTCAAGTCAATGTTTTATCAACATTTAATTTTTTCCAGCGTAGGTGGGTTTTTACCCCAGTTGTCATTTGCAGCATAAATCACAGCATAAATAAGAAAATATTTGGTCTATTTCTAATTTTGTCCTCCCCTGTAGTAAAATGTATGTCAAATATAAATGTTCTGGATGTGCTCTTTTAAAAACTCCACCATTCATCCTAGTCCTCAAGAGCCACAACCCTGCCTGTTTTCCAGCTCTTCCCAGCTTGTTGTTTATTGCTGACCCAAGGGATTCCAAATCTTGATTGACTAAATACACCAGATTTAGGTGGTCAGCATCAATCCGTCCAGGAAGAGCTGGAAAACAGACAGGGCCGTAGCTCTTGAGGACCACGGTAGGGCAGCCCTAAGGGGTGTCAGACTCCATTCTTTGGTGGCCGGCATCCTGCTTGTTTTTTAAGAAATCATTTTCGAGAAATGTTGCTGATTGTCTGGATAGGGTGTGTTTAGCCAATAAGGAACTGAAACGACAGGTTAGGCCAGTGTTCTACATGGAAACCATTTGGACTGGTCCTCGAGGCTTGGAGTTTGACACCTGTGATCTATGTGATCAACAGTTGAAAGGTCAAAGATGTCAAAAAAGATCCTCGAGGAGTAGAGCCTTCCACCTCCGCTAAATACCCCTCGGGGGATTTCTATGGGAGACGGACATCTTCAAGGAAGGTTTCAGACTCCTTTTGAAATCTGTCATGCAAAGGTTTATGGGTATTATGAGAGCAAACAGTGTCTCTATGTTTAACAGGATGCTGCTACAATCTTTCAACTTAGTTTATGTACCAACCGATAGAGGTGGACCATCTTACCTCCAACCATCTAACCAAAAAAAGATCAACCTGATGGCAGAGCAAAGGGCACATAATCAGCAGCCAGCAGGAATCATCCTTTGGGAACCATGAATGTCATCATAAATTTATGTGTCGCTCCTTTGAGCAGATGCTGAGCTGACGTATTTACTGGTTTGCACAGTGGGGGGCATAGAACCACAGTGAGGAGAGGAAGAAAAAATAAGCTATGTGACAGCACTGACCCATAAAATCAACCTGAATCTCTCTTTGTTTAAATCCCTTTTTGCTATTGTGAATGCTAAAATGTGTGGGGTATTGGGGCAGGTTTTTCCAATGTTTGAACACTACTGGGGTGACTGCAACCAAAGAAACTGCATAACATCCAGTGTTGTGAGTTATGATTAAAGGGGAAAGTTTCATCCTCTGGGAACTAAAAAGTTATCTGATCTAAAGGTTAAAGGTTAAAGTGGTTAAAAATCAGTTTACTCTCTTGATGAGTCATACGTTTAATTTGTATTTTTATGCTTCTATTTGTTGTTAATTTTGCTGCAAAATTTTTAAGTTTGGATCACAAATTAAGGACGAAAGCTACACTCATACCGGCCATGGCAACATGCGTTCAAGAGCGCAAATGTGAGTTTCAGGCTTCAGCCATCAAAACTCTCATGTTTACGCGTGGCTACGCTAGTTTTTACGTCAGTTTCCGCGCAGCAAATGAACGCGCCAGTTATATCAGTAAGACTTTGACCGCTCAGGGACTCGGATTTGGTGGTGACGTTTGGATGGCGTTCCTTTCAATTCACTGAAGTGCTAACCATTTAAAATTGATCATGGAGGAGAAATTAATATGTATAAATATCTCGGAATGGAGCTGTAAAAGACAAAGCCTGGAGCAGATTCGCGAGTTTTTGGTCCGGTTCCACATTTTGCTCAAAGCCTGTTCCACAATAGGTGTAGGACATGTGCGAATATCGAGTAGCAATAGTCTAGTGTGAACAGCGCTTACCACACACAGGACAATGGTATGTTCCGATATTATGACCTCCCTTAAGGTGGCCATACAAATCAAAAGGGAACTGCAAGGCACCCCCCATAAGATGCTCCTGTATACAGCCCTCCACGGGCCTGGACAAGCCAAAAACCTGCAGCGGGTCGACCTGTACAGGTCCATGTTACTAGCCCTGAGTTAATGCTGTAGGACAAGACATATAGTGAATCATAAACTGGAAGCCCTACTGTTTCAAGATGAACTTTTTAACTGGATGAGACAGGATTTTGTGTTGAAGAGACAGTCAGAGGTCTTTCTGAAGCTTATCCCTGATGGGCATTAAAGCAGCAAAAATGTAAAGAAGTGTTTTTATAATTTTCCATGCTCCCTTGATTCATTTGGTTTCTCCTCCTCAACTAACTACCGTTGTTCATAAACTTGTGCGCCATCTCTCCTGAGTTACTCCCCTTCCCTTCCCTTCTCAACCCTGTGTCTGCTGACCTGGACCGCAGTCCACCACTAACCATAATCCATCCAGAAACGCTGCAGGCAAAGGTTTTATGTCTGCAACAGATTCTACGACATTTTTTCAGCCTCCATATTGGAATAGATGGCATGTTCCTGCTGATACTGGGCACAGTAGAACAGACACTGTATTCATGCGCAGCAAACACCACACTACCAGCTGTTTCCACTGATTAGCTTCTCTGTCTCTGCTTAAGGGCAGATACCCGTGAACTAGAGGTAAGATCTTAGGCCCGAGCCCGAGTCAGAACCCGACCCGACCCGAATTTCGGGTCGGGTCGGGTTCTAAATGACAGTCATTACGTTCGGGTCGGGTCGGGCCGGGCTTCTCTCTCGCTGACTTTTTTTAATAAATATATTGTAATGTCTGCAAAGAAGCTCCTTAGGCGGCGGTTGTCAAACAGCTCTTTATTAATCCTGGATGTCAGAACGGTTACCGCACGAACCGAAAGGCACAGCCAGCTTCTTACTCAGAGGGAGAACGTTCCCCTAGCGCACACACACACACACACACACACACAGGTAGACCCCGCCCCCTACCACCAGTCACCAGCCCACCGTTGATTGACATACACTGTGGTCCAGCAACTGGCAGAACGAGGGGGGCGCCGGCCACCCGCAGCTCTGCGCACGTGTCGTGAATGTAATCTTCCCCCGCAAGCCCGCATCTATTTTGTTTAGGGATCCCCGATATGGAACAGCAGGAAGTCAAGGAGAAACTTCAGACAGGGAAACTGAAAAGGCAAACGCGCACCGCCGCGGCTGCAGTATTTCTCCGCGTAATGAAGCGAGTGCGCATCAAGATCTCTCTGTCACTCTCTCTGTCTGGCCTCTTATTCTGTGTTCCAGCATTATTTCGTTGATCAAATGCATTTGTCATGGAGGGAGGAACCTTTGCGCAGCGCTTCCAGCGGAACTCTATGCCACAACAGTGAGCTTATACGCGCGCGGCTGCAGCGACCACTCTCTGTTTGAAAGACCATAACTTTCATGATCATAAAAATATATAGATTATTTTACCTTAAAGAAATCTGGCGATTTTTTTCTGCCAAAAATCCTATGGGTTAAAATTGAAATTTCGGGTTTGCTTCGGGTTTGGTCCTGCAAATCAAGTTAATTGGTCGGGTTCGGTCCGAGTTCGGCTTTAATGCCCGCGGGCCTGTGTCGGGTCGGGCCGGATTTTTTAGGCCCGATCTTACCTCTACCGTGAACTCCTGCAGAGGGTGAGCAAAGAGAAAGCCCCTTGTGACTTCGAACTCTTCTAAGAGGTGCAGCATGTTTTGAATGTCAAATGTCACTTTGTCAGATACAAAATGCACCAACTTCCCTACGTGATTCACTTTGTTTTTTTGTGCACATGCTAAACGTGTACCTCCAGATGATTTATCTCTCTAAGGAGCTCGGCTCTGAACTCTGGAGGCTTTGATCAAAGCGGCTCTGTTTCATGTTAGAACCCCCTGCTTTGCATTTTCCTGTCTTCCCTCGGACTAACAGCCCTCACACGGCATGAACATCTTCCATAAGCTGTGAATAAACGTGCACGGAAGAACAGAGAGGTATGAGTGCTACAGTTGAATCAAGATAAGTGCTCTGAGGAATCTAAAGAATAGATCTGAGGTCATCATGTGTTCAGAAGGAAACCATAACTGGTCACACCCTGGTGAGAGGAGAGTACTTGCCGACATGATGAAGGTCTTGGTCATGCATTTTGCTTCTCTGTCTTTGATGAGGAAGGTCTCGGTGATCGTGGGGTTACTTTTTTCGCTGTCATTGAGGAACGAAGCCCTGGCTATTGCCCGGGGAGCATCCAGAAGTAAGGTATAAATGATATCTGCAGGATGCAACAAACACGGATATATATGCATTATTTAAAAAAAAAAGGTTTGTGGGGTATCAAAATAGAAGAACAAGCCAGGATGAAATATGGTCCTGATAAACTCACTTGCATTAGACTCTAAGTTCGGGTTATCAGATTTGACCCTGTAGTTAAAGCAGACTGTGGTCACCACACACACAGACTCCCGGCCCCTGTGTTCGCACTTGTTCTGAGGCTGCTGCAGGTTGATTTTACCAGGGTTGAAAGACATGTTTGCATGAAGCTCTGCAACATCTCTGGACCTGGTGAAAGGACACAGACATACCAATTTTTATTTAAAAAAAAAAAATGCAATTCAGCCACACTGAGGAGCACTAACTAGAGCAATGCGTCATCAGACAAAACGTCTGTCACTAGAACCACGGATGTGCTTTATTGTGTGGATAACACTTGGCTTCAGCCTTTTCCAGTTTACAGTTACACTGTAGCAGCACAGAAAGAGGAGTCGCCTGCTGCCAAATCCTTTTTAAACTCTAAGCCACTTGGGAAACAGAGTTTTCACACAGATTAGTTGAGCTTCGAGCCTGGGAAGCAACTAAAGTCTGCATGATGGCGTCCAACAGGGAAGTGTAGGCGGAGGTTTTAACACAGAGATAGCAAGGAAGTCTCCAGCCTCTGAGCCCGGTGGGACTTAACACAGCTGTCTAAACCCAAATAAGACAATGGAAAGTGGATGATGGATTATTCTGCACAAAAAAAAAAAAACCCAGCTGAAGATGAAGGTGGAATGTGTAGAATAAGGAGTGAGTGTTTACATGCTAGGATGGGTTGTTTCTCACCAGAACAGTGAAGCTCCTCCGAGACCTCCTATGGTAACATCTGTGATCCCGTCTCCGTTTAGGTCCATGACTCCATGTATGGACTGGCCGAAGAATTTTGTCCCGCTGCCGCCTGCAGGGATGTGCTGTGGAGACCACAGAGAACAAAGCAAAGTGGGCTATAGGGGTTTTTTATGTCTGTAAAATGTATGCTGAGCTTCAAACCATAAGTTAGTTATGATCATCTGACACAACTGGTCATAATCTGAAACGACCCAAGCATCCTACTTAGACATTTTTTTCTCCTTTTATTAACACGTCATATAACTTATCATTTGCTTCAGACGGCTCATGGTCATATCACCTCATCATTTTTAAATAAAATGTAAGTGAACATCAAGTTGAACATCAAGAACAGATGAACATCAAGTTAAACTACCAGGTGATGCTTATTTCTTGTTTAACTTCATTACCCAGAGAAAAAGAAAGTTTTTTTTTGGACATTTCTGGACGATATCTTTTAAAACCTAGATTTTAAATTTCATCAAAATCTATTATTTAACTTTAAATAAAGTTTGTAGAGCTCAAACGTGGGCTGTTGCCTCTTAACCAGCAGAGCAATTAAGGTCATTATTTCAAGACATTTTTGAATTTTTATCAAAAAATTGGAGGTTTGTTCTCATATTTTCCATTCACCAACATTAACAACAACAACAAAGCCTCTGTTATAGTCTGTTTCATTTACTAAAATGTTAAAAACATTTTAAAATGTGACTTTGTTTAGCTTGTGAAAGAAATGAATTATTAAAAACAAAGCATTTTTTTTAAAAAGCTCAATTTTTCACAGCTCTTCTTCATGATATTTCCTGTTGTAAGAGTCACATCAATATTATTTCTATTACTTTGGAGACAATAGGGCTGAAGCTTTAGTTAATTTTACCAAATAGAACCAGAAGTATTCAACATACGACAAAAATCTTCTCCAACAAAAACTGTAAATTCAGGTTTTTATTCCATGTAATGACAGAAGCTCACTTGAAAGAAGTGTAACGGCCCAAGCGCCCTTTATCGTTTGAAAAATACAACCGACAGACCAACGAAGATACAGCTCAACATTATTTTAGTATTAATTATTTTAATATCTCCAGTCTTTTTTTGCCATGGTGTTTTTCTATGCCTTCTAAATTCTTCCATGAGGGGATTAAAATATTTACATTTCCTTCACTTCAAAGCCCTGAATCCATATATCTGAATAACGTGACGCCTTTATGGTGGTAAATTATAACGACTCGTTTTGCTTGTTTCTCACCCGAACTGGGAAAGGCTGTTTGATGAAAAGCGAAGCATCATCAACCCAAATAACTAAATCCAGATGAGCTTTCTTGAAATTTCTTTGCTATGAAGCCATCGTAGATGAATGAGAACCTTCATTTCTAGTCTCGTTTCGTCAGAATTTGTTTTAACTCCTTTGAAAGTAGCAAAAGAAATTATGTCTATGCTTTATTGAAACCTTTTCTTTACACCTACACTGTAAACCCGAATAAGTTCAGTCAACTCAAAATTTATGAGGAAACTGATTACATAATATTTTTAAGTTATCTTACTTAAAAATTATACGTTAATCAGAACTTAGAATATTTGAGTTGTCATTTAACACTTAACTAAATGTAAACTATTACCTCATCCTCATATCACTCTAGGACTCAGGCCTGCCAGACCTATGGTGAGAGTGCGCCAAAGCTCCAATGCACATAAACTCCACACAGAAAGAGGCCGTGTTAAAGGTTCCCAAGCCGGGGCTTAATCCAGGTTGCGAGTCAGGAGCACTAACCACTGTGCCACCGCAACTTGAAAAATTGTCCTAATATGTAGGGGATTTCTTTATGATGTAATCACGTCTTTTTACTTATAAGTTTTGACACCAAGGCTTCATTTACTCAAAATGTTTTAGTCCAATAAAGTTATACAGTCACAAGTCAAAGTTGAATCGACTTATAAGATTTAAGCTGACTTGACTTGGTTGCTACTTTTGAGTTCTATGATTATAAAACTTTTGAGCTAGTTGGACTGTTCAGGTTTACAGTGTAACACACAAACGTCCTCGGATGAAATCTGTTACATATCACACATGTTTTTGCTCTGAATGTATCTTTGAGTCCACATGCAGTAAATCCACAATTAAATATTATTGCCAGATTAAAACAAAAAACCTATTTCAGTAATCTCAGACTATTTTGGAGTTCTCACCTGCACAAACTTCTCTTTTAGTGATGTCTTATCTCCATGATAGATGTAGGCGGCTCCCATGTGGTTGTTCTCCAGAGGAGCCCCGATTGCCACATCGTTGAACCCATCGAGGTTGAGGTCCAACACTGCTGCGATGGCAGTACCAAAGCGAGCCCCGCACGGCTCGTTGCAATCGCTCGAGCCCTCGGGGCAGCACGACTGGTTTTTGGGCTTCAAAGTGAACTCATGCTCAAACTGACCCTTCTGGTTGAAGAGCAAAAAAAAAAACAAAAAAAGTTAAAAATGACCCCACATGTTATTACATAATAGGATTTTTGGTTAACTATCTTTTGATTGTTGCATACCTGGTTTAGTTTATAGACGTAGACTTGTCCCTGTTCGTCTCTTTCTGGGCCCATAAACATCGGGGCTCCAACCAAAAGGAGGTCAGTGTAGCCATCCTTGTCAATGTCGATGGTCTGCAAGACGCTACCAAAGTACGAACCAATCTGCAACAAAAAACATAAGCTGCATTTTGATTTGATCATTAAGGCTCGGTTGTTATTGTAGACACATTACTTTAACATTTTCTTTTAGTCTTGCTGTATAAACTGTAAACAAAATATCTTTGCCAACAGCATCAGGTTAAAAGTATTCATTTTCTGACCATTTCTCTATGTGTTGAAACTAAATAAACCAGTTTTTGAATATACAACTATAGAAATTAGTATGACTTAATTTCAATACATGAATGTTAGAAAACCTTTAAAGGCAGACCGAAAAACTATTAAGTCCCATAACTCATTTGAGGGTTACTTGCTATTAGGTGGCAAAAATCTAAAGATACATTTTATTAAACAGAGATAATTTCAACCTAATTTCCATCCTTTGGTTATCCACATTTTGTGTTTTATAGCAAAAAGCAAAAATTTTTTACATCCATAATTTCATAATTTCTCACTGCCTCCTTCTTAAACCCTAAATATAAGAAATTCACGTTGACATCTGCTAAATTCTCTGTAATGTAGCCCTTTTCAAGCCATGCTTACCTTTTTTTGTTGTCTTCATTTTTTTAGTTTTCAAAAATAAACTATTTATTGTAGAACGTATACTATAGTTTTTATCAGTCTTTGTATTTTTAAATGCTTTTCCAGATCACTAATGTTTGGTTTAAACTATTTCATACTGCATTTCTAATCCGTTGGTGTGCAAACAAACACCATTTGTTAATTGCTTAAATCTTTGTTGAAATAGTTTGTTTTTTTGGGTGTCAGGCCAGAACTCCTAATCAGATTATAAAGAGGTGGATGGACCACATATGAATTTATAATACTTTTTATAACTTAAATGTTTTTGACTGAAACACTAAATGATTATTTACATTACCAAAAATTTTAAATTTTACAAGCAGAAATGGCGAGCCAAAATGAACAGACACATTAATCACATTTATTAATCTGAATGAATCATTAGGAACTATGGGTGGAGGCTGGGAGGTCAACTCACCTGTTCTCCCTTCAGAGTCTGTGAAATGACCAGGTCTGACCCATTTAGACTGTAGATGACCACTCGCCCCGTGTGGTTGAATCGTGGAGCCCCTGTGATGTACAGCTCCCCATCACGGGTGGTCGCTGACTTGACATCATATCCTGCACAACACACACAAGCATTCCCCCCATTGTTACACCAAGCGCACCGAGCCAAAACATCCATCAGTGTTTTAACACCTCTGTTTATACTGGTTGTCACAAAGAAACTGTAAAACGTGGATGGAAACTGGCAGAAACACACACACACCCTCTCAGAAAAGTCTGAAACCACTCAGCAAGCTGCAGTCTGGCCTTCAGGATGTGCCAACAGCTGAGTTTACAGTACGGAAGCCTAAACCCACCAGTTTTCCATTCAATGACATGTTGATTAAATAACTCAATATTAAGATGCGGTGGCTGGTTGAAACGCCATAAAAGGCAACGGCAGGGAGAGGGGAGCGTGCGCACAATATTTATGAGACACAAGGCAAAGGAGAGTGGAGCATCTGTAGCCAGACTTCAACAAATTCTCCTTCTTCATCCTCCAAACGGCACAAACTCGAAATTTATCTGAGCTCAGTTCAGCTATAAATGTGCTACTTTGTGACGTAGATGAGCAAAAAAAAACAACATTCAGGCTTGGAATGTGGCTGCAAACTAATATTTATCCGCCTGTATCCGTTGAAGAGTTTTTATGTCTGTTTGTCAAAATAGTCCTAAAACACAGCACCAACAGGGTTCTTGAGGTCCACTCACCCAGGTATCCAGCCAACCCTTCATATCCAGCCTCAGATTTTGGGTCGTAAAACTGAGTTTTCCCTGGAATGACAGATTCTTTGGAAGTTTGCATCACCACTGTTCCATTCCAGTCATACGCTCCCACTGCTCCCATTAACATGCCGTCCTGTGGGAGAAGAAATAGATTAAAAGCCCACAAACTATTCATTTATACAAATGGGAGTTCATTTTAATCTAAAAAAAAAATCAAAATAAATTTGATCGTTAAATTAGAGGCCTCAGATTACTTGATTAAAAGCTCAGATAAGCTGCAAAGAAAAATTGCTTGAACTCATTCAACCAAACAGAAACTTGGTCCCAATAAATTTAATTAATTGTAGCGGTAAAAAGGAAATTTTATTATAAAAATAAATAATTGGTTTCTTCCTGTTTTAATTAATGATAATAATTTAATAGAACTAGTTGATCAAAACAAAGCAAAATGAACAAATGAGGCCCAATATTCATCTTATGCTGTGTTTAACATTAAGAGTTCAAACTGTTGTTAAAATAATAAAAATCTGTAAAAATGCATAAGCATCTCCATTATTGCAAAACTATTTTTCTAACACAAGAAATCATGAAGTTTCAAAAATAATAACTGTTAGGTAAATGTTTTAAGTGACTATTTCTTTAAAAAAAAAAAAGCTATTGAACATTCATATATTTTGACTTGATTTAAACAAAAATAGTGCTTGGGTACTTTATCTTTACATTTGGGTAGCACCATAGAAACGTCAAACTATTTTAATCTCATTTAAGAAATGTATGAGATTCTTCTAAGCCTATTGGTTTGACATGAAATTACTAGTAATGTTGAATGGATACTTCCTATCAATATAAAGTAAACAATACAAGTTGACGAGAAATAACTCAGCATCAATACTAGTAATATGTTTGTTAATGTATCCTTTTTTAAATTTCACATAAAATTCATTGTTTGAATTGAATGTTGATTAACAATTTTATATATTTTTTTATTTTATAATATTCATATTATTTATTTATTTTAAATAAATTTAAAAGGGTTACTTTTAAAGAAGAAAATATTACAAACAGTTATAAAAATGACTTTTATGCCTAACTTACATATCGTCAGCCTAATAGCATATCTGCCTAACTCATTTTTTCAGGTTTTTTTAAAAGAAGAAAAAACACCTTTTTTTCAACACTCACAGTCAAGTTAGGCCAATATCTCAATTTGGCAAAAAAATGAGTTAGGCAGAAATGCTATTAGGCTGACGATATCATATATTAACAAGTTTTAATGGCATTCCTCAAAAATAATTTCAATACGCTTTGAGGACATTGTAAAACAATGTAATTGTGACTGATATCCAAATTCAGTAAAAAGCTTGCCATTTGTAATCAGTGAAGGAGTTTAGTCACACAGGATGCCGGCTGGTTAATTAGCCATAACAAAATCAAAGTTAAGCAAGGCTTTTTTAATTGGACTTTTGCTCCCCATCATGTTAAATTTAGATGACACAATGATGGAAGTGATAAACATGAGTCAGGAGCAGGAAGAAAGGCGTAAGAAAGAATCCTGTTTGCTTTTAGGCAGAAACAGGAAGCAGCCTTTCAATGACCTTCCACAGGCTGTGAGCGGGCAGAACCAGCAGCTCTCTGACTCAGCGACACAGCCATTTCTTTAACTTTATGAGTTTGTGTCTCTTTCTGTCTCTAAAAGCAATCAGAGTCTAATAACACGCAATCACGCAAGGGGCTTTAGATCCACAGATAGCACTGTCTGCGTTCTCATTTTCTGTTAAAATGTTCTATTTTTGTGCCCACATACATAAAGGATCCTCATTTTCTTCTTGCAAACATTTCAACTCCAATATGAGGATATGATTACTTTACTTGAACACTTATTAAAATGTATTTATTATTAAGAAAGTGCCATTGCAGGATATGCATGAAACATTAAAAAACAAATGTGAATATGACAGATTTAAGCCATGGGCTAATTTCCATCTGCAGGTCGATGTTATTGAAGAAATAAATAAGATTTTCAGAGGAAAAAACTACACTTAGGAATATAAAACAGAGGTAGAGACAATATACGAAATACAAATAGGAATACAGTAAAAAATTAAACTAAATATAACATGTTATATTCCAGATCCTTTCTGATTGCATATTTGAGATTTCTGAAGCCATAGCTTTATTTAAGATGGCAAAACTTGTTCTCTCTCTAATAGTAATTTATTTCTTGTTTGTTAAAAAAACAAAACAGAAACTTACTCCGCAATTATCATTATTCAGCTACAAACAAGTGACTGAAAATATGCTTACCTTTAAAGGATGTACGCTGAAGCCAGTTTGGGACATCTCCATTTCAAAGGAAGAGGTGAAGTTACCAGTTGTTGCTAAAACAGAATACATCTGGTTAATAAATGAACTTCAATATTAAGCAAAACATGTGTTTCAATCTGTAACTAAATGGAGTTTAAACTTTTCAGTCTATGTTTATGTTCCTTTCTCTTTTACCATAACAGAGTGCAAAACTGTGTCCTCTAAGCCAGATATGTGAAAAAATATCTCACAATCCAGATTCTTTAATGTTTTTTGAGATAAATATTATATGTTTTGCATTAGTTTTGTATGTTTGGTCCAGAATTTGACATAGACTTTGTTCGATGGGGAGCAGGTCGTACCATGTTCTGTTTGAGGATGCTGACAAAGACAAAAACCCTTCATTTTCCTACATTCTATACCATTTCTTAATTCCATGAAAAGGAAAAAAAGATTTCTGAAAGCAAAAGTAATTAACCAAAATCAAAACGAAATGTTAAAAAAAATTAGACACAATGAGAAACCAGAAAACATGGCTGACAGCATGATGTCATTTGGGATGTTATTTGGGATTAGGCTGTACTGGGTATCATCATCCAATCAGCTGTTGACATTTCATTTTGTTCTTTTTTGGTTTTTACATTTTAGGTTTCTGGAATATTGTCTTGTTTTCTAAAATGCAAGGCTGTTTTTTAATTTATGTTTTTGCTTTTTTAACAGTCTTGAGTAAAAAAACTTTTTTGTGTCAAAGGATTTGTTGATGTGATTTGCACTTCATACGGTTCAGTTTAAGCGTAGAACCGTGGCAAACTTGGCAAATTATCTATGATTTGATCATTGAACCTCCTGTGCTTTAAACATAGGGTTTAAATATAATTTTTTAGGAATTGTCTCTAATTATTGCCTGTAACAGCCTCTGTCCTGAAAAGTATGTGAAGGCTTTTAAGAATGTTGGGGCTATTTTTGTGTTTACCTTCCAAGGCAAAAATCTTGCTTCCCAGAGTGTCCACTATGCTCAGCAAGGCAACCTCATCAGACACGTTAAAGAAGTGATCTTTCAGGGGCTTGCTGGAAATCCCCTCTATCTCTTCGATAAACTTTTTTACTTCTGCTGGACTTTTGCTCTGACGGTTGTAGTCTCCTAAAACCTTAAAAAGTAAAAAAAAAAAAAAAAAAAAAGTGAACGTTATGACACTTTTGTACACTTAGGTAAATTTTGTGACCCTAAACTCCATTAAAGCCCTGCTATGATCATCTTGAGATCCGTTGTAAAAGTGTTTTGGGTGATCTTTTAACTATGATTATGCTATTTTTAGCCAAAATAGAAAAAACGATTGTTTTCTAGAACACAGTTTCTGCAGAGTAGAAGTAGTTCATTAGAAATTTGCCTCAGAGTTGTTAGTGAGCCAGCTTACAGCCCTTCACATCCCCAACCTAACATTAGTAGTGTAACAAAAATGGCGAGTGATATCTTGAGCTATCCAGCTGTACAGTTTTGAGCCAGATGCTCAGACGAGGAAAACAAAGACGTTAATGTATCTAATCGGCTACAAGTGGATGCCGGTGAAGCGGAGAAGGAAGCTTGTGGCTCATCCAGGTAATTTTCTACGTCACAAATACGCTCTTTTTCAAACAGCATTCTTTCGTTTGCTCCTCATTTATAATTAACTGAATGAACAAATACTCAGAAATGCAATTTTAATCTTAATTTTCTTTATATTTGTCCTCCACTTTGAGAAAATGCCACAAGAACCTGTTAAAAACACCAAAAACACACTTTTCATCAGAGTGGCCCTTTAAAAATGATTTACACATTCTAAGTTCAATAACTACCTAGTGACTCGGACAAATCTAAAAAGCCAACATTAATATTTGAAGATATCAACAGATATCAACAGATTTCCTCTGCATTAAGCCAGTAGTGTAAACAAATGTTCCTAAATGTGCATCAACATAAATAAATATATACCTACAGCAATGCCAAACCTTTCGATACCATCTTCGTCACATTTGCCGATGACACTCTTAAGCTTATGGAAGTCATGTGACTCCCCATCAGTCACAATCACCATAACCTTCTTAGCCTCAGGCCGAGCACCCCGCTCTGGAAGGAAGGCTTCCCTCCTGATTGTTAAAAAAACAAACCCACAGTCA
This sequence comes from Oryzias curvinotus, assembly GCA_023969325.1. Taxonomy (NCBI): domain Eukaryota; kingdom Metazoa; phylum Chordata; class Actinopteri; order Beloniformes; family Adrianichthyidae; genus Oryzias; species Oryzias curvinotus. Next base: position 23,079,078 of record CM043717.1, read on the forward strand.
ACAGCTGTAAGGAGCTAGTTAAAGATCATCTTGGGAGAGAATGACAAATCTCAAATGTGTGGCGGTGTTGCGCACCTGGCAGTTTCAATGGCCAGGAAAGTGTTGGTCTTCGTGCCAGTGTGCTGAGGAAGCTGCGAGACAAATTCCACCATCTTTCCATTGTTGTCAAACTGGCTCAGGTTGACCAGGTGACTCACATTTTCCCCATAAGACACTATGCCCACCTGGAAGATAAACATTTGTCCTGTAAAAATTTATTTTTCTTTTCACTCTTTTAGATTTCTGCCCTCCCTCCCCCACCCGCCTCCCCCCGGATTGACTGCAGAGGATGTGGCTGCATCCAACCGGGGTTGAATGACAGAAAGTTCTTTATCCAGCAGCCATGGACTTCAAACCACTGCTTTCTGTAGCCAAGAGACTTTCCAGTGTTGCCCTGTGGAAAACCCTTTGCCAACCCAGCATGGCTAAAATAAAAATTATAAGTCATTTATTCCTGGAGTCCTCCAAGAACACTGTTTTATATGACTGCTTGTTTTCTTACCTTTTTTTATTAATGATTTTTCTCTTTTTTATTATTATTATTATTTTTAAATGTCATTTATATTATGCATCTTTGGTGGTGCTGATCTGTGTTCAAATTCAATAAAATTCAAAACAAACAAAACAGAAAACACAGTTTTGAATACTGGCAAAAGTTTTGTCTTACAAACTGTAAAGACAGCAAGAGTGGATGGCAGCTAACAAAATATTTCTGCAGTTTATTGCAGCTATTTGACACTCATTGTGTCCCAGGATTCAGTCATATCACTCACTTGTGAGAAGTGTGGTCCGATGGTGGTGTTCTGAATAAAGCTGACCAAAAAATCAACTATGCTGGTCCACGGGTAGATGCTGTTTGATCCATCGAGGACGATGACGATGTCCAGATTCCTGGCACACTCTTGGACCGCAGAAATAAAATAGTGAAAGTTTAAATAATCCATTTGTAACCAGTGTGACATTATTAAGATAGGACTGTTTTTGGATTTGATGACCTAAATAATCATTCAAATTCTTCTTCAAAGGTACTTTGCAGTTTTCCCAAGAAACCAAATAATTAAAAACATATATATTACAAAGTACATGTTTGTATTTGAGCCCGGTTTAAGTCAAAATGTGTACTTAAGGTCAATATATCCATTTACCAAAGATTAATGCAAAACATTTGATATAAATGCTGCCAAATTTGGGTTTGGTCATTGGATTGACAGGCACTCATCAAATCAGTTGTAGAAAAAGCTCACTAGGAATATTCCAACAAATTCAGCTTCTTTGTAGTTAGATATTTAAGGTTAAAAGCAAAAAAAAAAAAAAAAAAACCTGAATTAGATGGATTTTAAATTAATGTCAACATTACTATGCAACCTAGTGCAGTGATCCCCAGCACTTGTTTCCAGGTTGCCTACTTTTTTTAAAAATTTTTTTATAATCTGATTCTGAAAGAAGTTTTATTTTGGAAAACTGCTGGATTCTCTCCACCATATCAGACTCGTTCTTGGCTCATGTCAAGTCGCTTGGTCACTTGTCGAAAATCTAACTGCTACTTTCTTTAAGCGGCTGCTCCGACGGATAAATTGAAACCCCTATATCAAAGTTAACAAAAGTTTACTTTTGGAGAAAAGAGCCAGAAAGAAACAGAAGAAGAGTTTTAAACTTCAAGATAAAAGAAAGCTGCACTCAACTGACAAAAACAAGGCATTTTGACTCCAAACTGTTGTTCCCACAAACCATAATAATAATTTTTAGCAACCAGCTGTCTTACATTATGAGGATGCCGCTATTAAAGTTGATATGTCTATATCACATTTCAATGGTTTCAACACAAAATTCACACTGCAAATAAAGTTTAACAAGCTGTTGGTATTTTGCAGATGAATAAAATAAACGTTACCCTATAAAGTTCAACTGGAAGCTAAAAAAAACAAAACAAAAAAACGTCCACTTCCCCTGTACCCTTGGTCCAGGGTTGTCAGTGGAAATTCTGTCTGACATTAAACCGGTCTGTTGCCTGAAAAAAGTTGGGAACCACTGGTCTGGTGCTTTGGATTATTATCTAACTGTATGTATAAAAGTAAATTGGGGCAGCAATTACATTTAATTGAATCTAGACTCTTAGAAAAAGTTCAGTTGTGTAAGAGTTTCAGTCTGTAAATTTGTTGATTCAGCAATTTATTTTCATGGAGTGTTTGTTGCTGGAGCAGTTTTGCACGCTCTGGAGCATTTTTAGATGGTATGAGCGGTCTGCTGGTGGTGTAGGAAGAGAAGAAAAGACAGAGAAAGTAGAAAAGAAACAGAAAGAAACAATGACCATTGACTGTTTACTTTCTGAGCCGTTTCCTTCAAGGGAAACTGAGTGCAGGCCCAGTAAACTGTCTCCTAACTTGGGCATACAACACAGCAGGACTGGGCTGGGCCCGGTCAGAGATGAATCAGGGAATGGGAGGTGGGAGGAGTGAGGGGGTGGCAGACAAGTTTACATTAAGAAGAATTTTTGAATATGCGTGTTCTATGAGGGAGGGTGAGTTGAATTGCAGGGTCTTGGGTGGTTCCGCTTTGATGGATTGACGATAATCTCTAGTTTGGAGATGCCGTCACTTCCTGTACAGAGCTTCTGCACCTTTGGCTGGCCGGCTGCGTACCTTGCACTCCTGGAGCCACGGAGTTGAGGATCTGGAAGGAGGAGCTGACGTTGGCACAGACCCCTGAGATGTACTGCTGCTGGCCGCACATGTAGCCGTACTGAGGACCGCATGCCTGCGCAGACGAGACACAGACGAGGCTGCAACTGCTTCGCTTTTAACAAACAGGAGGTCAAGGGTGGGGTTAGGGCTATTGGAGGAGCCCAAGAGGAGAAACAAAAACAAAAAATGTCTTCAAATGTCAAAAAATCTTCGGAGAAAAAAGGTGCCTTTTAAAGAATGGCACCTTTGGCTTATTGGGTGTTCTTTAAGAGGTAAACTTTTAAAGATCACGCAATAAGCCTAAAATTACTTTTTGGCCTAATTTCGTCTCCAAAATGCTTCAGAACCATGGAGGTCAAATCATGTGGCGTCCAACATTCTGCAACAACACTATGCAGCGCTGCCACATGCTAAATGCTCACAATTACAAACCACAACATTAGTTAAGCTCGTTCAACTGCATTGATGCAAATATGCAACTGGCAAGTCACATGAAAGCAGCTAGAAAGGTAAAAAAAAAAATTGTTGAAAGCCCCCTACGTGGAAAATTGTGTTTTTGGGGTTTTTAACATGTTCTTGTGGCGTTTTCCTGACGATGGAGGGCATGTGTAAAGAAAAATTAAGCTTAAAATGTAATTTTTGAGAACTTCTTTATTCCATTTGTTGTGAATCAGGATCAGATGAAAAAAAACAGTTTATTTGTGACGTAGAAAATACACTGGGCGGGGCCACAATCTCCCTGCTCCGAGCTCTCAGCAAGGGAGCAAATTTCGAATTAACTCTGCTCTACAGAAACTATGTCCTTAAAAATGATACAGGTTTTTTGATATTGGCTAAGAATGGCATAATCATAATTTAAAAGACTACTAGGAACACTTCTACGATAGATAAAATGATACTTGCAGTGGGTCTTGTAGCTAAAAATGAATAGAATAGAGAGAAAAAAGCATTAAAAGATGGTAAATTTGTGTAGCTGTAGCAGGATTAAGTTATTCATTCTTCTATTTAATTTTTCTGAAACTCTGTCAATTGTTTATTTAATTTTCATTTTTTAGCGCTTTGGGTCCAGACACACAATGAATTGTATCCACTTGATGGTTTTATCCTAATTTATCCAGCAGGGTATGTTTGAGAAGCAGCTAAGAGCATGTTCATTTTGACAAGTGTACCTGAAGGTAACATGCAGATACTGAAAGACTAATCCAGGTCTCTTTATTCTCTTTCCTTTTGCAATGGCAGACTTATAGTTTCCAAGGTTCTCCATCTGCGCGTTCATCTTCAGAACCCACTAAATCCACTTTAGGGTCATGGGGTTTGCTAGAGCCAACATTGGATGTTGGGAGATGATCACCAGCCTGTTGCAGGTTCACACACACTTAAGGATGATTTATAGATACCAATTAACCTATGAAACATGATTTTGGACTGTGGGAGGAAGCCAGAGAGCCCTGAGAAAACCCATATATGCTTAGGGAGATCATGCAAACTCCACTCAGAAAGGACCCAGCCGGGTTTTGGAACAGGATCTTCTTGCTGTGAGGTGAGAGTGCTACTGACTACACTACTGTACAGCCGTTTGCAATGTTCTGTATATATACATTTTATCTGGTTCCATTGCTAACTCAGTGCTGCGTCTGTCAACTGTTCTCAACAGTTTATCCATATTTTCCATTTGTCTGGTATCAACATTTGTCATCTTTTAAACAACTCCACCTTCTTTTAAACTGTGATGCTCAGTGGAAGCTTTAGCAGCTTGAATTGGCTGCATGTAGATGCATTTGATAGAAGAAATGTTTTTTATGATCTGTTGTAAACGCATTCCCAGTTGTCTTTCAATTAAGATGATGACGTTCTTAGTCAAAATTTAAAAACCTGCCGTTTCCTTGGACATCGTCTCTGCAGAGCAACAGGAGTTCATTAAAAATTTGCCTCTGAGTTGTGGGCAGGATTTTGGGCGCAGAGTAAGCCTTTACTTCCCATCATCTCTTAGTTTATACTCTCTCTCACTACCTTACAGCCCCTCACAACCCCAACCTAACATTAAAGGTGCAACAAACATGACGAGCAACATTGGGATTGTCCAGCTGTGCAGTTTTGAGCCAGATGCCACCTTAGACAAGTTTAACGTACATGGGTCCTTTCACCAACAAGTAGATGCATCAGGGAGGGTGTGGTCCGCTAACTGTAGCGCCCATGTCACAGCTACAAGTTGATTCCAACAGTATTTTTTCATCTGCTTCTAATTCACAACAATTTGAATAAAGAAATACTCAGAAATGCATTTTTAAGCCTACTTTTCTATATATATTCACTCCATGATAAGAAAAAAAGCCACAACACCGTCAAAAACAAAATTTTGTTACCAAGTGGATCTCCAAATAAGCCCTAAAGAAATCTAGTTCTACATTTAACTCAGTTGAATGACAGCAAATAAATTAAGCAAATCTACATTTAACATAAGACTTTCAGAATTGAGAGCTACAGGCACATAATAACATGAGGGTAGGAATATTACATTCTTGCAAATAAAATGCAAATTTCAAACACTCTGGCTGCTAATGATTTTACAGAAAGGAAGGTCACTCATCAAAGGCCCCACTTGAAACGTTTCAGTTGTGTTTGTGCGAACAGTGAAAGGAGACAAATTCTGGCAGCAAAAATGTTAAAGAGTTACGTTAGCACATCATGTTAAGGGTTTTGGCTTCAGTTACATCAACAGCTGCTTAGACTGCGTTTCTTTTGACACTTAACAAGCTGCATAAATACAGTTCTTTCATTTTTATTCTTGTCAGCATTCTGCGTGAAATCAAGCATTTTCTGATTTTTATCAAACACTAAACTTTATCTGTATCATTGATTCACATCATTACATTCCCATGACATGAGGGCTAATGATAGAAAATGACAAGCCAGACACACCGTGTCCACAGGGCCCAAAGGTTCAATGGATGTGCTTATTGGAGCCAAATTTCTTAAGGGAAATAAGTAAATGCAAGTCTTCTTTTTCCTCTTTGTATAGAAAATATAGAACTCTTTACCAGAAATCCTCCTCTGGGATTGGTCACCAATGTGGTTCCCATGGTCATGTTCTCTTTGACCTCATGTAACTTGGGAATCGTTGTGTTTTCTAAAGAAAAAAAAAAAGAAGAAAAAAAAGATGAATAAACAGAGTGAGACCAACAGAAAGTAGCAGAGAAGACAAACAGCTGGAGAAATTCTTCTCCTTTATTTTCCCACAGGAAGAGTGCTGCTCGCCCTCCTTTTAACTTCCGTCCGTCCAGAAGATGTAATAACCACTGACATGTAATCCAGCGTGGTTTGTTTTACGACTTTACAGTGCTCTTTCTCTGAGCCGTTAGCCGCAGATCATGTGAAGAAATGAACGAGGGGAATCAAATCATTAAGTAATCCAAACATGTGGCTAAAATTAGCAGCGTCTAATGTGTTGGGAATGCTCTGGATGTCATTTAAACTCTCCTTTGGAGGGATCCACATGTTCTCACAAAACCATTGAAAATGGTATCAATCTTTAAAAGAACTCATCTCAAAAGGGGCTTTTTAATGTAAAAGAGAGCTGAAAAGTTCCCTCTTACCATTGTTTTCATACATCCCAGTTTTCCCAAAAATTTTCTCCAAAACGTTATTACAGCTCTTTGAAAAAAGTCAAATGTGGATATTTTTAGACCTTCTGCTGACCTTTAACTGAAATAAAAAAAACACAAGAACGAACAGAAAAATTAAGACGTTTAGCTACTGTTAAATATTAGTTCAGTATCTGACGACAGACGTGATAAGCATCGGGATCCCGTGGACTCATTATGGGATTGTGAGCAGGAACGAATGCATGCTTTGTCTCCAGCGGCGCCTGATAGATATCACAACAAATTGGACCAAATCTTCTTGGCTATCTTTAACAATAAACAGCTATAGAAAGTTCTCATGTGAAATATTCTGAGCTAAAATGTCCAAGCTTTGTTACTGGTTACAATGAGGACATTAGCTGTGTGACCAAAGCAGATTTAAAATGAATTGAGCTGTTTTTTATGTGACACATACATTTTTTTAAACCAAAAACTCTGTTTTGATTATTTGGAAACTAAGTAAATGAACGGCTGATGTTGTCTGCTGATCTGTACATTCTTGCGAGGTAAAAACTTCCTTTTCACGTTAGCAATGAGTGTAATTGGGCATTATCCTCCTGAAATAACTCAGTAATTCCAAGTGTTGCCTTTTAAAATTCAAATATACTCCTCTGCTTGAATGGTGCATCTGTAGAATAAAGCCTGCATGATCTCACTTTTGGTTTTTAGAACCAAGTTTATGTTCTTCTGTAGATCAAAGTGAGCCATATAATCTTTCCACAAAATGTGTTCTTGATTCAAAGATGATTTCATGCCCAATGTTTTGGCAAATTTTTTGGTGCGCTCAGAGCGCGCACGTGATATGAAAGACTTGGTGTCATAAATACAGCCAGGCACAAATCACAATAAATCATTTCTCCTCCATGATCAATTTGCAACCGGTTGGCTCTTTTCTAAATGAAAAAAGAAAAAAAAATGCTTACATCACTACCAGATCAGAGACCCTGATTGGTCAAACCTGGTTTAAATTTTAACGTGCGTTGATAGGCCACGCATTTGGTACGTAGGACCTGATAGAAACTTGCGTAGCTACATGTGAGCGTGGGAGTTTTGACCCTAAAGTGCAAATTACATCAACAAGTCACTCAATGCAAAAACATTGCAAAGACAATTAAAAAGCAAAACTAATATTTAAAATAAAAAAATACAGCATTACATTTTGCAAAAAAAAGTAATTTGCAGAAATCAGAATGAAAAGTTAAAAAACGAAAAACAATAAGGAACCAGAAAAGCTAGGAACTATGGGTCATCGCTGATTAGGAGATGATATCCAGTATCGCTTTACACCAAATAACGTTTGTTTAAAACGATTGACAAACGTCATCATCCAATCAGGGATGTCCGATGTAACTACCTTTTCTGGTCTCCATACAAAATAAGTAAATAAAATTCAAAAAGCAAAAGTAATTTACAGAAACCAAACAGAAATATTTAAAAACAAAACACAGTAAATTTTCTTATATAGCAAACTTCTCAGCAAATGTGGTGAATATTAAATGGTGTAACTTGAGAGATTTCCAGATTTATGATTCCCTATTTTATAAGCCTGAAGCCTGAGAGTGCAGTGGTTCAGTCAACAAACTGCAGTTTTTGTAACATGGATTTTTAATTCTAAATAGAATGTAACCATGCTGTAGACATCCCCAAAAATCATGGGTGTTGAACTTTTCCCAGCGTTTCGTCACACGTAATGCTCATGGCATAACAACTTTTTACTTTATAGTTTGGAGGGTTTAAGTATTTCAGCACCACAACCACACAATTAAGTGTTGCTTCTTATGGTTTTGCTTGTGCGTACTTGTGTGAAAGCTCCGCGAGGAGATGGTTGGTGCAATCCATGAGAGGGCTGTTGTGATTGGGTGTTGACATTAAATAAATCAAAAACAACAGAAGATTGGCAAAAAAACCTTCCTTTAATTCAATACAGACATGAACAAATCCTGATGAGCCAGTGTTCATAAACACTCATGGAATATTTACTTTATCTGGTCAAACTTATTTGCATCCTAAATTTAGGAAACAGTCTCCGTTCCTGCTGTTTTAATAATGTAACCAACTTCCAGTCGTCTGGCTCCAAACGGAGGCTCCGTAAATGTTTTCCAGGCTAAACTTGAGCCTCTAATATCTTGTATTTGCTTAACTCATCTGAGATAAAAACAAATCCTCTCCTATTTGATAATTCGCCAACAGCAGGAAACTCTGGCTTCCACTGTTTGATACATTTGAGGTGTGAACAGCTGTGATGTGGCTTTTTAGCATCAATCTGAAGGGTCTGAGGTACACATTTGTTCCCACTTGCCCAGTGCAGACAAACAGTACTAATGGGGGCCTGGCAGCCTGCTGACTGGGAGCTAAGCTTTGTTTATCTTTTTAATTAAGATAAATTGGAAGGATGAAACACAAAAACATTGTTTATTTACTGTCTTCCTGCTCAGATGGACCAGACTTCCTCCCCAGGAGACTGGAGCAGAAGTTGCTGCTAGGCACGCATTTTGAAGTTTTGCTGAGCAAAACCATTTAAAAGTGAAGTAGGCTGGACATGCTGTTAATCTTTGACCATTTCAAAGTTGACTGAAATTAAATAAATTAAAAAACAAAAAAAACGACTTTTAGTTTGTGTTCAGCTATCTGATAATATCCAAAAAGACAAAGAATCTAAACAAGGTTTGAATTGTTTGTCAAACAACAATTTTTTTTTGTTCTTTTCATTAAAGAGTGGAAAAAAAGGCCTGATTCAATTTAATTCAGTTAAAACAGTGTCCTTTACTGGTAAACTAAAACATGTCCAATTAAAAGCACACTCTGCGGTTATGACACAAAAAAGTTTATTGTCAAGAATTTGTTTCCAGATTACTACAGCTATTGCTGTAAACCAATCTTGGAGTTTTATCACACTTTTTCGTGTGTCTATTGTTTTAATAGTGTTCTGTAATTTTTTTCTGGGTCAAATTATCTGTTAAAAAATAATTTCTTAAAGATTGAGCTAGATTGAGCTTTAACCCTCTCTGATGAAAAATGTGCTTTTGTGGCATTTTTCTAAATAAAAAGTAAAGAAAATGAAGCCCAAAATTGCATTTATTCAAATCGTTGTAAATCAGGACCAGACGAAAAACGCAGCTAGAGACGACTAGATTCAGGTACATTTTGTTTTGTCATCTGGCTCAAAACTACGGCTGGATAGGTCCAAAACTGCTCGCCATTTTTGCTGCTCCAGTAATGTTGGGTTGGGGATGTGAGGAGCTGTAAGCTGGCGGGAGAATGCGTAAAACAAAGAGCTCATTATGGGTGATGAGAAACAACAATTTAGCTTAGAGGTGAATTTCTTTCTTTTCTTTTCTTTCTTTCTCTCCCTTGCTTTCTCTATTTTGTTTTACTTGTTCTGTCCAACAACTGATCAAACAGATGAGCACTGAAGGCCTTTTGTGTTAGACAGGTTTTACTATTACAAAAAGAGGTTATGAATCTTGGGATAGCCAGGGTATACATGAACCCCTTTCTGTTTTTTGTTGTTGTTGTTTTTTTAAATTATTTTTTTGTGTTTTAAGTATATATAAATGCTGTGAAACATTTATGCTAGATCTGCAGAAAGACAAATATTATATTCAAACGTGAAATTCTGACACTAAGATAAGCGGAAGAAATCTGTCCATTGATACACTGTGGGTTAGGAGGAGGGATAAAGCAGACAGGGAGCAGTGTGCCAGTGTGCCAGTGTGCACGTGCACGTGGGGCTGGAGATGCATGCACACTGCCAAAGTGAACCATGTGATCGTTAGGGAAACCAGATCCTCCCAAGCCGTCCAGCCAGACCAGGAGAGAGGGGGAGACCCCCGGACCAGGAGCATCCCAAGCGACGGGACCCACGCAGCCCGAGTGGGGAGGTGAATTTCTAATAAACTACTGCTGCTCTGCAGAAACTATGCCCTTGAAAACAACACTTAAAAAAATGGCAACAAATCTGCATAATCATAAGTGAAAGACCACTGGAAATGATCTTAAAATAGATCAAAAGATTATTGGAGTGGGACTTTATGATTTAGCAACTTAGCTATGTTTTAATAACTAGCAAAATCTCCAGTTACTGCTCAGTTTATTTGAAACAATATTTCTTTAGTATTTTTAATGGTTTGAACTCAAACTTTGAACTCAAACTAAAGAGTAGTGGGAAGAGTAAAAATCAATGCTCTTGTAAGAACCTAAAGAAGCTCACTCATTGTTTTTGAACAGTTTATCCAAAAGTGCAAATTTGCCTAATGTAAAGGCATATTTGATTGCACTTTTTAAATGTTACAACAACTATTATCTTGTTTATTCTTACTTGGCAGGTCCAGTTTTACACACTTGTTCCCTTCCCTGCCCACAGGACATTTGTATACATCCCCGGTTCGTGTTGCAGGTTGGCCTGACAGTGGCGATCCGATCAGAACCCTGCAGAAAAAGAGAAAAGTTGGAACTAGCATTAGATTGGAGATGTAGCCAAAACCCACAAAACGGCATGGTGGTTAGACAATTATGATAATAAGCACAAAATGTAGTTCTTCAATAAAAATTAAAGCGTTGGCAGATTGATAGCAGGGACTGTGAGGCCCACCTCTGAGGTCCGCAACAATTAAGATCTTAGCGTAATCGGAGTTACAAGGTTAAATGAAGCGTTAACCACTGGTTAAGATTGACTGGGAAAGCTGTTTTGGCTTATTATGGTTGGCTCTTGTGGCTGCCCTTAGCAATATCTTCCAGACACAGTAAAAGACTGCAAGAATGATCATTTTATTCTGCACCGCACCAAGTTCTACTGGCCAAACTGAACCTGCTTTACAAAACGTTGTTTAAGTTCAGTGGCCTTGTAGGGTCAGTGATAGTGTCACACATCCATGCGTGCCTTTGATAACACCGTGTCTCTCCGGTGCTTAATGCAGGCGGTCATCTGCTTTCCTCTGAACACTCAGGCTTATTAACATTCTTCCAGCCTAATGAGGCCTGGCCATTTGAAAGCAGAGGCAGAGTGCAACAACAACAGACTTGGCTGGCTGTCCTGCTGCCTGTAAGAAACCCAACATAATTTACCACACCAATTAGACATTCATGCTAACATATGATAAATAAGCAAATATTGCGTCATAAATAATATTTTCCGAACCATTTCTCAAATCAGAACATGTTTTGTTTTTATTATATCTTTTATATTGACACTAACATGAATTCGGTGGTACCAAATTCCCAAAAGTCCTAACACAAATTCGATTTTTCAAAATGGGAAATTTTCGCAACTTTAGTGGTTGAGTCAACAATTTTTTAATTTATGAGCAGTTTTGCAATATCATTACAGAAAACAGGGAATGGAAGTGACAAGGAACAGAATCATGGAGTGTTTGCGCCACATGTTTTTGCTGTGCTGCTGATTAACCTTTCAATACTGCTGAGGGTGGAGGCCTGGCGGGGACATCTGCAGTTCATCAGTCACTTAAGTCAGTCACACATCAATGTCTGAAGGCTGTTTGTTCCGTTTTTTTTGCCTCAATTTTCTCTCAGAGATCCATCGGTCAAATCCATCAGAACCACTCGGGATCACGTCTCAAAACTCACCAAATTCCACTGTTGATCCACTCAGGTTTAACTCTTTTACTGGCTAAAAGTCCCACTTTGATCATCTTTTGATCTATTGTAAAAGTGTTCCTAGTGTTCTTATAATTATGTTTATGCCGTTTTTGTCTAATATAGAATAAAAACGTGTTGTTTTTGGGGATAGTCTCTGTTGAGCAGCACTAGTTCTTTAGAAATTCACCTCTGAGTTGTGGGCAGGAGCTACCCCTCCCCACTGCTGAGAGTTCTCTGTTTACATGCTCTCCTGCTAGCTTACAGTTACTTACACCCCCAATCTAACATTACCTAACACAACAATATTTGAGCTATGAAATTTTGAGCCAGATGCCAGTTTAGAAGAGGAAAACATAGACGTACATGGATCTAGTTGCTTCAAAGTGGAGGCATCAGAATGGAGCAGAGCAGGGAGCTCAGCATATTCTACATTACCTTTTTTTCAAACTGTGTTTTTTGTCTACTCCTGATTCACAACAATTTGAATAAAAAATACTCTCAGAAAGCCAATTTTAAGCTTAATTTTCTCAATATATGTTCTCCATCATCAGAAAAATGCCACAAGGACATGTTATAAACACCAAAAAACATGATTTTCATTGGGGACGATCTTTAACAATGATTCTTTTCTCTGATTTAGAAAAAGAACTGCAGAGGTGCAGTCACATATGTCTCCTGTTATCAGTGAGTAAATTACTGTAACTGATCTCACATGAGTGAATCCTACAGCAGAGCAGCTCCACTTAAGTACAGTCAAATCAAATGTCAAGCGGAACATGTTGCATGAAAATAAACCCCAGAAAAACGGGAGTAACTGAAAGATAATTGTAGAAAAAAAGGAGGTCAATTTACAACGCCTTACCAGCATTTAACAAGGCTTTAAAATATGGTTCCCCAGACTGCTTTGGCAGTAAGTTACGGATGCTTGGTGTCGATGTATTTACGGGCTGGGTTTGGGTACTTTAGTGGGCAGTTTACAGTTAACAGCTAGTAGTAAAGGCACAGGTCCTTGTTACAGCCGCAATTGGTGTGTGCCCCTTTATTATTTTTTTTAAAGGTAAATTAAGGCTTTTCAATTTAAGCCCAAGCAAAAGAAATCTTAAATTAAAACCGTTTTGCAGACAAAACAATAGTTTGGGATCATCCTCTGCTGAATACAGTTGTTGTAATTATTTGCTGCCTTGTGTATGATGGTAATTTCTCCATTTTTCCTTGGGAAAATCTCTATTATTGACCTCATAAGTCTGCTAGTGATGATTCCTCAAATAACCATCTATCACTTTAGCAAGTAATGTAATCTGTGTTTTTGTGGGATGTACATGCTATCAGAAATATGCATCATTCAAATGAACAAACAGTTGTGAATGTTTTAGGCAGGTTGGCTGCGGCTCCTCCCAGGCAGACAGACTCCTCCCCCTTCTGTTATACACCTCAGCTCTGTTACAGCTGTAGTTCTTAGTATAGTTTTTTCCAGTTTAGTGACACCATAGCTGTGTTTCCATTGACTATGAAATTGTGCAAATTGGATTTGTGATAATGAATTAGTCTAAATAAAAAAAAAATCCCATTTGTTGGAAAAAAAAATGCGCTTGGAGGAGGTGGTTTCTGAGGCATATCGAAATGGCCATATTTCGCAAAACTGCAATGGAAGCACTTTATTTGAATTAAATGAATCACGTGACCAACAACCGGATACAACGCTTATTTGACAGGTAGTAGGAAGTAGGAAGAGCCGAGGGAAATGGCGCGGCATGTTTGTTGAACGTGTCGGATCCACAGCTCCTCTGTAAAATCACCAATCGCAATTTCCCAAAACTCCTTCATCCATGGCCACTCCTACGTGTAAGGAGCTCACAGCTCCATGGTCTGAATAAGACGCCGACATCTCCATTGACAGATGATGTGAGCCACGGCAGAAATTTAAATCCATAAGCTGTAAATCCAAGTATTGTTCACAACCGTTGCCATGTTTTTGAGTGACTTATCCTGTGAGTTGATTTTCGTTTCTTCGCATAATTATGTTTTGTTGGAAATGGTGTAATTGTAAAATTGTGTCTTTATGACTTTTCTAAAATATCAATAAAGTTTTGCGCAATGTGTAATGAAAACACAGCTCATGTGGATTTTCTGTTTGTTCTTTTGTGTTTTTGGAGTTTTGTCTGAGTAGCCACTAAATTCATTGCACCAACGTTTTGGCCTTAGTTGTGTTCCTCTCCACTCCTGGGTTTCCTTCTGTTAGTCCAGCCATAACAGACATTTCCTTCTGTATTACTATTAAGCACATGAAAACTCCAAATGAACTTACTGCTACAAAAATAACTTGTCTTTCTACACTGTAAGGTCAAGAAATGAAACAGGCATATCTAGTGTTTTGTTATATACCACTTTTTCAACAGGTTATAGTTTGTTTCCTTTAAAATCAAGGTTAACTTTTTTTCTCACTTTTAATAAACTTTCCAAATGTTTCTTTACTGGGAAGATCCTTCTGAAGTAACCCAACAAATATTCTGTTTTCATCTGTGTTTATAGATAATTTTCATTTTAAAATCCATACTTCAGTTTTACTTGAGAGATACTGAAGATTGAATTATTACACGTTAAATTTAGGATTTCAAATGTTATTGTTCTCTCAGACTTTTTTAGTACAGTAGTTTCTTTGTTAGATGTTTTTTTTTCTTGCTTCTTTTAGATCTTTTGCAATGATTGGTCTGCCTCCTGTTCAGAGATACACAATGCTGGGCTTTATGAAAATGTTGAACTGCATTTGGGGACTTTTTTGTTTGAAAGTTTGCGACTTGAAATCGTTCGTATTATGTACTTTGAATTTTAACTCACCACTTTCCTTCGCTGTTCTCAAACTGCTGGACAGTGTAGCCAAACAAGTCCTCCAAAGGACCGCTGAAGGACAAACCGTTCTTCTGGTCCACGTTGAAGGATGACACGCATGCCAGAAGCACTGCTAGGGCAAAGGAGGAGAAAGGTCATTTATGATGGGACTGTGAAGAGCTGAGCAGTTATTTTAGTTGAGTGTAATGTCCCCAAACAAAAGCAGTATCTATCAGTTATCTCTATTTAAAAAGTCATAAACATTCTCAGGAATTATCTAAAAATTACTGGAGACTGAACACGGAAATTAAAAACAAACAAATAATATCCTAAAGTAATAAATAAAGGGGTTTTTGGTTAACTTGACCACCGAGTGTGTACAGTTACATCAGAGGAGTTCAACAAATGCCACACAAATAAAGCACACATAATACGTCATATTCTGGGGGATGCAGGAGGAATTTCGAATGTCAGTATGAAGCACATTGGTCAAAGTTCAGCCTGAGTGGCAGGACAATGCCTTCTTCTCTGCGCTCCTCACAGTCTGCCTCCGTCTGTCACTGGGCTGAATATATCACAGTGGCTCGACATAAATCCATCCCTGCCTCATTGTGGCCACTCTACAACGGCGCTCTTTATATCCACCGTGCCACCAAATTCCTGCAGCAAAATTGATTCAATTTCTGGACTTGTGAGGGAGCGGAGAAGCGCAGGAACAGAGGGACTTAAAACAGAACATTCAAAAACTGACCACATACGTGGAGGCATACACAAGTTGTTCATTGTGGACTGTGCTTTGCTGCTAATCCGTTTGGCACTGTCACAATAAAGAACCATTATGAGAAGTCTAGACTGAAGTAAATACGGTCAACGCTGCAGGAGCAGCTTGAGGAACATGGTTTTTAGCAGCACTGCCTGTTTAAGACACAAAGCGTGAAAATTATGAATGTATTATGTCAAATGCAATCAGGGCAATTCTGCTTAACTGGACATTTAAGGATAAAACTTACAGACTTGATTTGAGAAAAAAATGTCAGAAAGTAAAGGTGGGAATCAAACCTCTCAAAAAGTCAAATGTTTTGTATTGCGAGTCATTTTAACCCAATACTTTTATTTATTTATTTTTTTACCTGAGTTAAAATAACCCAGAACAAAGTTAGTCCCTTTTCAACCTCGGAGGTGGGTTGAACTGATGATTTTAATGTGTATTGTCATAAAATATGGTTATGCTTTTTTAAAGCGAACAGCGCTGGCACAACAATCTGTTGTCTATGTAACACAATAAGAAAAATCGGATAGAAATAAAGGAGGAACAAACGATATTTCATTTGTCCTTATGTTCAAGTCAAGCCAGTCTTTGAACGAAAAATCTCAAGTCCTACCTGTAAGGCTTAGGTGTAACTAAGTACATGTCTCTATATTTGACATAAACAGGCAGCCATGGTGCAAAAGTAAAGCAGTCAACCTTTGATTTGGCACCAATGTTTGGCCATCAGTCTGTGCGTTTTCAAGAAAGGAGGAAAAGTGCTTTAAAAGTTTATGCCATTTTACCAAAGACTATGAAAGAAACAAAAAAATAAATACTTCCCCTTCTTTTAGTTTTATCTTTAACAGAGTGTTTTAAAATACATTACAATTTCATCAAGAGATGGTAAAACGCTTGGAGAAAAACAAATATAAAGAAGACTTCACCAAATCGGCGTAATTCTGCCTTCCACCCTGCCTGAACACAGAATCTATAGTATTCCATCTTACATAGAAATTTGTTAACTTCCTTACTAGCACCACTTGAAATCCACAGGTGTACGAACACATACCCACACCCACACATCTGTAGACCCAAAGTTAATTTAGTTAATTCAAGATGGCTTCAGGCCAGTCAGGTCTTTCCATTTATAGCAGCCTGAGCTCAAGTACAGTTCAGAGTCAGAGTGACTCTAAATTATAGCAAAATGCTCTCTGACAAAAAAACGACACACCACTCTCACAGTGCAGCCTTTGGGGCGTCCTGATTCTACTCAAATTGAAAATGCCAAAAAAGTCACAAAAATGTCATTCCTTCTGCTTAAGACTGGACTGTTGTCTTTGCTGAAAGGAAATGGCCAAACTCCTTGAGCGATTGGTGTATACGGCATACTTCACCGTGTGGATCTATCTGTTCTATGTGTGTTAAACAATGTTAAGCAGAGAAGTTTCTGCTATGCAGATGCTTTCTGTCCAGACTACTGGAGGTTTTTCCACAAGCAAATGTTTCTGTTTCATCTCCCAACTCAGGAGTTTGCAGAAGTTTTCAAGAAGACAAACCATTTAAAGAATGTAGAAGAAATTCTTTAAAAAGAAGAAAAACACACATGAAAAACTGAAAAGTCAAATGTTTGAGGAAAAAATTGCTGGGATAAAACAATTTTGATTACAAAATTATATATGATAAATATTATTTTACACAAACCACAATTTTTAACTATTTCAAAAAATTATAAAACACCAGTTTAAAAAACTCTTGAAATGCAATAAGAAAAGCAAATACAATCCTGTTAAAGATTTAATAATTTTGATTACTGTACAGTATTTTCTCGCTTCATCGCGGTTCACCATTCACGCGGTATCACTGTATAGTAGAAATTTTTAAGTACAATTTTTCATGCTTTTTTTTGTTTTTACGGCACTGTGTTCTGCACCCTGATTGGCTGATGACGTTGACAATCAATGTCTTCCGTGCCGCATCTCCTGTGCAGAATGCGATTAGCTCGCCACATTGACACAAATATTAGATTGTGATCAGATCTTTGTTCTGTTCTATAGTTACTAATTTTTCTTATGAAGGTTTGAACTTTGAGAGTTTAAACAAGAGAGAAAAGTGTGAAAAGGTTCATGTCTGAGAAAAGTGTGTAGTGAAGAGTTTTACTGCCATAAAACATCGGTAATTCAGTCCAGATTCCAACAAATCCAGATTATATTTATTTGTTACATAATAATGGTCTGAATAAATGACAAGCAGATTACATTACAGGGTTTTTAGCGACCAAAGGGCACCAGTGGAGAGCAAAAATCATTCTAAAACAAAGATTTAGAAACAAAAATACAGGAACATCTTTAGTAAAAACAGCCAAATTTGTAAATTCAGGGAAGAGAAAGCAGATGAACAGACCCAATTATTGATGTTCTTGGGATTTTGTACTTGAATTTGCCATGTGCCAACTACAAAATGAATTCATGGTTGTGGGCTGACGTTAGCATTAATCTAAAAGCTATTGAGATGTCAAATATTTCAAAATCAAACACGTTAATCAATCCAGCAACACAGTTTAATTGATTTCATCTTTGCTTTAACAATAACAAAATGGACGTTGCCAAACGTTTTTATCCACAAATCTGTTTTTCTCCTTTGAGCTCATAATGATTTGTATCATTGAGCTTTTAGTGCTGTCGAAACTTCAGAAACCCACAGTTGTGCCTAAGAGCATCCTGCTGATAATGTGCAATACTAAATACATGGGTATCCTTTTGTTTATTGCAAGAAAAATATCCATTTGGATCAGTCCAATTTTTGGATCTAAATGAATTTAAATAAAATATCCTGAGGGCTGCTAGGTTTCTGTTATCGTTTAAACCCCATGCAGTCCTGATTGAAGTTGGCAGTCTGTCAATCCACACCAACCCTACATGCAAACTCTGGCCTGACTCTGGGATGCAGTAATCACAAGACTTATCCATTTCCATTTAAAACCATTCTGCAAGACGTAAGTTTGAGGATAAACCAGCTAAAAAAAACCAAACCTTTTAATTCCTACTCCAATCATCATCTGAGCTGTTTTAAAAGCATTCCCAGTGGTCTTTTAATTATTATCGTGTAACATAAAATGGGAAGCAATATTGGAGCTATCCAGCTGTAAAGTTTTGAGCCAGATGCCAGCTCAGACGAGGAAAACAAAGATGCACATGGATCTATTTGCAAGTGGATGCATCAGATTGGAGCTAAGTAGGGAGGTTGTGACCTGTCGATTGTAGCTTATACATCAGCCAGTCTTTTTCAAGTAGCATTTTTAATCTGCTCCTTATTTCCAACAATTTAGGTAAAATAATACTTAGAAATGCAATTTTAAGCTCAGTTTTCTTTATAAATGCCCCCCATCATCAGAAGATTTTCACAGGAACACCAAAAACACAATTGTCATTGGAGTGGGTCTTTGAGTTCTCTGACCAACAACTTTAAACTTAAGGACATCTTTTAAGACAACACTTACTGAAAAGTGATTTGCTTCTGTTGATTCTAAAGCAGGCTGCAAGGGGGGTGTAGTGGTTAAGGCCCTGGTTCAAATGCCAGCTGGGTCCTTTCTATGCAGCATCTGCATGTTCTCTCTGTGCACGCAGGGACTCCAGGTTCCTCCTACAGTGCAAAATTATGCATTGTAGACCAGATTGTCACTCTAACTTGTTCCTAGGTGTGAATGTGAGTGTTCAAAGGGAGTTTTCCAACTTTTCCCCAACAGTAGCGGAGATTGACTCCAGTGACCGCAACATGGGTTAAGCAGGTCTGAAGAATGGATAGAACTACTATAATTTCGTCAGCAGTTCTGTTGTGATGTGAATCTTTTCTGAAACACATGCAATTGTCACCCTGGCAGGTGAAAGGCCTCTGATCTTGCATTAGTCCTGCAGTTATTGACTCTTGCATTTTTGCACATTTTCTCATTGATCTTGTGTCTTTATCGCTTTGTTATCTTTTCATTCTCACTTCTTCACATTTTTCTCGCCCCTACAGCCTGCGATTGTTTTGGCCTTCAACACTGTTTCCTCCCCGATCATGCCGGGAAATTAGGACGTCTGAAAGATTTCAGCTTTGCTTACTTTGACTTCCTTCTCTCATCGGACTCGTGCTCGGCCTCAACCTCATTCTTGGCAGATGCACGTTCGTGGGTGTGCAGGAGGTCACAAAGGAGGGTGGGTTTGGGTCCAAGTGTGCTTTGTAGAGCAAGGGGCTCTGGTTCCTTTGAGTCCCTGTCTTTACAGAGAAGAGTTGAATCTATAACCCAACCCATGGCTGAAAACAACAGGAGTTCAAAGAGCGGCATGTTGTTTCATAAAGAAAACCTTCCATGACAGGAAACACCATTGAGCTACTTGTATATTTGCACATGTTTGGAGCTGAACTGATTCAACCATTTTATCGACTGGTATTGTCTTTTTCACACAACCTGATCAAGTGAAGCATTTTGGCACACCTCTACAACAATTAGAGGTTTGGAAGATTATTAGAACGTCTATTAGATGTGATCGAGAGTTCTGACTGGTGGGAACATGTCACCGTTCTCAGAAGCAGAGTCAAGTCTTAGGTCATCATAAATGGTAACTTTGAAATATCTACTTGGTGCATGTTAATATTGTAGCGTTCCTTTCTCACACTAAGACGCCGAGATGAAATAAGTTTTTTAGTTAATGGTCGTAACCAAGCTGGCATCAACAACTCTCAGAAAGACAGAACGCTTCCCAAAAGTCTTAGTTCCCCAAAACAACCCCCAAAACAATTTTTTTCTGTGCCCAGATAAGTGGATCTAACTCTGACATCCTCACATCATCCTCTTTCTATAATTAATAAAATTAGGCTATAAGTCAAAATTCATTGGTTTCATGTTTTTTAATGCGGTTTTAATACGGTTATGTAAGGATTCAGTAGTTTGGTTTTCTTTGTCATGTATTTGGTTTTCTATTTGTCAGTCACTCCACTTTCAGGTTCATGATCCACGGCTGTCTTCAGTTCAGTTCATTACCATCAGCCTATTTAAGTGTCTTGGTTTCTGTTCATTCCTTGTCAGGTCATCTGCTCTATTTTGTCACTGGTTTGTTTCTCCCCGTAGTTTTGTCATGTCTCAGTTTGTTTATTAAATGTTTTATTTCCTGTCACCAAGCTTGGTCTCCTGCATTTTGGGTCCTCCACCACCAGTTCCTGACAGGTTATCCATTTGATCAGGTGTTTTACTCTTTTCACAAATACCTGGCAACCCTTTTTTGAATTGCTAATACGTAAGCAAAACCCACCGCTATCCCAGCATGCACCTTGCTAGTTTGGCTAAAATCTTTAACTCATAATGACCGTTTAACGCAACCTTTTATTTATTCACTGTATCAGGGTTTTTTTTGCCAGGTCTTCCTACTTTGTCCACTTATTCTTCCAGCCTTCCGAGCATTTATTAGCAAGAGTCCCTTCCTCATCATTGGTCTGGTGGTGTCAAATTACAGCCTGGGTAACTTCCACATGTATTCTCCAGAGCTCTGTTTCCTTCTCACTGGTGCAGAAAACACGCAGACTGAGAACCACACATGATATCATCCCCCCAAACTGCTATTACAGCTTTCATCCTCCCAAATTCCTTTTTTTTTCTGTCCTTTTTTTTCTGGGAGTCTGACAGCTTCCCAGTCTTATCCTAACAGCAAACGTGACTATGCTGTCTGCTAAATCTGCCGTTTTAACCGTTTTATTGTAAAGGAAGCAGCAGGAAGGAGGGGCGCTTCTGGATTTTATCAAGCTAAAAATACACATGGCCGGAGGCCAAAGAATGACCTTCTTCCAGAAGCAATAAACACCATGAAAAAAATAATCAGAGGGAAGGATCAGAGAGGGGGAATTATATCAACCTCAAGCTTTCGAGTGAACTGCAAACTTACAGTCAATCAAAGTAAATAGAAACTTCGTAGGAAATCAGAGATAAGAAAGAAGCAACAACTAGAGCGAAGCTGGGCTCTCCTTCATGCTTAATTCTGAAAAGGAAGTGACTTCAAACTTGTACCCAGCCACCAACACGCTGATCTGCATTTTGCTCCTTGAATTTTGGAGGAGTGTCTTCCTGTCTGCTAGTGTCAGTTGCTCTAGAGCACCATCCATGCTGTGCAGATGTAAGCATTAGTAAGCAATGAGTCTTTATGGAAAAATTATTGGTATTGTGTTTATTTAGTCATGAGAATAGAGCCAGGAGTTGATTGTCTTACAATCAACGAAAACTAAAAACAACAAAAGTACAGCTTATAGGATACAAATAAGATACAGCCAAAGGACTTGAGCTGTGTGCAATAGTTTAGAATACATTTGTAACAATAAAATAAATTCTGCAATTCATAAACAGTTTGGATTGCCTTAATTTACAGCATTTTTAGCACCTGAGGAAAGGTTTAATGTAATTCAGAGTGCAAGTGCCCAACACAGAAGTACCTCAAATAAGGGCAGAAACCTTGTCGCGTTGAGTGAATTCATTACCTACTTTAAAGATCCACTCAGACCCAGTGGTCTTTTAATCAGAATGATGCTGTTTTTAGCCAAACTGGGAGCTATCCAGTCGTACAGTTTGAAGCCATAGGTCAGCTTAGACGAAGACAACAAAGATGTACATGGATCTATTTGTCTACAAGAGGATGCATCATAATGGAAAAAAGAAATTCCAGCGCCACAAATTTTAAACCTAAGTAAAAATGATGAAAGAAAAAGGTTCTTTGCAAGTATCAATGTAAAGACGTTATCCCTTCAGTTCTTGGTGCTGTTATACTATTGTCGTCAGCATTTGATCTATCATTAAAATATGTCCGTTTGGTAAAGTATTCTTTGTGTTTGACTCTTGAGCAGTTTGATACAATCGTTCTGTATCATTGGGATCAGGAAAAAAAACACCCATCCTCATTTAATCCCATGCTTGTTTGGCATGAAAGACAACAGTAGCTAAACATAAGTGGTGGGTGGGATGCGTTTTGAAAAGCCCATCATTTACTAAACAGTCTGAAAGGAAAAGCATACAAAGCAGGAATAATGATATGCTGGAGTCAAAGCGCAGGCTGTTGTTAACAATGTCTGCTTACACCATCAGGTACAGCACACCTACAATCAGCAAATCACATGATAAAACGATCTTACTGAGAGATAACCAAGAAATCAAACACCATTCAGCACAAGGTTAGGAAAAAGACATGCATCAATTTTGACAACTTTTCTGTAAGGGTTCAATTCTTGCAGAATTAAAAAGAGTTGCATTCAATTTGCACCCAAAATGAATTATATTACTATCACAGTAAAACTGACTTTTTAGAAATGCATTTCTATCTTTAATTCACAAAAATCTTAGTTCTAGTGCTGTTAAGGTATTTCCAATTCAACTTAACCAGTTAAGGTGTTTTGCTGACATGTTTGGTATAAATTATGGTGTTTCATGTCTGACACGAGAAGACCGGGAGGCTATGTAGATTTAAAGAACAGTGACCTTAATTGAGAGTGAATGAAGCTGTTGTTGACTGATGGATTAGCATGTCTGTGTTGCCCTTTGATGCTGATAACCCGGCTGGACTTTGAGTACAGACGGGAGAAGGGAATCCTGGATAAGATAGATTCTCCTTATCTTCATGATGCCAAAGCTCTCCAGCAAAGTCACAACGGGTTGTCTGCGGGTGATAAACCTGTACAGGGCACACAGGTGGCCAGCACAAAATATAAAGGCCGTAGACCGCTCGATGAGCCTGTACAGTGAAAATGTTAATGCACATTTTTTCTACTGGCATTCTGCAGGCGACAGGTTGTAGCAAACACATGCAAGGACAAGTAAGGGTGAAGTAGGTGAGACACAGGCATGTAGTACGGATTTTTCTTTTTTTAATCCCCTACAAACCTCATCAGTGTTGTTCATGTGATAGGTGTGCCCTCCTTGTGAGCACCTGACTATTAGAGTTGAGGAAATCAATAAATCAGGGTGTAGTTTGTGAGGGCATCCTATGGGGACTTACTTATCACCTGTACACGACATGCGTGCAACATTTGCATGCTGTCAGTAAAGGGCCAGTATGCGCTCCATGCTAAAGTTTGATCTTTGGTGTAAGAGTACCATATGACAGCATCACCCATGTGTAAGAAGTGTGAGCAACTACTTTAGCCTTACAAATACTTTATGACAAATTTGAAGTGGCTGCATAAGCATCAAGGAACCACATGACATACCTGCACTGCCCTCCACGGACCCCAACAAACCAGAAACCCTCAGCATCTGTACAAGTCAAGTACTGAATCATTGAATCATGTTGAAATGTTGGCAAAAAATGCCAATTTTACGATTCTGTTCAACACTATACTTAATTATTTGCTTACTAACAATTTCCTACTACAGCAATTAGCATAATTTACAGAGTAAATTAGAGATTTTTGGAAAAATTTGCTTATATTTTAAGCACTGCACACCTCTCTTTCATGGTTTGATTCTTTTTTTTTTTTATCCATTGAAACCATAAAAGCTTCCATGAAGACCGGCTCCCCTCCCCATTTCTTTAAACTTTTGTCTGGTTGAACACCACCATGACCAGGAAGACCATCCGTGTTGGCCTCTCTAAACATGAACACACCGTTTCTGGCAGACGCTGCAGATTCTCCAATGTCTGCCAATGGGACAGGGTTCTGGTCCACATCTGGCTTAAGAAAGATATAAGAAAGGCGGCAGAAAAGCCTGGTGAGCAGATGCTATGTCTATAGGGGGTGTGAATTCTTATGGCTCAAAACGATTTTCAGGATTTTTTTAAGTGGCATAAAAAAGTATGTGACCCTGGATTGACCTCAGACTTGTTGTTCTGATAAAAATCACTCACACCCAAAACAAAAGATCCCTTTAAATTAATTTCAATTGCGGGAAACAAGAGAGTTTATGAAAAGGTCTTAACAATTCATGTGTTAAAAAGTCTTATCTGCCCTCAAAAATCTTTATTTCCCAATCATGTAACTCCTAATGACTATATACTTAGGAAGGAACTCACAAAAGGAGTGCTTTCTAGGTGGAGATTTCATAAATGGCCAAACCTCCTGATTTTTCTGTGCCCAGCTTTTTCAGATCCTTGTTTTTGTTCAATCTGAAGATAATGCACTCTCCTCCCACCACTAATTCTCCCAAATGGACTGCCCTGTCATTTCTGTTGCAGTTTTTTCCCCTCCACTTTTACCCTTTGCCTCCTCGCCTGCCCTACCGCCTCCACACACGATTTGAAAATGCCTCAGCATGCTTTGGCGCAGTAGGAGAAAAATTCTGAGAAGTTTATAGATAAAACCTGTTCCTTTTTCTGTATAAAAAAAACAAAAACTGTGCACTTGTTCAGTGGAGAAACAAATCTACCGCTTCTTAGGATGGGAAAAAGGAAACTCTGAACTTGTTGAACTGGTGACATCCGGAGCAGAAGAGCTGATGAGGTGTGAAAACAAGCCCCCCCCCGAGAGTTTGCATGTCTTTATTCTGGTGTTCATGGTAACCTTGGTAAACTGACGTTATTTTACACCTTCAAACATATTTAGCTAATTGTCCACAAAAATGTGCATTTCTCTAAAACCTGTGTATTTTTTATTGTCAAACAATCTGTTTATATTTTGCCTCCTAAAAAACAGAATTATTTTTCAAATATTTAAAAGAGATCTTGGTTTGAACACTCTAATACTCACAATAAGTTATGTGGCCACAATTTGAACATTCTGTGGCTATAAAAAGCTGATTTTGCTATGAAGTCACTACAAGTTTATCATTCAAACAGCCATGAAGACACATAGGACGAGCAGCCCTACCTTACTATAGCGCCCCTTCAGGTTAGTAGTAGGCGGTCAGATGTTGCCGGTGAACTTGTCTCAAAGTGTCATCAGCAAACTTCCATAAACCAATTGCACAAATCAGCAGCTTTGTTTGATTGAATCTTCATTCTCAGTAAAATGTTTGGGGCTGGTTTAAACTTAGATTTTGTGATGAAGATTTTCCAAAAGATTTTCTTTAAGGTGGACGCTAACAACCAGGCGTCAACTTCAGCTGCTTCCGACTTTTAAGGCGTGACACAACCGTTGTAAAACTGATATTTCCAATATATAACAATAAACATGAATTCACGGTGTCTGCAATTCTCTGTGTGTGTGTAAAATTCAAGAGTCAGTCGCCGCATTTTAGGCAGACCGGTTTCTGGTACTCAATAAATACCCCATACAAATCATAAATCCGTATTTGGAGGAAGACTCCTGGCTTTGTCGGTAAATAGGAGCTTTATTTTTCTTTGAAGTTGAAAACTCTTCTTCCGTTTCTTCACTGACTCTTTTCTCCCCAAAGAAACTTTTCAAATACATGTTCTTTTTTGGTTTTTGTTAGCTTTCGAGCATTGAGCTACCAACTTTGTGATCCATGCAGCTGCTTAATGTCACGGCGAGACAGATGGATGTAGGAAACAGATTCCAGTAGTCTTCCAAAACAAAACTTCCTTTCCAAAACAGCAAATGAACAAAACAGAAATAATTGAAGTTAGTGTATACATTTTTTTTTTGTCTGTGGCCTGGTACCAGTCCGCATCCCGGGGATTGGGAACCACTGCCACGTCTGGGACCAGCTGAAGCAGAGACTGGATGATTGTACCCCACCCCAAGGTGGCCTGGCAGAACTGCATTTGAAGAAGAGTGGAACACATTGCCTCAGAACACATGTGTCAAACTCAGGCCTGCAGTGTAATTATAATTGGCCCGCTTGATCATATTGAATGTGCATTACAGTTGGCCCTCGGTATATACCGTACTGCTAATACTACAGATCCCACAATGCTTTGCTAGTATGTTGGCTCGCCGTCGAAACCGGCAAGCACTCCCTTTTTCTGTTGACAGTCATTGACAACCATGCTCCAGTCACATCGTAGAAATTAATTTCAGCCTCCACAAAAATGGCCAAACGAACGGTGGACAACAGGAGCTTTCAAGTCAGGTGGGAGGCAGATTATCTGTTCACGAATATAAAGGACAGAACTGTTTGTCTTGTGTGGGGGTGCTAATGTGGCTGTAACGAAAGAATAAAACATAAGAAGACACTATATGAAAAGGTTAAACATTACATATCAGTTGGAGTTAATATTTCAATGAAGATTGAGTTTGGCCCGTGACTTTACTTCACTGCTTAATTTTTGGCCCCACTGTGAATTTGAGTTTGACACCCCTGCCTCAGAACAACATCACGAGTCTAGCGAGGAGCAAAGACGTCACTGTCAAGCTGTCATTGCAGCAATTGGTGGACAATTTTTGTTATTTGGAGCTATAGTTATTGTCTAAATTTGGGGGGTAAGAAATATCAAACTCATAAAAATTGTGTTTCGTCTTATTTATTATTTGTAATGTCAAAGAGAACCTGCATTTATTCATTAAAACTCAGAGCAAATAGGGAAAAAAAACTAATGTAAGTAACAATTTCCCTAATTTATTTGAGTAGTGTACTAGCTGTTTGCTGGAAACTTTGGCACACAAGCCCTTTAATATTTTGTCTAACCTCCTCTCTGAATTATCAGGGAAAAGTTGAACATGTCAGTGTGTGACCTCTGCTGATAACTTTCTGTCTGAAGTCATATTTGCTTTGGGAATAGTCAATTTGCTTTTTATCACTCTATGTCTTCTTGTTCTGCAGCTATAGCGCAGACACTTCTGTGACTCACATCTGCAGTAGCAAAAGGATGCGGTAGTCAGATCTGCCGCACACACTCTGTTTCTATTAGGGATCTAAACACTGAAAACTTCATATTTTACTTAATAATTTACTAATTTTGCTGTCCATAAAACTGAAAACCACTCTGCTGGGATCCAACAATGACACATGTGGCTCTGATAGTGATTTTTAGTCAGATACATCTGCTTAGAAAACATCAAAGCACTGTTGTGTGTTGTTGGTTTTTAATGCATCTAGACACTTTTGAGGCCTCAGATCACAGAGTTTTCAACCATAACTGTGGAAAACACAATATCAACACACACTTTTGTTCAATCTCTGTTCTTAATTTCCATTTCAGTTTTAATTATATAGCCCAATATTAAAACACAGTTGTCTCAGCGGGCTACACTAATTTTACAAAACATAAAATCAGTTATAAAATACAACAACTAAACAGACTAAACTAAACTGGGCATCCCTGCCCTAAGATGCTCCTTCTTGGTTCTTAGCTGTGATTCTCTCTGTCTGATATTCCCATCAGGGAAATATTAATGATAAATCCATGAAAACCTTCAAGGAACTGGTTTGCTTATGATAATTGAAGACCTCCTTTGGTGGCACAAGCACGTCCCCGTAGAATTTACCAATCAGCCCAGCACAGGAACACACGACCACCAATGACAATGTTCTTCTTCATTCTCCATGGTTTTTAAAGAGTCTATTTAACGCAGATGTTATGGCTGTCATTTTCCTAATCCTCTAAACCAGACGTTTTGCCTGTGACAATAGTGGGAAATGACCCTAGCAAGAAAACTCTGAACTTGTAAATAAATCCCCTTGGTGTTTCTTTTTTGTGATTTGAATTACTAAATCAACTGACCCAAAATGAAAAAAAAAACAGTTTTTGGTCATACCTTCATCCTATGTTGTACTCTAAAAAGAAGCTTCTGTCAAAAGTAAAAAGCTATTTCACATTATGAGAACATGGGATTTTCTTTTTATATTTTTGTTTTGATTCCTGCCAAACAAAGAATAATAATTTATATTTGTTTTAAAAAAGCGATGCAAAAATGCAAAAGAAGTATCATATTTATCCAAAGAGTGAAATAAGCTCAGACTAGATTTTGATCAGTAAGAAACGGGCCCAGATGGCTCTTTTATTGTTATAGGTTGCAGACCTCTGAATTAGTCAGTTCAGGTCCAATGATGGAAGTTTACAGAACAGACAGGCCTGAAGGTTTGAGTGTGGTTAGAGACAGGAAACTGGAGTCCTCGTTCTTTGCTGTTTGAAACCTTACAGTTGCAACACCTCTGCAGCTCTGAGGGAAATGAAAGTGGTAACACAAATGGTTTTTGGCCAAGCTGATGGCAAAAGTCCCTTTTACATCCCCTCATCAACTCTATTAAGGAGCCAATTTATCTTCCGCAGAGGTTTTCCATGTTTAACAGCTCCTCAGTCAGCAAAGCATTTTCTGCATTCAAAGCAGGAGATTGTCTCCAATTTTCTGTGGTTCAACAAGAAGTGTTTGTCCATTGTGTTTCTGGGATATTTCCAAAGTTCATCAGGATTCTCAGGAAATACATGATGGGATTGGCTCCAGAACTTTATCTGTTCCTTTCTATTAGGCTGCTGTAACTGCTGTATGGTCTCTTTTTTTGGCACACTTGCAAATTAAACAAAGCAGTTGTTTCTTGGAATTTACAATGGAAAATGTATCTACAGTTAAATGAGATGTACTTGCCTTAACAGAATCAATGAGCCATGCAAAGAGCCAAACTGCTGAACAAGATGTGCTGGTGGCCATGAAAAACCAAAATATAAGCAAAATATGTTCCTTAGATTCTACTTCAGTAAAAACACCTTTGTTTGTGTGTAAGCAGTCCCTGTAACATCAGTTCTAGCAGAGGAAAAAACTTCAGTTTTTTTTCTGCAACTGGTGCATCTTTCTCTTCCAGATTTCATGGCTACCATGTGCTGCACAGGCAAGTGAAGTTCATCCGAAAGCAATTCAAGTAGCTTGAAACAAAGTCATGCGGGTGGCCTTTGTGGTTTCATTCTTGAGGCTACATCTTTTTGAACTTCTCTGTTAACATCACAGTTCATTGAGGACAGATATGCTGCCTTGTTTACCCACAGAGGGCAAGTTCATGCCACATTAGCCACTTTCTGGTACCAGTCAAGTGTGCGAGCACAAGATGCACAAATGTGAAATCTTGAAACCGTCACATGACAGCGTGATAATAGCACATACTGGCAATACATGAGAAAAATGTGTTTAAATCTCAACTTCATTGGAAATTTTGAACATAGTGGTTTTAATTTCAATAGTTTAATCGAAAATTGGAGACTCTACTGTAGCATTAAGAAGTTGTGTGCACTAAAGATTTAAAGCACCTGCAAAAGTGTAATCAATTTTTCTCCATCACCTTAAGCACTAGTCACATGGACTCGTACAAGGCTGTAGGTTTTTGGGTAAGTAAGTAAGTACATTTTATTTTTATAGCACCTTTCACAGACACAAGTCACAAGGTGCTTCACAGGTTAAAATATGTACATATACATATAAAAACATAAAAACATAAACGATAAAAAGCATAAACCACCTAAAACAGTGGTTCCCAAACTGGGGGGCGCGGAGGTATTGCAGGGGGGGCGCGGTGGAGTTTAGAAACAAAGGATGTACGTTTGTGTCAGTGTGGGGGGGCTCGAAAATATTCTAATCTTGAGAAAGGGGGGCCCTGCAGAAAAATTTTGGGAACCACTGACCTAAAACAATCATCTCAAGCCCAATAAAAGCAGTTTCAGTTAAAATGCTTTGCAAAAATAAAAAGTTTTCAGTTGCCTTTAAAAGAATTCACAGAGTCCAAGGAACGCAGGGACAATGGAAGCTCATTCCAGAGTTTGGGAGTGACAGCCTGGAAGGATCTGTCTCCTCTAGTAGTAATCTGGGCCCGTGGAGGGTTGTTGACAGGAGAGGACGCATCTTTAGAGGAGCGCAGGTGTGTTTTGCAGTTCCCTTGAGGCTTGCACGGTCACTTCAAGGGTTGTCATGAAAATGGAAAGTACAATTGTTGCTCGTGTGGTAACTGTATTGTGAAATATTTGTGGGGCTAATGTAAGTAGCTCATATTTATGAAGTGTGAGTAATGGTGATGTACCCCGCCCTTACACCACTGCAGTCAATACTTAGATGTAAGCACTGGCCCCCTACTGACCGCACATGGAGGCTGCATTGATTGTCTAATTTCCTCATTTCTAACAGACAAGCTGCATGCAAGGAGCCTGGAAGGAGCATGCACTTGTCACGTGAACAGCAATGTGCTATCCGTAGGATTTTGAAAAAACTGAAAAATATGGACCAACATTTCGCCTACTTCACCCTTACGTACCCTTGCATGTTACATAAGTGTTCACTACAACCTGCCGCTCGCAGCAAGTCTGTAGAAAAAACATGTGCGTGAACATTTTTACTCTATGGGTTCACCGAGTGACCTTTGACCTTTAAATGTTGTCTGCGCCATTTGCATGCCCCAAACAGGTTTGATAATTTTTCACCCACCGACAACCCATATCCACCCCTAAGGGCAGTTGTGACTATTCAAATGCACTATACTTCTGTCATTCAATCTTTTTGACTTACACCTTTGATGGAAAGGTCCTTCTGTGTTTACACTGTAGTAAACCATGTCAGGATTCACTTGCAACAAAGCAGAGAACCCTGTTCTCTTTCACACTTACAAAGCGGAATACCTCTAAAGTGAACTTTGGTGTAAAACGGACTGAGGCACCACCTTAATCTTTTGTTTTACAGACATACCATTAGCGATTTGTTGATGTGCCTAAAGACCCACTAGGGTAAAAATTGTGTTTTTTGTGTTTTTAACATGCTTTCTTTTGGCATTTTTCAGATGATAGAGAACATATATTAACCAAAAAATAGGATTTCTGTTGATCTTATTTTTGTTAGCCAACAGAAGCTTCTCAAAAACCATCAACATTTTCAGTCTTTAACTGTTTCATTTTTTCCCCCAAAGGCCTAAATTTAGAACTGCTGCAGCACATAATTCATCACAAACAGCTGTATTTTCCACAAACAAGTGTGAGCTGTTCACGCTGGCATAGAACCGTTTCTGCAGCTTCGTCGCGAGCAACAATCCACCTCAAGACTTTTACACTTATGTGCTGTTGGCAAACCGCACTTTCAGTTCCTGTGTGATCACTGTTGTGTTAAGATGAACACATATTGCACAAGTGGTGGTGTTTGTATCTCTAAAATCGGATGAATTTCATTTAAAAAATTGGACTTCTTCAAAAACTGACAGAAGATGCAAAGTTTCTCTGACTGTTCTGATGCATGGTTTGAGAGAACTTCTGTGGGAATGTTTGCTCTGATTCTTCCAAAAATCCACTTATCTTTCTGCTTTTATTTCAAGAAAAACAAGGTAGGATTGAAGTTTTTCGAAGTTTGTAAGTGTTACCAAACCATTTAGACATAACAGACAACGCGCTACAGGAATCTCAATGTAAGGAGTTCTGAGGATAACCATCTCCCACTGAAAGTACACAAATATGAAGATTCCATAACAACACAACCGTAAATACTTAATACAAATACTTTCATATAAAATACGTTCTATTTTTAAAATAAACAGGTGGCATAGTAGTTACAGAGAAAACCCCAGGTTGGTAAAATGATGCTGACATGTGATGCTGGCAGGAAATGCAAATGATGAGGTTTTAGTTTGCATTCATGCTCATGAGAAACTCATAAATAAACACCATAACCACGACGGATGCCACAATTCTTGGTTTAATACCGAACCAAATTTTACACCAGTAAACCGAATTGTGGGTAAAGTGAATCTTGTATCCCCACTGCATCCGTTTGAAACACATGTGGCGTGCTAAACTTAACATTATTTTTCTGGCCTCAGTAAAAGCCAACTGAAAGGGTTTTCTTCATTAAAAAACTTTTCAGATTTGTTTTGTTTTTTGTTGTTTTTTTTGTAGTACACATTTCATATATCAAAACCAAACAAAACAATCAAGGTTTGAACCAAATCGTGGGGAAAGGGAAACCTTGCATCCATAATAACCACCAAATAATATTACTACCAATAAGAAAAAGATCAAATTTTGTTTTACATATTTCTTATATGTTTTACAGCCAATTCAAGTTGAACGTCAGTTATTCAAGTAATTTAGCTAAAATTGTCCTAAAAGAGGCATACGAACATTTTTGGATATTAGAGAACTATGGAAAAAAAGAACGATTGAAATAACTGAAAAGTCCCAGCAATATCTTCATTTAAAAATGCTTGATTAAGTTCCAAACATAATTTAAAAAAAAAAGGTTTATTTGCTTAGTTTTCGTTAAATTAAATAAAGCAAATGAAATGAGAACAGAGAGAAAAAGGAAGAGCTAATCCTTAAAATCCTTTTTTTATTGTATGTTTATATTTAGATTTACACAGGAAGCTTGAAGAGTTTAAACATTGTCTTCTGACAAAATTTGACTAAGTTTCATAAAATATCTATTGTGTGCTTTTAATCGCAGTAGTCCCCACTTCTTTCTTGTGGGGTTGTGCCTTTCTTTCAAATTACTGTATAACATTCCAGTACGGTGTTTTTGTCAATGATTTGTTTCTGCATCTCTAAAGGAATATATTTGACTTTGCTTTTGACAACAATTTCCTTGACAAAATATTGCACTTTGTAAAAAAAGTCAGAATTTTTTTTTTACTTTCTTTAGAGAAGTACCCAACGCCGTTTTGAAACTTCATACTTTTCAAATGACAGGCAGAAAAATAGTGAAAAGGCCAAACAATTAACAAATTGATTGCATGAAGCCAGCAGTGAACAGAAAGGAAAACTCCACCAAAGTAATGGCCGTCCTTTTAGATTGTTACAGACTCCAGCAGCTGTGAAGATTCCCATGATGCTAAATGGGAAAAATGCCAGATTTTAAGGCATTTTCTTTGCATGCACCAAGTGCACAACAAAATGTGCAGTGGCACTAGTACAAAAGCTTTCCTAAATGTAAAATATTGCTCTTTTTTTAAGCCCCCTGATCATTTGGCTAAATGGTATCTCTACTGACTACCTGATTTACCAGCCTGCTCAGGGTGGCCACATTGTTATTATGAGATTTGGCATGACGTGGTTCATTTTCCAGTGCTGCAAGGTGTGCTTTATTAAAGTGAGCTAACAGTACATCCAGATAAGACAGCTCCTTCACCAACACCACAATTAGGCATGAATACACCCACCATAAACAAATACAGAGATGCTTAGCTTGTAAACCCCCTGACAAGTTTGGAAAATTCTAGATAACTCTGATCTATATTTGAGACATCAGGGGAGTAGTTGTTACTTCTGATCCTGAAATGAGCTCTAAACGTAGAAAATGTCTACTGTTTCTTCATAGTTACTCACAAACACATGTATTATTTGACACATCACTTTCCATTTTTCCTTTCTCTATTCTTACGTTTTAATAACTTTTTCACATTTAAGGGAAGGGTAAGGGAGTTGGCACGAGTGACCTCTTTACTCAGCATTCCAGAGAATCTTTTGGCTGGTGTCAGAAGACAGATTGTGTCAGATTAGTGCCGGCTGCTGCAATCTCAGCAGTGCAGCTGAGTCACACTCAAGATATGAAATCAGGACCAAATAAAAGGCATATTGATGATGACGATGACAAGAATCATTAAAATATATTCATGCAAAACACGTAGATTCAGTTCTGAGCAGATTACCGTCCCCGGATTAAGTTTTCTCCTCTGATTACCTGATTTAACAGTCCATTTTCTGGAGGGAATATGCTGTGTGGGTGGAGAAGTAAAATTCCAGGAACTGGGATGTGAGAAAGTTCCGAGGAAAAAAAGGGCTAGAAAGTACTGTTATGTTCTAAATCAGGCTGTGGTTAACTAACCCTTCACCTTTTCTCTCCAGACAAACAAAAGCAGGACCTGAACATCTGTTAAAGGGAGCTAGCAGACCCCTGTGAAATCTGGAGTGCAAACACAGATTAAGATTAAACTGTTTCCTCTTAATAGACAACTTCAGAAGTAAACCAAACCCCAGAAAAAATATGAGACTTGATGAACCAACATATAGGAGCTCCTAAATGTCTTACTGTCATATCTTTGTACTCAAACATCATCATGTCAAAGATAGGAAAAGTATTATTGATTCAGCTTCATGACATATTATTATGTCATTTTTAGCAAAGCAGTAAGGTAAATTATTTAGTTTACTGTCATGAAATATTATAAACTCAATGACTTTATGTTAAAGCCAAAACCAGCCGCGGGTGTCTGGGATACCGAGCCCGTGAAGTGCTGCCACATCCTAAAAGGAGCACAGGTGTGTCTTGCAAGTCCCTTTTGGTTCGTGTGGCCACCTTAAGGGACGAGATAAAAATGAAACATACCATTGTCATGCGTGTGCTGAATGTATTATGAAGTATTTGTAAGGTCAATGTAAGTTATAGGCATTTAGGATACGAGTGACGCTGTTGTACGGTGCCCTTACGTCACACTCCAGTTGTTGGTAAGGTGCATGCACTCCTTCTTGACTTTGTGCAAATGCTGCACGTACGGGGTATTCATATACATAAGTGCCCGTAGTATGCTCACACAATCTGTGCTCTGACTGTCTCATTTTTAATTTTTAACAGTCAGGCTACACAGAAAAAGCACATTATTATAATGCAAACAGCACTATCGGGTCCCTTGAAGCAGTCAACTGTGACTGAAGGGTAGAAAAAATGAAAAATCCGTATGACTTGTCTCTGTCTCACCTACTTCCCCCTTACACGTACATGTCGTATAAGTGTTCACTATGACCTGTCACCCACAACATGTCTCTAGAAAAAGCATGAACATGGGCTCATCTACAGCTTTGATATGTCGTGTGGACCACCTGCGTCCCTCGAACAGGTTTGTCCATTTTTCACCCGCACACAAGGGCAACTGTACTAAGGCATTATACTACCTACTCTCTTTTCTCCACTCACCCTTTTTGTTTGGCTACACACTAATGCAACATGTACAAGAGTTTATCCTAAGTGAACCCAGATCGTTTTCCAGTTAACCATATTTCTCTCATTTGGGCCACAACAGAGTTCAACTGAGTTTTCACACCTGACCAGAAAAAAGCAGATCACTTAAAAGAATCAAAATCAAGTTCGAGCTAAACAACCTTAATTGTATAAGTGCCCATAGTCTCACGTGTTCACTGCCATTCTAGTCTCCAGCTACTCCAGTCAAATACATACTTATTGAAGCCAGATGCCCTTCTATCCTATGCAATACCAAACTCAAACCACCTGTTGCCCCATCTTCTGTCAGATTTTCCTGAGAATAAGGGCTGTCAAAGTTTGCACATGGTAGCAGCAAAATGATGGTCATTCCAGTTTTATCTAAAATATTCTAAGCTAAATTGCACCACAATTAACTTATGGCAAGTGAACAATAGCCCACCAAAGACCTTTTTTTTTTTAAAGAGACAACTGTTTTGTGTACAACCATGGTGCAGAGAAACAAAACGGCTGAGTTTTTGCGCTAGCTTTGTGCAAAATGTACAGAACATCAGCTGGATTTCCCTGTACCTGTCTCCATGTCAGTCATATATTATTTTTTAAAGTACTTTTTTTTAGAGTAAATCCAACAATCTTTCACTGCTGATTCATCATTAAAGGTGTGGATGATCCTTGAATGATAAGGCCACACAGACTCACTCCATTTATCTTTAACTCAATTTTCTAATGACCATCACAAGTCAGAATCACATGTAAGCAAAGGAATCTAAGAATTAAGGGAGCCTGCCTCCTCCATCTGCTTTGTCTTTGACAAAAAACAAACTTTTATTTGGGGTATTTAATCAAAGTGTATGGAGCACTTTTCTTCACCTGGAAGCAGAACAGATGATGGGGTTTCCTCATCCATACACATCCATAGTTTCAATCTGATTTTAAGACAGTTCCACGCCTGAGCTCCTGTAATGTTAGTTTTTATGATGCAGACTTTCTAAACACCAAACTGCTGCTTCCTCTCAGTCAGTTAGAGAGAGTTTGTCGGAAGACTGCGGTGCCACCGGCTGTTGATGTGCGCGCAGGCAGCCGGGATGACATCTAAAAGATGCAGGATGCTTTTAGCCGCCTGGTCGATTCAGGGTGCATGCGCAAAGTTGCCCTCCTGTCAAATAAAATCGACCAGCTCCCTCTAAGACGCTACTTACCCAAATGTATGACTGCTGTCAACGTGAGACGCGGGCTGAACCGGAGCATCCTGACGCGCGCAGCCTTTCCTCTCGCGTCGTAATTCCAGACTTTATGAAGCCGCTGTCACCCTGAAACGCGGATCCTTTAGGAGTTTGTTAAAAGATATGCGAGGACAAAAGGCATCTCCAGAGCTTCAGCATCCGCGCCGTAGAAACCAGAGTCCCGATGCTGCTCGGCGTCGCGCCTGCTCAGCACAGCGCACTGACATTAAGATCTGATCTGAGGAGGGGCGGGCAGCAGGACTTCACAGCGCACAGGACTATACAAGTTCCAGGGGAGGGTCCGCCGGAGGGGGGAGAAATGCAACAGTCAGAAAATGAGAAGGACGTCTGGAGACGAACGCAGACAATCACTGCGTAAAACAAAGGGTCGCATCTTACTTACAGAGGACTTGCTTACAGCTGTGACACTGCTGAGCAGGGGTGTGCACATATCACAAACGCACATATGGGGATATACAAATGCTCTCAAACACAACACCATCAAATTTGGCGTTAGAATTTGCCATTCAAATATTTACCAAAACAAAAACAAAAGGAAAAAGTCGACTATTCTTGAAAAATAATACTAAAATAAGTGAAAGAATTTTAAGTAAAATGTATAAATATGAAAAAAAAAAAAACTTCATTGTGGCTTATTGTTGTCTTTTCAAACAAATCACAAATGAAAAAAGTGATTTTAATTTATTAGAATGTTTTGCCAGAAATACTAAAATTACAGAATGTAAAGAATAGATGGTTAAAAAAGTAAATAGAATAATGCATTCCAATGTCATTTATTAAAAATAAAAGTTTGTGGGCCTATTAATTTAACCCTTCGATGTCTGTACAAATATGCATCAAAGCACTTATGCTCCAAACCTAATTTATCTACGTGAAAGCAAAGCACAAGTTATTTTATTTCATAGAATTAAGCTCAAACTTCAAGGGTCTGAAAAGCAACACGTATGGTGCATTGCAAAAGGAAAGGAGATTTTTTATTCAAGCGTTACAGGAACCTATAATGAGATAAAAGCAGCATTTTGTTCTTCATAAATTGTCTACAACAGGGGTCGGCAACCTTTTTTACTCAAAGAGCCATTTGGGACCGCCCCTAATGAAAAAAAAAGCACCTGGAGCCACAACCCGTTTTGGCATCATTATATATATTATGCATGTATATATTATATCAAGGGTGCTCATTACGTCGATCTTCAAGGACTTGAGTGTAGATCGGGGGCCAGAAAAGATTAAAAAAAAAAAAGGACTTCTTTTTTTTTCATCGTCATGTTTATTAGTTACATGTTTATTTGAACATTATTGTTTATGTACTGATGATTAAAAACTACACAGTGAGTTTACATAAAGATACTTTTGTATTAACAGATGAGGCGTTTTATTACAAAGACAGAAAGCAGCGACCATCGTATTCATGCTCTGCTGTAAACGGTGCAATGCGGGGAGCGTGGCATATTATGAGGCATTTGGCGCTGTTGGCTCCGTACGAAGCGCGTGCCTCACAGCTTCCTTGATGAGCTCGTATTTATTGGGCGAGAACTGCAGAACTGATAGCAGGAGGAGAAATGCGGGGCGGCTTCAATAAACACTAAGGTTGCTGTTTTTCTACCGGGGACATGATGTGCCGCGGGGCAGAAAAAGACGTTCTGATGACAGAGAGTTTGCGCTAAGTGAATCTAAACTCGCGTCTGCAGTGACGTATGTGTCAGAGGATGTCCGATTGGCCGTTCTGCATGTCAATCAAGCCCCGTACGTTTATGTGAGGATTTTGATTGGCTGGTGGATTTTTGAGAAGTACTTTTTTTTTATCTTCTCTGTCCCACGATCTACACTCATGTCCTTAAAGAAACATACATCAATGCACATGCGTGTTTAAAAACACGAAGCGCAAATTCTCTGTCATCAGGAAGTTGCTCTCTGCCCCGCGGCACATCAAGTTCCCCGCAGAAAACCACTCCGGACCCGGAGTGTTTATTGAAGCCGCCCCGTGTGTCTCCTCCTGCTATCAGCTCTGCAGTTCTCGCCCGATAAATACGAGGTCATTCATTAAGGAAGCTGTTTTTTACGTGGCACGCGCTTCATATGGAGCCAGCAGGGCCTTTGAAATGCCATGAAAAATGAAGAAACTAAAATAAGATTGAATTTTTATAAAATACTAATTATTTTCCAAAGTCACAGGGAGCCACAACAGAAGGATGAAAGAGCCACACGTGGCTCCGGAGCCATGGGTTGCAGACCCCTGGTCTACAATAAAAAAGCACCATAATGCTACATTTAAAAAATAAGTTTCTTAAGTAATACCGAAACATGAATGCAATCGTTTCTTTTTCTGACTTTTTTCAGAAGAAAATAATAAATACTAACAAAAATTCCACTTTAGGACATTTTATTTTGAAAGATTTATAAATCCAATGTTTTCACTTAATATAATTTCTTAACAGAAACAAATATGATTCATTAAAACAACATTCAATGGAACATTTTTAAAAAATCTTAAACTTAATATAATCAAGTACAAGTTATGTTCCTTCTTGCATAGTTTTCATGTTTTTTTTCTAGAAAAAGTAGTATGGTGCACTATAATTGATATACTTCTTACCCAAAAAGTTACATAAGTAAATGAAACAAATGATCAAAATGTAACTTTTGTGCTGAACTTCAGGCAGACATGTAGTGCCTGTGAACATTAAAAAAAAAACATTTCCCTGAGGAAAGATATGTTACTTTTTTGTAAACATCAACAGTGCTGTTCATGCTCCCTGATAAAATTAGTCAAATTACCCTTTGGCACTCAACCATCCATTGAAATTTCCCTCCGGGGAGCAGGTTCACTCAGCAGCTGGGGTTTGGTGTTGAGAGTTGGGGTCACTCAGTGTAATATGTCACAGACTTTCAACATCCGTGCAAGCTGTCACATTTAAAGAATGTTTCTTATTTGTCATTCCAGTTCCACACACAAAACGTAGAAGACAAATTTGAGCAAAAGGTCTTATTTAGGAGTTGATAAACCAAAGTGCCCTAAAATATGCCAAACATGTTTTTCTGGGACTATAATGACCTCACGTCTCTGGATTGGTGCTTGATTTTTTTTTTTCTTCAAACTTTTTGTTTACAAAAGAAAGTAAGATAACTGCCAATGTTGGGACCATTAAGGAAAACGTCAATTCCAACCACAGAAACCACCCTGGAAACATTAAGTGACAATTAAAATTTGAGTAATATTGCTATACTAAACTGAGTTTCATTGAATATACTGTGGATCTGTATGGTAAAATGGCATATGAATGCTAGATTAGCAAAGGTTTTGCCACATTGTCTTCAACTATACTTGGCTTCTCCCACCCTAAATTCTATACTGCTTCTCTAAATCAGAAGAGCGTTGCTGTCAAATGCATTACTTTTACATATTAAGCCATTTTTGAGGTTTTCCAAGTTGACAACACATGTTCTTCTGATACGGGTCAGTCACATCCAGACATCTGGAGCGTGATCACAAAAATCCAGGAAGGATCACATGGGTATTATGACAGGAGGATAGTGGATAACATTCACCACACCTGAAGTTAGATCATCGATTCCAATCATGGATGTGAGTGTAATAGTACCCCCCTGATGCAAAGAGCAGCTTTCCCAATGAACATTTACTCAGTAAGCCTGCTCACTTATACTGCACCCCTGCAGTATTTGCACAGATTTACCCATAATCCTCTAATAAAAGTACTCACTCTCAAACACAGAAGTCATTGACTAACTATGGACAGTTTTGCTCTGTCTTGGCTGGTATTCTCATTATTGGTCATTTTCTTGAGAGAAGAAAAGACAGGCCACAGCTGAATAGTGGACCTGTGAGGATTGTGCACTTTAGTTTGGATTTTTAGTGAAGGTTTCTTTAGTTTTTGACATGTTCTGTTTTCCCGTGTCAGTCACTCAGTTCAGGTTGTAAATCATCCACAGCTGTCTTGATTTGTGATAATGACCCTCAGTGTATTTAGATGTCAGGTTTTCAGTTTTTTTGTTAAGAGGTCATCTGTGTTGTCATCCCATTTTTTGCTCCATAGGTTTTAGCTTACCATAAGTTTATTTTTTAAAGACCCACACTGGTAAAAATTGTGTTTTTAACATGCTCTTGTGATATTTTTCTGATGATGGAGGACATAAATAAAGAAAATTAAGCTCAAAATTGCAGTTCTAAGTAGTTTTTTTAGGAGCAGATGAAATAATGCAGTTTGCAAAAGAGCTTATTTGTGTCGTAGAGAATACACTGGGTGGGCCACAAGCTCTCTGCTCCACTCTGCTCAGCAATAGGGAGGGGAAGAGGGGTTGGAGTTGCTCTGAGGCAACAGTCCCGCCCACAACTCCGGGGTGAATCTGAATATACTGCTGCAGCTCTGCAGAAACTATGTCCCGAAAACAAGGCAGGGTTGCCGTAAAAACGACAATAATAACCAAAATACAGTTGAGAAAATCAATCAAAAGAAGATCAGCATGGGAATTTAAATGTTTAAGTTTCTGTCACCAAGTATGGGTTCCTGCACTTTGAGTGCTATACCATAGATTTTTTTTAACATGACCTACAAAAGAGTACCATGTTTTGATTTGCTTTTAAATTGTAACATTGCTATTTTGAGGGGGTGAGCAACT
Source organism: Oryzias curvinotus (assembly GCA_023969325.1). Classification (NCBI taxonomy): domain Eukaryota; kingdom Metazoa; phylum Chordata; class Actinopteri; order Beloniformes; family Adrianichthyidae; genus Oryzias; species Oryzias curvinotus. Next base: position 23,120,224 of record CM043717.1, read on the forward strand.
ATTGTAAGGTCAGAATAAAAACCTTTTTAAATTCAGATTCTGATCTTCAGGCCAAACTTTTTTCTTTTTAAAAATAAAAATCTAACACTTTAGCAAGATATTTAGCTCAAAAAATCAGAAAGAAAATAAAATCAAGACAGGCATCCTTTAGGGAGGTTTTTTTGTCCATATGGAAAAACCTGAATCAATCAGTCAGATTTTATTTGTATAACCCTTTACAAGAGCCACTGAAGTGCTTTCATAAAATCAATGATAAAACCTGATTTCTTCCTTCATGTTGTTTTAAACGAACAACCCCTAGTCTTGTTGTATTCCTTTGTCATGTCTAAAGAGGCTTTTTTTTTTTGTTTTAATTTGTCGACTTTCTTAAATAACCATGTTGATTGCTGGCCTTGGGTTGTTTGAGTAAAAAATGTCAACTTATGTCCATTTCTTAAAGTGGTTATATTTATTGAATTATTATTATGTGTACATCTTACTACTGAACATGAGAGGCAATATAAAATGTGTCTGTGCAAAATGACAGAACAACCTCTCTAAAGGTCTTTGGGGACATATCATCAGGAAGAAAATGAAGATTAAACAGAACATAGAATCAGCAAACACAACATAGCTACACTTTTAATGTCAACAGAGGAACACATCTGCCCAGAACTGGATCTCAGAAACACCCAACAAATGAGACAGTTTACAGGAGTCTTTCCTGTCTTCAACCGTACAGACATCCCCAGCTGAGACTCAGGAAGACTCTGATTAGTTTCAATGCACTAAATGCACCTCCCCACCCAACTACCCCCTTTCCTCATCCTCCAAAATGCCTCAGTCCACTCCTGTTTTTCTGCTGATAACAATATGGAGCACTAATGGCAATCTATGTTTTCATGTTTGATCCTTCCGTCTCGCATTGCCTTTCACTTTGACATGCTATATTCCTCTATTAGACCATGTAGGTCTATGCTAATGTGTTTTTCTGTTCTGTCTCCTTAATCTTCTCTGTGAAATATAGATCATGGACTGCAATGCACAAAAAGCTCAAGCTCACTGCATCTTTAAGACGTATTTATTAGATTTGTCTAACTTTATTAAAAAATACCAGGAAACAAAAAATACTTACGTTTATAAATGAAACGCCTTTAAAGACAACAATCTGCAGAAAGCACCACTATGTGTAGAGAGTGACAAATGGCTAAAAAAAAAAAAGTACCAAAAGCAATTTATTTCATTAAATTCCTTGTGAATGTGCCTGGTAATTACATTAAAACAGACAGTATTTTATGGGAAGGTTGAGTATTAAGCATCGTTTCTCCTCCACTAATAACAATCCATCAGATTTAGCGAAAGCCATTTACTGTAAGGATGTTATAGGACTGTGTGTAGAGTTCACATCACTATGAGGAAAATACATTCTAAGTGGTACTGGGGACAAAATTGACAACCTTAAATGTTAAATCATTCTCAATCTAATAAGTGGATGGTTATTAAAGCAGACACAGTTTTGTTGGTAAAGAAAAACAACAACAGAAAGAGCTTCAAATGAAGCACTAGGTCAGTTTTGATTTTGGATTTTTGAGGAAAGTCTTTGATTTCCTGTGAAGTGCACCTATGTAAACTTACACAAGTCATTTTCCAATAACAAATACTTCTCATAAAGACCTAAAAAAATGGGAGAAGTACATCCCATTTAGATGGAAAGCAATGTCTGTGTATATATTTTTTAATATGTATAAATGTCTGTTTTTGTGTCATAAACCAGATTCAGTCCTCTAATCTAAACTATGTAGTTTAGTTTAGAATATTTAAGAGTACACAATCTCACGCTCCACCTTCTCAACCAAATATGGCCATTTTAGGCTTGAGATTGCTCAAAGTTTACTCTGAAGTTCTTTTATGTAGCAGTTTACAAAACAGTGTTGTCTAAGCATTTGTGGTCACCATTTATGGAGATTATGACATTAAATCTTTTAGAAGTAATGTTTTGTATAAATTATGCCCTTGAACTGAGATCACCTACTCCATTACCAGATAATGAAGATAAACAACTGAGGCGTCAGACCTTTCTTTCTTTACAAAGAGCTCATATGATGACATGAAAAGTTTACTCTGCATGTTGTAAGAACTAAATGAAGCAAAAAAAAAAAGAATGAACAAGCCTTCTTTACTCTCAAAATGAAACACATTTCAATTAAAAGGACAAAGCTTTTTACAAATATTTTTCTTCCAAAAAACCCAGGTAACTTTGGATATTAGGCTTCTTTTTGATACATTATGATATATGAGTTACTTTTAAAAAGTACATATTTACAGTTTAAGAGTGTGAAATCTGTAAAGTCTTCAAGTTAAAGTTCTACTTCAATTATCTTTAATCTCATTTTAAAAGTGTTCCCTATAGTCTTTTAATTGTTATTTTGCCATTTTTAGCCAAAATCAAAACCCAGATCATTTTCTATGACACAGTTTCTGCAAAGTGGCCGTAGTTCATCAGAACTATGAGTTGTGGGCGGGACTCTTGATGCAACCCTGCCCCCCTTGTGGTCCGCCCAATGTATTTCCTATGTCACAAAAATGCTCTTTTTTTGTTTTTTGTTTGCTCCTGAATCAGAACAATTTGAATAAAGAGGAATTCAGAAGTGCAATTCTGAACTTAATGTTACTATTATATGTCCTCCATCATCAGAAAAATGTTTCACGAACATGTTATAAACACCACAAACATCATTTTCAGCGAGGAGGGTCTTTAAAGAACACAACAGCTGGCTGTCCTTTCCATGTCTGCTGTCAGGATTCATATTCCAGAGCCGTTGATTACTTTACAGCTAAATAGAGACGTTCTGGCTCTGTTGTGTTACAGAAAATGACTTTTGGGCACCTTAGTCCTGGAAAGTCCCCTCTTGGTGCTAGTAGCAAATAGGCTGCTTGGAGGAATCACATCAAAGCCACTTAGGTTGAATTCCAGGGAGAAAAGAGTGAGTGCTGTGGCAGATCAGTGAAACAAAGCAGATCCCTCTGTTCAGATTTCTTTTTAGTGACAACGTCTGACTGTTCTCCTACAATACCCAGACCATTGGAGCACACGGCAATTTGTTATGTCTCTCTGCATTACATGAAGAAGAATTCTGTCTTATTGGCTCAGTAAAAAAAAGGGTGTACATTAAATTATATCTAGATGATCTTAAATGGGTTAAACAATAAAACCCAGTTAATTGATATTGGCGTTACTAGCCTTGTAATGATTTGGTATGGAATCAATACCCAAATCCCTAGTGTTGCCAACCCCTTTTGCAATCAAAAGAATCAAGAAAGCAATCAAAAGAGTGTGTAAACAGAGGGATGATGGGAAATGAGGCAGGCTTACTCCATGCCAGCAGTTCCACCCACAACTTAGAGGTGAATTTCTTATTAACTACTGTAGCTCTGCAGAAACTGTCTTAGAAAATAATCTTGTTTTTTATTTGGGCTAATATAAGCATGATCATGATTAATAAACAAACAGGGAATGCTTTTTAAATGGATCAAAGATGATTGGAGTGGGGCGTAAAGACTGCAAAGTTTGAACCAGTGGTGGAGCCAAGTGTATTATCTTCAAAGTAGCCCAGCTATCACCACCTGGTCAGATGAAAACATCAATCTAAAGCATGTGAGCAGTAATTGGAGGTGTCATCAGTCTCTTGTTTCAGAGTGTCAGACAGAATCTGCTGCCTTGCTTCACTGAAGTTCACTGTGGGGTCGGGACCCTCTGACTCTGTCAACAGCAATGCAGTTTCAGTTGCAGTTCGACCACTGGTTTTCTGTCAAAGACCCACCAGAGTCCCCTGCTCTCCCGTTATAAGGATAGTTAATTCATCTTGTTGAGAACGGTCATGCAACACTGAAACTTTATATGTTTTTACACATGTTTGCATTCAAATCTCCGGACGTCTGTGGTTTTCTGCCATTGTTCACCACCTTGACAGAAAAAAATAACAATCATGGCAAGGTAATGTTCTGTTGAGTAACTCGTTGATGTGAAGGCCACTCTGACACACATAGCCCAGTTTTTCCCAGACTAAAGACCCCTCATGGTAATAGCCCTCATCTTCAGAGAAACAGACCTAAACCAGGCTGAGAGGGGGTTTATTTTTGTAGTAAGGATGGACAGTTTTATATGCATTCAATGGGTGCATTTGCATACGCTGAAGCAGCTGAGTTATGATCAGCTGCTTTCTGGAGAAAACTGGAGTAAAGTCCACACTTATAAAAAACATTGCTTTTGACAACACAGTAGAGGATTAGGAAAATCCCAATCCTGACCGAAAAATCTACTTTTTGCAGGATAATCATTTATGGCAAAAGCTGGAAACAACAACAACAAACAACTTTCTGGTGATGGACAATGAAGGCAAGGACAGCACTTCCTGGTTTACTGAGACACGCTTAGTAAATAGGTAATATTCAGGGTTTTGTGGATAAATAGTTAATCTAAAAGCCACACCTTAATCTTGTTAATGTCAATCTCAATTATAAAAATATATGTTTTTCTTTTTTTGAAATCCAGGCTTTCTCGGATAAACAGACATACCTAACAACAGAGGTGAAACAATGTTTTAAAATCAGACAATGACTTTTTCAATAATTTGCATTTTCCCAAAGCAGAAGGAAAAGCAGACATTAACTCCTTAAAATTACTTTTCTATATTTGAGCATGTTTACAAAACAATAGAACCACATAGCCATATTTCCTGTCGAAATGTTCTCTACTTGTAATTCAGCTGTGGAGTCATGTTGATGTTAAGATTTAGCTCTCACCCCCACAGAGCAGCTAACTGGCCTCTGGATTATTTGTTTTCCTCTGTCCCCTAAAAAGCTGCATTGTTGATGAAGTCCAAAGTTTGAACCCATTTTTTAAATTCAGACTGCCTAACAATGACAGGAATGTGATATCCATCCAAAATGATCTCCAGACAATACGTAGTGTCGTGCACAGGAAATTTGGTTTAGTGTCATTGGATTGCTTTTGGCCTGCTAAAGGATAGGAAGATATTCCGTTAATAGTTTAACATCGTCAATGCTCTGCTGATTTATTTGGACATTTTTCTTGTGTGACATCTGACAGTGCAGACACAGGATGTTCATAGTTTCAAACAAGACATAGTTGTCCATGCTCCATGTGTAAAACAGCATGCATCTTGACATTTTCAGCTTCCCAGGAGCCCACCCACAAACTGAAGACAGAGCACAATTTACTTTTTACTTTCAAGTATTGACAGCACATCCCTACAGACGAAGAACATTGATTCAAAAGTTTTATTTTGTAAGATACTACAATCAGGTGTCTTTAGTTGCAAATCTTCATATGCAGTATTGATAAAAATATATCTTTTAGAATTTCAGATTAGATAGTTTTGTCTTGTATCTTTTTTGGTTTAGGGTAATCCTTGCTGACCTCCCAATGCGTATTTGAATTTTTGTTTTTGTTTTACCAGATTCTTAAAAAGGTTTCTTACAAAACGCCTTTTTTCCATCCCCTTTGAATTGTAAAGTAATTTAAAAACGTTCTCGCCGCAAAATTGGTTATTTGGACATTTCAAAAAGAACTTCTACCTTTTGAGCAAACTTTTTAAATTGTTGATGTACAAAACACCTGCAACAGACTGGTGACCTATCCAGGGTGTATCTCACCTTTGCCAAACAATTTGGGATGGGCTCCAGCAACACCGTGACCCCGAAAGTGGTTCTGAAAATGGATGGGTGGATATACAAAAAATCTTACAAAAGACTATTGTAGGCAGTATTTTGCTTATATTTTACGCTCATAAAAGAAATGACACATCTTTGTTGAAAGACGTATTATTTCAGGAAATAAAGTTTAGGTCTGACTGTCTCACAGTGATATGGGCTGTCTAGTATTGTAACTATTAAACGCTGAGTTCATTATCCATCACCTGGTTTTAGTGCAGTGAGACAGTTGCTGTTTTAAATGGATGCCATGACACCGAACATGCTTTTTTAAAGGCTTTAACCTTACCCTTCAAAGTGGAGTCCCCTTGAACTGCTGGGTGTTTTTATTGGCATTCTGTCAGACACAGTAAAGTCAACAGCGTCAGCAAAATTGATAACACACCCGTATCAGAAACACGACACTACATGTAGCAACACTGAAATGGAGAGCTACACAATCGACGACATCCTGCATGAACATCATGCTTCAATCAAAGAAAAGGCAGAGGGGCTTTGACTTTATGCAAGTTGGCTTTTTGTTGATGAATTCTTGTGTCAAAACAATGAGAGACCTCAACCTGAACACACTGGTTCTGTATGGTACTGATAGACTAGTTTTGATGAGTTCAAGAACTCTAAGGGACTCTAAAAGTCTAGTTCAGGCCCCAAGCTTCTGCTCAGTGTGTGCATGTGTGCGCGTTTAACCCAGCTGTGGCTGAGCTCCTGCTGTGCAACCATGATGATTGAGATCATGAGGTCTCTATTCACCCTCATCATGTTCATTTTCACTTGACTTCTTTAGCCACAAATCTCGTGTTTTGGGGTGAACGTGGTTTGGCCTTTGACCACAACAGGAGAGCAGTGTGAGCAGTCATCTGGTCAGGATTATTAGTTGCTCAGATTTGCAGTAAAAGTTTTTACATTTGACTCTTTTAGCGCCTTTCCCTTTTTACTGGTGAGGAAATCGTTCACGCCTTACTTTGAAAACATGTTTATAACGTTATAATTAAAATTCGGTCAGCTCAGTATTGAGGGCCTGACATGAGCAAGTAAAACTCAATAAGAAAAACATTAGAATTCATTGCAGGTTGATTTTAACGCTAATTTTCTCGTCTATAGTTGTGCTTATGTTCAGTTATGTTCTGTTTTTAGAATTTGTTTTCTCCCCCAGTAGCAGGTTTGAGTTTGCAATCAACCAGCCGTGTCTGTTTTTTATTTGTTAATGCTCTCTAAATTTGACTGCAGTTTCAGATGTACATTGCCAGATCCTGTTTGTGTCAAATCTTTTATCACATCGTGTTTCAGGTTTTTGTTTTGTAGCAGCTAATTTTGATATTGTTTATTTCCATGCTTATTCTTCTGCTGTTGGCAAAACCAATGGCCTTGCCGCCACTTCTGAACCTAAACAATTGTTGCTTTTAGTTGTCGCCTAACATGACGCTTGATCTGATTTGGCTCAGGATGCTCAGAACTTTGATCATTTCTAGCAAACCTTCCATCATTCACATAAATTTTAAGGGCCTGACGTCATGAAATGGGCGGCACCCACATGGAGCGAAAGCCGGTGCCTCATAGATCCAGTCATCTTCCTTCCAGGTGGGAAAATAGCTCACGAAAATAACTTGTATTTAGGAAAAATGTTGTTCTTTTGCATACCAAAGGTAACATATTATCACATATATGGATTATATATTGATATTATTTACCATAAAAGGCATAAACATAGCATGGTGTAGGCCCTTTAAGGGTAACCAGGTAAAAAGATATTAGATTTCTTTAAAGGTCAACGAAGAAAACACGTTTTATTACAATTTATTTTATGACACCTACTGTAACACCATCAAGATTCCTAAAGAAGAACTAACTTTTTTTTTGTTTCTGGCTGGAGCAAACCTCACAGTTATGAGGTCCTTGACAAACATTTACCAAAATGCATTAGCATGTTAAAAATGTCTCAAGTAACTGTCCGTTCTGCATTTATTTTCTGAGCTAGTCAACTTTGTGCTGATGTAAAAAGCTCAATTAAAAAAACCTATAGCACCTACGAAATAAGAGTCTTGGTTCAGTTTCAAGTTAACTCTGATGCGTTTCACCACAGTTTAGAGCAGGGGTGTCAAACTCATTTTCACCGAGGGCCACATCAACATAGTGGCTGTCCTCAAGGGGCCAGATATAATGCATACATGTAATGAAAAATAAATGTAACTACTCCTTAATATTAAATAACTCATTATTTATTCATTATAACTTTTTAAAGTGACAATTACAGTTGCATAGAAAACATGTTTTTTTATTACTCTAGCATAAATCCTTTTAAATTGATTCTTTCAGGTTAGGTTATGTGGCCAGTGTTTAAGTCCTAATGTATAGTTGCCCAATCCAATATTTCAAGTCTGATTCCCCCTGGCTATGAATAAATACACACCAATTTTTGTTTTTTATTTTAAGAAATTAAATACTTTTATGATCTCGCGGGCCACATGTGGTTTAGAGGAAGACGGACGGTCCAGAGGTCTAAAACGATACTGTTAACCACAAAGAATAACTGACATACTGTTAGTGTTTTATATTTTGAGTACAAATAAACAAAACAGGTCACTCTGAGGAAGCATGAAACACAAAAAGATCATGAAATGTCTAATTTCTGAACCTGGTTTTAATCCTGGTGTGAAGGGCCTCATCAGTATATCACTGCCAGAAGACCGGCAGCAACCGACACATTTTTGGGGTGTTTCTTTCCTTCCTGGCCAGTATTTTTTCAAAGAAAGTGCCATCCTCTCTTCATCTCCTTCTAAAATACTCTACGTTTTTCATGGTGGTTAGCTCCATTGTTGTGTTACAACAAACCAAATAAGATGTGACATTTTCACTATTACCTGTTTTTTCTGACTGGGTTCAACAATATGTCTATGTGTGAAAGTGTTGTTAAGATTTTGCAACCAGAACACTAGAGTCCTGCCAATGTGAAAGAACTTTCTGGAAACTGTTAGCTGATAACAGAATGCTTAACACCAGGAGCTTCTAAAAACAAGTTTCTCCAATAAGAAGGGTGTGTCATTACTGTACCCTGGCCATAGCATTTTGATAAGCTGTGAAGACACCTTGTTAAAATGTGTTGGCTTTGAATAAAGAAATGCATTATCAGTATTTAGCTGATTTTTAATATAAGATTCACTCTCTCCCCTTTTTTTTAGCAATAAAAACAAAGCTTGGGACTTGTGAGTTAAACGCCCTGGTGAAATTTGAGACCAAAGTTCTTTTTCATGGAAGCCAAGGGCTTCCATAATAGCCAATAGGCTTATCTTTTAGACTTTAGAGACACAGCCAATTATGCCTGAATTACATTTCTACTTCAAAAGTAGAAAATGAAGAATGTCTATTGTCTTTCTGTGATCGGGGCACCACAATAATTTAATTGAGTAATTAGTTTCATCTAAATATGCAGTAAATAGTATGGTAAGTAAAGCTGGGTCAGCTGCACTGATTAGTTGTGGACTTCTCTGACACCACAGATGTGAAGCCTCATTAAGCCACAAAGAATTCTTTTTAACACTGTTTTTACCAGACAAACAACAAAGGCTTATCTTTACTGTATATGAGAACGTGTGACTTAATGTTTTGCCTGCGCACGTTGCAAATGTGTGTCTCACAGCTGAGTTTCAGAACCATTGTTTGAGGCTTCCTGCAGAAACTTAGAAGGGGCAGAACAGGAAAAGGAGGGTCAAAGGAGACTAAAAGAAAAGAAGAAAAACCATGTTTCGAGTTTCTAAGATGTTTTCAGCCAGAATCTACAGTATACAACAAGTGTAAAAGTTTGTTTTGTCCTTGTGTTAACGTTAGTATTAACTATTATACATTTTCACATGAACTGTTCAACATAAAAGGGTCCACATTACTTGCTGGAGACAGACAGGAGTTCAGTTCATGTTGTTCTACAACCCCTGATCTAAACTAAAAATCCATAAAAGGATCTAAAAGACGGTGTCTGAAGAAGGCCCCTTCCAACATGAGACAACTGGAGCATTTTTGCTCGTGAGATGTGAGGCAAAATAATTTAAAAATCTCACTTTCAGGTCCAGAAATTGTATGAACGCAAAGATTACCTCAACGGGGTGAGCAGCAGTCCTTTAGGTTGCATGTACCCACATTTTTTTTTCATTGTCTTTTTTCATTTTTAATGTATGCAAAGTATAAATTTAAAACATTATTTCGATTCTAATTTTGGGGGGTTTTCAGTAGTAACTACATTAAGGATTTCTTTTGCTAAAAGAGAATTACAAAAATACTTGCCACATGAAAAAAAGATTGAATTTCACTTTTTTTCATTCCTTTTTTCATTTTTACTAAGCACATCTTAAAACAAACCAACTTTAGAAATTGCTCTTTTAAAAAACTACAACTGACATGTACTCAAAATAGCAAAAAAAAAAACCTCTCTTTGAAGTGTCATGCTATTTTGTTTCTGGCTTATCCGTAAACAACAGCTTCATTCAGTTACAGGCATGTGATAAAACACTTCCTTAGTCCAGGGACTATAGCCGATACAAATCTTTCAATACTTGTATTCAGTACTTTGCTCTGCAGCAACGTTTCTCTGGATAGTTGCATTAAAGATTGTCAAGGCATGACCTCATTGTTGTGTTTTCTGCTTATGTCACTGTGAATGGGGCAAAAGCAAAGCCCTTCCTCTGATTGTGCAGAACAGGAGCAGATGTTCTCACAGACATTACTGTGCTTCTGTTTCACTCCATTATTCTTTCTCCATTACTATCATCATTACTACTCAGTGGTACACAGACAAATCTTGGCCATCAAAGCCTGTGCGTCCTTGGAATTGCTGTGTCCTCCACTTCTTTGCAGAGAACTTCTGTTTCCTCGTTTTAGCGTATACCACCCCAGAACAGAAAAACAATGTTAACCACAGAGAAGTTTGCAGATGTGACCTTTTAATCTCGAATTATTTCCACACAGAAAGTTCGCTTTTTTTTTACATCATGGCAAAAACCTGATAAAAATCTACTCTGACCTTCATTCTCCAAGTCCTCCACATGTTAATCCTAAATTGTGATTCTGTTTAGTGTCAGGCTTCTAAGGAAATCTTTTGACAATTACAAGCTTTTAAACATAATTATATTTTTCCAGTCGTTATTCTCCTGTGAGATGTTGTGCACCAGACAACTAAGTGCATCTATAACTCACTGGCTGCAGCGCAAATGCGAGGGACTTCCTCGGCTAACTCTTTGTGGGGGTGTTTTCCCAAATGAGTGGGCACATATGTTTAAGAGAGTGCATCCATGTGCATTTATATGGGAAGGTCACTAAGGGTCACTCTTTTGCCCACTCCAGAGACAGGAAATAGCTCCAATATGGACCTGAGTGTGGCTTCTTTTAAAGCTCTGGGGAGTGATTTGAGCTCTGTGTCAAGACCAGAACGCCAAGATCAGTAGGTAAAAATGTCCAAAGTGAAAGGTACAGATGTTTTGTTCTGGCCATTTGAAACCATAGGTCTCTGACAGGCCTCGCAGGGAACAAAAGGTTTATTAACCGTGTCAAAGTAGCAGCAGGCAATGAGCTGATACGCCAAAAAGCATTTAGGTCATTCCAACATATAAATATAATTTACATGTTTTGTTTGATAGTATTTAATAACAGCTAAGAAAATGATTTCTTTTATTGTACAGTATTCCAAGACGTCAGCACAAGTGGGTTACGCATGAGACTTTTTCTACACAATCCAAATGCTTCTGGATTCTGTCGTTGTGGACTGGACTGTGTACAGATATTCAGAATAAATGCTGTATTTACCCTAACTGTCATGGCTTTAAAGCTAAATGATTATTGTTTACATTTAGAACATTTCCAAATGTCTGGAGGATCATCTCTATAAAAATCACAGTGCTACTCCACTGTGTCAGGAAAGCAGAATATGTTTGTTAGATGGAGACTCCACATGATTTACTGTCTTCATATTTTAAAGAAAGATAAACGAACTAGAAACCATAGAAGTGCATTTAAACAAGCATCTTTACTTTACAAAAATGTTTGAATAGTTGGGTTACTAAGGGCTGTCTAGTCTCAATACAACTTAAGCAGGACCTTGCTTTGTAAGTCAGATCCATTTCCAATGAATGTAGGAGTCTGGCGGGGATGTCCGTTATCACCAGTTCTGTTCATATGCTGCAGCCAAGTCTCCAGACATAGTGTGAATTTTGCTTTTTGTAGATAATGTTTTCATGCTGGCTTCATCAAGCCAGGACCTTTAGTGTGCAATTGGGTGGTTTGCTCTTGAATGGAAAGCGGCTGGAATAGGAATTAGCACCTCCAAGTCGGAGGCCATGGTGTTTGACCAGAAGAAAGTAGTCTCCTTTTGCTGGGGAGGTGGAGAGCTGCTGTTCCAGATGGAGGAGTTAAAGTAACCTGTTAACAAAGGAGATTTACATGGCGATGGGTACAGTTGCTAGGTTGTGGTGAAGAAGGAGCTGAGCTGAAAAGCAACACTTTTAATTTACTAGTCAGTCTGTGTTCCTAGCCTCAGTTATGATCATTAGCTCTGGGTTATGTTTGAAAGGATAAGGTCCTGGATACAAGTGGCTGAAATGAGTTTCCTCCGCAGGGCGGCTGGGTCCTCCCTGATGCTACGTACACACCGGGCTAAACCCGGGTTCTAGGATGTGCTTTTGGCATACAGTGTTCACACTGGACTTGTCACTTACCCGATACTAGCGCATGTACCTCCAGTTGGAAGAGGCTTGGAACAAAATGTAAAAGTGGTGAAAACCTAGCAAATCTTGCTCCAGGTTTTTTTTTATTTCACAGGTCTATTTTGATATATGAAAGGACATTACCCATACGTCACAACCAAATCTGAGTCCCTGACTGATGAAAATTCAACTGGTTTAACTCTCAACAGCCTATTCAATGGCCACACATTTTGTACGTAGAGCCCAAAAACTGTCGTAAAAACTTGCGTAGCTACATATGAGCAACACAGTTTTAAACACAGAAGCCCAAAACACGCGTTTACATACGTTTACACAGACTTTTCATTGGAAGTGGCCACTTGAACAGATGTTGCCAAAGCGTAGCATCACAATATAACATTAGTCATAGGGTGAGGAGCTCAGAGTAGAGCTGTTGCTCTTCCACATCAAGAGAATATAATTATGCTGGCCCTGATGCCTCACTGGAGAAGTATTGTGGGCTAGCTCTATCGAGAGGAGACTGTAGAGGATGGATGGATGGATGGATGGAAGGAGGGATGGATGGATGGATGGATGGATGGATGGATGGATGGATGGATGGATGGATGGATGGATGGATGGATGGATGGATGGATGGATGATGTGTTGGCTGCACATAGAATCAAGGCTGACAGCTAAGCCCCATGCTGCGTTTTCATTTTAGTTACTGTGAATCTTTTTGTATACAGTTGTGTGTTAAATCACTTACTTGAAGTTAGCTTACTTACCAACCCTGGTTATGTGTTAATTATCACAACTGTTAACCAGTAAAAAGGTGGCATGGCACCCCAGACCAGCCTGTGTTTTCAGTCTGAGTAGGTGGTTGAGAGTGCCGATCCCAGCTGGATTTCTCCAGATTGTAGCACACCTGCAGGTCATTGGGCGATCATCTGGGGGACTCATAAACTAGCTTCCAGATTGACATGATTTCATTGTGTTTCAGCAAGAGGTTATGGGCAGTCTCTTGGAGCTTGTTCCCCACTCTGCTTCTACTCAGGAAATCTTGGAGTATCACAGCCACACACTCACCTGCTGCTGCAGTTCCATGCACATGTAACTCCTTCCGGATTCATCTTCAAATCCCTTAATCTCACAGCTGTCGGTTGCAAAAGCCTTGAAACCAAGAAATATTGTACACATAATCTGCTTTATGTTTAACCCTCTGACTGTCATTAATGAACGCCATGCATTTTAACAACACACAAGACAATCAAAAAGAAAAGATTAGATATTGCAATGTTTGTGATATTGTAAATTGCTTAAAATGTGACTCACTTCATATGTGAGTCAGCTTCAGCAAAGTATTTCCTCTTAAATACAAGGCTGTAGACACTTATTGCGCCTGGGCATTTATAACTAATAAGGCTAGCTTTTACGTGACTACATCGAGACACAGAAAAACTAATACAATCATGCATCAGCAGCTCTGCATATTCAACTTTAGACTTTATATCAGTATATGTTCACTTCCCGATGATCGGTTATGCATAAAATTACAAATGAAAACGGAGCTTACTTGACTTTCACTGAAAAATTGTGCTGAAGTCCGTCAGACTTGTGTTTGGCACTATTTGTAATATGTAAGGCACTATTTATCTCAACAGGCATCATTATAGCATCAATTTCCATCATAATAATAAAAGTATTCTTTTATAAATGAACATCAATGAACTCAAAATAAGACTAACAAATACTTGAGCTGTCACTGTTTGAGGCGAGATGTGCTTGTTTTCAAAACTGATTGAGTAACTTTTGTTTGTTGACTTTCTAGTGATGAATGCCTCTAATAAAAAGCATTTAAGCATCTTCTGGTGTTGACCCTACCTCAGTTAAAAAAAAAAAAAAAGAGGTGGGGGGGCTATCGAATGTGGTTGTGGTTTGAATCACCAGCTCCATGGTATGGGTGTTCAGAGTAGACTGAGCTGGAAAATTGATCCCAGATGTGCAGGCCAGATACCTAACAACCAATTTAGCCTGTAATAAACAGTATCAATGATTAGTAAAAAAAAAATCTAAAGTAACTTCAACTTTAGACTCTTGAATAACAAACTTTATGAGAACATAAATGCACTGCTGGAATCATCAATGTTTCTTAAAAAAAGAATTTCCTGTGTTCATTTTGCTATATTAAAAAGTAACTACAAATTAAATAAAATAAAACAAGAAAGACATCATTTACCTTGCATTAGCTTGCACAAGTGATTTGTGCATGAAAAACATAGGAAAAAAACTGCAATTAGAAGAAATATAGGATTTTATTTGCACAGTGTGTATCTCTGACAGATGTCTGCTAATGAAAAGACTGTCCAACAGTACAACAACGTCATCTTTTGGCTCATTGTGGACCGTCCATGAGAAAAGTTTATGTTCTAAGAATACAAGAAAACAGGAGATGGCGTGAATCATTAAAGATTGCTGCTGAATTCAAATGTTGCCAAAGGCTTAATGGTTGTGAGATTCTATCAAAGTAAAGTAGACATAATTTAGGTTTCCTTGGTAACACTGATAATAAAAACAAAGAGAAAGAGGAGATGCCTGGTCATATTTCCCAATCAAGTCCTGCCACCTAGTGTTGATAATGTATATTGACGTGCCATGTTGTAAGGGGAAAAAACTCCAGTGCAATTGTATTACATCATCTTCAGAAAAACAAGCAAATGCAAAACTTTCTGCTGTAATTGTTTACTGATTACCTTTTAACAATGGCAGAAATTAACTTGTTATTGTCTCAACCAGGAAAAGCCCTGCATTATTGCAGTAAAACCAATAACACAACTGAAATAAGTTAATGTCACTTAAAGTCCCTCTCCAATCATCTTTTGATCTTGTCAAAGTGTTCCCGGTAGTCCTTTAATTGTGATTATGCAATTTTTAGCCAAAGTAATAAATAAATATTTTCTTGCACATTGTTTCTGCAGAGTAGCAGTAGTACATCAAAAGTCACCTCTCAGTTGTGGGCGGGACTGTTGGTGCAGAGTGAGCCTTCATCCATTTCCCATTATCCCTTACTTTACACTCTATCCTGTTAACATACAGACCCTCACAACCCCAACCCAACATTGATGGTGCAAAAAAATGGCAAGCAATATTGGATCTATCCAGCTTTACAGTTTGGAGCCAGACGCTGGCTCAGATGAGGAATATGAAGATGTACATGCATCTTTTTGTTTGCAAGTAGATGCCTCAGAATGGAGCGGCGCAGGGACCTTGTAGCCTGCCAACTGTAGCACAGTCACTGCTACAGGTTATTTCCACCTGCTTTTTTTCATCTGCTCCCTATTCGCTTCAATTGGAAAAAGAAATGTATTAAAAACACCAAAAACACAATTTTCCATGTACTGGAGTAACCTCAGCTACTTTGCGAGTCCACAAAACTCTGAGAAAACCCTGAAATATTAAGGTAATTGTATTATGAACACGTTTAATGCCTTGGTATCTGCACACATATTGATTGTATGTACTGATATCAGTCTAAACTTGTAAAAAGTAAAGTTTTTCTTTATTAAAAGCTGAAAACAATTTTACAATAAAAAAAACAATTGTTTTTATCCTGCGATGCATTTTATGAAACAAGCCAGCAATACTGCTTAATTATAAGTTTATTATTCTATTGTATTTTATTGATAATTTCACCATTCACCCACCTGTCAACAGAAATCCCGATGACCGTGAAGGTAACACCGGAGACGCATTCACGGCTCATACTTTGACGTCACTGCATTCGCCGCCATGTTGGATCAGGAAGTAGGGAGAGTTTCTGCAGGAATCCCGAGCCGAGCTTAACGTCAGCGGCCGTTTCGGCTCGATCCGACTCACCGTTTCCTCCTTAAATCCACCGTAAAGAGTGAAGTTACATGCGGCTCGCGCCTACCTCTGTCCGCATCCGTTGTTTGTCTTCGAATCCGAACAAGCTGCCGTCTTTCAGGGATGACTTCTCTAACGCAGAGAACCTCGGGCCTCGTCCAGCGGAAGACCGAGGCTAGTCGCAATGCCGCCGCCGACAAGGAGAAGGGGTCTGGCGACGAGGACGACGAGGCCCGCCGCGGGGAGGAGGAAGACGACGACAAAGGGGACTCCAAGGAAACCAGACTTACGTTAATGGAGGAAGTGTTGCTCCTGGGCCTAAAGGATAGAGAGGTGACGGTTGTTTGTTGTTCGCTGACCAAGCTAGCTAGTCACCAATTAGTTTAACCTAACCGTAGAACACCACCAGTGTTTACTTTGGTTCTCCAAGCATATATGTCAGCGCCACTGACTTCCACTAGTGGTTTTTTTTTTTAGCTTGTTTTAGAAATTCTTTTTCTAAAAATGTGTTACGGGCATCTTCTTGTATTTATTTAATGATGTCACACTGTCAGTGCAACGTGTCAATCGGTTAGTACTACTAGCCGGTGGCTTTAAATAATCTCACCGCGGCCGTTTGGCTCTACTTTGTCTGAATACATAAAGATTCCGCGGATCAAAGTTAGTATTTCCCGCTGATTGACAACTTCGCCGAGTTGCTCGGTTTGCGCAAAACCGACTATTGTATTTTATTTTTATTTTTATTTTTTTGCCACAACCTGACAGTATCTCAACTTGCTTAACACGTTTGTTAAACAAGGAAGTCATGTTTTTCCCCCTCCTCCTCTCCTTCAGGGTTACACGTCTTTCTGGAACGACTGTATTTCTTCCGGTCTCCGCGGGTGCATGCTGGTGGAGCTGGCCCTCAGGGGGAGGCTATACCTGGAGCCCTGTGGGGTCAGGAGGAAAAGCCTTCTTGCCAGAAAGGTGAGATGAATGAGGAAATCAAGTCTTTAAGGATTTCCTGAGCTGAGCTGAAACTAAATGATGATTCTGTGTTTTCAAAATCTACTCTGATAAAGAAAACTGTGTTGTTGTTTGTTTTTTTAAACATGTTCTTGTGACATTTTTCTGACAATGGATGGCATTTATAAAGAAAAATAGGCTTAAAATTGCATTTCTGGGTATTTCTTTGCTTAAATCATTGTGAATCAGGAACAGATAAAAAAAAAACGTGGTTTTAAAAAAGACGCATGCACTTGTAGACGACTAGATCCGTGCACGTCTGTGTTTTTTGCTTGTCAGAGCTGGAGTCTGGCTCAAAAACGGTACGGCTGGATGTCTGCTATTGCTCACCATTTTTGTTGCACCTGTCATGTTAGGTTGGGGATATGAGGGGGCTGTAAGCTAGTGGGAAAGTGTCTAAACAGAAAGCTGTTGGTATTTGGGAAAGGGAGGGGTGCTCCATAGCAAACGCCCCGCCCACAACTCAGAGGCAGATTTCTAATGAACCACTGCCGCGCTGCAGAAACTATGTCCTGGTATAGAACAGGTTTTGGCTAGAAACTGCATAACAATTACCAGGAACTCTTTGACAACAGATCAAAAGATGATCGGAGAGGTACTTTAAATGACATTACCGGTAAATTATTTCAGTACAGTAGGATTTTCTGTTTGTCTTTGTTATCCTTCTGACTCTTTATGGCAGATGGTTGCCCTCAGCATTCTATTTTTTTTTTTTTTAGGAAACTCCTCTCCATCCCTTTATCCATCCATCCTCTTTTTTTGTTTGAGTTATCTGGGTGGAATTTGACTATAGCTGTTGAAATATTTAAATTGAATAAATATTATAACCCTGGTAAATAATTGATGTTTCCTTTTGTGTAGCGCCTTTAGCAAACACGTGTTGGGAATTGACCTGCTTAGATATAAGTGAATAAATAAATGAAATGGAAAATCCTAACCAGGAATAGCCCTACTTCTCACTATTTGTTTTGTGTACGTTTTCTAGGGTGTGACTAACAGGTATCTTCCTTTGTCCTTTTTTTTTTTTTTTGGGAAGGTAATCTGCAAGTCTGATGCTCCAACGGGAGACGTGCTGTTGGACGAGGCCCTGAAGCACATTAAAGAAACCCAGCCTCCAGAAACTGTCCAGAGCTGGATAGAGCTGCTGAGTGGTGAGATAAGCTCTTCTGCTTTTGCGAAGCAAAAACCTTCTGTAATCTGTTATCATTATTTGCATACGCTGTGCTGTTTTGTACATGTACTTGGTGTATTTAGAACAGATTAGCGTAAGAGTTCACTGATGATAAGTGCGTCGTTTTCAAAGGTGTTTCGATGGTAACTTTATACCTTGGATGTGGCCTTTCACTGAAAATGTCTGGTGTTTTCTAGGAGAGACCTGGAATCCCCTGAAGCTGCACTACCAGCTTAGAAATGTCAGAGAACGCCTGGCGAAGAACTTAGTCGAGAAAGGGGTCCTGACCACAGAGAAACAGAACTTCCTGCTCTTCGACATGACCACGCATCCGCTCACCAACAGCACCATTAAGCAGGTATGATAAATGAGCACTCAGCCTTTTCATTTGTCCGAGTTCATCTAAAAACTATTTTAGATAGAAAAAGAGTAACAAATAACACAATTAAGAGTAGGTAAACATTAAGGAATATAAGCCTTCACGCCCTGCCTCTTATTTTTAACCGGTTTGACCTCTTCTTTGAGACACTGGTGTTTTCTGAAAGGGCAGTATGATATGCATAATAGCTCTCAAACTCGCATTTCCTGTTAGGTTCTATTTGAGGGGATGTAATTATTTTTATTTGTTTCGTATTAGATTACATATTTGGATTAGCTAAAGAGCCAACTATTTACACATTTTTACTTTTGCTGGCAAAGAAATTTATATCCAACCACATATAAAACTGTAGATAAAGTTGTTTTATTTTAATTAAAATGTAACCATGTCCATCTGTCCGATGAAAACTTTTCGATTGTTACAACTCAGAATTATGGAGTTGATCGTTCATGAATTACACACTTGTTATATGCCTTTTGAAGAAATACTTTTTATTTTTATTTTGGAGCAATTTAGTTTTTCTATAAAGAGTTATATATATAAAATATATTTTTTTTAATCAAATGTGGCCTAAGTGCAGAAAAAGTACTGATACAGAAAATTGATCTAAGGATTGTTGTTCTGTAATTTGTCTCTCAAGTTGACACGTTTACCCTTTTTTTTAACTCCAGCCCTAACTGTAAAAAACCTGTAGTTTGGTCCAGACTGCGGTTTATTCATTCTAAGAGGGAAACCAAAACAGGATTTATCTCCTTGGAGATGTTAATGTGTAACTACCAGCCAGGCTTATAAATGACAAGATGCCATAAAATAGATGGACTTGAGTGTTTGACGTTTACATAAAGCTCTTTCTTTACGTGTTAAGTCCACCTGCCATTGTTCTACTATCTTTCTGCTTCTTCCCCACTTTACTTCTAAGCCATGTCACACAGCCAATACCCACACTTTGCGCTTATTGCATGTATGAAATTTCGGTCTTTGGTGATACGTGCACGATATCCGTAATTCACGAGTGAGTCTTGCATTTGTTAACGTCCGTCAAGGTTTTTGTCTGACGAGCCTTTATGTGAACTAAGTTTTCAGCTGTTCAAAATTTTTGGTCGGTTAAGAATTATGCAAGTTACGCATATTTTACATAGATTATATGCAATTATTACATAATCATACACATCATCCATGTGAGATACATAGGCAAATTTGTGGCTTTCCACGCCCGTTCCTCACATGTCCACAAATGCTTAATGGAGTTTCCACGCATGTACCACAGATGTATAACTTTTATATTGCGTGTACGGCGCACATATCTCATCAAAATTATGTAATTGGCGTATTAATCACAGATGAATTGCATATCAACAGTGCAATAATCCCGGACGGTTCATGTTCTACGCTGATTTACGTTTCCTTTGTGTTGCTATTTTTTTCATACTTCTTCTGTGGTTTTTATGTGTTTCATTCTTCATAAATCTGTGAAAATTTCTCGTAGTTACCACAATTTTTCTCACATATTGACGTACGACCAATTCTCATCCGTGCTATATGCGCAAAATATACGTACTGGCTGTGTGACATGGCCTTAAACAAGCAACATTGGCAGCTTCCTAAACTCTTGTCATGTAATGAAGTTGACCTGAGTACTTGTGGGAAATAAAATCTCTGATGTTAAAGGAATTCTCTCTTTGAAATTCTAAGCAGTGACAGGAAATTACCGCACAGATCGCGTTTTGATCTTATCTGTTGGTTTGCTTTGAGCCCATTTGAAGCAAGTTTTTTAGATCTGGGGTTTGTTTGCTTTCTTATACCACTGAGCCATAATCCTTTCCAAAAGTGGGTGTAAAGGCGGGACAGACTGTTCTACAAACCCAGAGGAGGTTGTTCTAAAGCCAAAGATTCGATGTTAGCCTATGGTTGTTTTGTCAGTCCACCTTAAGCTTTGATTGTCACATGATTACTAGTTTTCTCCAGCATGACCTTGAAGTTCTCAGTGGGGTTAACGTCTGGACGTTGGCAGATACTTATGGGATTTCATCATTTTGATCTCCATGAATATCTGCATTGAGATTATAAAAAAGAACAGAATATTCCTTTATATATTGACAACATGCTTGATAGATTTTACACAAAAAATACCTGCATTATGATATTTAACTTCATTCAGGTTTTTTTGTCTGATTAAAAAAAAAAAGGTTTTTGGGTTAAATAACTTCTTTTTAATTTAGTTTAAATAAGTCTTTTGGTATCTTAACCATAATCATTTGTCTTATTACTTTTATTTAAACTATACTTCAAATTTTTTAAAAGTTCTTAAAGTCTGAAACTGAATTTGGTCCATGTTTGTGTTTGTTGTGTTCATGACAGTTAACAGCAGCGCAGTAAGAGACGCTGTCACTTTAACCCGATGCATCATGGGAGATATAGTGCTGTCAGTGGTGTTGAAGCTGAGCAGACCCACGTCTTTAAGTTCTATTATTTTATACACTTTTTACACGGTCTGAAAACAGATCCTGCAGGAAGCAACACAGCTAAACACGATGTTGAGCTGCTATTTTTTGTTAGAACTGAGGAACTGTGAGCCAGGAAGTGAGGACGTTCACCACGTCTGATTGGTCAGACTGATTTCTGCTACTTTTGCTTTTAAAACTGTCCCAAACCTGCCTGTCTCTAACTACACTTTCGGCCCTCACTTATATTTTATTTAGTGTTTAACAAAATTATAAGAAGAGTTTTGATTCACTTTTCTTTATCTGGTGTTTTTAAAAGGGATTTACGTCGATGTAACCCACACACTCACTGTGCTCTCTGCAGCGCCTTATCAAGAAGGTCCAGGACTCTGTTTTGGATAAGTGGGTAAACGATCCGCATCGCATGGACAAGAGGGTCCTAGCCTTGATCCTTCTGGCTCATTCGTCCGATGTTCTCGAGAACGCCTTCGCCCCACTCCAAGACGACCAGTATGACCTGTGCATGAAGAGAGTCCACACCCTGCTAGAGCTGGAGCCCGAGAAGGAGTGCACAAAGCCCAACGTCAATGAACTAATGTGGGCCGTCGTGGCAGCATTCACCAAATGAAAACACCGATTCGGTTGGACTGAAAGATCCGGTTCTGGTCTGTTATTTAATCGGTTGAAGGACTTCATGAGACAGACCTCACTTTAATGAGACAATCTTTTCTGGTTGTGGAGCCTGTTTATACATCTACTTTGGTGGTAGACCATATTAACACAGTGCAGTCTGATCGGTGGTGGGCTTCACCAAGTTAAGAGTTGATTGGATGGAATGAATGGAAAAACGGGAGACTGCTTTCACTGAAGTGAGGTAAGTTATGCGCTGCTGCAGCGTTGGATGCATCTAAAGACGTCGACACTACGGACACGTGGCTCCCTGTTCCTGTACGATAACACCAGAGACAAAAAAAAAAGGCTCATGGCAGCAGTAGTCATGGTGAATATGAAGATATTGTCTGGGGCCAAGTTTTGCTTGTAAAAAAAAAAAAAAATCAGAAACCCCGTTTCTCCATTTCCTCAACATCTGGCCAGACTGACTGGTTTTTGTACCGTCACACATGCTAATGCGAGGAGGAAAGAAAAGAGCAAGCTGATGCTTTGGGCTGGCACAGGCCCTCTCCTTCCACCTCTTCATTCCCCTCTGGGAAACCATGCTTTGGGTTACTGAATGTCTCACCGGTTTGCTCTGCTTTCTCTCCACGGTTTGTCCTTTTTTTCCCTCCCTCATTGTCTTTTTTTTTTTTTTTTTGATGAAGAAAATAAGGAAACTAAAACCATCAGTTTGTTTCCCGATGCGTAAAAAGTGAGCCTATTTGGCCTTGAGAGACTTTAACCTAAATGAAGAATCGAGTCCAAGACAAATTTTTTATGTTGCTGTTTTCACAGGAATTATCTCTGAGTTTGTAGAACATAACTTCCTTTCTCTATTTACGTTGCTAGTCAATGTTGCTTGGAGTAGCCTCCCATTTCTTAAGTGTTTTTGCACAGTCAATAGCCCAGCAGGTGAGCGGTATTTATAGGCATTTTCTGGCGGGGGGGTTGCACCACGCAGCAGTGTTTAAAAAAAATGATGAACCTGGCGGCTATGGAAAAAGCTACAAGTGTTTCTGTGAATATTTTAAAATCATTCCTTTGGCCACATTTAATGATGCTTCTGCTTGCATTTCTATTTGTGGATTAATGTGCAAAGAAGCCCCCAGGTTAGAGTCTGTGACCGTCTTGTAGGAGAGCAACTATGAACCTTACACGAAAAGGCTGGGAGTCTTCAGCCAAACCGGCTAGTTTCAGTTCAATACATTTTGTTTTATTTTCAAAAATAAAAACATTTCCCCCCAATAAACACTGGTGGTGTCTAGACCAAATTGTCTGGTCGAGCTTTTGAGTTTTGCCTCCTTGTAATTTCCTTTTGGAGGTTTGCAAAATTCCAAAGCGACCACGCCTCGCACGCTAGCTCACACTTGACTGTTCCTCACCCGTGTTTTCCTCACAGAGGGGAAACGGCGTCCGGGAATCCTCGCCAGGAGAAAGCGTGGAAATGTGCAATCGGGTCGACCCCCTTTCTATTTGCTGCTGGTGTGTGTCTCAGTCTGTTCGTACATTTCCTCACCCATCAGCTTCTTCTGCTGTCAAAAAAAAAAAAGAAGGTCCAGTGGGCGTCTTGTATTTTTTTACACATACAGATGTAGAGGCGGCGGGGGGTGGGGGGCGGGTACTCGGGTCCAAATGAGTCTAAATAAAAGCGTTGGAGCTCAAACTAACAACAAATACAGTCTAGTGCAGTTCTATTTAACTCCACCCTATATTTATGAATTAAAAAAGTAATTCTCTTTTAGTTGATATATTTTTGGATGATGTTACAACCTTTGATTGCACACTATTGTTTTTCTTTTTTTTTAATTTTTAATTCTACTTGCAAAAATATCAAGGGGTATAAAGAACTTCAGCTCCGTTTACATGGAAGAGATGCATGCTTTTGGTGGAGGGCTGGGGTACTTGCGGATGTAGCTACAGAGAAAAAAAAAGGCTTGTATGTAATTATTAGTCCTTTAATGTGTACGATCTATTGGAATTCGATGAAAGGGATCTTCTCTGCTATCCTCTGATTCTGTATGCTTTTTGTATTACAACACAAAATAAAGTAAGGATCCTTTAAGTGCCTGAATTTACACTGTTTTGCTGATGTTTTTATTTGATATTTTAGCGCCTTTTTGTTCCCTTATTTCAAAGAAGAAGAATTAACAGGTAATGCAGGTCGTTCAGCAACATTGGCTTGATGTTATTTTATTTTATTGTTATTTATGAGGGGTTATTTTAATCTCTTTCACTCCAAAATGAGCTTTATTGCGTTTGGGAAGATCTTTCAGAAACATTAAGTCAGGCAGAAAATTCAGATAAACGTTGCTTTAATGCAAAGCACTCTTAAAAGCAGAACAAGGACTGATGTAATAAACTGCCTAAAGCCTGGTTCTTTGAGGATGGTATTGTCTGTAATGGCAAGAAAAGGGAAGAAAAATATAATAAATACAACAAGCTAGTCCAAAGGTCTGCAATCCAAGGCTCTGGAGCCTCATGTGGCTCTTTTACCCCTCCTTTGGGGCTCTCTGGCTGAAGGAAATGATCATTGCTTTAAAGTTAGTTTATTAGATTTGTAAGATTAAAACTAAAATGCTCACATAATAGTAACATAAACTTTGTAAAGTTGTATAGGCCTTAGGCTATATTGGTAAAAAGTTTGATGCTCTTTAAGCTCTAATTAATGTTAGAATATATACAAAAATGTATTTGTATGAAGTTTACTTATTGTAGGGGATCTTAAAGAAAGGAAGTAACATTTTTATTTAGGTTAACATTAAGAGGAAAGGATGACAGCTGTAGCACAGGGTGTCAAATGAACTCTTATGTGCCTCAGACCAGCTTTATAATTAAGATAAAATGCTATCTTTTCTTTTATTTAAATGTTTTTCAGCTCAGTTACACATATCACTAAAGAAACTTTGTGTGTGTTGGCATAAATTTAAAGCAGCTCATTTTACTAAGAGGCAGAAAAAAAGCCTATAATTGATTTGGTGGGAGGAGCAAGACAAGCTGCTCTTCTTCGTGATTCATTCGCCAGCCACACTGCCCCCTCGTGGGCGGTTGTGGTAACTGCACTGCATTTCCTTTCAGTTTGCTCTTTTTTTAAATCAACCCTCCACCACAGCGTGTCATCTGAGAAGTCAGCTGACACGGGTCATCCTAACTGAATACAAATTTTGACCATATTAGGTTAATCTTGACACAGATTTTATTTTTTCAAACTTCTCTGATTAGTATTTTTTAAAGTATTTTTTAAAATTAAGTCAAATATTAATGCCACTCCTAAAACTTGTTTTTTTTTTAGAAATATACATATTTTGTTCTTATTTTATGAGAAGGGCTTTTAAAATCATAAATATAAAGCATTTTTTTTCAAAGATGTTATATTTGGATATAAAATGAAAAGAAATACAGAAACACAATTAAATGAATGATATGGATTTTTTAATTTAAAATCCACAGAGGTATGTTTGAAAACCATATATTGCTCACTTTAAATAGTTTCAACAGTGTACCTGTTTGCCCATGTGATAAAAATAAAATGATTGGGCATGTAAAACATAAATATTCAAACACAGAACCTTCAACATGAATAATTGTAAACATTTTTATGTTTTTTTAACAGTCTCTTTAGACGACTTTCCAGTGCGGTGTTTCTGACTTGTCAGAGAGACCAATCTTCACCTTTGCTTTCCACAGAGATCCTGTCTTTGAATCCATGCATCACAGCAGCCACTCCCTCAGAGTGTTTTCCACAACCCTTGTAAATCCAGCTGGGAGGAACGCCACTTGTTCCCAGGACTCACAGACGACTCTGTTTCCGTTTTCCTTTTTTGCCATTTTTCTTTAAGGCTTTCCATTTTTGAAGTTTCTTCATCACGTGCTTGGCCCGGATTTTTCATCCACATTGATTCATGCTTTGATAGTGCTTGATCAGTAGTTCCAGCAGTTTGTATCTCCAGTAGAGTTCATCTCCGGTTTGTCGCAGCATGAGCGCGCAGAGATCGACTGTCGTGGCAGTAGTAGCAGTCGCCTTAGAAGCTGACATTTCTGAGGGGAAAAATGGGAATTTTCAGTCAACCTGTCCTACTTTAACTTTTTATTTACATAAATCTAAATATAGACAGGAGGTAAATCAAAATATGTCATTTATCAGTATGTCTGTATATGTCAAAAACATATCAGCATTAAAACTTTGACCTTTTAGATTAGATTAGTTAAACTGAATAAAAACAGCACTTTTATAGACAAAAAAAGAACAATCTGTTTTTAAAGTCTAATAATTAAAAATTAAAAATATTTTTTTACATTTTTAAAAAAACATCACAGGGGAACAAAATCACAGCTAACAGGCCTATTTGAAATGGAAAAAGGTACATTTAAATTGCTGAAAAAACTCACCCCGACGGGCCATTTTCACTGAAGGAAAGAAAGAAAGAGCTTCACAGCTTGAGTTGAGTCTTGCTTTGGTTGTGTCTTGTTCTGTCAACCTGGCTGGCCTATTTAAAAGATACAACTGGGATTCCCCTCCCTGCAGACAGCCTTTCCTTCCCAGATAAGTGCCGCCTTTTTTATGACGTTGTTTTTTCCAGCTCGCTAATCAAATATGGAAATCACTCAACACATGACCCCATGCAACATAACCTTTACTGTACGCAAATCTGCTCCATCTCTTCTGGACAGCCAAGCCGCACAGTACAAAAGTACATAAAATGACATTAAGAAGTGGATCTGTTGAAAATCAGACCAACCAAATTAGGTGACAAGCAGAAAAGAAAGTGAAAGCAAACAAGCTGTAATGATTCACATCGTCATGTATTTTCCCAAGTTGTGTTTATTTAAGTTACTCACACTAGTACAACAGCACGTAGACTATAAGGGTCTTGGCTTGGGATTTTTTTTAGCAGTTTGTGTTTGTACATGATTTTACCACCTGACCAGCTGATAATAATGATAACACACTGATTATAGGCAAAGTTGTCTTGACAGAATGTCCTGAACACCTTCTGTCATTGTCTATAAAAACAAAACTTATAAAAAGTGTTAACTGAGATGTTTTAGACCCACTAAAAAGGTTTTTTTCAAATCATACCATAGTAGACGATGGTGCTCAAAGAAAATCTAAACGAACACGTTCTGGCTTGTCTTGTGGTTCTATTGTCTAAAGAAAAAAGAGAAGTCCCAGGGAATGTACTGTCGAGTCAGGTGATTCAGCTCAGCCGGTTTATTGGTATTTATGTAATAGATCAGGGGTCTGCAACCTGCGGCTCCGGAGCCACATGTGACCCTTTGACCCCTCCATTGTGACTCTCTGGTTAAAGAAAAAAAATGCTTTTAGTTTTAAAAAGTAACTAAAGAAGTAGTAAAGTAAAGAAAAACAACAACAACAACAACTCATTTACTATCAGCTGAAAGACAGTACGTACCGCTCCATGATGTTCATGACTATGACAGCAGCAACTCTCCAAGAATCCGATTTTATAATTTTGAAAAAATTAAAGGATTTTAAATGCACCTCATGGCTCAAAAAATACTATAAGGGTCACTTAGTTAGCTTTTTTTTTTTTTTGGCCAGTTAGATTTATGAATTTCTGGCTGAGATGCCCCACAAACAGTAAAATAACTGTTTTGTTTTTTTAACCAGTGCTGACATTACACCACCTACTACTACATTTACTACTATTGAGATGATCCCGTGTGACACAGGATGTCTTTTATTTTGAAAGGAAGCCTCTGCCAAAAGTTATAAACTAATTCATATTCCAAAAAAGTGCTATTTTCTCTTTATTTTTATGTGTTATTTATGCCAAAAGTCATACAACAGTTCATTTTTATTTATCATAATTGTATCAATCACATAAATACAATGTGGCAACACCTCAGAACAAAACATCCTGACGTTTCATCCGATCTGAGTTTAACTCAACCCAGTGCTGAATGTAGTCAATCTAACTGTACTCAAACATTAGTATTTTAATTTGTCCTCTATAAAAACATGTTTTTTTAATTACACAATTTAGCATGTGCATATTGTCATTTTCAATTGTAATATTCACAGAACAATGTTTGGTTAGACCCTACTATTTAAACCAATTTTTGAAGTTAAAAAAGCCCAAAATGTGAATTATTCCAGTTTATTCATTTTAGCATTATGAAAACATTACTTTAGCCATTGACTTTATCTACGCTGAGATGTTTAGAGCGTTCCACAAGATCAAAATTGTTCCAAATAATTTGATTTATGCAGCATTAAAACCTTAAAACCTGATTGGTATCAAACTTACAACAAATCAAGCTCAGAAACATTTAATGTTTTCAGTGAAAAGTCAAAAGGTCGGCATTATCAGATGAGCACATATCTTCCTTTTATCAAGGTAGGTAGATTTTGGTTTTGAAGTTTCCGTTTGTTTTTCCAGAATTGGTCTCCAGATTAGATGCAGAATATGTTTTGTCTTTTATCTCACTGTTCCTGCTTTCCTTCTTGCGGGGCAGCAGTGGTCAAAATCCATTTTCATCACAGGAACCTCATCTTGGTTGTTGTCTCTCAGTGAATATTTGTAAAGGACAGTGTTTTATTATTATCATTGTTTAAATGTATATGGTTAAATGTATTTGAAATGACTGACCTTTTTATCTTTTTAGAGAACAGTTGTGTGTTTGTTCTGCTTCTCATCCCCAGATGAGGGGGTATACTGAACCTTAGCTGATAAGGAATACTGTTTGAACTGAGAATCCGCCCAAATGGGTCATTATACGACACCCCCTAATTAACTTTTCTCTTTGTTTGGAAATTGTAACCTCCTACTTGTGTTCTTAATAATAAAAGGTGCAAGAGAGAAGCAGTCCTTTGAGAAGAGACAGGTGGTGGACGTCTTCCATCACACTTGCTTTTCTCCCTTCTGCATAAGAAACTTGATTCTTGTTGTGGTTTGTGTTTTCTTATTGTGTTTTTCTTTAATGTCTAGATGCATTTATGTATCTGACAGTATTAAAGCCCCAAAATATGTTTTTTATATTTTGTTTGATGCTTCCTATCATTTTTAGCCTGCGCTGAGGGAAACTGTGTCTAATAAATGTAAACAAATTCACATAATTTGGATTTCTGTCAACCTGCTTGTTTTTCAGCTTAGATCCCGAAACAAACGTCATTGTGGAAAATTTCAACAACTTCCTTGACAGGTAAGTGGAATCATGTGATTTCTACGTGTAAAAAAAAAAAACGTAGGGGGGGTGGCCAAGTGTTAAAAACAAAAAGGTTAAAACGTCATAGGTAAAAGCTGAAGTATTAATGGTCCCTTTTACATGTCAGGACGGGTCTGTAGCTCTCGTGGTGCTGACAATTTTGATTTATTTGGTAGTAACTGTAGGAGGAGAAGCTATTTGAACAACAAAACATTCCAGATAATTGCTTCAGGCCAATTTCCATCTGTCATGTTGGTGTTAAACAAATAGACAAGCAGGAAATATGCAAAGAAAAATCATGCAATTTTCAAACAAGAGAATATTGTACAACACAGAATCACATAGAATAGAATTTGATCAATGTGTGTCAATAATGTAATTGTACTTTTATCAGGTGATGTATGTCTGCATCATCTGATTTGAAGGTGAAAAACATGACCTGCTTCACCTTGTAAAGGAAGTTTGGACTTTATGGAATGAAGGTTGTTGTTTACCTTCTTTTTACTTGTTCTGCCTTTTTCGTTTTTCTATTTTTTTTAAAAGCAATTTTCATTCTGTGTTTCAAAATGTTTGGACATGAAATTGGCAAGTTTTAGGGTCACAAATTTTGATATTTTGAAAACGTTTTATTTTTTAGTTTTTTTACCTGCTGAAAAAAAGATCTATTAAAGTTTTTGATGCAACAAAATGTCATTTAGTAACAAAATAAAACATTTTCAAACCTTATTCTTGTTTATCTTGCTGACATTTTATGTTTCCGTGAGATTGCAAGCAGGATTTTGCATTTGTTTATTGAACTGGCTTTGACTTTCTAAAACCTACAGTGGAAACTCTATTCATGACAACCTATTCAAACACGTCTCCACTCGTCATGTGGAAACTTACCAGATAAACCAGTTTAGCAACCCTAGCAAAGAAAGTTACAACTTAAAAACAAACCCTAAATGGTACTAAAGAAAATCACATCATGGATTACAGTTTCTTTTATTTTATTTCAATATTTTTTTAATTGAAATTTATAAAATTATGCTAGTTTTGATTAAAGTAGATGATGCATTTTCTCAATTTGGATGTAAAACATTCTCTTATGATGAATAAATTGATAATCCTGTTTTTAAATATGCAGTTTGAGTTAGTTTTAAGGGTTGTAAATGAATAAACATCCAATCACATCATTTTTAGGTTGACATCTAGTGGACAAAATGAGGTACTGCAGATGTTAGGAAAACTATTTATTTATTTATTTATTTATTCGTTTATTTAACAGGGACAGTGCACATTAAAAGCATCACTGCAATGCGCCAGAATTAGCCAAAAGGCTATTTTTCATCCGTAGTCCCCGGACAGGTGTTAAAAATTGTCAACCTAAAAACCTAAAAACATCAGTTAAATACATTAATTAAAAATATACATTTACAATTAAATTATCATCTAAAATACATATACTAATAAAAACATGCCATATACTAATAAAAACATGCACATAGTGAAAACATTAAAAAAAAAAAAAACAAGTAACTGTTGAAAACTATTGAAACCAGATTATGCATTAAAATGTAAAGATTTGAAAAATGTCATCCGTTATCTCCTTAAAACTCTTCTTAATTTTTTTTAATAAAATATAATGACCCTTTAATAGTTTATGTACTACCAAAATATGAGCTGTATACTGGAATTTTTAGATACTTTATTTCCTAAGGAGATCCACAAATAATAGTAAGACTTTTCTTTGGTAAGTAAACTTGACTCGTTCAAGTGTTTTAAACTCAAGTTAAAACGTTTTTATTTAGAAGAGCTTAGCTGACACGTTTTTATCTTTTATTTGTGTTTTACTTAAATGTCTGAGAATGTTTTATTGGGCTTTACCTGCTTTACGCGTCTTGTGCTATTTTGCGTCATTACTTTGGTTTCATCTTATTTAAAAATTGTGGTGCATTTTGTGAGTTGTTCTGTGAGAAAAGTTCTATATGAATAAAGATCGAGCTGAGTGTGTATGAATTAGTATTATATTTTGATGTTTTTCCAGTGGGCTGACTAATGGAATTTGTTTGAGATTATTTGACTTGGAAATAAATAGAATTTAGGGAGGAAGCAGTGTCTTAGTAACTATTTATAATACATGTTTATTAATAACATAATATTTCTTACACTAAACTAACGTGTCATTAAAGGAGATTTACAGTCACGTGACACTGTTTGGAGGTCCAGGAACACGGAACAGGATTTCTTCTGATTTGTTGATTGGTGCAGACGTCGCACCAGCTCAGTGCCGTCCTCTAGCGGTCTGAGTTAGAAACTACATATTCAGATCTTAAAAGTTTATTAACGGTTAACAAAGCCTAGAGATACAACCCAAATATCAAATATTTGCCAACTAAATTAGTTCCTGTCCACTATCTTAACAAAATTAGTTTTACACTTTTAGTTCCTCTAAAATAATAATACTAAAGTTTTTTAACAGACTGAATTAGCGAATCTATGTCACAGCAAAGCCAAAGAAGTTCAAAAACTAAAAGAGGAGCATTGTTCTGTCTTTATATTATAACATATTCTTGGGGTGAAAAATAATTTAAAGAATGCTGTCAAAGTTTCCAGACTTCAAATGGAAGAAGAGGGAAATGCACTGCAGGTACATCTACTGTACTCTTTGAGAAAACACATATGTCATCCAACTTAAAACCTCACATGATAAGCATTGGACAAATGCATGGTTACATTGCCACCTTGTGGCTACATGGTGAACTTGTGATTTCATCACACACCACACAAAATCAGGAAGCAAGGAAGAAGAAAACTGAGTGAGTCATTGCTGAAGCACTGATCCACTATCACATAATATTAATTCTTCTTGTTCAAATAGGAAATCCGGCATTGTTTGTGTTGGGGAAAAAGGTAAAATATGCAAACAAAGTAAATATAATTAATAAAAATATTAGAGATAAAAAATAACAAATTAATAGAATGTAATAAACAACAATAGGCTCAGGACAAAGAAAATCTTATACCAAAGAGTCTAATCAAACAACAAATTATGCAATTATAAAATTTACTGATCTCCTATTAGATCAGTAAAGGTTATTAATATATAATCTACAACAGATTAATGATTGGTTTAACGTTTGCCAACAACTTAAAATAGGAAATAAAAAGATTGGAATTACAGTGAAGATTTTTTTTTTTCATTTCATTTTTGTCTCTTGGCTTACCCTACTGTTCTGAGATTTTAACTGCAGAATATAAGCTTTTTTTAATCCAAATAAAACTAAATAATGACATTTCAGTCTTTATTTTCTGAAAAAAAAAATACCAAGATCTTTTCTAAAAACTTTTTTTAACCCAAAGTTTTGTTGGGTAAAGTTTTGATAGAGAGCCCTAAAATCAGTTTCAGTGGCAAATAAATATGTCTGTGCAAAAAGATTCTGGTAAAACTGAAGAAAATAAGTGACACAAGGAAGGAACCTTGTGGAACTCCATGTCAGAATGGTCTGAAGATTAGTCCTACTCTCAAGAAAGAGCTTAAACCAGTCTGGGTCTGGGTTTAGCCCCTGCATGAAGTAAGTAACTTTGATGTAAATGGACAGCATAAAGTCTGAAATAAAAAAAAAAGTAAAGTTTTTGTTATCTTAGGGTTTTTGCAAACATAACTCATGTAACTTGTGAAAAGGTTAGTGTCAGTGTAGCAGCAGAACTACTTTTAATAATACATTCACATACAATATAATCATCAATGACATTTAAAAATATTGCAGGTTTAGTAAACATTAATTAATTTCCATTTAATTTGTAGCTCCACAGTAGGAATCATACCGTTTTATGCATGTTAAAAACACTTCAATTTATGTTTATAAAAAGCAAAAAAACAAAATAAACTAAAATCTAAATTTGTGTTTAAAAATGTCAAAATCTCAAAATAAGAAAACAACGTATTTTCTCATTTTTCAACGTATTTTGCTCCAAATGTTTGAAGGTATTTCCACGAGAAAGTGAAAACTGAATGAAAGCTACAGAAAAAAGCATGAGTCCCCCTCAAGCAGCCCACAGACTCACGGTTCACACACATGCTCTGAAGACAGCTCCTTAGATTGTTAATATGAGGTCAAGCAAACGACATGTGGGTGGTGAGCTCTAATGAATAGCTCTGCTCAGAGAGAGGCACCTAAGAACCAAAAAGTTTCACCAAACCAGAAAAGATCATTTTGTTTAGATCATGTGCTGCAGAACTGGGACCGCATAGATACGGCTGCTGATTTAAGGGGGTTGGTTAGTGGGAGTTGGCCTCACAACTCATGAAAGAAAATCTTAATTTTGCATTTGTGTATACACTCTGGCAATGAAAACGAGCAGGTCTCATTTTTTATTCGTCGGCGATCAATCCTGATGTACGCTGTTGTGAGGTTTGTGTTCAGAGCCGCGGCTCAGCATTCATGTGGCTGCAGTCGACGTTCATTTACGTAGGAGCTTCAACCTCAGGGACAAACCTTCTCTTTTTTGACCTCAGTGGTTTCTGCTCCTTTCCCTTTCTAAACTCCCTTTTGGGGTTTTGGTGGCTCTGCCAAGTGAGGAGTTTTTGCTTTCGGTGCAGCTGCTTTTTGAGCTTTTGTCTTAATTACGGATTCTATACGTTTTGCTAAACCTTTTTTTTTCTTTTGCTAAAAATACCTCCATCTGGAGGATATTACATGCATTATTTATGTATTACATGCATGGATTTCTGTGCGCAGCAGCTCAAAGAGGGATTATGGTGTCAGACAAAGAACTTCAGAGTAGCAAATATCTTCCACATTAGGAGTTTGGCAGACTTGGTTAAATGCAGAAAAACTTTAACTTTCATCTGGTTTGGTTTTTTTTTTATTTCACAGTGTGGAAATTTCATGCAGTTACAATGGACTTTTGAGATCGTGCAACAAAAACGACACAAAGAATAAAAGTAGCAAGTCCGGCTCCTCTAATAATCACCCATGAATATGAGCATGCAACTTTTTACTACACATTTAGAAATGCTTTTCTATACTCACTTTGTTACTGAACCACACAAAAGGGTTTTAGTTCTAGTAAATTGTCCTGCAGGGCCTGTAGAGACAACCAAAGGTCTTGAGTCAGGCAGATTTGACTTTTACCTGGAGCTGTTATCCTGTAAGTTGTGGTGCATCAGTATGTTAGTGGAGTTTTGGTGCAGTTTCAATAAGGAACACCTACCTCCCTCCAGGAACACTTTGCTGCCGTAACTTCCCTCTACACCAGAGGTGCTCAAATCCAGGCCTCGAAGGCCAGTGTCCTACATGTTTTCCAACACCTGATCCAGGCAATCAACAGCAGATAAGAAAGGGTTTCTGGAAAACTAACAGGATGCCGGCCCTCATCATCTCGTCTTCATCCTGAACCAATGGCTAAATTGCCCGCCTTTTCTTCTCAGCTAATCAGCATCTTATTTCCACATTTGAAATCCTGTATGTTTATCTCGAGACCCCCCCCCCCCCCCCTTCTCCATCTGGAACAATACTTTGGGATGGCCTGCTCCTTGACCAGCGTCTCGGCCAGGAACGGGCAACTCCAGGCCTCGAGGGCCAGGGTGTCTGCATGATTTCCAAATATCCAAGCCCTATTCATGACCCAGGTTCAGAGGTGTCCAGCCAATTGGAACATGCTAGTTCAGGGTATGTCGGGAAAACATGCAGGAATGCAGCCCTCAAGGCCTGAAGTTGGTCATCCCTGGTCTAGGCTCTGAGGCATATTCGCCTACAGAGTATGACACAAATGCAAAACGTCATCGCCCCAGACCCAAATTGCCAAAGATGTATAGACGTTTTTGTTTCTGTACATCTTGATTTCCTAATATCTCTCTTTCTGGAAATCAAGGGGGCTGTTTTGGTATTTTCTTAGCACCCGTTGTCCACTCTAACCAATGGCCATGAAGATGAATCTCTGCATTAGGTAGAAAATGCGTGTGCCTTTTCAGTTTTCTGCTACAGTTTTGCAGAAAACAATAATTTTTTAGCTGCATGGCTGCTACAATGGAGTCCTGGCAGGAAAACTGTGAGAACTGGGGTCCCTTTTAGAGATAAGTAGATTTGTGCATTGCAAAAATTGAATCTTTAAGAAAATTAAAAAATCGCTTTATTTTCTGTCTTTCAGGGGGGAAAAAAATCCAAGTTTTTCAAAAGCAAAATCATTTTAGTATAAGAAAACATAGCAGCTGCATCACATAAAGTATTTTACAAAGGAACAGTTACTGAGCAGTGTACACATGTAACCTGCGATGGTGTAATAATGCACAGTTGTAATGGGCTGGTGATCAGAAGACTGGAATCCGGCTCAAGGAGGGAGTGGTAAGAAACTGAATTTGATTCAATTTACAGCTGTCAGTTTTCAGTTATATGACAGTCATCATAGAAGAAAAGAGACAATTGGTTTGAAAAAGTTTTCAACAAATTGGGCAAATGTAAACATTTGGGAGATGTTTGAAATAACTGTAATGACTTAAAGTGATTAAAAAGGACAAGCACTGCTGTAATCAATATTTCAGGGTTAGGTGTTAGTAAAGTTGAGGTAAAAAGTAATTCAATTTAAAAAGGCACGAAGGAGTGAAGTTTTGCTAAAAACATTTGTCAACAAATATTTGTATACATATTTGCACAACAGAGAAGATTAAAAAAAAATGAGTTGAGATCCAAACACTAAAATTGTGTTTTAAAGAAGAAAACAGAAGAATTCAAAAACATTTTGAGATAAACTATACCAATGTTTTATATCTGTATGCAACATTTGTCTTTTTAATTTTTATTGGAAATAAAAGCTGACTGAAAACATTTAAAAAGAATTAGTTCTATGGAATAAAACCTCATTGTTATTGATGTAGCATTATGGCTTTCTCTAATTTGTACGCATTCATTTGAACGTGTTAAAAAAAAACCCACAAATGGAGGGGAGGGTTTTGCTTGTGGGTTGCTGATAATTCCACAGTGCTCACACGAACATTTTAAACCCTTCTTTATTTCCCACCGTCTGGTCTGCAGGCAGCACATCAGTCAAGCCAGAGGTAGACGTTGCCATTGGAGAAATCCTTCCCATCAAGTAATTTCTGTGGATCTTACTGTCTCTTTTGGAAAACATTGGAGAAATCTTAAAGGAATAACATTTCTTATTCATCTTCATCATCATTTGTGACATTTGGTTATCAATCTGTGGAAAAGTCACAATGCAATGTGTCTCATGTATTAATTGTGTTTTTAACCAGCCAGTCAATCCCTGCAGGGTTGCTTTCAGGCCTAATTTTCAGAACACGGGAGCAGAAGTCAAATTTAGGGAGATTTGTTTCATTAAATTAGAAGGAAGCGTTTTGAACCAAAAATAAACAGACTTCATCTTAATTGTGTCCAAAAAAAAATCTTTCTTGATTTCTCCCTCTAATCATGCTTAATTTCTATTATTTAAAGAAAAGACATGGCTGCTCGCTGCAACAAGTGGGTTTCGTCCGAGAACTGGAGTAGTGACTTTCCTTTGAGTTTCGGAGGCAGAGCTGGGTGGAGACTGGGCCTGTAATGAAGCGTATCACATCGCGTGTCATTAGAGGTTTGTGCTGTTTGTTGATGGGCTCTGGTTTGGCATAGCAGGATCTTCTCCTTTATTTTGCCCCCAGTGCTCTTCCAGATGTTTTTAGGTTCTCTGGAGGTCTGCTGTAAGGTGGATGTGACTTTATCTGCAGATCAAGGAGTTTGCACAGAACGATTGGTTCTGTTTGAAGTTTGAACCTGTCAAACCAAGAAATGATTTCTGTTTATTTTGTTTTTTTTTTTTGTATCAGAAAAAAAGAGATTTAGGTATCATTCAGTGAGATCATCTGATCTCCTCTTATCTCATGTTAGTCTGACAAAAAGTTGAGTTTTACATTTGTTGCAGTTACTATGGGATACATTTGGTAGCTCTCTTCATTCTATATTAAATATGCTGCAATGTTAAAAAGGAAATAATTTTGTTGTGATTAATAATCCCTGTGTCACTGCACAGTGGCGCAGTGGTTAGCACTCTTGCCTCACAGCAAGAGGGCCCCCGGTTCAAGTCCCGGCTGGGGGCCCTGCAACAGAACATCAATGGAGGACCTTTCTGTGTGGAGTTTGCAAGTTCTCCCAGTGCATGCTTGGGTTCTCTCCGGGGACTCCGGCTTCCTCCCACCGTCCCAAAACATGCCTCATAGGTTAATTGGTCACTCCAAATTGTCCATAGGTGTGCATGGGTGTGTGATATGTGTGACCCTGCGGCAGACTGGCGACCTGTCCAGGGTGTCCCCTGGACACGCCGGGATAGGCTCCAGTGGCCCCATGACCCCGAAAGGGAAAAACGGAAGAAGCTGAATGAATGAATCCATGTGTCAACAATCTCTCCTACAAAATGCAACTGCTTCTTTAATACAAACTGCCACAAAACTTCTGCTTTAAGGCTTGGCTGACCATGTGTATCTAGTGTCGTTGGGGGATCAGATGGCTTTTACGTTAACATCTGTCTGATACATCTTTAAAGACAAAGAGAGCTTACCTTTTTGCTCAGTCAGTTTTTTGACCATATTTCTTTGGTCTTTTAGTCACCTTGGCCAAATCTCCAACAAGAGACAGTTCAGTTTAGGTCAACACAGTGTCAGGTTCTAATTGTGCCATTGACAAAGTAGCTGACATCATTTCATTTTCGTGCTTGTTTTTATATTTTTTAAATGGTTTTGATTTAATGTTAAGCACTTTAGGTTATGCATGTCCAAACTGGACATGCAAACATGTTTGATTTGATTTGACTTGATAAAAATAAGAAATGTGGTATCCTTTTCATGTTCCATTTATTGAACAAATTGGACTTCTAATCCTGTTTTCTTTTTGGGTGCAGTAAATCATCCGCCTCCATCTAATCCTCTCCTTTGTTTCCTATACTCACACCAACCACCTTCACGTCCTCCTTCGCTGCATCCATGAACGTCCCTGAACGCGTCCAAACCTTCTCATATTCTCTAGCTTTGTCAGTTAGTTATGGTTTGGACACATTCACACGGGGGACTGCGAATTTTTTGATGAGAGCATTTGATTTCTAAACATTGTGTATTTCTAATTTTTTCCCCCACTTTGGCAATTTGTTTGGCATTTCTAGCCAAGTCAGGGAGCAAATGTGCCTCCTCTATCCTGCAAGTCATGATTGGTTTGTGCAGAAAGTCTTTAAATTACTGAGAAGAAGTTATCCAAGGAAACGCGTCTTATTTTTTATTTTAAATTGAAACAAACTGATGTGGTTCTTTTAGGACAGGGGTGTCCAAACGTTTTGCAAAGAGGGACAGATTTAGTGAATGCGGCCAGCATTCTTTATGATAACACTGAATGGCTTTTTTTAATGGAATAAAAGACATTTTTATTAAAATTACTTTGAATTCATGTTTGAAGACAAAAAAATGACAAAACTTTTCGTTAACATTAAATTTGGGTTTATATAAAATATTCTATATTATTTTGTTACATATTTATTTGGTTATAAATATATTGTATGTACTCACTGTAAATGTATAAATTTTAATCATCTGAAGAGGAAAATAACACAAATATTAATTTTATTCAGAAGTGCAAAACACTGGTTTTGATCGAAGAAACAAATAAATCTGTCCTTTTCATTTGGCCCTCCAGGCTCTGAAGGTGAAGTAGCCACAGTTTATTGCCACAGGTTTGCAATGGATTATAATGTCATTTAGCCAAATATTAGAGATCTTATGACAGGGGCCTGTGGCCAGTAGAAATTTGGGCTGCATTTGGTCCATGGGCCAGACTTTGGACATGCCTATTCTGGGATCTTAAGGTTTGATGGTTTTCTTGATTGATTTCTGGATAGAAACCTTAAAGGTTTATTTTTCTAGTTAGAGCATCTGATCCTAAGTCTCTGAAGATCACATCCTCTCAAGCTGCAACACAAAATGTACATGGATAAGTATGTGCGCCAAGAACAAAATGTACATTTAAGATGACATGCTGCTAGATGTTAGAGGTGATATTGAAAAACATAATGCCTATGATTGAAATGTGCTGCAGAACCTGTATAGCTCTTTAAAGATGTAATAAGCTACATTCCTGACCTCTATCTTAAGTTTTTGCCATCTGTTGATATGTTGGCAAACTGCATTTGGATTGCTTTTCTTAAGTGTGTGTAATTCTTCCTTTAGTCGCCTCAAGTCATGAGAAGGGAGATGCATCTCATGCTCAAGTCAGGAAGGCAACCTTCTCCATTTCCAGCGGGCCCAGATCAGTGGTCCCTTTGTCCTCCCTCAGAGTGATCTTAATCTGACCTGAATGGGGTTTTGTTTCAGACAGGACTTTCAACCAGTTGTACGTGAGACTTTCTGCAGTAAGCTGCTTTTCCTGTGAGGGCTGCCTGCAGAACTTTCAGTGTAATGTTTGTAGGTTTTGCTGGTTGGACTTAACTGGTGTCTGTCATCGATGTATTATATCATCATGGAACGGCTTTTATACACTTAACCCCTCGTGTTAGGAATGTACTTGTACTGTAATTTAGTTTTACTGAGAGCTCTCTGTAAGCTTGACTTTTACTGGAGGGCATTTATGCTCAGCCTGAAAATCAAAACATGCCGATGCTAAAAGGGTCACAGACATTGTCTTTTAGACGAAATGACTCAGTAATGATAGCTCTGACTTTGTGTGCTCAGCAGTTCTTTCGTGGTTTCAGATTCTGTTGGACATGGTGCCAGTTTGCTGGTTTTGGGGATTATTCTACGAAGCCATGTTTAGTTTAACCACCTTTTATGCTCTTTCTTCTAACACAAATGCAATACATAAGGTAACATCCATTAATACAACAACTGTAAATGTATTTTATTTCCTGCCCCGCTCCTTTGCAGCAATAGGAACGAGGTTATCTTTTTTTTAGTCAGGTGATCATCCCTTATGCTTGGATTTTGTTCAAAGTTTTTTTTTTTTTCATCTTTACCGAACCATATTTTCCCCCCAA
Organism: Oryzias curvinotus; assembly: GCA_023969325.1. Lineage (NCBI taxonomy): Eukaryota > Metazoa > Chordata > Actinopteri > Beloniformes > Adrianichthyidae > Oryzias > Oryzias curvinotus. The sequence continues at coordinate 23,160,262 of CM043717.1, forward strand.
AATGACCACAGACAAATGGGGACAAAGTACAAAAAGTGTTTTGTCATTTACAATAACTCCTAAAAGTGAGTACACCCCTCATATTTCTGCAGATATTTATTGTCGAGTTATTTCTCTTCATTGCCAATGCTGCCCAACTCGAATGGCTCAGGAGACAACGGAGGACGCTGAACAACTCCACTCATTTTAACTTCTTTTTATTTTACACAAAGAATGGATGAGAGATAACCTTGAAATAAAACAGAAAATAATTAAACAGATATCAGAAATGTTTGTCAGAAATGTACTGTTATTTTAAACTCTTGCAAATATCGTGCCATTTAACTATTTTACTGTTGAATAATGTTCCCAGAAAAATCAGACTATAAATGAAATTGAAATAAACATACCAATGGCGTCACCGAAGTCATCCCAGCATTGAAATGTTTGTTTCTCAGTTCACCATGACTGCCAGACAAAAAACCCCCACCTGCACAGTGTCACCTGGTTAAATACTTCTTCCCATCTACCCGCCTGGTAGATTAGGACTCACATTCTCCTTATACTGCCCCCTGCAGCTGTGGAGTTGATCCTACCTGGAACAATCCTCCAAATCAATGTTCAGGAGCAAAATAAAGAAAGTAGACAAAGTAGACAAATAAACAAATCTTAACATTTATCATGTGACAACACGGCTGAAATTACTCTTTGACACAATGAAAAGTATAGCGCTGTTACATTATTGTCCCTCAAACATGTATTTTCTGCTCAGAAATAAACCTCTTTGAAGATGAATACACAAGAAAGCTGTTTATTGTGTCAAAAAGACATAAAAAGTCATTTCCACAGTGTTGTTCCATGAAAAGTTAATAAATAACTGCAGAAATGTGAGGGGTGTACTCACTTTTATGAGATTCTGTATCTGGCAATCATATCGTTCTTCTTATTGAACTACACCCATTTACATGATTTTGTCCTTTTTTCTCTCTTTCTTTTGGACAAACCACACCAGAGCTGTGTTGTATATGGTGCAGACCCTCTGTTTGCATATCCAGTTTGGAGCAGAGTTAGCTGTGCTTTCACACCTGCTAAGTATCTAAAAAAATGAATTGTGGTGTGAAAGTAACAGCCCAGGTAAATGGACTCTTTGAAAAAATTAATCTTGCAGTTTAAGCAAACTCTTGATAAAGACCATTGGGGCAGCTAAAATCAGTTTGCTTTATTAATAAAGGGGCAAATGGTGACTTGTATTGAGCCACTCCAATGAAAGTTGTGTTTTTGGTGTATTTAAAATGTTTTTGTGGTATTTTTCTGATGTTAGAAGACATATAGTATGAAAAGTAAACTCAAAATAGCATTTCTGAGTGTGTCTTTTTATCCAAATCTGTGGGAATCTGGAGCAGATGAATAAATGCTTTTAGAATAGAAATCGTATTTGTTGCATAGAGAATACTCTGTGGAGCCCACAAGCTCCCTGCCCCGCTCCATCCTGATGCATCCACCTGCAGACAAATAGATTCATGAACATTTTCATTTTTGTTGTCCGAGCTGGCATCTGGTTCCAAACTGTGTGGCTCCATAGCTCCCATATTGCTTGCAGTTTTTGTTGCTTCGGTAATGTTGGGTTGGGGTTGTAGGAACATGTAGACAGATAGATGACGGGAAATGAGGACGGGCTTACCCCTTGCAAACAGTCCCGTCCACAGCTCAGAGGTTATTTTCTAATGAACTCCTGCTGCTCTGCAGAAACTATGTCCAAGGATACAATACAGATTTAAAATAGATCAAAGGTGTTCTGAGTGGGACTTCAAAAGTGTCATTTTACTAATAAGAAAGCATACATTCCTTGTTATTATTTTTTAAAATCCTTATACAATCATTGTACGTCCAAATCGGAAACATTTACTGAAATTTCCTCCATCAACGAAAGTAATGCTCAGTGCAGATGACCTAACCTGAGGAAGTGTACCTAAAAAGAACCCATTCAGTTATTTTTTTTAGTAGAAGAACTGAATGTTGACTGTTATTAATGAGGAAGACAGGAGAATTATAGATGATTTTTGCAAATAATAAAGTAAACAAATGACAAGCATCAGGTTGAGCTGAAGGTACAGGAAAGAGTTAAAGGCTTGCCTTTCATCTCTAAATGAACCCTCTTGATGGATTTTTTTTTAGTGAAATAAGCAACACTGATACCTTAGTGAGCACCTTCATAAAGCAGAGCCCTGGCTCCACACAGACCTGCTGTTCTGGCAGGAGCCAAACGTTGAGAAATCTCACAAGTCCATCTGTGTCTTTCCGTCCTGTTTGTATTTCTGCAGGAAGTTCAGCTTGAAAATACAAGCAAGACTCTGCTGTGATATTAATGAGTTTTGTAGAAAGGGCTCATTCAAAATAATCTCCAAAAATAAAAAGACTTGGATAGAGAAATCTAATTGCATAGACCGCACATGCATCTTTAATTTAGCAAGAAACAGGGAGAAAAACAAATGTTCATCTTTCTTCTTTCAAACAGCTGAAATAACATTTTCGCCCATAACCAGAAGCAAAAAGCTGCAAATGTAAAATAAAAGTGCACATAAATTAAAGCAGAAGATATAGGAAATAGACACAGACACATAGAAGTACCCAGGGCATTTTTACAGACTCCAACTATAGACAGGCCTGTCATTAAGGCTTGGTTTACTGAGACAAGTGTGGCAGTAAAAGCTAGAAGGATTCGTATGAGACCAGGCAGCATAAGGCTAGATCCTTGTTGGGAAATGACAGTGGCCTCAGTCTGGTCGCTGGCACTAAAAATACAGCAGCTGGGGATGACTAAAGATTGGGTTTGGGGACGTATATAAAGTTAATTATTGTATATGCTCAACGGAAAATATAGCAGGCTGCTGCTGGCTTCTAATTTTCTCTCTGTATCTCGACTATTAGATTTTCAGTAACAAGCCCTCTCAGTGTAAAGCGGGATTATGGGATTGAATTGGCTTGGTCAGGTCATGCTGTTAAATCCTGGCCATTGTTTTCATGGTTGTTTTTAAGGTCACACATTCTGTTTTACTTGATGAGGGTTGTCTGAGCAGGATTTTATTCATATCTTAATTCGGGGTTTCATTCTGTTAAAACCCGATGCCTGCTTTGAATGAGCTGAGTCGGCTGCATGTCTCATGCCCAGACATCCACCAGGGGTAGCATTGTTCCTCTTTGGAGACATGGCGCTCATGACCTGATGAAGCTAAAACTCCTTTTGCATTTAGAGCTTGCTTCAACACAGAAACTGTTTTAAATATTCATGAGCATGAGGGAAAATCTGTAATTTTCCACTAAAGCAGAGGGATGAAACCTATGAAATGTTTTTAGTTTCTTAAGATGTCAGGATAAAGGCTGAGATAAAAGGCTTTAGTGTGGAGCTTTCCACAAAAGCCTCAGATTTTATGAGGTTTTTCTTGGAGAAACCTTCACTGAATTGGTCACGCTTTGCATGAATACTAATTTGAAGGAGGAAAACTTGGAAAAGAGCATTTGCACACTAAAAAAATGCATTTTGTTAATTCAAGAAGCTCATTTTTGCTCAGACATTCAATCCCCTAGTCTTACGTCTTACCTTTGTGTATTTGTGGGGAGGGCAGTGACCACAATCACCTCTCAGAGCTTTCCTTAGTCTGGATCCAGGAAAAATTCAGGACAGCAGAGAAAAAAGGAGCGTTAGACCAAACCAAAAAAGGTAGATGGAAATGGCACTGAGAGAATTAGGCAGAATCCAAATTTTTCCCCTACCCCTATGGCTTCTCCCTTCCCCTACATTTAGCCCTCCAAATGGAGAGTTACAGCGGGGAAAATAAGTATTGAACACATCAACATTTCTCTCAAAAAACATATTTCTAATCGAGCTATTGACATGAAATTTTCACCAGATGTCGGCATCAACCCAATTAATGCACACATAGAAAGAAATCCAAACATTTATGTCCATAAATGAAGTTATGTGTAATAAAGTGAAATGGCACAGGGAATAAGTATTGAACACATGACGAAAAGGAGGGGTAAAAAGGTCTGGCAAGCCAAGAAAGCAGCTGGAGTTTGTCAGTATTCAGAAGGTTAACCTGCCCCCTATTAGTGCAAAGTAACATCAGCTGGTATAGTCCTGATTGATGCCTTTTAAAAAGGTTTCTCACCAGCAAGGTGTTAGACAAGAAGCATTGCATGATGGGTAAAAGTAAAGAGCTGTCCAAAGACCTACGCAACCTTATTGTTGCAAAACACACTGAAGGCATTGGTTACAGGCGCATTTCTAAACTTCTGAAAGTTCCAGTGAGTACCATTGGGGCCATCATCCGGAAGTGGAAAGAACACGGCATTACCATAAACCAGCCACGGCCAGGTGCTCCTCGCAAGATTTCAGACAGAGGAGTCAGAGCAATCATCAGAGGGTTCTCCAACAGCCCAGGACCACTCGTGGAGAGCTTCAGAAAGACCTGGAATCAGCAGGTACCGTTGTTTCAAAGAAAACAATAAGTAATGCACTCAACCGCCATGGCCTCCATGCACGCACACCACGCAAGACTCCATTTTTGAAGAAGAAGCATGTTGAAGCTCGTTTGGAGTTTGTGACACAACATTTGGATAAACCCATGACATTCTGGGAGAAGATACTCTGGGCAGATGAGACCAAAATTGAACTTTTCGGATATCATAAGACACAACATGTTTGGAGGAAAAATACAAAACACAATACCAACAGTCAAGTTTGGAGGTGGGAGCATCATGGCGTGGGGCTGTTTTTCAGAATGTGGTACTGGTAGACTTCATATCATTAAAGGAATAATGACTGGAGAAAAGTATCGAGACATTCTTGATCAGAATCTGCTGTCATCTGCCAGGCTGCTGAAGATGAAAAGAGGGTGGATCTTTCAGCAAGACAACGACCCCAAGCACACAGCCAAGGTAACACTCAACTGGTTGAAGAAAATGAAAATAAAGCTGCTAGAATGGCCCAGTCAATCACCAGACTTGAATCCAATTGAAAATCTTTGGAAAGAACTGAAGATCCGGGTTCACAGAAGAGACCCCCGGAACCTTGAAGATTTGAAGGCAGTTTGTGTGGATGAATGGGCCAAAATCACACCTGAGCAATGTATTCGACTGGTTTCTCCATACAGGAGGCGTCTTGAGGCTGTAATCACCAACAAAGGTTTTTGCACCAAGTATTAAATACATTTCAGTAAGCGTGTTCAATACTTATTCCCTGTGCCATTTCACTTTATTACACATAACTTCATTTATGGACATAAATGTTTGGATTTCTTTCTATGTGTGCATTAATTGGGTTGATGCCGACATCTGGTGAAAATTTCATGTCAATAGCTCGATTAGAAATATGTTTTTTGAGAGAAATGTTGATGTGTTCAATACTTATTTTCCCCGCTGTATGCAACAATAGTGTCTTCTAATTCCGACGTTGCTTCCACTTGACGACGTTATCAATAGTCGCGAGTCAGCTACGTTGGCGCAGAGCTGCTTGTGCTTGGAAATACATTATAACTTTTAAAAATGTCACATCAAAACAAAAAGTCATTATTTACATTTACATGTAAACTTCTGTGCATCAGAGGACATCCATGTAAAGAAAAGCGCTTCTCCTCCTCCGCGGCACAGCGCGATGCAAAACAACTCTCGCGGCGGAGGGCTCAGCATCCTTTAGCCCTCAAAAAAAATATTTCGGACAACCCTACGCTTCCAAATCCCCCAACAATTGGAGGGGTAGGGAGAAGCCATAGGGGTAGGCAGGGGAAGAATTTGGATTTGGCCTTAGAGGTGTTGACTATGAATTAAATGTTGAAAAAGTAGCAAAAGTGAAACATTTACAGAAATGAAAAGAAGGAAGTCTGAGAAGCTTAAGAATCAACATGGCAGATTGGAAAAAAAACTCCTTAAAGTGATGCAGAGCATGAGAAAGTGTCCATCTCCTGTTCAGTCCTGTTCAGTTCTGGATTTAGCCAGCTCCACTGTTCCATGAAGGTACAGTAAAATATCAGGGGTAGGGGCATCTTTTTTTGGTTGTTTAAATTTTTTTGTATTTTTTATTTAGTTAAGAATGCCACCCCATTTGGGGGTGGGGGGGCTGTCACGGCATTTGGGGGGTGGGGGGCGTGCCCATGCCTATATCCTGCCTTGTTCCCCTTTAAAACCTTGTATATCTATGAATCCACCTTTGTGATGTGTATTGACCCTTGGAGGGGCTTCGCTCCTAGACAGAGCATTTAGTTCAACATGGAAGGCGCTCCAAGTGTTTCACGGCCTCCTGAGCTCTGACAGGACCGGTGTTCATCGACTGTTAGTGGAAATGGCACTGAAAAAGTCCACCCATCAGAACTTCCATCTTAACAGAAGCTCACAGAAACTGTTGGTTTAAGCCACAGTCACTCGCATGTGGCGCATTAGTGAAGCTTCATGCACAGAAGAGGTCCAGTCCAACACAAAGGAAGTAAAGAACACTGACTGACTGTCGTTTGAAAGAGGATCACAGCAGATTTGAGAAGAAAATTAGTTCAGTTTATAATTGGAGATAATGTATTACCAGAGGATTTCTGGAAAAACTGAAATCTTTTACCATTTTTGAGTCAGAATAGTGCAAAAAGGTGCAGTAAGAGTGACAGCAATCTTTTCAAAATAAAACCTAGGTCATCAAGTCTGAAAACATTTGAGATTAAACCATAAGTAGTGCATAAAGAAATATTATTCTACTTTTAATGTGATCTACATCATCAACCTGTTCAAGTATGCAGTCAGGACCCACCTAAAATGAAGGCATTCAGTACAGAAAACTCAAATAATGGATGCTCTCAAGGTGTAGTCTATTTTAAAACAGCAAAACCTTTTTTAGGTTTCTGAGCTCATGTATGCTGATTGAGAATAATATGTACCTTGGAGCAAAGTTTTTAATGCAATTATAGTCCAAGATGTTATATTTTCAGTTCCAAAGTCAAACCTTATAGATTTTGCAGACTGCGGACTGACGGTTAAACCTTTAGCTTTCAGATAAAAATGTTGTGGATATCCGACATTTCACAAGATCAAAGTCATCACAGCTTTCACATGAAACCAGGTTAATTTAGCAGAAAGTGTGATTAAATCTCAAAAATTTAAAGTAAAAGCACCCTTATCTGTGCACTAAAGTCAAGAGACTAATCATTTTTTTTTTTTAGTTTTCTCAGTCAATATAGATTTCAACAAATAATTTGGAATGATTTCAGTAAAGAAGATTAGTGTGAGCACATTATTTGTGTGGTGTTAGGTGTTGTAACTTCAGCTTTCCCATGCTTTAAACCCATCAGAATTTCTAACTGTCCTCACTGATTTGGCCAGTTGGAACTCTCATCTTTCACTTGGCCACTCAACTTATGATTCTTTTTCTTTTAATTTCAACATTGCCTGACTTTCCATTCTCCAGGGTTGTGTTGTGTAATGCTCTTCCCCCTTTTCAAGGCCTTAACTTTCTATTTGTCTTTCACCTGCTCCTTTTAGAAGTTGATGTAGCAAATCACCTGCCTCCATCTGATCCCATCATCTGAATCCTCCTCACTCAAACCAACCAACCATCCTCATGTCTTCCTTCATTACATTGCTGATTCTCCTCTTTGGTCTTTTTCTCCACCTCTTTCCTGGTAGCTTCAAACTAAACATCCTTTTACCAACATCATCCCTGCTCCTTCTCTATTTCCAATGTCCAAACAATCTCAATCTGCTTCCCTGCATTTATCTCTAAAACATCTACCATGATTTGTTCCTTCCTTCATTCTTGGTGACACTCCTCTGTCACGTTTTACGCCTAAAGCTCCACCAGTTCTAACCTGCTTGAACAGGCTTCTTCACCTCTTTCCCGCGCTCTTTTCCTCTGAACTTTGAAAACAGAGACTTCAGATAAACATGAAATGTGGCTTTGTAAGTCATTTAGGTTGTGGGATTTTAAGATAAAAATGTCATAATCACAATTCAAACAGGAAAGGTCTACTTTGCTGTTGTAATACAGCCCTGAACCCACACTCCAGACCAGGTGGTGCGCCATTCTGTTGTTTGCATACTGACAAAAAAAATTCACTACGAGAAGCAGGCAAGATGGGAAATCTTGAGGTCCAGGGTTTTGCAGATTGCAGTGGTCAGGTGAATCATTCAAGGTGTCCCCCATCTTTGCCTGACTGTTGCTGGTATAGGCTCCAGCACCAGAACAAGAACTCAACCAGTGGTAAGCCGACGGGGCCATCAAGGCCTTCTCTGAAGGCCTAAAAAATACCTGAATCATGTGTTAATTATATTTTGTCCATGCCTACTTAAATCATTCCCAATGGTCTGTCCATTTCCTTTTATTGTGTTTATGATGGTTATGCTGCTTCCAGACAGACCCATTTTCATATTGAAGCATTTAACCAATTGCATTTCAGCTGTCCTTTGTTGCCAGGCAGGGTCAGAGCTAAAGAGGCCATTACTATACGTTCTGAAGGCCGTCGAATACAAAATCAATGTCGGCCATTCCTTTCTTTCAACCAGTCAGATTTTGAGTTGGTGTCAGCAGGGCCTTCTAGCAGGCTTAGGCAACATCATAGTATTCAGACCTTCTGATTGGACAGAAGTTTCAGGAATACAGGAAAAATTTCCTACATTTAGCCTTGCCCAGTTGGACACAGAGCCACAGAGCACTTTTTGAAGTTTCTCAGTTAAAAACAGGGCTGACTGTAATGTACGCCATGGATGATTTTGCAGGAAAATCTCCCGCTGATCTCCTTGACTTCCTTCATCAGAAAAATCTGAGTGAGAGCATGAAGCAGCTGTACAGATTTGTGTGTTTGCCGCTGACCATGTCCACACAAAAGGGAAAATACAAAACAGATCAACTACTTTTATCTACCGTAATTTATATGTTGTGCCGTAAGACTGAGGCTACAGACGCACTGGGCAATCTCAATAATTTGTGTTAGCCCATGGTGTTCACAACAGAAAAAAGGGGAGGGGCTTCTTCTTCTTTTGCTGTTGTTTACCAGCACATGTCCGCCACCTAAAAGAGGCTGAGTGCGAAATGTCAAAGTGGTCCAAATCACATGAATCTTGCTTCAGGTCTTTCTTTCACAGCTCTATTCGGATATATGAAAGACTTGGACTGATATAATTTTGGCCAGGCACAAACGTCAAGTATTCATTTCTCTTCCATGATCAATTTTCCGAGGGCTGGCACTTCCGTGAATTAAAGGGGACCCCATCCATAAGTCATTACCAAATCCTAGTCTCTGAATGGTCGAAGTTCGACATGGTTTAGCTGGCCTTCAACGGCTGTGCGTTTTGTACGTCCAAAAGGCGTGTGTAGCTACGTGTTAAGGTGAGTTTTGAGAAGCCCCAAACATGCATTTACGCATGTTTACATAGACTTTTTATTGAAAGTGGAGAGAAAATAGGGTGAACAGGATCACTGACCTCAGAGCACCCATTGCTTTCACACAGTCCTTTTTTATTATTGTTCTCTGCACTGTCAGACCTTCAGCGCAACACAACCACATTTCAATTTTAGTATGGTTTGTTGTATTCAACCCAACCACCTTGACACCACAGCTACTGCAGGGCAAAAATGTATAGAGGAAAATGTAAACACATTTTTGCTTTATTTTAGCTAATATTTATTACAATAAGCTCTGAAATAGTCGGGGAAACTTTCTGTTTAGTCTTTAAGATCACACAGCATAGTTATTATGAAGGACCATTACATTTTACAAGAGACACTGAATGTTTGTGGGAAGGGGGTGGATTATTTAATATTTTCCAGTTGGCTGGAGGGATAATTTTGGTTTTTGAGATTATTTGAAGGAGAAATGTTGGGGGGGGCAGGGTTTGTCCTACAGTAAATTTCCACTTTAACATGATCTAAATGATAAAAACCTGTGTGGTCTTTATTCTTTCACTTTACTTTGACCAGAAAGCTGGAAGAGCAAACAAAATCTTGTTTCCCACCAAATATATTTACATTACTTTATAGGAGCATAACCAATTTTTAGGACCATAACTTCAGCATTGCAAAAGCTGAATCTTTAGAAAGTAAAAGACTAGTTTCAAGAAAATGTCTCTTTTTTTTCTGTCTTTCAAAAAAATTTATCTTATCAAAGTTTATGACTAGGAAAATAATCTTTTGATTCAATTTGATTATAAAATAAAGAATTTACACAGATTTATCAAACTCATTACGGAAATGATGAAAGGCATGGATTAAAAAAAACAGAAAAAAAAGACACTTAAATGACATTTGCTTGATTAAGTGTAGTGATTATAAACTAAAGTCATGTAGAGCTTGATTTATTGCTTGAAAAGGAGTGGGAAGAAGCAAGTTTATATAATCTCACCCCTACCAAGTTAATTCATTTTATAGTTTTACATAGTTTTTGTAATCCGGTTCTGATAGATTCTTTTCAAGTAACAAAATCCAGTACCTAGTAATGATTGATTATCTTTAGAAAACGTTCAGCCATGATTTCAGTAAAGAGTAACGGTAACCGTCATGTAATAATCATTGATTATTATTTGAACACATTATCACACTTAACCAGTAAGTATTGCTACACATTGCAGACATTGAAGAAAATCCATAGCTTATTAATTGTAATTAAAACATTTCAGTAAACATTATTGCACCTTACACAATGTAATACTCGTTTATTATAATTAAAAGAGCTTTGATTATTTCACCACTTTCAAGTTCACACATGTCTTTGGAATTATTCAAACACGTGTTGATCCTTAACTTTACTTTAAACTTATCTTCATGGCTAGAATTTTTTTTTTAAATAAGAATTCTTAGACCAGATTTTCTTCTTATTCTAAAGAAATCGACCAATGGGGTTAGGATTTTTAACCTATTTCTAAGGGGCCTTTTTCTGCAGTGAAACGATGTAAAAACTGTTTGAAATACAAATTTTTTAAAAGTAATATAATTTATGGTAATCTCTTTTGACCTCACTATGGTGGGATGAAATGGATGTTCAATTGCAACGATTATTTAATATTTGTCCTCCCTGTTTTTTTTTTAATACACTATCTTCGTTTATTAATTAAACAGGACTTTACTGTGGTATATGCAAAGTTCTGAATGGACGTTGAAACTTTAATGTGCACGAATGAACTTCACCCAAAAATCAGAATGACGGGAAGTTCTCACTGGCTATTCCTTCTTGCTCTTTTACATCACTTAAGCTTCTCTATTGCTTTCCAGAGGAAATTAAATGTTTATTGTGCAGGCCTGGGGTCATTTGAAGAGCCTTAAAAAAAAGGCAATGCTTTCCCCTTTTTCTCTTCAAACTTGGCATCCTGCTTTGGCATGTGAGAAGCAGGAGTCAGAGAGCGTCACAGCAAGAGGACAAGGAGTTAAGAGCCCCAAAAAGGGGTTCAAAGGAGTTAAGTCTGGTGACACACCTGGGGTGCTGCCAATCTTCTCTATGGGGATGTTACAAACCTCAACAAGCCAATCCACACAAACGGTGCAAGTCATAAAATAGCAGGGAAAGACTTCTGCCTCCAAAAATAGGTTCAGTGACAAACTTTTCCTTTAAAGGTTTTAAAGAGTTTGACAAAAACAATTAATGCTTACTCCAGAGCTTGTTTTGATACACAAAATCCCATTTATTTTTTTATTTTGCAACATAGAAAGTAGAAATAATTCCAAGCAAATCTTGAGTGTTGATGGAATAACAATGGGAAAATGAAACCTCAGGGATAGTAGAGCCAAGGTACAGTAAGCCTCCTTTATAAGGACAAAAGCCTGAAGCTATGGTCTTTGATTTAAAAAAAAAAAAAAATCACTTTGGCCATGCACGAGGTGGCAGATCATGTCACAGGACGTTATCCCACTGTGTGTACAGGACACAGGGTCATATTAATCGTCTCTATAGGAAAGTTTTCCAATTTCCTGCAGTGACTGCAGCCACAGTGAGTTGGATAAAATCTCACTATCAGAACCATCTGAAAGTGATTTCCTGGCACAGCCACCAGGCTTCAACACTTTCTTGCTTTATAGGACAGTTTTAAGGTAATCGCACAGTTGTTTTTCATACAGTTTAGGGGAGCAAAACGTAATGCGATTAGATCGATTTGTGAGTACTTTTGCTCATAAGTAGCGCCAACAAACCATAAGGACTTGTTTTATATATCCCCTACATCTCAGTTAGATTGAGCAACAACAAGATGCATTTTAACAAGTACAATTTCTTAATTTTCTTACCCAAAGGAGCTTAAAGGATGCAAAAAGTTAATCTAAAAATACTTTTCATTTTCATCGTCAATCTCTTTTTACAAAATAAAATATTGGTTCATGTGATCTAGTGATCAATTTTCCTTCAATATATTTTAATAGGATTAAAACATTTTACCATCAGTTTATAAGGTAGACATAAACAGTTTTCGTTGTAAAATTCCATTTTTGTTCAGTTTGTAACAGTACTTAAAATAAAACTCATAACTTGGCAGAAGTGGCATTCGAGGGAAATTGGAATCTTGGCATAAACCAAGAACGTCTTGATGTGATAATTTAATAATATAATGAGAAGTAATGGAAAGGCCATAAAATTTACATTTTTCTGCCTTAAAGACCCTTTTTGGTAATGTTCAGAAAATGTCAGAATATCATCCAGATGTACAAAGACAAATTTGTTCAACATATTCCCCAGATTGTCATTGGCATAACCAGAGGCTCATAATGTCCACATGGTGTATTGAAAGCCATCGTCCACTCATAACCCTCCAGAATCCTGATCAGATGACACGTGTTACTTAAGTCCAACTTGGGAAGGACAGTTGCCCCGTTAAACCACTCAAATGTGAAGTTGATGAAGAAAAGAGGATAGTGGTTTAATCTGTGGTAGTCAGTAAAACAGGGTTGTAATCCCGGGTCTTTCATTGAAGGCAAAGAAAACAACGATGTAGAGTCCAATGACACCAACTGCCGGAGTCATCAATATATTTTTGCATGGCCTCATGCTCAGGGCTGGGCAAAGAGCACAACCAGCACTGAGGGGGGCTGAAACCAGGGTAAAAGTCAATAGTAAATGAACAGTCTTTAAGGAGGTTTAGAAGTAGCTTTGAGTTAATTAACACTTCCTTAGATTCCAAATACTGTGCTGGAACTTTATATCAATCTGGTTTAGTGTCCATTTTACAATCCACAAGAGGTATCTGAATGGTCATGGGGCAACTTAACAAACTGGTAAAGGCCCAACATAATGTCCCTCTGGTCTGCCTTTCAATTTATAGGTTTTGTTTTTGTAACCAAGGTATTCTGAGAGTAACAGGATGGTAAAAAGTTGAGATGATGTGGAACTGCAGAGTCTCAAAGTGATAGTCTGTTTGAAGCCATATTGGGTTCTCCTAAAGAGGTGACCGTCTCTGATTGGTGGGATGATTGATACAGTGCACACTGAAGTTCACACTGAGTGGTGAATGGTCTGAATTTTACAGGAGTCACCATTTCAACCTTCTGGTGGGGATAGACAGGGTTCCTAATAGGGGCTGAGAGACGAGGTTCTGGCTCTCGGTACAAATTACTGATTTACTGAGCCTCGTAACTTTGGCACCTTTAATCTGAGACTTCATCACTGCCGTCACTTTTAGGTTAGATTTTGACTTATAGGCAGACAAACCAGAACAACAGAGTTTGACAAAGAACTTTAATATCACTTACAAAGTCTATGCATTTCAGTGGAATAATTCCAAGATGTACTGTTGGTCTTTTTTCCCCTAGATTAAGGCGCTGATAAATTGAATGCTTAAGAAGAAGGCAATGTTGTCTGGAAGTGAATGTGAACTAATTAAACGTGCAGTGTCCTGATGTGATTGGGGAAATTCAACACAAAAACAAGACAAACTCTTGGTTGTAGTGGGTTGTTGTTATTGTTCACCTTTTGGCACATCCCTTCAGGAGTCGCCGCAGCGAATAAGCTTTCACAGATGGTTTGGCAGAGATTTTTTACAGCCTTCCCTTCCCGACACAACCCTGTATTTTATCCGAGCTGGGGGCCGACATAGGGAGACCCAGAATCGGGTCCCCTTATGGCTACATAGTTGGGCAGTAGTGCAAAGGATCTTGCCCAAGGACCCACATTGGATGAAGCTCATTGCACCCCCTTGGAAATGAACCCTGATTTTCCATACGCCAGTCCTACATGCAGCCAACTGAGACATCCAGCCCCCTTTTGCAATAACCTGACATTGCACAGCATTGTCTTGAAAATTGGTGAAGGTTGCAACTTGGGCTAAGCAAGTCGGAGTCAGAACATAAGCGTTGGTAGGCAACTTCGATTTGTGACTAGACTGATTCTGGAGTAATAATGGGTGGAGTCTCAAATACCTGACTTAACTGGTGTGTAGCATAATGCCTGTGAGAGAATATTAAGATAATGAGCAGCAGGCAGATAGTCCCAAATATGGTCAGAGATTGACAGCCCCTAAAATGACAAATTAGTCTATGAAAAGTGTAATTCAAATGTCATTCCCCATCAAGAGATTCAAACAAAAGTTTCAGTGTGCCAGTGGAGGAGGAGGGTGACTCCAGAAAAAGGAGTTTAAAAGTGAAAGGCTATCTGTTCGAAGAGATCTATAGATTTGGAGAGTAATACTTCCTGGCCCATTTCAAACCATAACTGACTGTTAGAAGAGTCCAAGGTACATTTAAAATGCTTGCCATTGCACAACTTTTCTCCCCACTGTTTATATATAAAATGTATTTTTTGTATTTTCTGTTCTGCTCAAATGAAAACATAAAAACTCATTAAAAGCAATTTTAACATTTTCTTTTATCAAATTTTTTTGACAAACATGCAAGTGAGTTGTGGAAGATGGAGAAACACTGAGGCTGGTGTAAGACCCGGATCCATGAGGGGAGTGGATACAGCATCATAATGACCAAGGCAAATATTTGTCTAGTTCATACTCTGAAAGCATAATGAAGTCCTTTTACAGAAGGCATCACTGGAATCTGAACTCTGATTTTATGCCAGAAAGAGCAGGTTTCACTGGACCCTGCTGTTTCTACTTAGCCTCTCCTGGTCTCTGGTGGCCGGATGCCAATTCAAAGCAGAGTGTTCAGAATGAGAATGAATTACAGCTCTGTTTGACAGATGACAAGTACAGAATAAAAAACTGAGGCTGGATTTAATCAGGGTATGAACTGTCCACCAAGATGGATTTTTATTAAACAAGGAATTGCATAATAACTTGCCTAGCATTTAAAAAAGTGGTTTTCCTGCTAAATTCACTGCATGTCCACTTTGGAGAAGGAGGAACTGCGAAGGTAAAGTTTCACAGCAACCAATGCAGCCAATTTCTCTGACACATATTTACAGTATGAGTCCTTGTTTGTGCTTGCTGTTTGCGTAAACAGGTGTGGACTAATTTAATAAAACATCTGAGCCAAAACTTTCCAGAAATTGAAAATTTTCCTCTCCTGCTCCTCTTTTACATATTGCAGCTCGTTTTTTTATTCACAAGCCAATAAACAGCCGCAAAATCTGTTATTTTTACTGTTTTGATTTTTTTACCGTGGTATCCAACCTGCGTTATATTTCTCATATTTGTAGCAACCTTTTCTCTTTTACCAGTTATTACCTATTATATATTCAGACATTGTTTAACTGATTTGGTTTGCAATATTACTGACCTTTTTATTTATTGTTATTAACATTTTTGGTCTTTTGCTTAAGTTACAACTTACTGCTCTTCTTTTTAGGCATCAGAAGCTTTTTTTTTTTTTAATAAAACTCTCCTTTTGTTTCTATTTACATTCATTTTTCCTTCTTTTTGTCCTACTTTCTTTGGTTTTCTTTACTTTCTTTACTAGTTGAAGCTAATTAAGGGGTGAAAAATGAAAAAAAAAAACAAAGTTTTGAAGCTTTAATTTGACTTTGAGTTTCTTTGTCAGCTGATGGCAAGCTTGTTGCAGTAGCTCCTAAAGCCCACTGATCATTTCAGCTCTAAACCACAAACTCTAATTTAGACTAACTGGCAAATACAGTGGGTCATTTAAACGCAAGACATCCTTCACAGTTGAAAGTGACTTACAGTTGACAGCTGACCAGTGACATTATTATTATTTTATTTTTTTAGTTTTTTTTTATGGGGGGGGGGACTGTTTAGCTTTAAAAGGTGACCATATGCAAGGCTGTCAGAATCCAGGCCTCGAGGGTCGGTTTCCATCATGGTTTCCAACCAACCTGCCATTGAAGCTCCTTATAGGCTAAACACACCGGATCCAGGTAATGAACAGCAGAGAAGGGAGCGTTTTGGGAAAATCAGCATGAAGCTGGCCCTTGAGGTCTGGAGTTTGACATCCCTATAAAGTATAAAAATCCCAAAGAAAGCAAAAGCATAGTTTCAGTGGAAAGACGAAGCTCAGTTTTAGAAGTAAAAAAGGAAAAATGCTTTATTTTGCAACTTTTTCTTTCTTTTATTTGTATTGGTTAATTTTGAAAAACTTTAATCCACATAAATAATTAAAAAATATATTTACATGTAAAAAGTAATATAAAATAAGATATTTGGTTTATGGTCACTGCCAAGCCACCTATCCTTATTTTCTACAGTGAAGCCAGACTGGTGGGACTGTCTTGCTTACATAATAAGCCGCCTAGTGGTTGGCACCAGTAATTGGCCTGGCCTGGCTCCATTTATTTTTAAACTTTCCTCAAACAGGAAAGTTGGTTTATACCAACAGTGGTGATAAAATATTGCCAACACCGACTAAATGTACACAGTGAGTTTTATCTCCATGTTTCACACTTCAGTCCTGTGTGCAACTGGGTATGCAGGCCAACCTGGTCTACAGAGCTGCCCCCAGAAGAGTTTTCTCTCCCAGTAAGTTATTCTGGTGTTGTTATGAGAACTCAACATGGTCATTGTGGTTGTGGTTCTGTTTTCAGGGTGGCTGTCTTCTCTGGTGTGCCAGCACTGGAAATGCTTGTGGTAAAGGACTGGCAGGGAGCAAGAGAGAGAAAAGACGGACAGATTTGGAGAACTGAACCAAAAGCAAGGAGAGATGAAGACAGCTTGCTGTTTAGATTGAAATAAAGGGACACATGAAAATGAAGTGATAGCAGATCAAAGAGGAATCACAGATGAAGATAGGCACGCACAAAGGCTCTGGGACATTTGTTTGACCACTTTCTGCCCACAGTGCATCACCAAGCCATGCCCACACAGGAAAAGACAGAACCTGGAACACAAACAAATGGACTGAATCACCTGCAAAGGAAAAACACAAACCACAGACCCAGTCCACATATACACACATGCAAGAGCGCTTTCAAGGACTCACACATCTACACGTTCCCTGCATGAACACTCTTCTTGTTCTCGGTGGAGCTGGGCTAGAAAGCACTAACTGGATAAACGCCACCATCTCCATAACCTCTGCCACTGCCCACCACAAAGACACACCTACACTGAGATGACTCCATTTACAGTCTATTTATTTGTTGTGTGACAAGATGTTGTTATAGAAAATGAGCACTTTGGGAATTGAGTTAGCATCGTTGGTTTAGGGGAAATGAAACTTTTTATCTTTATACAATAGCCATATGCATTTTTGTTTCATTTTTAATATTTTTTACAACCTATATGCCAATCATACTCAATGGTTATGTAAAACAGTGATATGATTTAGATAAATATAAACCATAGAGTTGTGATCCCCCAACCAAGCCGGCTTTCAATTTCCTTAATTTTTAGTCTGTAAAACACTGTATTGGCTGTTTATGTGTTTGTACAGTACTTTGCTCACCATAAACACTGATATTCAAACAGGCTGTGTTGCTGTTACCCTTGACATTCATCAAAGAACAGTCTTGTGTCCTCACTAGGCCCAGGCTGCAATTTGGGCTCAAGGCGTGGCCCGGCACCCTTTGGGCTGTGTCCGCCCAGCGCACCAGTAATGACCCCTTCCCTATGGGGAGCGTTTGATCTGGGCTGCCTGTGTGCTTCGACAGGACCTATTTCTGGAGCGTGGGGGGGATAAAGGGAGCTTTCAGACTTGGTGCCAATGACCATAATTAAGCAGCTTTAAGGGGTGGCAGTGAGCGTGCTAGCAAGCACGCAGTTTGTAATTTGCAAGATGGGTGCAGAGTAGCTGTGGCTCATTGGAAGTGCATGGGAGGGTTGGGTGGCACCCAGCGCTGAAACACAGGGCACAGCATGTGTCAGGCGGACTGTAAAGAGCATGTTAATTACTTGCGTCTATTATCACCCACCCTGAAGGCTGGCTCACCAACTGCCTGGGGTCAAAACGAGGGAAAATTACCATATCTCAAGTCAATGGTGTCATTCAAGGTGCAGTCTGACTGCCAAAGTAAGAAAAAGCAATTGTACTAGGATGGGTCAGAATTGACACAATTGGGCAGAAAATACCAAAAGAATTGTCCATATGATGTTGCTAATTGGACCAAACCGCCTGGAAATGCTATGTCTTTAAAACAACTGCTCTTTTGGGGGAGTTATTAAAACAGTCTAGGAAAATCACAACAAATCTTGCTATTTCTTCAACTACCAGACTGATAAATATCCTAACCTCCTCACTATATCATATTTACTGATAATACCTTTTTTTGTTTCATGCTAATTCAAGCTAATTCTTCTGTAACAATTCTGGTACATCACCTGTCTGACCTGGAAGACAATCCCTCCTTCATGTGGACATCCCTGAGGTATCTTCTTTTTTTCCCTGGAAACCATTTTATTTTTAGGAGTTTTTAATCACCGAGAAGGACGGGTCCTTCTCTCCCAATTTAGTTTAGTCTGTTTAGTTTGGCATCAGCTATTGTCTTTTATCACTGAGTTTATGTTTTGTACAAATAGTGAAACCGTTGAGACAACTGTGTTGAAATATCGGGGCTATATAAATAAAACTGAATTGAATTAAATAATTCTTTTACAAATGTGACTTGTTTTGGACTTTCCGCAGAGTTCACCTGCTAGCTGCCATATCCTATTTTAAAATACTCAGTTTGATCATCTTTTGATCAATTTTTAAAGCGTTTCCAGTGATCTTTCAATTATGATTATGGTGTTTTAGCGAAAATGAAAAAAAAAAAAAAACAACGGCTGTTTTCTAGTACATAGAGGTACAGAGGTTGTTCACTAGAAATTCACCTCTGACTTCTGAACAGGACTGTTGGCGTAAAGTAACCCCCCCCCCCCTGCCTGTTGCTGAGAGCTCTCTGTTTACGCTCTCTCCCGCTAGCTTACAGACCCTCTCCACCTCAAGTGAACATTACTGGTGCAACAAAAATGGCGAGCAATAGCGGAGCTACCCAGCCATACAGATATCAGCTCAGACGATGAGAACCTAGACATACATGGATCTAGTGGTCTGCAAGTAAATTTATCGGAATGGAGCAGAGCAGGGAGCCTGTAGCCCGCCCAGCATATTTTCTATGTAACAAATATGATCCTTTTCAAACCAAATTTTTTTTGTTTGCTCCTGATACACAACAATTTGAATAAAGAAATATTCAGAAATGCATTTTGAGCTTAATCATCAGAAAAAAACCCCACAAGATGTTAAAAACAAACAAATAAAAAAACACCATTTACATCAGAGCAGGTCTTTCAGAACAGAGTTCATTTGAGTTCAGGTATGCTTAGGCGCCTGCAAAACAATGCAGACTGTGAAATGACCTCTGGTGGGGACCAAACGGAACAGTGTGAAAGTGCACCAACAGACCCTAGTTTCTAACATCCCTAACCCTTTCAGGTTGTTGTTTATCTGCTGGTGTTAGTTCCACCTCACAGGAAATTGGACTTCATTTACTCTGTTTTGAGTTCAATTTCTTCTAATCTCAGAAATGATCAAAATGATCTATTAAAATGATTTAAACCACAATTAAACCAATCTGCTAAATATACTTGACTTGATTTTGGATAATTGAGAGAATTATGGTGGGATGAGGCCCAAGTGCTGGTGTTTGTTTCTCAGAAATGCACACAGATTACATTAGCATTCCCAGTGAGGCGTCAGGGATCTGGCTGAGTTTTGAGTTATTTGCCTAAAGCTGAAGACAGCAGGGCAGGAAACACGCTGGGTAATTGGTACCTCTGTAAGAATCTTTGTTTGCATCTCTTTTTCCATCAGGCCATAACCCTATTGATGAGGACTGCACCAGGTTCTGTTCTAACATCATGCGCACAAATGAAGCAATTTCAGATCTCTAGATGTTGAGTATAATCTCTGCTTCTGTCTGTATCTTTACTTTTTCCATCACAAGTCCAGAAGTAATGCACAAGTTCTGCATTTTGCAAACACAATCAGCTTGTTAAACACATAGCATCATTCTCTTTTATGTGTTGTGTTAAAAGCAGCTTGTAGTCAGAGCCATGTGGCCACCCCCTGGAGAAAGCCTGCAGTTGCTCCACACAACCGCTGGGCTTGTAACTTGACACCTGGCTTGCGCGCTGCAGCCACCGTCGCTTAAGCCGCAGAAAACCTATTTAAAAAGGAAAGGGATGAGTTCAGCGCTCCTGACTCCGCTATTCGCATCCGAAGAACCCAGCAATCTCTCCGGGCTGCGCGTCCCTCAATCTGGATCGGCATTAATGAATGAAACGCCAGGGAATATTCAGCATTCAGTCGCGCAGGGAGACTCTGTCACACCAGCCGCCGAGAAGGGATTTATGTCGGGTTTGACAGGCTGCTCAACATGAGTTTTCCCCTCGGGAACTTCATCGGAAGATTGTCAAATGCGTAAAACGGGGACGGTCGTCTTCCCCTCTGCTTCCAAAGGAGTCACGCTGTGATTAACGGATCAGGTTTTTGACTGCCAGGACAAATGAATACAAATGAATTTAGGCACCCGAAGGAGAGATTGCAGAACCTCTCGTTTAGGAACAAAGTGAGTAACATCTCTTTGAGAAAATGCATGATTTGTGTGAAAGTTGTGGAGTTGATGCCTCCATGTGCGTACCTGCGCTGTGCCGGCTGGCTGCTCTCCAGCTCAGTGCAGGAAGGATACCCTCATGGGGACTACCCATCCACTTAATATACTTTTTAATCATTTACGAACATCTAGCGTTCTAAAATAAATCAATCTGAACAAATTTATCTAAAATATGTTGCACATAAATATGTGTTTTACAGCGTGTGAATAATCCATGCTTTGGGATAACTTAGTCAGTGACATTTTCTCTCACCTTAATGGATTTTGTTGCAGTGTTTACCGAACTGACTCGGAAACTAAAGGATCATGGCTTTTATTTGGACCCATAAAGTTTCACGACGTCCCCATTAGTGTCTATTACTCATTTGACAGATTTCTTTGGGATGCTCTCCAGTTTTTCCACTTTTACGCAGCAGCTTTTACGCATCCTCATTAACAGAGCGATGCTTGCCTCAAAGAAAAAGTAGTGTTAAAAGCGGCCATAAACCACTTCGCTTAAGTTTTTTTATTCAAGAAAACATCTGTTGTAGTTGGTTTTATTGATCTGCAGCTGTTTGACGTGAGAGTTTGCACAGATCCGAAGTCAGTGCTGCATCCTCGTGTGGTTGGTCAGCGAGTAAGTGGTTCATTCATTCTCTAATTTGACTCGTGCAATTAGTGAAAACCCGCATGCATGTCTATCCATCTAACTGATTTAGCTAGAAAGTGGGAATTTCAGTGGATTATTTAAAATGTTACCATAATAGACCCAGACGAGTGAGATTGAGGGTCTCACTCTGAATCACCGTCCTTCATACAAGCTGATTAATCAGGCTGAATACTCATCCAGAAAACAAAGGATTTTTTGATGCGTAGAAAATTACTCTCCAAAGTGGCACACCTGCATTGCTAATGTCAGACTTAATGTGGATTGTCAGATTTGCAGGCAAGAGTCATTCATCTCATAACCACTAAGCGTCGCCCTTCATGTCTAGTTTGGCACAGGTTGGCAATCTGGTCTGGAAATTGGTTGCAACTTTTATATCTATGAATGATGCAATTTTTTTCACCTGTACTGCAGAATTTTTCTTAAACTTAAATCACTTTTTTTCTCTTTATTTACGATGCATTTAATTGGTAGTAGATGGAATTAGCAATAGATTGTCAGTGTGAAGTAAAAAGTTTGTTTAGCAGAGCAGATGATGGACATGTAAGAGTGCCACCTGTCTTTGTAGATTCATAGAAAGGATTAGGGTTATATTATGTTTGAAAGGGGATCTTCTTCAGATGACAGTAAAACAAATTTATTGAAGCACAACAATTTAGAGATTAGAGATGGAAAATGAGGGTCAAAGGGTAACCTTTTGAGGAGGGATTGTTACAGCCCATTCAGCTTAGTTGCGAAAAGCCTCCCTCTTGCTTTTACAGAAAGAAAGAAGAATCCCAATCTGTCAGGTGCACCACCGCAAAATCTAAACAAGCTACTGTGACCTTATAATGTGAAAAGCCAAATAAAACTTTGCTGTTACCCTGGAAACTTGCTTGAGTTTCCACAGATGTAAACAGCCCGAGGAGCAGAACGGGTTAGTTTACTGCAGCAAAAAAAGAATCGCTGCATTCATGACTCATTTTTGGGGCTCGGATCTCCCCCCGCAGCCGATAAGACACTGAATCAGACTGTAATCAGCTTGGAGTCTGGGAGATCTGTGCATGCAGCTACACACAGGCACACATCCTGTGTAACCACAGCCAGCTGTGTGTGCGGATGACTGTGATGAAGCTTTATTAGCATCTTGGAGTTGGAAAAGCAGGAGGGCCAGACTACACAAATATACTGTGTGTTGCACTTACCAAATCATGATCATTGAAAGGCTGAGGCTCTTTGTAGAATCACTTCCACAGAGACAGGCGCCTTATTGTTGGGCCTAATTCAGGTAAATATACAGGTCTTCTCACAAAAGTGGCCTTTTGGCTGCATTTATATGGAAGACTGTCTGCTTCTGTGGCCCTTAAGACCCAGCTGTTATACACATTTCCTCCTCCAACGTGTGTGACCATGCGTGTCTGGATGACCCAGAGCAGTAAACAGTGGTTCCACTGCCTGCCACCAGATCTCGGTCCCCTGCTGGGCTTTAAATCTGCATAGCAGGCCAGTCTCATTAAGAGCTTCTGCACACCTGGATGTGTTGAGGGTTGTTTTTTTCCATCCCTCTTTCTGTGTTTGCCCTTTTCTTGCTGTTGGATATGGAGTTGGCAGTTAAGTGTGGCACAACTTTGCGAGCGTGTTGGGGGTTTCCGGGGGGGGGCTGTAAGTGCTTTTGCAAAATCCAGCCTCCATTTGTTTGTTCTTGTCAGGACTTTAATTACAAAGTGTTTAGCTTGTATCCACAGTTGGGTGTAATTTTAATGATTCCAAGGCGATGACAGACTCACTATTGAGTTTTTTTGTGTATATAGAAGAAAATAAATGAATTGTTTGTACAGCCCTGATTATAAACAGATCTAAATTGTAGCCAAAAGTTACGCTAGAGGCATCACTCAAGACTTGTACAATAATATTTCGGCATTTTTTGATCACATAATGTTTACGCAATGTTTGATTAATAGACGTTTATAAGGTTTATTTTAAATGTGCAAATATATATTTTCTTTCTTTTACAGTTTGTAGCTTTATTAGAACAGAAAAACCCATCTTGTCTGTTATTTTAACACCTATCTTTGTATTTCCCACAGGAGAGCCCTATTGCTCTGCACACTTTTATATTGTACTTGTTACCTAGGACTTGCACAAGTACACTCTGAAGGTAAGAACTCCACTTGCTCAAACTTTCTCATTTTTCAGTTTGTCTTTTTCAATGTATTTGAAAAAATGCAAAAAGATGTTACTTTATAACTTTGTTTTTTTTCCCTGACGCCTCAAGCATGTAACCTAACTGATAGATAGATAGATAGATAGATAGATAGATAGATAGATAGATAGATAGATAGATAGATAGATAGATAGATAGATAGATAGATAGATAGATAGATAGATAGATAGATAGATAGATAGATAGATGACTTTATTAATTATTAATTTATTAATTCCAATCCTGTTAAGAGTAGTGGTTGCTATGGCATCACATCTTTAGCATGATAAATTGAATGATGATGTTACAATCCAAACACTTCGGGGCCACTTCATTTAGCTATAGGATTTGTCTGACAGGACAAATATATCAGACAAATCCTGATTTTAAGGCTTTTTTTTAACTAAACAACTTACAAAACCTATTGAGATTTATGAAATCATATCAAAGGGTAAAAGACAAACAACACAAAATAGTGCAGAGAAATGTAAACTGCTGTTTCTTTCAGGTTACAGAGGAATAAACAAAAGAAACAGCCAGGTTAACATAAAAATGCAGTTTGTAATGTTCATTGGTTGTGCAAAAGACCACAGGAGCTTACCAGAGAGAAAAGTTAAAATGGCAGCAAAAAAAAACAAACTTGTGAACACTGCAATTCTGGGGCTCCAACAGTGTTTATTAATAATGAGCATCAACCTTATACAGCCTGGTTAGAGAGCCACTGTATAATATAAACCAGACAGGAGCTGGACAAACCAAGGGTCATAGTCACAAAAACCAAAGAGAAAAAGAACGGTACAGGTAAAGTGGAAATATAACCAAAAATGTGATGTCCACGGATGTGGACACCAGGTCTTAAGAAGTTAAAGGACACCTGAAAGTCCCAAAAGAACAACTCCACCAATTTGAACATTACAAGTTGTTTTTATGGATGCTGGAAGTGCTTTCTCCCTTGGGTGGTGAAGTGGTATACAACAACAATACATTGTGTTATGGTATAGACTAGGTGTGTCAAAATTAATGCCTTGAGGGCTGGCCTCCTCTTGGTTTTTTAGAAATCCTGCCTCATTTGCTGCAAAATACCTAGATCAGGTGTGTTTAAGGAGCTTCAATGGTAGGTTGGTTGGAAAACAGTTAAGACTCCAGCCCTTGAGGCCTGGATTCTGACACTACTGTTATAGTGGGACCTTGTTGCCATTCTTTTTAAATAACCATCTTACATTTCCTGACATTGAATGCAAAAAATGTTTTGTCTTGTTTTGAGCAGTTAGTCTAAAATGATAAAAAGCCAGCTTCAGGGATGCATAACCTGCTTCTTTCCAGCTATCACCTGCCCTGCTGGGTACTGAGCCAGTCAAGATCTGAAATCCCCACATTCAGCAAATCAGCAGCAAGTAGCAGATGGATGTAAGGGGTGGTTAGATCTTGAAGACCAGAGTTGTCTCTTTATTTTGCATATTTATTAGAGGGAACAAACTATAATGTTTGAAAATGCATCTAAATGTGTATACATTGCCTTCACATAACCCTAATTGCCATTTGAAGCATCACACATAAAATGATTAAATCAAGTTGGTTTGAAAGATGTGGCCTTAATGGAATGCCATTAAGTATCATAAAGTCTTCTTTCATTAACTGATGTCATGCAAACACAAATGGATGCTCTATCTGGAAGCTTAGTCGTGTCAGTTGGAATTCATGGAGAGTTAAAAGATTTTCTTCCTCGTCCAAAGTACCTCTTAGTCTGCATTAAAGTTGGTACGGAGGCACGCTGTATGGCTCTCAGATGGTTACAAAGTTAAAAAGTATACCGTAATTAAGATGCAAGGAGGTCTTTGGATGAGGAACACAACTTTTCAAGTCCATGTGACCTGAATAAGCTCCAATGTGACTCCACTTGGGCTACTTAGAACAAAAACTGTTAGATGCAATGTTTATTTTTTATTTTTATTATGCATTTTATTCATCCAGAATGATGGTTACCAGTTAGTTGGGAAAGTATTTGCCCCAAACTTAAGGATCCACAAGATGGTTATAACCAAAGTCTCTAAATATGGACCCAGTACCCCAATGATTGACATTCAGCATGGATTAAGCCATCAAATGTTTCCCAAACTACTGTAACAGAAGAGCACTCAACCCTCTGGAGATGGGAGAGCTCAGACGTGTGACAAATATCGTGACCTCAACTCTAAGTAATGGATACGAGTGACTTGAACATACTGTATGTTCAATTAATAAATTATGTATCATATCCTAAGAAGCATCAATTGGAAAGTAAGCATTACAACCCTATTTGTGATCGTCGTGTAATGGATCAGACTTGATATTTAGCCGAACATGATAGGTGAGGTTCATAACTTGTGATCTCTGTTCTCTGTTCTGTTTTTTTGCAGCAAACCCTCTTAGGTATTCATGTGTAAAATGTGGGTTTTGTATCATCTGGATGTCTTTTCAGACCACTCTATTTTTACCTATACATTCTTACTGAAATTTGTATAATTAATCATTCTTATTGTCAATTTATGTTTTTTATGTTTGTTCTTGGTAAACCTACAACTTACCCAGTTGAAAATTAGCTTTGCACCTAACACTGGTTCATTTACAGAAATGTTCATTAATGGGCTCTGTCCCTGTTCAAATACATATTAACTAAATTTGTATCATATTTATGACTTAAAAAAGGACCAGTAGTGTAAGTTTATTGTGTAGCACAAATAAATTCAAATTGTATTTGTCACATACACAGACATACTGTCAGGATACGGTGTGGGCACAAATTGCAGGATGCAGGATTTTCCAATGAAAACTTGAATTTAATCGTTAAATAGTTCTTAAACCAAAAGATCACAGTAACTCTGTGAACAGCACAAAACAATCTGGCAACAAGTGCAGGGGAGACGCAGACTATGAACATGAGGATAGATATAGACCAGTGTTTTTCAACCAGTGTGCCGCGGCACACTAGTGTGCCGTGGGAGATGGTCAAGTGTGCCGTGGGGAATTGCCCTCATTAACTGATCTAAAAACATTTTCCATCTCCAGGATTTCAGCTCTCTGTTCATCCAAACAGGACTTGATAAAACACTGAGTAGTTAGAAATATAAAAGATCGTAAAATACTTTTTCTTTGCGTTTATTTTATTTTATTAAAGACATTTTGATAAGAATGACGTACCGCGATTCAGCTGCAGCTCCGGCTGTATTTTGTAAAAGTCCCGCCCCTTTAATTGTCTCCACCAATCATTCTTGAAGGCTGAATCACATGTCATCAGTCTGACCAATCAGAAGTGGTTAAAGTCTTCACTTCCTTGTCCCGATTTAGCTCGTAAAATCGCTCAGTTCTAACAAAAATACCAGCTAAAGCTCGTCTTTAGCGGTGTAGCTTTCCACAGAATCCGGTATCAAACCGTGGAACAAGAGAACAAAACCATGAAAGGATAGATTAAACTATTACAAACAGGTGCGCACATCAGGGAGGCCAGGTGAACACACTGAGGGAAGGTCAAGACAACTGAAATGAGAGGACATGTGAGATACAGGAAGTAACAAAATAAAAGCAGAACAAAACCCACCCTGGCTCCAGTACCTCACACATACATTGCATGATGTGCAATGAAATGCATTGTACTACTGTTGGAGCAGTAGTACAGTAGCTAATCTCACTAGTGCCTTTTTTTGAATTATGAAATTAATTGTCACATTTTTGTCACTTCTATAAAAATACTTTAAATGTTTACATTCCAATCCTACTTGTATGGGAAGAAGTATCACCCAAGTGTGAATTGCTGAATTCATCGTGTGCAGTAATTAACAGAGTGAGGAACCCTGGACTTTGTGTCGGTCCTCCCTTGATGACTCTTCACAGAGTCATATGAACAGCAGCCATGTGTTTGCCCACACATCTGTCCAGAGACAGGCTGTAAAACCACAAGCTGATATACAGTATGCCCCAGTAATAGTACAAGATATATGTGAATAAAGAAAGCCTATGTATGTGCATAACTACATGTAATGTATGCCCCTCTCTCAGAAAAGACCACACAGAGAAGAATTCCCTTTTCATGAGTATTGAATACACCAAGTGTAAACCATGTTTTTGTTTTATGAAGCCCTGATGTATTGAGGCAAGATGCAGACTTCCAGGCTTATATAATATATGGAAAGTACATACAGAACTGGGGCTACATGAAAGAGAAGTAGATGTTTATACTTTATTTTTTTGAGGCTTTTGCTGCTTAATTTTAGTACAGAAACATTTCTGTTTTGGGCCTAATAGATGTCAGAACAAAGTCAACTAAAAAATTTGAAATTACAATGTATTTTTGTGATGAAGTTAAAAAGAAAGTTACAATAGGAAGCAAAACCCTCTTAATTATCTATTTCCAAGTCCAACAGTGTTGATGCCTTTTATGCAATGAGGGGACAAACATTTTTTCATTGAAAGCCTCTACTGTTTAAATGCTGTAGATAAATATTAGGACATTCCATCACTTTTTTTTTCTAAACCCGTGTCCTCATTAGACCAACGCGAGTCACTGCAGGTCAGAACGAGCCCAGAGACAATATAGATGGTGAGGGGCCTATAGGTGACAGGTCACTCAGAGGATGAGAGCTGGGCTAACTGAGACTAAAGTACTGAGCACTGAGAGTGAAAGCTGACACGAAGGCTTGGAATCAGGTTCTGGCTGCAAGAAGAAAGCTGCACTCTTGTCACATGCTTATCCAAAATGGTGCAACTGGTGAAAGGAACTACTTTTTATATTGAAACTTCAGATTTACTATAGTTTTGATAAAACACAAACTCTTTAATAGAGATTTCTGCTGGAAGTCCCATTCCAATCATCTCTTGATCTAGTTTCCCTAGTTTTCCTAGTGGTTTTTTAATTATGATTTTGCCGTTTGTAGCCAAAATTAAAAATCTGTTGTTTTCTAGGACATAGTTTCATAGTTTCTACAAAGCGGCAGGAGTTTATTTGAAATTTGCTTCTGAGTTGTGGCTGGAACTGTCGGTGCAGAGTAAGCAGGTCCCGTTTCCCCTCATTGATTTGTTTAGGCTCTCTCCCACTAGCTTACAACCCCTCACAACCCCAACCTAACATTACTGGTGCAACAAAAATGGCGAGCAATAGCGGAACTATCCGGCCATACAGTTTTGAGCCAGATGCCAGCTCATACTGGTCTACATGTGGATGCATCGGAATGGAGCGCAACAGGGAGCTTGTGGCCCGCCAATTATAGCACCTATGTCACAGCTACAATCTTTTTTCACACTGCATTTTTTTTGTCTGATCCTGGTTAACAACAATTTGTCTAAAGAAATCCTCTAAAACATAATTTTTGAAGAGACATAATATGCAAGCATTCTTTCTGAGTGATGGAATGTATGAAATTTAGTCCACCATGCTTTTTTAACGCTCAAGCCTTTATGTATGTGCATTATTTGGCAGTATATTTAAAAATGCAAATAGCATTTCTTTTGAAAGACCACTAAAGCGCGTAGGGACCTTTCTTTTTCTCCATCCCTCTACATTACTTCAATTTTCTTACCACTGAGTTTGTCATTATTTGTTCAGATGTAGCAAATGGGATGTGTCCTTATACCCACATTTGATTTGAAGCTAGAACTCAGTAAAACAAACAAAGAATTAAAATCAAAACCCTCTTCAGAATTTTTGTTTTGCCTTTTTTTCACAGTTCATTCTTGAGCACTGGTATTTCTTTTTTTTGTTGCAACCTTATTCTAAGACAATCAGTTGACCCAATACTAGTGTAATTTTCTGTGACAGCATCAATTAGATTTTTGATTTTGAAAATAATAAATGGTAAATGGCGTATACTTATATAGCGCTTTCTAACCTCTTTCAAAGGCCCAAAGTGCTTTACAGTTACAGTCCCATTCACCAATGCACACACACATTCACACACTGATGGCGGCTCCGCTGCCAAACACTGGTGCCATCCTCCCACCAGGGGCAACGTGGGGTTCATTGTCTTGCCCAAGGACACTTTGACACATGGGCGTGCAAGGCGGGAATCGAACCTGCAATCTTACGATCATGGGTCAGCCGACCTACCGCTGCAGCACGGCCGCCCAATAATAATGTAGATTACATGCTCTTTGCAGACAGTGAAAAGGGTAAATGAAGAAAACTTTATACACTGTCATTCTGAATCATTTGGATAACTAACATTATTTCTTTTTCTCTCTCAGATGTGGACATCCTCCAAAGATTGGGGCTTAAAGGAGAAAAGCCATCCCGCTCTGTGCCAGCAGGGGTCATTCCATTTAAATCTGGGGTCATCCTTAATCAGCAGGCACACATTGAGGCTCCACTGCGCTCAGTCATTCCAGCGGGGGTCTGGCCCAAGTTGGCACTGGTCCTGAGTGTACGGTCACACCGAGTGAACAATGCTTTCCTCTTCACTCTGCTTTCAAGGAACAAAAAGCTCCTTCTTGGCCTGCAGCTTGTACCGGGCAGTCTTGTCTTACACACAGGACCAAACACATCAGTGGCTCTGCAGTACGAGCCTCATGATGGCCAATGGCACCAACTGGCTTTGGGAATTAATGGACAGAAAGTGACTCTATATGCCTCCTGCGGAGAGCAGAGTATTCAGGGGGACTTTGGGTGGGATGGTGAGGAAGGACTCACTTCACAGTTTGAGGGCTCCTTTCTGCTTGGGCGAACCAGCCAGCAGCAGGTGTCTGCGCATTTCGAAGGAGCCATTTGCCAGTTTGACCTAGTACCTTCTGCACAGGCAGCTCACAATTACTGCAGGTACATTAAGAAACAGTGCAGGGAAGCAGACACATACAGGCCTAACCTTTCCCCTTTGCTGCCTATACTACCAAGAAGGACAAACATCTCAGCTACCGCTGCAACCCCAAAGCGCAGTGGTCTACAAACTGCCAGGAAGCCCACAGCGTTTAGCCTTGCCAGGAGCGTTGCCGCTGCCGCCTCAGCTGTTAGATTTGTGACCCCCTCGCAAGCAAGAAAGCCATATCAGGGCATCTTCTCCACTTCCCAGTCTGTAACAATGATGCCAGTCACAGCTCAAGTTGGTTTGGTTGCCCCATCTCCCAGTATCAAAATTGTAACTGTAACTGTGCCTTTACGAACAACAGTCGGACCAACAAAACTACCGGCCTCCAGACCCTCAACGACTAAAGTTCAAAAGCAAAAGTCCCCTAAACCCACACTCCCAAAGCCTACTTCAAAGAACTCTTCCAAAAAGACAAACATAGTGACAGACAGCAACAAGAAACCTACTGTTCCCACCAACACCAAAAAACCTACTGTTCCCACCAACACCAAGAGACCTACTGTTTCCACCAACACCAAGAAACCTACTGTTTCTACCAACTCCAACAAGAAACCCCTTAAGACAAAACCCAATTCTGTCTTACTTGATCAAGCTCCTGTCACCAAGAAACCTCAACCTGCAGCAGCAAAGAAAACCTCTTCCAAGCCTAAACCCACATTGCCCAAACCCACAACTTCCAAACCCCAAATGCCCAAACCCAAAACTTCCAAACCCAAAACATATTCTATCAAAGTCATCACTCCTAAACCACCATTATCCAAAGTTAAGCCCACAAAATCCTCAATCTCCAAAACTACCACTGCTAAAACCTCAAAGGCACTCCAGAAACAGAATGCCAACCCAACAAAGCAACCCAAAGCTACCAAACCTGGAGTCAGTCAACGACCTACCAAGACTTCCTTCAACACAGTCACACCACCTGCCACTGATGGCTTTTTTAGCTTGGAGGTGCCACCTATGCTGTATCCACTGCTGGCAGGACCTAGAGGACCTAAGGGACTGAAAGGAGAACGAGGTCCGCCGGTAAGAAATCTGGTTCTTGAAACTGTTGATTATTAAAGGCCACAAAAGCATCAACATCACTTTGTCCCTGCACTTGTTGATTAATGTGAAACCTAAACAGAAGACACAAAGGGGAATACCAATCTGTACTGGTCGTTGTCACCAACGTCAAATGGAATTCAAATAAAAATAAATGAGACCAGAAATGAGGGACTTCAAAGTTAAATAGGTCAAATATTACCTTCTTTCCTTCACTGGATAGTAATCCTTCTGTTCCTCCCATCTTTCCTCCCTCCTCAGTTCATTCAGTCCTTCAGGCTGGGAGTGACTTGTTAAGTCTGACGCCTTGTCGACTCTTCACCAGATTCCTCTGTTGGAGAGTACTAGTTGAGGTCACCTGGCCCCTTCGCTAAGCAAGGTCAAGGGTCAATCCAGTCAGTAAACATTTGGTATCCTAATGCAGGTGCAAAGGTAAAGCCAAGCATTAAGTTTGGCCCTTAAAACTAGAACAATGATTTCATCTTTGTATTTTTCCCAATTTCGTCATCTGGGGGGTGTCTCATTTGCATCACTACTGTCCACTTAAGATTTAATTCAGCTGCTTTAAGCTGAAATTTCGTACATCCTAAATAAGTTCTTGAAGTAGAGGAGGACAATAACTTTTGATCTACATCTAACTTTTGACTCTGCATTGTTGAGATTTCTACATTTTATAATTTGTGTCTGCAATCCTGCTTGTTTTACAAGGTTCCTTTTGGTTTCCTGTTGTAAACGGCAAGCTGTCCAGAGCATTGATCATCCGACAATTGTACCATGATACTTTAAAAAGACCTTTGTTTAAAAACTTAGCAATGAAAACTTTCATAGCCATTTGAGGATTTTTGCGACTTTGAAACAGAATACAAATTTTAAATCTCCATTGCTTTATGTGAATTGCACTGTCGGAGAAAGGGAGAAAAATGTGTTTCCACCGCAGATATGCCTCTTTACTGACTCACAAGATGGAACCTAGAGTCTAAACATGCACACTCTGAACACACAAGTGATTGAATTGTTATCAATCTTTAGCATATAAAACACTGTTAATCAATCTTCTAACACTTGTAGCTCTAATTCTAACCCCCAAAGCTGAGAATTGCTGATACACAGACCCCGTCTTGTGCTGTGTCAGAACTGTAAGCTCAATATTACCAAGCAAAAAGCATCATAATTGTATTCTATTATATTCTTTTGACTCAGTTTTATATTCTTGTGTGTAGTTTTATTCCTCTTAAAATCTGCTTTATCTGTTAAATAGCATCAACTTGCCAGGGTACTGCAGATGGAAATTACCCCGTGGCTAAAATCTGATATACTTGCTATCCCCCTTTCTTTATAAATATCAAAATAATCTGTTTCAAATCTCCTATGGTACATTTCTGTTTGTTTTAAAAGTAAAAGACAAAGAAATTCTGTGTACTAAAGTGAGGAAGCAGGCTCAAACTGATTGATTTGTAGCATGAATGTTAGATAGGTCTATTTTTGCTCCAAGCAACGCCATTGTACAACACTGACAGCTGAAGTGTAATCAACCCTTCAGTTTGAAATAGTAACTCGTGCTTCAATTGTGCAAAACTTGAACTCTTGCTGCCAAGAGAAACACCCAGTTCACACACAGACACGAAGCAATTAACCTTCCCTGCTGTCTATAACCAGATTCCCTTCTGGTTCGATTCCACTGCATATCTGGAAGTAATTTGGATCAAATATTTTGACGTATAGCTGATTTAACCTAACTTTATTCACGTGGAGATTATGCAAGTTATGAAATGCTTTTAGAAATAAAAAAAACAACAGTGTTGTTCTTGAAGCAGTGAGTTTCAACAGGACTGTAAAAAAGTAAATTGTTTCCATGGAAACTACAAGGAAGTTTATCACTTTTATCACTGAAATAAGCCATCACAGTGGAGCCACGGGCAAATTAATTAATGAAATCAACAGCTCCCAAGCCTGTTGATTTCAGAAGGCTACATTTTTGTCAGTCTAAACAGATACGGATCATTAAAAAAAAGCCGAAAGAAAATACACACAAGAGCCAGGAAAGAAGGTCTAAGCAGTGTGAAAACAGGCAGGAGTGAGTGCTGATGCTAACAGGTCTATAGACCACCACAGAGCACGCAACCTACAACAATTGTGGTGGCCTCACTGCAAGGACGGCACAACGGAACAATTACAATTTCCACAAGGATATAAACCAGATCCCACACAGAACTGGCAAATACAGGAAGCAGTCATGATCATAGTAGCATTTAGTCTTAGATTTTGCTTTAATTTTCACCCAAATTGGTTCCGTAATCAGAGATCTCAAGTTGACAGTTTAATATAGATTTATTTATGAAACTTTGGATTTTGGAAATACTTGTTTCCTCACTAGCTAGTGAAACTTGCATTTTTTTCTTCTTGCCCACCCCCGTTTTTTTTTTTTTAATGAAAACAAAGTAAATATGCACAAGACTGATAAAAAAAAAACCCACACAGGGGCATTAAGTGGCACAGGAAATGACCAGTTATTTCTAGTGTTCTTGCAGTTTCCTGTCACAAAGGCAGAGATCTTTTTTGATGGATAAGGCTGAGCTCTCATCATCATCACATGGAAACACTTCCGAAGGAAAGGGGGTCCCTTTTTACCCGGCAAACCCGACATAGCCACATGTGCTGCGAGAGGTTCACCGTAAACACAGAGTGAAGAGTCTAAATGACCCGATGGTTTCAGCAGATATGACTTGAAGATTGTTTCGGTGTTAAGAAAGATCAGTAGTGTGGTTGTTTAGCTTGCATCACTGGCTGCATAATCTCTCTCCAGGGACTGCCAGGACCCCCAGGGAAGCCGGGCCTGCAAGGCAAGAGAGGTCCTCGGGTAAGTTGCTGATTTTTGAACAGTTTCAGCAGAAAACTAAAGTATCTTCCTTTATGACTACTGTTCACTGTTATTTAGTTTGACCCCACCAGTTTATTGTGGTAACATTCACAAAAATGCAAATATTTAGGCTTACACTGAAGATTTATGTGTGCTGGGTTTGTGCGTTTGCTGCATGCACCGACAAACTTGTCGACTGAGCATTCATGCACATATAGTCATAATGAAAAAAGCCGACAATGTCAGGACTGTTTTATGAAGGCACACTGTGGGCTACCACATCACTTTAAACCCCCTTCCATCAACCAGCTGATGCACACAAACTCCTTCATATATTCACAAAGTTTTCCTATGCACAGCGATTGACCATACTCGGCACAGAGCTGTGAGTGCTGACCTCCCACCCCTAAGCATAAACAGGAAAGCTCCTATAAAGACCGCCTTTCAAAAGGCTGCCTGTGCTACAGGATGCCTAAAAAAAACAGTAAACAGAAAGAGAACACATGGCTTCACTGGACTTTCTTCTCCTGACTGAGCTGTTGCTGCAGGCTGCACCAACAAATCAGAGGAATCTCGCTGCTGGCTAATGAAAGGCTTCTTTTTCCATGGCAGTTAAACAGATATGGTCTCATTCAGAGGTCTTCTTTCAGGAATTCTCCTTTGCTTCCTCTATTTCTGGTTGTCTCTGACATATGGACGCAAGCAGGCGTAATACTGACCGTTATGGTTGTGTATTGTATGGGCAGGTCACCATTTTAGTCTAAATTTACTGTTCAATAAAATGTGAAAATGCACAATTTTTTTTATTCCTTTAAGTCCAGTTTTGTAAGATAATTTAAGATAATTTTCACTATAAAATATGCACAATTCTGCTTTAGCAAAAACTCTAATAACCAAAATTTTCTTTAATCTAAATTTTAAACTTTCGTTTTAACTCCTCTCCTCAAATCTGCAAGATATCAATGCTATCACAAGTGTCAATTGGTTTACAAAATCCCTACATTTTTTCATGCTGTCACGGTGATACAGTAAATTTATGATTATGATGTAATTTAACACGTACCACTCCTCCTTTATATGAATTAAGATAAGCGATTTTAACATTATCCAGACTGATTTTCCAGCCTTAGGGTGGATATAGCAAATTATGAATAAGCTGTCGGCCTTTTTCATATTTTTTTAAATATATTCTTTGACTTCTTCAGGGTAAGCAATGTTGTTCTTGCACAAACCTTTGCGTTTTTTGTTTTTGAAGGCATTTAAAGCCTAAGTATTACAAAGTCTTCCTGTCTTATTGTTAAGGAAAAATAACATTTTACATGATTTTTGAATTTGTTAAAGTCTGTTTAATAGGTTTTGTCCAGATACACATTGCCTCTTTTTGTTTGAGTTTATAAACTTGAACAGCATCTTACATCCATGTTAGCTTGTTCCGCAGGATCTTAACATTTAATGCATTTTAATGATCCAAGTTAGCTGAAACATTTTCTTAGTATGACTGAAATATAAAAGCTCAGTTAAGTATAATTCGGTTTGAGCAGGTGGGATTCTGAGAGGATTTTTTTTTTAAATCAAATTGCAACGTTTTGTCAAAAAGACCCGTTACATTTTCAGGCTTTGAAACAAAACAGCTCTATTTGGAACATTCAAAAAAATACTGATAATAACACTTCACACATTTAGTTTTTTGTGAAATAAAATAGGGAATCTATGTGGGAGAAGTGTTTTGTGTTGAGATTCCTTAGCATTTAGCGCCGATTTATCACCTCTGATTTACATGCCAGTGGCTTTGACATGGCCTGTGTTTGCCCCAGAAAACCAGCTGTTGAACTGCCAGAGGCATTGTCGGTGGAAGTGGTTGGCTTTATACAACAAACACAACATTGGGAAAGCATTTTCAACAAAAAAGTCAGAACTTTGATGGAGATAAGGGGGGGGGGGGGGGGGGGCTTTGAAAACCTGTCACCAGCGTCTGAATACGACCTCACACATTTTATTGAATGCTCAATCATCTATACAGGAGCGTTTACACACTACAGATCAGATTCCGCAGAGACGTATGTGGCTGTTTATGACCTGCCCATATTAAGAGTGAGACCGGTTATAGAGGTTTCCTGTAAACTAAAGCATTTATCAACCTCAACTGTTGAACCATGTGCTAACACAGGCATGCGCACGTTTCCACAAACACACATATATTACCTTCTCTCTGCTAGAAGAGAGTGGAGCTTAAATTTAGGAGCAATTTTTTACCAAAATAGGTAAATAATCAAATCCCAAACTGGAGTTTTGCCTCAGGATGTCAGTGAAGGATTTGATCATGAAAAACCCAAACATAAGTAGCTTCCGCTCAGTGCTTAGGAGAGATGGTCGCAGCTCTGACTGACCTTCTGGCCTTGAAGGTCTGTGTGATGACACACAGAGCGCCATTGAGCCCCAGAAGCACCAACCATGAACCTTGACCTCTGATCCCGCACATGCGAGTGTGAGTTGTCGTGGCTGCGGCAACGGATGTCTGCCCAGAAGCTTTATCTCGGTGTCCGTGAATAGCCGGTTGTGGCGCAAAAATGGTGACGGTGGTGGGAGGGTGTGAGGGGAAAATGTGGAAGCATCATGAGTGAACAGGCCTGTATCTGTCTGACAACCGGCTGCATCCATTCGACTGGAGCCTCCCGGGTCAATAGGGTCTTTGTCCAAGGAAAAAAAATCTCTGTCACCCATCTTTCCTCATGCTGCCCCTCCACAATGCCTCTCTGTCACTAAACAAATTTCTCCCACCTTGCCTCACCTGTACAAACTACCAGAAGCCCATACAGGAGCCCCCGCCCCCCCCCCCCCCCCCTCATCAAAAAAGTAAACTATTTTCATAGAAGCAGGCTCAAAAATGTATTTTTTAAGTGATAGGTTGCTATGGTAACATTTAGTGGCATATCTGCCTTTTAAAGTCCTTATTATCCCTAAGAGTCTTGTCTTTGTGCAGGCCTCTGCTCTGGAAAATAACTAATGGGTTTCAGGATAGTATAAATCACACATCATTATCTAATTCTAAACATCTGAGATCCCCTTTAATAAGACATTTTTAAATATTTGGCTTTGAATTTGTCCTTGACTGTGAGCTTTTATTGTTGTAAAACCTTGGATTACTTAGTGTTGCCCTTTTCAAACACTCTGGTCACTGCATGATGTATGAAGCTGTAAAAGTATTGGCACATTTCATTTTCCCGGTCTGCTTCTGTTATTGGGACTTTTTTTTATTTTTTATTGTATTTCATGTGACATTAAGCTGCAAATTCCACTCACGTCCTTCAACAATCGCGACTTCTGAGACTCTAATGAAGAGTGAAATATTTTCCTGAAGCCTTACCGGGAAAAGGGCCTCTTTAGTGTGTGTCCGTGCTAACAAGAATCTGTAATTACAGCGACGTCCAGTCGTTTCACACGCTCTCGTAATCTAAGCATAGTTCATCAAATGTTACCCCGTTAACTCTCATTTGGCAAAGCATCAAACAGAATCTCCTTTTATCTTTAACTCAGCCACTGCGTTTATATTTGAATCATCTTTTACAAGCTAGCATCGAATGCCAGACTACGTTTGAAGCATGCCCCATTAAAAGTTTTTTTTACTGTTATTTTCTGTGTGGGAAAAAAACGTTGGTTCTGATGCGATGGATCCAAATTTATAACGCGGACAAACAGCTGGTGTGCGTTGTGTCTTCTATGGGTGGTGTTTGAAAATTTTCTACACAAAAGAAGATATTTATACCACAGAGAGGTACAGACGGAATCGGAAGATGAAGTATCGGTGCCTATCATTTGCCCTGATTTGCACCGCAGAGGATTTGTATGCGCTGCCACATCTTGACCTCAAAAGCCACAATAACGCCTTACTCCTCAGAGGCTTTAAATTTTTATTTGGTAGCCGTCAAGCTGTGCACGCCCCACCCTGACCCCCTGTAATTAGACACCTGTTGCGAGAGAAATGGACATGAGGGGGCCACAGAAAGAGGGAAAGTGCCGGTGCCAACCTGCGCCTACCAGCATCCAGCCCAGCCTGTGGTGAGCCACAGAGTTGTTTTTGAAACATATAATTCAACCATGTCTTGTTTGTTTAAGTTTATTTAGGGCTAAAACTGTACCCGCTGACCATGTCTTTAGAAAACCAGCTGTAGTGGAGCTGAGAGTGAAAAAGGAAATGTTTAGGAGTCAAAGTCTGTAAAAACGAATAGTCCTTGGAACGAAAGTGCCTTGATTGTAAACCACAATTATACGTCTTTCTTTTTTTTTTCACGTATGCCTAAAATAAATCAAGCACATGCTTGTATTCAGTTGATGTAGAACCTCGTTTTAATTTGGTTGGCATATTGGCGACTTGTGATGGAGTTTCATTGGACAATAGTTTTTTCCTTTCTGGATCCCAACAGATGCTGAGTTTTGATGCTGTTCTGCTATAAAGTCTTCCTAATTTGTCACAACCACCTCAATGGAACTCACTGACCCAGTTCTTAAAGCACCCTCTGTTTTTTTTCTTTTCCACTCTCTGCTGGGTCAGCCTTTGACCTGGGACAGTGGTAGGTTAGGGGCCCAAAGGTGCCACATCACGTGGAGGGCAGGGGTGAGGTCAGGTATCCACAGGAAAAGCACACGGGGAGGAAGGGAAGGCAGACAGTCAGATGAATAGATAAATGGCGTAACAACCCACCCCCTGTTCTTCTGTCTACAGGCTGCTATACAACCCTCACCCCCCCCAAAAAAAAATACTGGTGTAATTCATTCTCTGGCTTCCAAAGTTTCTTTGCTAAACTTTCCCATGGGGGCTGCTGGACTGAACACGATGGTTCACATTACCCTTGAGCTGCCACTGCTGATGCTGCTGTGTTTGGGTTTATTTCCTCAGCTGCTGCCAACGCTGACAGAAACATACATCAAAAGAGAAACCCAAACTTAACATGTTACGACATGGGGTGATCTGTTTAAGTCATCAAGATGGCTGGAAGCTGCATCTATATTTTTATTTTTAGTTTTAGTTTTATTTTATTTGTGGGCATAGTGGATGCAGGAGGTGGGTGGAAGATGAGGAAAAAAGCCACACAAGGGGCTCCAGATTTTCTGTGAGCCTTGACCCCCCCAACCCTAAATATCTCACACACGCACACACAGGCGCACAGGTAATGCATAGGAAACGAAGCTAGAAAAGCATGACGGGTGATGTTATCCAGACAGTCTTTGATCTCCTCTTTTCTGGTCCAATTCACCGTAGGAAGCTCCTTTTCCCAGCATGGCGATTGATTGAAATCTCAATCACCTTTTGATTACATCTCCATCTTTCTGATTTTTTTTTCACAGGGCGCCCCTGGTCCTCATGGGAACCCCGGTCGACCTGGTCCACCTGGTTTAAAGGTACACAGCTATTCCTGCTCCTGAGCACAACTGGGTCTTTTGTTGCCTTGACCAAAGTCTCTGCAACAATGTTGACTTTTCCAAATGCAGTTGCCTCTGTTGCTAATGAAGTGACCTTTCTTTGCCCCATAAGAAGAACTTAAGGGCCCTTTTTTAAGCTTTTGTAAACCAGGTGGAATTCATAAAGAACAAAGGTGTTATGTCTGTGGAAATAAGGTCATTTGAGTTCACAACAAGCCTCCAGTAACTGACATTTTCAGGTAAAACATGGAAAAACTGTTTTGCAGTCAGTGAAAAAGTAAACAAAAGGTTAAAATTGAGATATCCTCTTAGTTAGAGGACTCTTGCACGTTTGCATATGCTTCCCAATAAAAAAAAACATCCCTCACTAAGTCTTTACATATTCTTATAAATGAGGAATCAACTGAGAAAGTTACAGAAGAGAAATACCTCCAAAATCATTTCAGGTTTCCAAATAAATTTTAAAGCCATATTAAAAAACTTTTAAAGTTGTCAGGTCAAGCAAGCGCTGTTTTATGATAACAAAAAATGCCTTTCCTTTTTTAAAAAAAGTTTATAAACTCTATGATCTTTTCTTAACAAGGTAATGGAGTTCCTGTCAGGTCACAGAAAGATCAAACCACACTTTACAATCAGGTTCTGAAGATTTTAGACCACAAACCAAATTCAATACCATAACTGTGATCATTTATAGTAATATAACATTTGAACATTTAAAATTCCTATAAATTTGTACTTTTAATAAACTCTTTTAAAAAAGATTTAATTAATTCACACCTGAACTCAACAAATGTGTAAAACTGCCGAGCTGAAGCAGATCCAGCTCCTTAACCGGACATGGTAAGGTGCCTTTTCTTGCAAAACCTCTTTTGCCTTGAGAAAGGCACATGGCTGTGGAATCTGCTACCCATCTTAAAAAAAAAGTCTGCAACCAGATAAATTCTTTGTAGAAAGAACTGGTCTGACTGTGACTAGATTTTTAAAAAGCAAACAAAATCTGCCTGTTGCACCTTCATTTATTTCTTTTTTTGGCGAAAGAGTTAACTGTTTTCTGTGAGTTAACATTAATTTGTTAACCTTTCACTCTGTATTTTAGTCATACATTCTAGTTTTGCATTTGTTCTACATTAAAAGACCATGTATGGACAAATGCTGCAAATCTGCTGTAGCAAAAAGCATTGTAACATGGGTGTTTTACAGCTTGTTTGTATTTTTATACTTATGCCTAACAAATCATTCAAATAAATAGAAACATTCCACTGTTAACCTAAATTAGAATAAGAAATACTTTCTTTGCTAAAAATGTATTTGTGTGTTGTAACTTTTTATCACCAACATAATTTACATCCACATAATTGTATTGTTTACTTGAAGACATAAGTCGCAGTTCCTGTTGATGTCAGAATGAGTCTGTTCTTCTGCTGCAACCATAACAAACAGCGGAGAGATCGGAAGGGGGTCTAAGTGATTTATAAAGGTGCCAGGAAAAGACATTAGGAGTCGAAAAGTGAGAACTTCATATAAATCTGTCTGGTTTTAACTTGCAAACAGATGACCCTGCTCAAGACAAATCCTCTGCTTCCTCCCCCTCAACAATTGTCTGGATTGATATATGTCTTAGCAAACACCCTTAACCTCTGAGTCTGTTTGGAACATATTCTCGGACTCAAATCCTTTATTTGGATTTCATTACTTCAAGAGGGAGGTCTTCAATTAATGATTTCTGTGGTTTCACTGATAGGAGCTGTGCTGACCAGAGCCTTGACCATAACAAATCCCATGAGGATTATGTTGGTTTTAGTTTGCTGTTAGCCTAATCTTATATGATTTGAAAGTAGAGTCCGCATTTTTAAAGATGTCCTGTGAATCTTTTTTTCTATTATCATCAAGAAATATCATATAGTTTGAAATAGAATGAAAAATCCCCTTTGTGCTATTTGGAAGTGTCATGCGCTGCTACCTAACAGCTTAGCACAAAGACTTGACAGAAGTCTGGTTTTTGTTACATTTGGGTTCTGAAAATGACACATGATTAAGTTTCCAGAGCTTAATTAAAGTAGTCTGCCTTTCATAATACTCAACATGCACACAAAAACTAGTGTGGAGATTTCCAGCTCAGCAAAATGAGCAGCCAAATATCCTTTTTCAAAATAAACATCTTTTTTTTTTAACTTGCTGATTATTTGAGGACACATTGTTAAAACATTTTAAATTAGAATCATATTTTGTCCCACTAAGAGTTCTCACCTTTAGAGAATAGATACCCAGGAAAGTTGAAAGATCTTATAGGATATTTCCAGTAGATCATTGGGGTCCTGCAGGGTCATGGGTTGGGCTTCCGTGTATCAGGTTTCTTTATCACATGTCACAGATGCTAATTCGGACTAACTTCTTTTGGACCATGTCCAGTTTAGAGCCACTGGGAAGTTGGCCTTGTGGCAGTTGGGGTGGGCTTGGTTTAAAAATCATGCAGCAAGGAATTGCAAAGGTGTAAATGTTTTTTTTTCTCATGTTATCTATCAGTAATTTAAAACAATGAAAGAAAAATCTTTTCCACATATATTGAGGTTCATCAGAATAGCTTTGATCTGCTGCCCTTGTGAATGAACAATGCTGTCAGTTGAAGCTAAACTGGAGCAGAGACGGCTCCTTTTACCAGACAAGTGTGTTGAAAAGAAAATTATGAAGTATGTGATGTTTGCTATCTTTGGTCTTTCATTAAAAAACAAAGTGAGAAAGTCTGTCCTCTGTGCAATTTCTGATCCACAACTTTAATGATCTGCAGTCCTGTTAGTGCTACCTGCTGACAGCAAAGTTCGATGAATATGTGTGTGTGTGTGGGCGTGCGTGCACGTGTATGTGCCTTGCTTAGGACTAAAGGGGCAATGAGGTCACTAAGAAAAGTATTTGTGTTAGTGGATTTACCAACACATAAGGACTTAATCCTGTTCTGTTTTTAAGTCTATAAGTTTTTATTGGCTTATTGACAGCAAAAATAATAATTCTGGCCGTAAAAACTGTTTTAGTAATGTTTTTCCAAGAAGCTGCCAGATTGTAATGACCAAATATTAGTCAAACTACTAAAAGTTATTTTATTTTTTTTAAGGGGAAGAAAGGAGACCCTGGCTTGTCACCTGGACCAGCACCTAAAGGAGAAAAGGTATTTAGTCATAACTCTGCCATCATAATTTTTTTTCCCCCCAGTTTAGTCATGTTTTAGTTATGCTTTCTGTCAATTATTTTTCAGATCTAATTTTCCTGCTTTTTGACATGTTTGCTTATTTTTTTCCCAGGGTGACCCCGGCATCATCGGCCTAGTCGGTAAACCTGGTCAAATAGGTCGAATTGTAAGTCACAAATAATACATTTTTTACATTAATGCTATTTCTTTTTACTTAATCTGTTTAATTGTTTAATGGACTCTTGTAGGCAGCAACATTTTCTATACATCTGGTCTTTCTTATAGCTGTACGTGTTAAGTAAACCATGCCCTATTGTATTTATTTGTTGCTAAGGCTGTAGAAGTAGTTGCATTCTGAAGCTT
Source organism: Oryzias curvinotus (assembly GCA_023969325.1). Classification (NCBI taxonomy): domain Eukaryota; kingdom Metazoa; phylum Chordata; class Actinopteri; order Beloniformes; family Adrianichthyidae; genus Oryzias; species Oryzias curvinotus. The sequence continues at coordinate 23,203,695 of CM043717.1, forward strand.
AGCCACTAGATGTCAGTAAATTGTGCACATTGCTTTTGTAAATATGTGCAATTGCTGACGTTTTTTAAATAATAGTGGTGGAGCTAGAACATTTTGCATGGAGGCGTAGGAGAGGGGCAGAAGACTTTGGACGGGTGGAGCATGAGAACAGCAGAGTGGAGGACCATTTCCACTGAAAGGATATTAAATTTGACTTTTAAACAGTTTTACTATTGTTGTTGTTATAAATATTTAAACGTTAGTTTTTGTAGCTGAGGTGATATTAAAAAATATTACGTTTTTAGTTTTTATAATGCTTAAAGAAGCTTGTATTACCGATTTCTTTATCTTTGTCAATAGTAGTGCTAATTTTGACTCCAAAAATTGGTAGGGGAGCAAAACCTTCTGCTTGGGGGGGCAGCTGTTCCCCCTTGCACCCCTGTAGCCTCTCCAATGGGTATAATCTAAGCTTTAAGCTTGGCTGTACAAAAATTCTCTCATAAATAATTTGCTTTAGTATCAAGTGCTCATAGATGGTTTCTCTTCCTCATTCATGCATTTATTCACTATATAACAAACATTGTTTATTCGTTATTTATTTCAGTGGAGCCCATTTTGAGGCAAACCTAAATGCAGGCTTCACACAGAAATTCTTAGTTAATTTAAAGTTAACTTATTGATGGGGTTTGTAGTATTTCTATCTAAGGTGTACCTATAGAAGAGAAAGTTCTTTCTTGTTTGTTACTTCTCTTATCAGGAGAAAATCAAGTTACAAGGTAGAATTTCACAAGGCTAGTTTGTAATTGAAGCATGGGCAAAAGGATAAATCCTCTGACTTAAAGAAAGCTTTGTTGAGCTGGGAAGTAATAAAATATACCTCATTTATTGAGCATTATGCTTCTGAAATTACAGGTTGTTGGTTGAAACCAAGTCAGTGTTGTTAAAGTCAATTCACAATGTTGGCAAAGTAAATAAAACAGGAAGTATAGTCAATAATTTTAGGGCAGCAACGAAATTATCATCTGAACACGAGGGGCAGTACAAAAAGCCAAAAAAACCAAAACTATGAAACTGAGAAGACCCCACCCCCCTTTTTGTTGTCCGTGATGTCATGGAGATTCCAAGATGGCCACCAAAACAAAAGGAATTGTCAACAAACATGAGAGCAATAAGAAAACACTATCGTTAAAATTATTTGGGGTTTCCGGTATTCCAAGAACTCAATAAATCATGGTAAAATGAAGTCAGCTACGGAAAATGAACACAATAAAAGTAAAACAGGTCAGTAGAGACCCAAGAGTCACTAAGAAAGCTGACGTTATGAGTATTAGAATGACAATTGTGGAAAACACATTGACTTTTGTCAAATGGGGTACAGAGCTGCATTTGGCCATTTTTGGGTCATTTTATCAGCTATTATTAGTGTATTAAAACAGTTTAACCTATTGATTAGACTCACAAAAGTGAGCTAAACTAGAAAGAAATTGGAACAATGGATTAGTTGTTTGCCCAAAACTATTTTTTATTTTTTTATTTTTTAGACATAATGACTTAATTCTCATAAAACTGTTTATCAAAGGCTCTTCTACATATACAAAAATTATCTGAGAGTTACTCTGCAGTCATAATATCCCTCCTTTCACAAAGTTTCAGGCTCTGAATGTTAGCAGGATGTCCACAGAATTTTTAAAGACTTTGTTTTCTTTAATGGTGATGGCAACTCTCCAAAACACAGGATTACATGACGGATGCTATCTCTCTATTTTAAAGTTTTTAAGTACATTAAAGCAAATACATTCTGACTTGAGGCTTGGTTACTGGAATTACACCATTTATGTACAGTACCTTTGGTCTGTACTGTATATAAAATTAAAAAGTCAGGGGATAATCAACAGGTATAAAAACCGTTTGATTGTAGGCATCATCATGTGTCCTTTTGTGCCTCAGAGCAAGCAAGAGGAAAACTTCCAGTAACATTTTGAATCCATTACAGTTGAGCCATGAACAGATGTCAAGCAAAGTACAGGAATGATTAAGTAATTCAGAGTAGCAGGTAGATTGTTTTCATTTCAGCAGAGGTGAAAAGAGCTCCTGCATGCTAAGCTTCCTTCCTAGAGGAACAATACTCTGTCTGTAAGAGTGTCAACAAGGTTTCTGGCTGAATTGAACACATGGCTTTTGTTAGGAGCCTGCCTCTGTGTGTGTGTGTGTGTGTTGTGTGCGTCTGTGTTCATTTAGATGCTACCTCCCTCTTACGCACATTCACTTAAATGGAAAAAAGGGGGGGACTGCTTCAAGTAAGTGGAAAAAATGTGATGGAAGTGATTTGGGGCCCTATCTAAAGCTTGGCCTGTGACTAACAGCTGAAGGTGACAGCTGATTTTCCTCTTATGCTACAGATACCTGCCAGATTTATTGTTAAGCTAAAAGATGGGATCAGCAGGCAGTGTTTGAATAATGGTTCTTATACCCAGTGGCTCGTTACCTGTTCACACACACTTTTATAAACCCACTCCAATCATTGTTTGATCTATTAGAGGCTCAGTGGTCTTTTAATAACATCTATGCTGTTCTTAGCCATTAGTCATTTTTTAAGACATAATTTCTGCAGAGTGGCAGTACATTATTAATTTGTTTCTGAGATGTAGTCTAAACCGTTGGTGTAGACTAGTAAGCCCGCCCCTATTTCCCATTATCCATCTGTCTATATGCTCTCCTGCTGGCTTACGGCCCTTGCAACCTCAGCCTAACAATACCGTTGCCACAAAAATGACGAGCAAAATCGGAGCTATCCAGCCGTACAGTTTTGATCCAGATGCCAGCTCAGACGAGGAAAATGAAGATATACGTGGATATCTATGCAAGTAGGTGTATCAGAATGGAGCAGAGCAGGGAGCTTGTGACCTGCTGATAGTTATTTTTATGCAACAACTACAAGCTATTTTAAACTGCTTTTTTTTGGTCTTCTCCTGATTTTACAACGATATGATTTAAAAAAAATGCTCAGAAATGCACTTTTAGGCTTAATTGTGATTGTGGATGCCCTCTATTATGAGAAAAATACCACAAGAACATGTTAAAAACACCAAATGCCCAACTTTTATTGGAGTGGGTCTTTAAAACACTCCTAGTCATCAGCATGGCATCAGGCTACATTTTCAGGGGGGATTTTCTCCATGGCAACTTCATCAACACTCATATAGACTGTCACCCTCAGAGTCAGCTCCAGGTGTTGGTCAGTGACCACAGTTATGTTGACTGTAAAGGAAACTTGTAGAACTAAATGGAATGAGTTAACATCCTGACCACAATGGACCCAAAGAAGGTTTGCTCAGCACACTATTGTGCTTTTAGTTCTCAGCATTGCCTTACAAGGACGCTTTGATGATTCTCTGTGCACTGTTGTAGAACAGATGTGTGAGTCAAACTGCACCGAGACACCAAAGACTGACAGACTTTGTTCTGTTCTTCTGTTGTCAAGTGAGGTGGAAGGTCCAGATCCAGATCCAGGTCTTTCCACAGAGATCCTGAGAAACTGAGAAGCAATGATGACTTTTATAACACTTTTACTCTAAAGCTCTCCTCAAACAATGATGAGCTGTTTCCTTCTCTTCATACTGCTGTGCCCATTTAACTTGCTCTGTCTTGTTTGCTTGGATTTCTGCGGTGTAGGAAAATGAGACAACAGGACCTTCGCCTGGGCTTTTTTTCATTTTCTTTCCCCTCTCCACCTTTGCAGGCTGTCTCTCACAGACACCCAAACACACACAACACAGTACCGGCTCTAAATCAGCCACAGCTTGATGTTTGGAGCGGGACTTGGGGAATTTGGCTGCTGGTTTTTCATGGAAAACTTTAATGGAGTAAGCAGTCTTGCTTTTAAAGCGTGATAGAGGGATGCGATTTTACACTGTTGGTCAAGCCAAGCATGTTCCGCTCTGTACAACATTTGTTCTACTGAGCAGATCCTGAATGGCTTTTCAGTATGGCAGGGAGGGTCAGGGAGAGGGGACGTACACAGAACCAGACCTCAACTACAAGGTCGAGTTACAAGCACCATGTCTCACCTTTCTGCCTCCGTCTTTCTGTCTATTCTCATTGTCAGATGTTCAATTTTTGTTTTCTTTTTTGTCTGTCTTTTACTCGTCTGTGCCTTTTCCTGCCAAAGGTTACGCTTTATGGTCTGGTATTGCAGGCAACATTCAAGTTTCCAGACCTGAAGTGCTGAGAAGAGTTATATCATTTTTGGCAGTTACATTTTTTATTCTTGCTCCTTGATTTTCAAAACATTTTGGTAAATTATTTTATGAAGATTTTATATCTGCAACTACCAATGGCTTCAATTTCCACTGTAAACCTTTTTTTTGTCACTTGATACAAGCAATTTTATTGTGGTTTTAGTTATTTTACCCAACTTTTCTAATAACCTCTATGATCAATGACTGCAATAAAGATGGAAAAAAGGAAAAGTCAAGTAATCCATGCCTTATTTAAAGTGCCACTTCAATGAAAATCATGTTTTTGGTGTTTTTAACATCTTTTTGTAGCATTTATCTCATAATGAAGGACATATATTAAGACAATTAAGCTGAAAACTGAATTTCTGAGTATTTCTTTATTTATTTTGTGGTGAATCAGAAGCAGAGGAAAAAGTGCAGTCCATCTTTTTTCATTCCCTTTCTGCCTATTTTTGCAGTGATTTAGTTGCTTGATAGCCAAAATGGTGGGCTAAAACTCTATGTACCCCATCTCTTTTACTGGTTATTAGTTGACACACGATAAGACAATTGAAGAGTTGAGGGTTTGACAGTAATCTGTCGCTCAAGAGATGATGCTTCTCTTTATGCACAATTTTAAGGGAAAGCATTTGTTAGGTTACCCACAACGTACCCAGTTCAGATGCTATAAACATAAAACCTTACCACAGAAAAATCTTTTTTTAATCACTTTGTGAGAACAGTTTTTTTATTTTTTTTTTTATTTTAAAGTTTTAAAGGGGAATTGCCTTTAGTGCAACAAGCTCCCAATGGCTATTTGGGGAACTGTACTTGATTTAAATTGCTTGTGTCTTTAATGTAGAAAGCAAAGGGATGCTGCTAGTGATAACTATTAAACTATTACTATTAATAATTTAACTAGAAAAAATTTCAGTTTAATGTACCTGATGTAACCATATTGCAGAAGCTGTACTTTTTTTTTTTTTTTTCAATTTTGTGATACCAACCTATGTCTTTGTCTTTTTTTTTTGGCTCATTACCTTTTTAACTTCCAAATAAGTTTTCTTCCTTTGTGATCCTTTTTCCACTGTGAGTAAATTAGATATTACAAATTCCTGTGTGGGATAAGTGTTTTTACACCCAGTCCAATGAAATCATGTCTTTAACATGTTCTTGGCATTCTTACCATGATGGAGGACATAAATAAAGAAAATTAGTTTTAAAAACTGGGTTTCTGAGTATTTCTTTATGGAAATCCTTGTGTATCAGGTGGAGACAGAAAAAATGGCGTTGAAAAAAGCTTGTAGCTGTGACGTATAGGTCCTACTGTTGTTGTGCCACAACCTCCCTCCTCCGCTCCCTTCCAGTGCATCCACTTTCAGACAAACAGATACATGTACGTCTTTGTTTTCCTCGTCTAAGCTGGTATCTGGCTCAAAACTGTAAAGCTGCATAGCTCCAATATTGCATTTTTGTTGCACCGGTATTGTTAGATTGGGGGTGTGAGGGGCTGTAAGCTAGAAGAAAAGGGTGTAAACCAAAGGATGATGGGAAGTCAGAGCAGGCTTACTCCCTGCCAGCGGTCCCGCCCATGAATCAAGGGGCAAATTTCTGATGGACTTCTGCCACTTTGCAGAAACTATGTCCTAGAACATGGCACCGCTTTTTTTTTTTTGGGCTAAAAATTGCATAATCATAATTTAAAGACCAACAGGAATGGTTTACCATGGATCAAAAGATGAATGGAATGGGACTTTAAATAAAATCCCAACTCAATATGGTTTAATTTATATATATTTTTTAGCAAAACTTGAAATGTAAGTTTTGAATATATCTGTAGCTTAACAAAACCCAAAAGAATTATATATTTTTAATGGCTTTCCAGTTTTTTGGCAGCCCATTTACCAAAAAAACAACAACAAATTGTTCATCATCATCCTGACAATAACATGCCTCAATTTTCTTTGCAATTCAAGTCACACAACAAGTCTTCTTCCTTAACAGCACTTCTGCCTGGAAGCTAACATGTTGTTGAAATTGTGGTTCAGACGGGGAAGAGGAACCTTTTTTCCACTACAGGGGTAGATTTCACCCAAATTGCCCATTTAGGTTCATGTTGTTTGTTTCATTTCTCCCTGCCCAACATGTGTGTAATGTTCTGTATATGCAGCCTATAGATGAAACCACATGATTACTGTATAATCCTCTGGCTCCATACTATGGGATTCTGGAAAGCTGGTAGTGGAAAGATTCAAGTATAGAATAATGATGGTGAATATTTATCCTTGTAGGTGTTGTCCACTGGTGGCAGATGGCGGAGGGTATATTTTCTGTGCTGTACAGTAACATTGTTGAGGTCTTATCCTATTTGAGCACATTCAGTTTTAAATGTATTTCGAGTAGCCAATAAGAAGATAACATGTCATCAGCAGACACAATGAAACACATGCTCTGCTTCCTTCAGGCTGTTTTTTTTGGCTCAGTGGGGGAGAAGGGTGTCTTGGGTGCTACCGGGAGTGGTGCTGCTGCTGTACATGATGTTTTTCTTTTTTTTTTTTTTTTTTAATTAAATACACATGCTCATTAAACAAGTGGCATTGTAAACACAGGCAGTTTGGTGGGAATGGCTGCTCTCATTAGTGAACTCATTATGGGCGAGATAAGGATCTAAGATGGTCCAGCTGAGGTTCAGAGGTTGTGGTTTTGCACTCCAAACCCATAGGAGGTTGTGTGTTTGTGTGTTCGGTTAGTAGACCGCACAGCACAGCTTGGGAACATCAGGCTCAACACATGTTCATTCTATAAGTAAGCCTGAAAAACGAAGGGGGGGGGGGGGGGGCGTATGTACATGTTTAAATGTGTTAACATGTTGGAAAGACATTAGATGACTACTTGGATGAAAAGAAAGATAGCCAGAATTAGGGTTTATATATGTTAAAGACTTACTCAGCTGAAAATTATGTTTTTACATGTTCATGTGGAATTTTTTTATGAGGGTCATCTTAAAGAAAATGAAGCTCAAAATCACAATTTTATGTGTTTCTTTATTCAAATCATTGTGAATCAGGAGCAGACAAAAAAAAGCAGTTGAAAGAGCTAGTAGTTGATGCATAGAAAATACACTGGGTGGGCCACAAGCTCCCTGCTCTGCTCCATTCTGATGCATCCAATTGTAGACAAATAGATCCATGTACATCTGTGTTTCCCTCATCTGAGCTAAAATCTGGCTCATAACTGGATAACGACTGGATAGCTCTATTGCTCGCCTCTTTTGTTGCACCGATAATGTCAAGTTGGGGTTGTGAGGGGCTTTAAGCTAGCAGGAGAGTGTGTAAACAGAGAGCTCTCAGTTATTGGTCATGGGAGGGGAGGGGAGGGGAGGGGGGTGCAGAGGCAAATTTCTCGTGAACTAATGCCGCTCTGCAGAAACTATTTTCAAGAAAACAACCGATTTTATTATTTTAGCCATAAACAGTGTAATTATAACCAAAAGACCACTGGCACACTTTTAAAAAAGATCAAAAAATGATTGGAGTTGGAGTTTAGGAAGGACAGATGGACTGATTTTTTTACTTATAGAGTAATTTGTCTTAAAGTACGATTTCATATGAAACACAGGCCTTTATGACTTTCTTTTTTCTTTTCACATTCTAGCACCTATGCAGAAGAAGATAGCTCAGACAAAAAGTACTTATAATTTCAAAAGTGAATAGTTGCCACCCAAAGTACCACTTTAGCAGTAGAGAGTTGTCAGGGGTGGAAAAACAACTCAAGTACTGAGTAACAGTTTAAACACAACATCTGATGTATTCTTTAGAAAGCATACATTAGACAGATCGAAAACATAAAATGCTGTTTCTTCTTTAAAAAAATGTAAAATATGAATGTCCAATCTTTTAGCTGACAGAAATCAGCTTCTATCTATTAGTTACAATCAACAATTCTGTCTGTTCTTTATTTGGTACTTTGGTCTGTTAGCTTCTTAATTTTTAACAATGAGCATTACCAAAAAGTAGACATAATGTAATTATTATCTTTTTTTTATATATATATATAATGTTTAGGCATTTATTAGGCCTGGAAAATTACTTTAGCTCAGGCAAAGTAATCTCCTGTAATATCATAAAAGTTTGGAAGCTGCAGTGTCTTCCTCTATTGGCAGTCTGGTGGTTTACAGAAACAAGTCGTGTTTTAGATCCGTTCTTTCGCTGTGGTTTAGAAAAACAGGACAGCAGGAGCCTTTCCAGTTATTGTACATCTGTTTTTACCCCTCTTATTTTCTTCAACATACTTTTTTGTCTCTCAAAATTTCTCTGTCTACTTACTTGCCTTCAGTAAATACATCTTCTCTAACACTAACATTTTTTGTTACAGGTTTGTATTGTGATGCAGAAGTCAGCTAAACAATTGGAAAGAACTGTCAGGTTGTCAGAGCGTCTGCTCTGAAAGAAGTAAAAGGGATCTGCTATCTGACTCAAATAGGAAGGCATTTATATCCTCAACATGCCATTGTTCTGGCACTGTTTCTGTGTGAACGCAGCCAGTGGAAACTCTTAATCTCTGACAAGATGGTAGATTGACTCCTTCACATGGCAGTGTTTTTCTGTCGGTGACTTGTGTTGTAGATGGCATTTTTGACTTTTGTTTTCCTCACATGTAAAGAACCATGCAAGTGTTTGTTTGAATTTTCTGCACTGCAATCTATATCTGCTGTCATATGTCGTTTGGTGTCCATAGTCTGATCAGGCTTTAACTCTGTTTCTGCAGGGACAGAAAGGTCACCCCGGTCCACCTGGACTCCCTGGAGAGCCTGTGAGTGTTTTCCACAAATTTATGGAAAATCTGTAAACTATTTTGAAAACAGAGCCCTCACAAAGTACGCACACTTTTTGTTAAGCTTGTAATTCATTCCACATGACACCCATTTTACTTAACTATCTCAAAATCCATCTTTCATTATCAATGTATACATATAAAGAACTTGGATCTGATGCATTGTCTTTGGCTCTTCTTTTGCGTTTCAAGGCACTTTTTGCCCGCTGTACTGATGTCATTCTCACTTCATTTGCTAAATCCTCGATCGTCATCTATGGCAAGGTTGTTTAACCCCTTTAGTCTGTGTGTGTGTACCAAGCATGCTTGCAGGGCAGCCAGATTAGATTAGTCTGCTATAGAGCACGGGTGAGGACAGACATCTGGCCGAAGCCCCGCACTGCAGTGGTGCTTCCCAGGATATCAGAAAGTGGTGCCAAAAAGAAAGAAAATAGAGAGACGAGAAACAGGAACAGGCCAACTAGGCCAATGGTGCTATACACTCATTACACTGCAGCTTTGGAGAAAGTTTCACTTTGTTTTAAATGTAGACCTGCTGTTTTTACTTATATAAAGTGCAGTACACTTTGGTAAATTACATCAACAATTTATTCCTTAAATATCAGATCAATTAACTTTTTTATTCACAGAGAGGAAGGGGGGGACAGTGGCAGTGATGTCCAGTCCAACACTATTTTAGATACCAAGCATCCAGCTCAGCATTTAGGGCTATTTTCAGTCAGGCTGGGTCTTACTTGTGCTTCTTTTAAAACAAGACCTTAGTCATTACTAAAAGAGTGAAACATTCAACTATGTTTTTCTTGCTCTGCTCCTGCAAAAGTGCTCTGAGAAAACAGAAAGATTCAGTCTGAGATTTTCTGCAGATCCTTGTTGAATGAAGCTGCCTGTTTTTACAGTAAATCCCCGTCGTCAAGGTGATGTCATCATTTAGGGAGCTCCCACACAGTTCATCATGAGGAGCAGCCTTTCGTCTCTCTCTGCATTGTGTCCTCCCATCCACAAACACCCCCCGGTTTCCCACAGAGTTGTAGCTAATGATGATCACGATGACCTTGAGCCTGCATCCCTGTAATACTAGCAACCAAGTATTAAGCATGAATGGTTGGCATGGTGGAAGCAAAGGCCACCTGGTTTGCGTAAAATCCTGATAACTCTTTCCTACAGCATTACATCACTAGCTCACTGTTGGCCAATCCGAGGTTTGCACTCGACTAAATTATTGTCCGTCTCTAACCGGCACCACTGTGTGCTATATTTATCCAGGACAGGGAGCAGAAGTGGTGCTGATTTCTGAGGTCAAGAGGGAATTTGTTGGATTGGATTCCACCAAATTTGGATGCTACCTTCTTGCGTGTGTGTGTCTTTAGTATGCTGTCCAAAAGTTAAACATATAAACATTACCTCTTAACAAGTACCAACTGTCTGTATGAGCTAATTTTTGAAACGTCTGAAAAAAAAGTAAACAGTTCTCTTCATTCTGATTTTATTTTCTTGGCAAATCCATGAAACTTCATACTTCACATGAAAGCTTGCATGACTATTTTGCATTGTCCTACTTATATATAATCACTGATAGAAAGTTAAAAAACTGTCCAAATTTTTTAATTTGATGTTTATTTTGTCATGGTAACAATTATGTATTAAGGATTTTTGAAGATTTTTTTGTTCTATTTTGTAAGATGAGTCTTTTTATTGTGAGGCTGAGATTAAAACAAGTCACTGACTACGTTTACATGCAATATTCTGATCTCAGTCCTAAAATTTCCCTAATAAAACATTGATATTTGAGCACACTTTTTCAGTTAGCCTGGGAGGAATGAGATGGAAATTTGGATAAGTCATGTGTGAAATGACAGTTTTCTTTGGAGCGATCTAAGCTCAGGGCTGCCAAACCCCGGTCCTCAAAAGCTACCACCACGTTTGTTAGCAAGCAATCTCCACCCTACTTGCTGATTCCTATCTGGATCAGCTTATTCCAGAGTTTGATTGACGGAACTCACCCTGTCTAGTATAGATTTTGAAAGGTTTTTGAAAGAACTTTATTGTATGTCTGTAGTTAGTGATTCTCTTTCGTTCAGCTGAAAGTCTGCTCACCCCATAACACTGGAGATATCATTAGCGACAACTAAATAACACAGGCTGTGTGAACTACTGTAACTCTTCGACAGTTTATGCCATCTATGTGAATGTTGATTCGGAGAAACGCGGCTTTTTATATCAGTTTTGCTCCATCATGCAGCACAAAGCCACTTTTCTCCACGACAGAATCAGCTGATTTATATTGACTGTGTAAACACTTCACTAGTATAAAGTGCTGCATATCAGTGCAAAGCTGCTTTTCAGGATCCGCTGGCATTATGCTAAATGGATAAATGGTTAAAGAGTTACGGTAGTTGAAAGTAAGTAAACACTGGTGCTAAGGTTTCAGTTTACAACTTTTGAGTAAACTTTATCACCATGAACTTTTATCTAAATCTCTTGTGGGGAATTTGCCCACTGTTGCCCTTTTGAATGAGTTTTGTTTATAAAATGTAAAAACATTAATAACATGACTGAACACAAAGCAAAATACACAGTGGTTGTTTTATTAGACTGAAAAACAGTCGTTGCAAAAAATGTGTCTTAACATCTTCCAGCAGTAAAGATGTCTTTTCTCAGACTATTCTAAGAAACACAAATAACTGAAAAGGTCAGATATAAAATAGCCCATTAACATAATTAACAACAATAATAACATTGTTTAAAACATACTCTTTATTCAGAGTATGGTATGTTTGTAAACAAAATGGAAATGACCATTTTTACCAGGGGTGTAATGACTCGGTTTAGCAAGGATTCATTTTGTATCATAATTTGTGTTTACCGATACAATTCATAGTTGATATTGATCTATTTTATATCCAATTCACTGACCTAAAATCGATCCATGACATCTTTGGCTGAAAACTTAACTAGTGTGACTCAGAGATAAATACCTGGGTACTAAACAGTGCAAGTGGAGTTTTCCAGATTGTATTTCTTGCAAGATAATCAAGCGTAAATTAAATATGTGTACTAACCAAGAACTAAAAAAGAATTAATGGCAAATCCGTTTACATTTTAGTTTAAATAAAGTTCAGCCCACTGTTGTTTTTCCACATTAAATTACCGGTAATACAAACGAAACTTCATTATAACATTGTACCACACTGTATGGTCACTTGCCTGTGCTAAATTTACATGTGAATTTTTATGTGTTTCATTTGAAAATTCATGTGTTTCCACACGTTGAACGTTTGATCATGTTTTGCCACCATCACAATCGTCTTGTCTGCTGTGATGGTAATTGGTCAATTTATAATCAAATAAACCTACCATGCCTCAATCCTAATAGTATTTTCCAATACTGACATAATCGATTTATTTCCGTTTGTAATTATTTTATTATTGTGTAGCTCAATTCAGTTAACTACTTGCCTTAGACAGATCAATCTGTTGGATCGTAGGAATATAAATCGATAATGTTACACCCTTAATTTTTACATATAGTCTGTCAATTCTTCTGGAATAACTTTACAGTTTATCTGATGATAATTTAGGATAACTTTTTAAACTGCACAAGTCCCAGAACGTCCACACTGGGGAACATTTATCCATTGGACACAGTTCATAGAGGACTCAATTTTCTGTGCTGATGAGATTTTTGTTCACCCTCCCCTTGCCCTCTCACTTGCCCTCTCACTTGCCCTCTCGCCTCTCTCACTTGCCCTTTTGCCCTTTTGCTGTCTGTCTTTCCTCCAGGGGGAGCAGGGGCCAGTTGGAAGCCCAGGTGCCAAAGGTTATCCTGGCAGGCAGGTGCAGTAAATCCTCTGCTGTGACTGGTACAGTTGTTGTCATGGCTTTAGTAAGGGTACAGAGCCAAGTAGAGTTAGGTTATGCAAAGCAGATGGCTTTTGGTACAAAACATTTTTTGCTGAAAGTCCTAAATAGATGACACAGGAAATGGAAAAGGAAGATAAAGAGCTATTCTAAAATCTGTAAATGGATTCAAGTTTTTGTTTTAGACACACAAATGCACAACAATACATCTAGGATGTATTTTGTCAGTTATGTGTTAAAATTGTCAGTTAATTCAATTTTTTGGATATCATGCCTTTTGCATGTTGAGTTTGAGTTGTAAACTTTAAATTATGTTTGTATTTCTTCAGAAAAACAAAATTTGATGTGATTATTTGTTTAACCTGAAAATGCTGTCTTTATTCTGTAGGGTTTACCAGGGCCTATAGGGCCAAGGGGGCCTAAAGGCGTCCGGGTAAGGAGACTGAACCATTCTTATATAAAATGGGGGGTCCTTTTTGTCTGATAAATTGACTAGCTAAATGGCAAGACTGTCTTGTCTGATGTCTTTCTTTGCTTTCCTTGTAATTGTAAATCCCTGTTAAAAACCAACAACCTGATGTTACATTGAGCATGTAAAAACACATTTACCTAAAAGCAATGTGCATCCATGCATGCATGCACAACAGCATATTCTACCTACATGCACCAACATTTGACCTCTTTTCATTTAAATATATTTGCATCCAGAGTGTACAACGATCAAAAGTAAGCAAAACTTAAAGTACCTTTATGTTGTGTTACAATGTTTAGGTACTTGCTAGAGGTCTGGATTGACAAGCTTCCAAATGTAAACCTACAGGCTTCAGGTGCACCAAGTCACGGACACAAACAGATTTTTATTTTGCTTTTCAATAAAGGTTCTTTATCAGCTCCCCTTGGCTGTTCCAAAGTCTCCCTGCCCCCGAAGGCTGGAATTTCCTGTTTAAGCTCCGTATGAGGCCCTGCTGTCTTAAAGAGGCGTTCTAGTCCCCTCACTCACTGAGCCACCTTTCCACATTCTCTGTGCTTCTACTTTTAGTTTATTTCATATTGTGTAAATGTAAACTTGCTGAACTCCCTGTCACCTATAACTTGGATCTTAACTGTTCCCCCAGAGTTCATCTGTTCTGCTTGTTTGTCCCTCTGTGTGTCTCTTCTGCACTGGCTGCCCCGGTTGTCTTCAGAGATCCCTGGCGTGAGGGTATGTGCCCTTGGACTACATCGTGGAAGCCAGCACCATGCAGTCCATGGGCATATACACTTGCCTCATGGTTTGGTTCTTCATGAAAGCCCACCCTATCCATGCTGGACCGCCGGCCAATGAAATGCAACCTTAAACTCAGTGGGAGTTGCTGTTGTCTCTGCTGCTTGTGTTGCATCTAAATCCTAACAGCAGCCTTCCTTTTCTCCCCTCTCTTGTCCTTCTCCTGCAGGGTTTCATTGGAATCCCTGGCCTTTTTGGTCTCCCTGGGCCTGATGGTGAAAAAGTGAGTTCCTCTTATTTGTGTATGGGCTCAATCACTGCCTTTAATATCTAGACCAATGTTCCCATGAGGTGAAAACATTGTCTTTAACCTCTGTTTCATTCAGCTGGCTCATAGTTGTGAAAAAGCAGGGCCAGCTGTTTGAGTGTTTCTGTGTAAAAGTGCGTGGGAGTGTTGATGACTCATGTGATAAAAGCCTCCTTAGAGCCTTTAAACGTCCTGAACTCAAGGCCTCATTCTTTTTCACAGTCAGCGATTAGCCTTCATATAACATGCTCCAGGGGGCTGCACCAGAGCAGAGGAGGGCGAATTGATACTGCCGCTTTACCCACAAGATAAACTTTAGTTTACTTTAAATACAAATTTGCCATATACCTACTCAGATATAACCTGAACAAATGTTAGACAAGTCCCATTAGCTTCTGTCTAATCTGGATGGAATTTGTGGAATGTGAAGCTTTTTGCTTTCATGTTTAAAAAAATGGGTTTTTGTTTAGATGTGGTTTTTGCTTGTCTTTTTGTTTTTCCTTCTGTAACCTTTGTCTTTTTTTTCTTTCTTCCCTCCTTTATTGAATCCCCTCTTTACCCCCCACGTCTGACTTTTTTTAGGGCATTCCTGGTGAACCAGGGAAGAGGGGCAAGATGGGTAGGCCGGTAAAGTTTTGTCTCAACATACTTTACAGATAATATTGTGTTTGTATGAACTATCTGAGAGGCTATTAAAGAGCCCATTATTGTGCATCTTTGTTTAGTTTTTGGATCAAGCCCTCAGTGGTTACTTTGTGAGTTACACCTGACTTTAATCCCTTTAATAGTGCTTCAATGAAAAGTAAATGTTCTGTGGGGATGATATGAGTATTATATATTATATGAGTATATGAACTAAAAGCAAAACTAAAATGTGTCAGGATTTATTATATGAAGTTTCACTGTAGAGGAACATTTTCCCATTAAAAAAAACTTCATAATATTTTAAAATAGTAATTAAAAAAAACAACAAAAACAATGTGATCATCACTTACAGGCCACTCCAATGGAAATTGTGTTTTTGGTGTTGTTAACATGCTCTTGTGGCATTTTTCCCATGACAGAGGACATTTATACAGAAAATTCAGATAAAAATTGTGTTTCTGATTATTTCTTGATTCCAATCATGGTGAATTAGGAGCTGACAAAAAATGCAGTTTGAAAAAGCTTGTAGTTTCACATAAACTGCATTCACCAGGCCACAAGCTCCCTGCTCTGTTCTATTCTGATGCATTCACCTGCAGGCAAATAGATCCATATACATATATACATATACATATATATAACTTCTGTCGCTCTGCAGGAACTATGTCCTAGAAAATGAACGTTTTTTAGATTTTGGCTACGAATGTCATTATCATAATAAAAAGACCACTGGGAACACTTTTGCAATAGATCAAAAGAGGATCAAAGTGGGACTTCATTGATACTGTAGAGATTTTTTTTGTCAAGTTAAAAGTCTTATTTGTCTTCTTAAAACAATTTAACTTTAACAGTACCCTAAATGATACACCAAATTCTAGATAAACATAGTTATCCTTTGAGCAAAATGATGTTTCTTTCCTGCAACAATCCTCTTCTTTCAGCTTGCTATTTTATAGATACTACAAAAAGTTTATGTAGGTGTATTACACCATTAACACATTTTTCTTTTGACAAAAGCCCACACTCCAGCGAAAGAAGAAATAAATTATGCTTTGCTGAAGATTTATAAGCGATTCTCTGCATTGTGCCATACTAACGGCCTCAGGTGCAGCTAAAGTTTTATAGGGTTTGCTTTTACGTCATTGTTTGAGTCACCTCAGTGTTTCCATGCATGTTGGAGGGATTGAACGTATCTGAGAAGGAGGCAACTAGCCAAATGTCTGGGTCTCCATTTCAACAGAATAAGGCAAGTAGTTTGAAGGAAAGCACTGATTCATCAGTGATATAGTGTTCAAAGTTACTGGAAAGAGTTTTAGAATGAGGGTGTAAGCCTGAAACGCACTGCTGAGATCATTTTGCAGCTGTTACTCATTAGGCTTTTCAATAAATAAAGCATGTATGCGTCAAACGTCAGGACAGATGCAAGCCAGAGTTTTGCTTAGTGTGAAGTTTTAGAAACAAAGCTAATACTATAATCTGAGAAATGTTAAAGACGTTGGCTGATTGTCTCTATTTGTGTGGCTTTTTTTGGAAATGTGATGTCTCACAGAGGAGAGATTGTACTCTGGGGCTGTGAGCCAACATATTTTTGCATGAAAAACAAACTTTTTTTCGGTTGTTTCACAGATCGTATAAATCTGAAAGTAGTCAGATGGTAGCGCTGTCATCAAATTTTATTGTCTCCTCTCCCATAGCAGATTCTGGATGATATACATCTGCAAAAACTCTACTTTCCAAAGCAGAAGGCTGTGTTTGCACATGCAGAACTCAATGTATGCATTTTGATACTGAGCAGCTTTGAAGTTAAAAGCTTGCACAGGTTATGTACGTTTGACTCCTTTAGGATCTGCTGCTTTATTGCTACTGCGTGGAAAATGGAGAGCAATGACACTTATCAGGATGTTGCCTCCGCACTATGATGGCGGAGAAAGAACAGGAGATTCGCATGAACGTGAGCCAGACATTTCATGACTATAACCATAGCACTTTTACTTTGTCTAGGAAGCACACAGACACACACTCTGTCATTTACCAAAGAGGGAAAGTTATGCCTGGAACAGTGGAGAGCTTAACAAGTTTCCAAAGTACTCTGCCAGCACTTCTTCGTTTCATTTGATTCCCCCCCCACACACACACTTTTCACATATATCTGGATTTGTTTGTTGTTTGGCAGTTGTTTTATCCATATAGCATGTGAAGTTAATGCTGAGAAACAGGACTTTCTGCCTAAATGTAAATACATTTTACATGATCCACTTTAGACCCGTATGACTCTCCTCTTGGCAAAGCTGCTTTTCCCACATTTGTCCTTGCTGTATTCCAGAGCAGAACAGCTGTCTGATTCAACTTTTGGGTCACGGTTCGTTGATTTTTGTGGCACTTGTGCTTGTTCTGTGGAGATAAAGTCAGGCCATGCAAACCACTGACCCTGCCTTTGATTTGTGGATTATAAACTAAGAATTAGGTATGAGGGAAAAAAAAAAAGGTTGGATATTTCACTTAATATTGCAGCATACTCTAAGATTGCAGAATGTTGGTGGCAAAAAGGCGTTCTTGAATTATAAAAATAAAACAAATGCTTACATTTATATCTAATTTAGGTCTTGGAAAATAAATATACATGCTGCTTATCTGAATCATCTCTGTTCCTTTCTTGACACAGCAGTAATTAGTGTTTTCAAACAATGCATTGAAACCAGAATAGCAGAGCTGCCCACTGTGACTGCTCCTGAATGGCCTCAGTTTAAACTAGCTTGGCTTGGGTACTTTTTGCAGTTGTGGTTTCTCTCCCGAGCCACCAGCTGTTAGAATACTTCAGATTAGTTTCCCATTTACTGCTAAATGGGCAGAATAATTATTTGGCTGGTGGGCTCGCTTGTTGCTTTTTCAGAGAGTACCCAGAAAAGTTGGCTGCTCGCGCATTACAGCAAATAGAACAAGTGTTTATGATAAAACTACAGTTCCTGCTATTTATAAATACATTTTAACTAGTTTACGTACAAGATTGTATCTGATTTTCTTAAATTAATATGATTGCTGCTTTAAGTGAAACACCTGCCATTTAAACAGCCAGGCCACATAATGACTTGTTACATTTAATCTTGCTTACTTGTGCTTCAGGACATAAAGTCGTACATTCAAAAATATGGTTTTTTTAAATTACTACATCATTTTTTCTACAAATATTACATGCTAAAAATAATTTGAGCCAAAATATTCCAAAAGTCAGCAATCTTGCAGCTATAGTAACTTTTAAATAGCACTTTATTTGTCATGGTCACTGGTACAATGAAATGTTAAAAAGTGCTCTTTGGTCAGTGTTCATACATTAAATAATAACTTACTGTGATCAATTTAGCATCTAAATAAACAATAAAAAATTACATAGAAATCATCATTTAAAACAGGAAACCAAAGAATTTGTCGCTTGATCAAAAGTGCATCAGCCCTTCAAAAAACAGGCTACACAAATACAAAGTTTTTGTATAATTATTTACAACCAGAAAAAAATAATTATAAAACAACCTTCTCTCTCAGCTAAAGGTATTATTTTATTTTATTTTCTTCTGAATCTACTGATCAATCAGCAAACATCACATGACCAACAGTAACCCTTACCTGATTGCTTTTAAAATAATTTATGCTGCAGCATTTATGCTTAGGACCTATGAAGCCTTTTCTTTGTATCAGAAGGTAAATTATTTTTTGTTATTTTGTGTGTGCACAAAAGAAAACAGTTTTTTTCATCTGTGCAGGTCACTGATAACCATTTATTTTTGTAAAAGCAAATTGTTTTGAGCAGCACAAACAATTGTTATTTAGTTTGTGTGTAGTTCTTTTTTGTCTCATGCCCACAAGATAAAAAAATATCACTTTTAAATATTTTCTTTAATTAATTTCAATTATAGATTTTGTCTCAACATGTTTAAACAAGGAATGTGAAAAACATCTGACCAAAATATTGATTAAAATACCAATAAGATGTACAATTTTAATGATACAACTCATAATTTTGGATCAACTTTTTTCTGCCTATTTATGTTGTGAGAAAAAGTATTCAGACTGTGCTATAAAACAAAAAACATAGTTATTTATTTTCTAAAATAAATAAAAGACAGGCAGAGGAAGTTTGTATGTTGCAGGTTTAGAACTGTAATATTTGTTTGAATATTGCAAGTTCACAGGTTAAATTCATTTCTGTCGCCCCCATGTGGCCAAAAACAAGAGTAATGAAGCAGAAACGGTTATTGGTACACAGCCAATCATAAAAGTTGTATTTGTTCTCAGGGCTTTCCAGGGGAGTCAGGAGAAAGAGGCCCACCTGGAGCAGATGGAGAGCCAGTAAGTCACACACTCAGTTACTTACACACTTAAATACATAACCAGACAACATGCTTACGCACACAAACTTAGAGCGGTGGTTAACTCCCACACAACCCCCCCTGGTATTTTAGCAGCACTGGTGTTAAAATCATGGAGCCGTTCAGCAGTTTACCCCTTTTTTCAGTTTTTTTTTAGAACCTACTCTGGACAAAATTTTGCTAAACAATTTAATACAATTTTTTGTCTTTATTAATATGTTTTAAAATTAGAAGAAACTCATGCTAGTATTCAGCAGACATCATCACCAAATCCATCCTTTTTCAAACCCTTTTTTATATACCTACATCACATGCTGTTCTCATTTCCAAAAATGCCATGTGATTTTCTGACTTGTCATTTTGAGTATTTGTTGCCGAGAAATGTTAGACAACATGCTCTCTAGCATTTTGCGTTCCATGTTAAAGACATCAAAAGGTTTTGGGGAGATATTGTTAACATTCTAAGATGTTAACCATTAATTTACAAGTAAAAAACGCCATTATTTAAAAAATAAAAAAAAAAAAAATATATATATATATATAACATGTTAGCCACCGTCTCTTCTTTATAACCTTTAATATAAAGTTGTTTTAATGATTTTATGAATGGGTAAACATTTTTGGAAAAATAAAAAGAATTTACCCACACCTCTTTATAACTTTTAAGGTTTCCTTCTTAATGATAAGGAAGTAAAAATATTTTATCATTCAGGCATTTAATATTTTTTTTGATACTCTACAGTAGAGTGCTGGGACTATGGCATCTAAAGAAAAGTAAATACAAAATGTTGTTTTTTTTCTTTTCAGGTTTAATGTATAGCTCTTTGGTGTATTAGAAAAGTGTCCAGCCTCAGACCAAGTCCCATTATCTGTCACACACCTTGGTGTGTGAAATTTGTTCTCCGCATTTGACCCACCACCCATCCCTTGGGGGAGCGGTGAGCTGCAGACACAGCCACGCTCGGGAATCATTTGGTGATTTAACCCCCCAATCCAACCCTTTAATGCTGAATGTCAAGCAAGGAGGCATTGGGTCCCATTTTTAGAGTCTTTGCTATGACTCTGCCTAGATTTGACCTCACAACCTTCCAGTCACAGGGTGGACACTCTACCACTGTGGATTCAGTTCCACGCCACTATTAGTTCTCTGACAATTGTCATCCATGATGTAAGAAAGTCCAAGTTGTCCTTTGTTCTGTTTTGTCATTTTATTTCAGTATTTTTCCTGTGATACAAATAGAAAACATTGTCATCATTAATATCATTATTACTTACCCTAGTTTCCCCCAATTCTTTTGAAACCTTACCAGTGCCTTTAGTTATAGAGATGGAATAAACCAGCATTTTTGAACAAGCCATGGTGTGATGATGGGTCCACATCCCCCGCCACCTTTACCCCAGGCACACACCCTTGCATGCACACAGCCCCTTCTCATAAGCTTCAGTGAACACTGAGCCACTTTTTAGAGCATGTTTGTTTAAAAAAAAGAGCCAGCAACCCACAAAACCTTCCGCTTTTCCTGCTCCCCTCATCTCACGTCATCTTTTCCCTCCTCTCTGGCTAGGGAAACATGGGACCCTTAGGTCCAAATGGAGTTCCTGGACTTATTGTGAGTAGCAATTTATTGGTTCAATGTGTTTTTGCAGTTTCAAAAAGCTATTTTTTCAATAGAAATCCTTTGAATTGGCACAGATCCTTCTGAAACACTGCAACGAATATTATTGTTCTCCTTACCCATTAACTGTTTACAGAGAAGAACTGCCCCCTGCCCACCCAGCACCTTAGCCTGCACTATTGCCCACCCTGACAGCCGCATAATTGTGTCTGATTATAATGTGTCACTGGTTTCTCTTGTCGCATTCCGCCCGCGGCCATCACTGCTACTCCTCTTGGTCTATTCTAGGCCACGGGTGGTGGCAGTAGGCCTGTAATCGCAGGACTGCTTGATTACAGCTCTGTGTTGTGTTCCATGTCCTTTACACCCATCTTTAATTGCCAGTATGATCTATACCAGCAACACTCCAATATTTGGGTAGACAAACATCCTTCCCAGGGGGATTCAGGGCTATAAAAGTCTAAATGAAAGCTGGTCACAGCAGGAAACTGCCAAAAGGGGAAACGTCTAGACAGCCATTCATTTACACAATACAGGACACAAAAGAGCTGATAAAGTTGTTTTTAGTTGCTGAAGATCTGTTTTGATTCAGCTTGCATTGATTTGGTGACAATTTTTCGGATTTTTATGCAATAAACCCAGAGGTTATGGAGTGCACCTATGCTATGTTTTATTTGTGTTTTTTCTGTCAGTATTTGCTTGAATATACTTTATCATCAAAAGTTCCTAATCTTTCTTTCTGGCGTTAGGGTGATATGGGACCTGTAGGAGAAATGGGCCTTCCTGGACCAGCTGGACTGAAAGTAATCCCATAAACACACAGATGGAAACTGTTCCCTCAACAGCCTTATCTTTTATTATCGTCATTGAAATGCCTTGTAATTGTGTTTGTTTGTTTTTTTTAGTTGGTTGGTTGGTTTTTGCATTTTCAGAGTTTCCAGACCTAGAAATTGTTTATGCAAGTCATGAAAAGCTAATGTGGACACAACTTTAATGAGTTATCATTAAGCTAAAGTTCAAGTTGTACTTTTTAACACGTTCATTGGTGCTTGTTACAGGGGGTTCCAGGAAATGCAGGAGAACCAGGACTGAAAGGTGATAAGGTGATCTGAATATTCCTGTTATTGGCCTGTGTTTTCAGCTGCATGTGATGGACATGTACCGCTTTGCATCCTACTCTTTCTTTGTCTTTTTAGTCTTTGAGCCTGTTACTGAATTATTAGGTTCCACCTTTAGTAATAGATACTTCTGATAGCTGTTTCATCTCATGGTAGAGACGTTTTCAACCCTCATCTGCTGATTTCATGGAATTTATTGAAACTGTTACTAATAACCACCCAAAATGCCTGACAGAGTTATATTAAACACATGAATAGGACACTACTAGATCTTTAAACATGTTTTATTAGCTAGTGCTTTTGCTTGAATATAATTCATCCATTCATCTATCTATCCAAATCGTACGTATATAACTTTTGACAGAGTTTCTGTAACACAAAGTATTCTCTATAAAAGGTCGCCACAAAGAGTGAGACCTCAGGATGTGCCCCCCAGGGGTTATGAAAACAGCAACCTAAGAAACTAGTTAAAAAACCACCGGTGTTGTTTAAAACTGTAAAACAAACAGTAAGAAACAAACCTGGTACAGTACGGTAATTTATAAATGTAGCTTTATAGAGTTGTATCATCTGCATAATGTTTTTTTTCTGTGAATCCTCGGGTAGCCAAGTAAAATCATGTATATGATTAAAAGGATGGGATCGAGAATAGAGCCTTGAGGCACCCTCCATGTCAATCTATTCTGTTTGGCTGAGCATTTATTCACCCATTTAATATAATGCTGAATCTATTAAGATAGTTTTAAACCAGGTAAATTTCATCCATCCATGCAGCTGAGCTAAACGAAAGGCGAACTTTAAACATATAAGCAAATCGAATTGTCCACAATGCCAAAATACAAAAAAAAAATTAAATTACTAAATTCTTAAAGTACCTACTAGTTGAAGTGCAGTAAAGCATGTGGTGTATTTAAATAGAGGGAGTGTGTTTGAGTGCCGTTTTGGAAGACAGATGAACACCACATGAAAAACTTGGCTCATACGATGAAATCAAACTCATTGTGTCAAGGCTCATGATGTACAAACTGTTAATTATTATTGTCTGTTGCAAAGACTAAATGTGACTGGCAGTGTAGAATGTTACTGTCTGCCCTAATGTTCTTCCATTTTTCCTTCTTTCCATCCAAATCTCATTCATCTTCCTGCGTGCAATCGGACCATTTTCTCTTACCCAGGGAGAAATTGGGATTCCTGGTGAGCAAGGGGAGATTGGCTTCAAAGGAGATAAGGTAAATCATCTCCTCTGCACAACTGAACATCACGATCAAGCATCTCCTAACTCCCAAATCTCTAATTTCATCAACCACTTCCTTGCTCACTGCCTCAAGTACTCAAATATACTATGTTACACTGCTGTATTTTTAAGCCAGATGTCTGTTGTTAAGCTCAAGAAAAATTCCAAATGTCAATTCTGACATTTGTTGAAGCAAGAACTAACCTATTATACATTAAAAAAAAAACTTAGTCTAAAGAGAACATGTATTTTCCTAGTGAAAAAAGAAGTCTGGCTTGTTTTTGCCCCTGCTCTTTTAAAGTTTCTCTTTTGATTTATATCTTCTTATTGGATAGGGTATCCAAGGACCTCCAGGATTAATAGGCGTTCGCGGGAAACCAGGGCCACAGGTGAGTGTTTTGTATTGAACCGTCTGTATTTAAGTAACCTAACCAGCTCTGGTCAATCCACACCTGGTGGTGTCCTGCTCCAATGTTTTTAATAAACTGAGGTTGTTGACTGTTATAGTATCTCAACATTGCAAAGAAACTTTTTTGAGTCACCAAAGATGGAATTTTAAAACTGTGCACACAATCAAGAAATTGGTAGATTCTTTTGCTGGGTTAAGAATAAAAGAAATTAAGGGTATAGTGACTTCTAGCGCTGGCTGTTAATGCATAGAGAAAATATAGTAAATGGTATATACTTACAGAATATAGCACTTTTCTACCTTGTTTCAAGGCCCAAAACGCTTTATGTCACACTCCCATTCACCCATACACGCACATATTCCCACACGGATGGCGGCTCTGCTGTCTTACACTGGCGCCAACCTGTAACCACCAGGAGTAATGTGGGGTCAGGTGTCTTGCCCAAGAACACTTTGACATTTGTGGGCAAGGCCGGAACCAAACCTGTGATATTCTGATCAGAAGTTGACCACTCTACTATGGCGCCAATCACGTGAAAATTAGAAACTTCTTGCAAACAAAGTCATCCTTTGTTTAGTCAAAAAACAATATTTACTTTGTTTAGTGAATATTTATGTAAAGTGGGGGTGGTATTATATGTTAAATTGTAAAAAATGCAGAAAATTCTTTCTTTGAGGTGATCTTTAAGGAACATTGAGATGTTTAGTTTACCTCAGCACCACAACAAATTACGGTAACTGCAACTACCTTATGGGTGTATTACTTTGGTGCACAAGTTTGGGGTCAAAATGCAACTCAACCGCCTCGGTTCTTTTCTTTTTATAAACACAACAAATAAATCATGTTTAATATTCTTTAATTTATGTACTTTTCTTTTATCTTTGTTTTTATTATTTGGGTTTTTCTTTTCAAAACAGGGAAAAGAAGGAGATAAAGGACCAGATGGGACACAGGGACCTCCAGGTCCTGAGGTTTGTATTTTAGTGTGACTTCCAATAGCTCACACTTTATAACACAGAATCTGTTGAAAACCTTTGTTTCACTTAATATAACAGGGTTTCCCTGGTGACATGGGACCACCAGGAGAGAACGGCCTTGAAGGACCAAAGGTAAGAAACATTTTATGGAACATAAACACGGCAACGGGGCTATGAGCTAAATGCTAACTATTGACTGTTTATGAGAACTAGACTGAGTGAGTGTGAGTTCTCCAACGAAATGAAGTCAATTTAGTTGCCATTTTGTCATGTGCAGACGTTGCTACGTTGGAACCAAAATTATCTCTAAGTTGTAAATGGTCCGAGTTGGTCTTAGTCATGGTTTCTATTGCAACCACTCTCACCAATCAGGAGTGAACTTGTTGGTAGTCCACACCCCTACCATTTTAAGGCGGGTCGGGCAAATCTGTCAATGAAACATTCGAACATTCAACATGATACCACATGCTTTTATTGAGGCATCTGATTGGCCAGTTTAAAACTTGAATAATTTGTACTACAGAAAAAATTTGAAAAAAATTAGGATTAGCAGGAACATGGAAGGTAGCAGAGCAAGAATGGTTATTCTGACAAATACAATAACTAAGTAAAAGCTGCTAATTTCTTACTAGAAGTCTATGGGATTTTGGCTTCTTGGAGCCAACGAGGAGGGAGGAGTCACTCAGTCCAGTTCCCATATACATCCAGTGGGAATGATGGGATTTGTTGTTTGGAGACCATCAATGTCCATTATCTCCCAAACTTCCATTATCTGTGCAGCAGTTCATCTTAAATAGCAAACTAAACTGCTTTTGTCAAAAGTTTTTCCTAGCTATAGAGTTGAGTATTTTTTGGTATTAACTTTGGTTCCTTTCATTGATCAAGGGAAAACCAGGAGACAGAGGTTTACCAGGGCCACGAGGGATCCCTGGCTTGGAGGTGAGAGTACCACACATCACAACACATTAGTATGACTTCTATTTTCAAAATTTCCCCGTGAACCTGGGGCATTTTGTCTCTAAGAGATAAATTATGTTTAGACAAATATCATTCGTTTCCAGGGAGATGAGGGTCCAGTTGGGCCAGCAGGACCACCAGGGCTAGAGGTGAGATTTTACCTGAACATGAAGAATCACAGGTGATCCATGTTGCTGAAGAAAATACATGAGGTTGTTGGTGGTTTGTAGACCTTTGAATTGGTCATGGTCTTCATTTCAACTATTTATTGAAGTATTGGTTTGGTTGAAAAGGCCTTTTTTAGGCTGCAAGCATTTTTTGTGTTTTTAAGACAAACAAGACAATGAAAAATGTATTTTGTACATCATAATAACTTTGTCTCGTCGAATTAAATCTTTTGTATAATGGATTGCAACCGGTAGCAATCCCTTTAGATAGATGTGTGGTTTTTCTGTCCCTAAAGTACATTCTTACCTCACATCTGATGACAGACAATCATGAAAAGAAAAGAAAATTATGTGAAATTTGACACAACTACAAATTTCATGCTTTTATTATTAGACGTCTGTTTCCTACCAATGGTAATTTCATAGCCAAACAGGAATTATACATCCCACAGTGTTTTTGCTGAATGGGGCTATAAAGTGACTCATTTTTATGGATTTTTCTTGGTTTTTGTTAAGGAAAACACACAAATAAAAGAGTTTGGTTTTCCCAAGGCTGTTAAAGCATTTCTCTTAGCATATTTTTCTGTCTACTCGAGGATTTACAGCCTGCAGTTTATGGTCTTCACCACCAGGGGGGGATAACAGACATTAACATGCAAATAATTTGAATAACAAAATATTTAGCTGGCATCAAGTGCTAAAAAATTGTAGAGAACCCTTTTATTAAGTATTAGATAAAATAGAATATAACTGCTGCTTTCAAACTAATAATTACCGTCCAAAATGGAGCTTGTGGTTCTTCCTCTTTAATCCTGCACTTCTATTTACTCGATTTCTTTCTCCACCATCCTCTGGCCTCTCTCATACCCTTTTTTGTCATCTGTCAAGAGAATGACTCCCCTATAGGAGCTGAAATTGATCTTTGGTCAGGTGTAACAAGGCCTCCTTGGTTTTTACATCAAGCCCCCTTTACCCTTCTCCTTTTTAGTATTCTAAATATCCACTTGTGTTAAATTTCACTCTGTTTTGGTCACAGCATATGCTTCTTTTGAAAATATCTATCTTTTCAAAGCGCTTTGGACATTTTTGAGGCAAAAGTCAGTTATAATCCTCATAACACTGAGGATTATGCAAACATTACAGCCTTTAATTTAAAGGCTTTTACAAGCCACAAAAATGTCTTGTCAGCATTACCCAAACATCCCTCTGCTTTTTAAAGTAAGTAACTGTGAGATTCTGATACTTTTACAAGACTCTTTTTTTAATGTTATCTAATGGGAAGCAGCTTCTACTCATTCACGAGGAACTCTCTATGCCACACTTAGATTTTAAATATGTCAGCTCATTTTTTGCAACTCATTGCTCTGAGATGTATTTATTTTTTTAGGGAAGAATGGGTAGAGAAGGATTTCCTGGAAAGGTTGGTCCAGAAGGAGTTAAGGTGAATAAAAAAAAAATCAATTAACAGTCCTATTCTATTTTTAGAACATATAAAACCACTGCATTAGTCACAGTACTTTTGCAACTGACGCAAAATGTATCACTGCAGGGGGAGCCTGGTGTTACAGGAAAACCTGGACCCATGGGAGAAAGAGTAAGAAACCCTTGACATTGCCACTTCCTGTATTGAATGACTCTGGTTTTTTCCCAAGCCATTCATCCAAGAATGTCTTTCCATCCATGCATCCAATGTTGAATTTCTGTGTTTCAGGGTTTGGAGGGTTTCATCGGACCTGTGGGAGAGGCTGGACTGGCAGGCGAGAAGGTAAAAAGGAAAAAAAAAATCTTCAAGCCTGTTTACCTTTAATGTTTTTCCAAGCTGGTTTTGAAGGATAAATCCCATCCATTTCAGGGGGATCGAGGTCAGATGGGCGTTCCCGGACCACCTGGAGAAAAGGGATCAACGGTAAGACTTGGTGGAAAATGAAAGAGTGGAAGGATTCTGGTTTTGTAAAGATCCGCAGTTAATCAATAAATATTTCTACTATAAAAAATATACTTGATTTTCTAGAGAGCTCTGCTTGTCCTTAGAGCCCACATAGGTAGTCATGTGTTTAAGTCATTAAAAAAAACCCACATGAACATGCTGCAAGTCAGGCGGTATGAAAGAAAAAGAGCCCTCTGAAGCTTCTTTTGGCTGTGTTTTAAGGCTTTGGAGAAAACGAAAGGACATTTTTACCATTCACATGTTAGATCAAATCGAGTCAGGAAATATAAAGTGAGCAATGTCCCAACAAGAAGTAAGGTAGTGGCTGGATTTATCAAATAGAGGATCCAGATGTTTGAGGATTGAATCCTGTTAGAGTAGCTCCGAAACGCTTCAAAGCTGTAATCATCTGCAGAATCCTTCTACACCCAGACAAATCCATCCTAAAATTACCAATATATGTTATTCCCTTGGGAATTTCTTGATATTGCACTTTAGATCAATTTGAGGTTGTTGTAGGGTTTAAGAACATCATCCGCTCGATTTCCTAACTCCGTGTTGTTTTAGCTGTGGTTTTTACACAGCAGGAGGCATCCGACTCTTTAAATGAAGGAGGAAGTCCTTCTAATGGCACACTTTCAGTGATTTACAGCCTCATGGTTTAGTCCCAACTGCAGAACATTATTTCTCTTTAATGCAATTAATATTTTCCTAAAACATGAAAGATATCCTTCTGTTTCACTTTTATTTGTGTCAATATTCAGCTGTTCTCAACCGTTATTGTTTATTTAGTGTTATTTATCTGACTATGTGAATTTGTTTTAATTGCTATCCTATTTTTTATGCACAGCTCGTTGACCCTCTATGGTGTTTTCAAAGAACTCTATATTAAAATTGGACTGATTTCTATAGAAATCAAAGTTTATCTCTATTAAACAGAGCAAGTGGGTCCTCCATTAGCCCTTTTCTATGTGACACAGACCAGCTAATGTAAATGAGGGCTTGGAGTGGGAAACAATATAGTCATCACTCTTCCAGAGGTTTCCTGCTGCTGGCTCACATCCAGCTGGATTTCTCTGAGGACTTCGCCACTCGCTCACAGTCAAAGATTCTAAGGAAGTTCTCTGTTGGCTCACTCCTTCTGTTACAAAACAGAAACAGACCATCTGGAAAAGACAACATCATACAAACTGTAAGGAGCTGACCAGCAGATATCCACGGCCGCTGACAGAAAACCCAAACTGCAGGCATCTAAGATTTATTTCTGTGGGTTCATGACATCAGAGGTGCCTACTGCGCTATAGGCTTACACATTAAAAGGATTTTATTGTACTCAGATGTTCTGGCTAGTATGAACAAAACACTCCTTCTTGCGCATTTATACTTTACAAATGACCCAGCCTGAAAATATGGTTCAGCAAATAAAAAAATTAAAAAAAATAGAGCAAAGCAGCCAAAAGTGGTATGTTTCCTGATACAGCGTCTGCTTCTTAAGCTGTCTCCAGGCTTTTCTTCTCCAGTTTTCCTGTTACGTTAAATGTGCTTTTCTTTCTGGACCACATTTCTGCAGTTGAATGCTTTACTGTTGCTGTACGTGCTTGTGTGTGGGAATGAAAGGCTGTATGTAGCCTTTAACAAATTTAGTGCAATTTAAAGTGAGTTATGTCTTTGTGTCAACACTTCCCTAATTGAGCACGGATTGGAAACTCAACTCTGCACAAGAATCCCTCCTGTTAAAGTAGGAGCTGCAGAATTCATGCTCTATGTTATCAAACTAAACAAAAACCCTGCCTAATATGATTTGTATTTCCAGGACTTTTCTCTTATTAGAGTTTGTCCCTTCTGTAATCCGTTTTTGTGTCAGTTATAATTAATTTGCTTGTGAATTTACAACAGGGTCACCCAGGAATTCCAGGTGAGACTGGACCTTCTGGACCACCTGGAAGACCAGTAAGTGACAACATTTTTGCCTGGTTCCCTTGGAGAAGCATAGCACGGTAGAGAAAACTGTCAAAGAATACTTCCTGCTGTTCCCTTTTCTGATATTTTTTTGAAGTAATGAAAACTGACAGGCTCCTGCTGGATTAGCATTACTCCCCTGCCAGTCAAAAACCCAACACCTATCTCCAATTAGAAGCTGCCACTGCTTTGCCTTCCCTCCCCTGTGCTGTGTCTTTACTCTGGCCACGCTTGGCAGAATCCAGGCCCGGCGTCGGTTCAAAGAGGGGGGCAGTAAGCCACCAAAACAAACATAAATATGGGGCTTTGGGGTTCAGCAGGACAGGATTCCTGAGTAGACCTTTTAATTGGTGTGAGTGACAGATCCAACAACAAACCCCACATTGTGTTCAGGAGGTCAGGCTGTCCCCCCGCCTGGGTCAATAGCCAGGGGGGCCTTGTAGTCTGTCAGTGCAAACCTTTGTTTTATCTCTCCTTCCTTTTTTTTCCCTGCTCCCTCTCTTTCCCTTTTTATCCCCTTTGTTTGTCAGGGCCCTCCTGGAGCGTCTGGCCCAGCCGGTACCAGAGGACCTAAAGGCCTGCGGGTACGTTCAGGGTTCAAACCAGCTATTTTTACAGCGTACTTTGGCATTGATGTTCTGGATCTCTGCAGGGGGAAAAAAAGAGATGTATGCTCACTATTGTTTTATCATGAAAGATTGAACAAAATGATGTGATGAAAAAGAGCTACGTCAATATATGGCTTCCATTGCTCACTAAGCTCATTTAAAGTCAAACAAAGTAAAGAACAAAACTTATATAATAGATCAATGATTGAGAATGAAAGGAGATCATTTCTAGGGATCTAACTCCACTTTTGTGTTCAAGTTGTTCAATTTTCTCTCGCCATTGTTGTTTACCACTTTACCTGTTAGCCACTTTGGTGATGATTAATCACTTATATTCCTGGAATATATGTCTAATATTGCCTTCCCTCTACAACTAAATGAATAACATGCTTAAATTGATACTGATGAATAGATGAAACTATTTTATTTTAGTTCCAAACTGCAAAGGTATATTACTCCATTGATTGGCAATCAAAATTTGCAATCATTGACAAAGAGTGCATTTTTTTCCAAACATTTTGGATTATCTGACCTATTTGTCATCACCACTGAAGAACATTTCAGTGATATTTTTGTGATGCTATTTTAGCCTGATAAACTGCAGAAATGCAATATTGGCAGTCGAAAGATTTGTTTAAAATTTGAGTTTGTCATGAAATCACTATTCAACAAAACAACTTCACTGTTTTTTAAAGACTCATTCCGATCATCTTTTGATCTATTGTAAAAGCGTTCCCAGTGATTATTCCCTTTTTAACCTAATTACATAAAAATAATTATTTATACATTTAAAGGACATAGTTTCAGCAGAGCAGCAGTAGTTCATTAGAAAGTCACCTCTCAGTTAAACCTTAAATAAGTCTTTTAGTAAAACCTAAAAGGCTTATTTAAGGCCTCCACTTAAAGTAACTCAAAAATATAGAATATATAGAAAAAAATAAATTACTGATAAGTCCCAAGTATTAAAATAAGTTTGACAATAACAAATAAAAAACAGTTACAATAAAATTCAATTAGATGCACTTGTAATGTTTTGAGTCAGTCTTGCTACATGTAATTTTCAAATATGGCATTACTTTGACATGTTTATCTTTTAAGTTGTTTTTTGCTTTGCTTTATTGCTTACGAGTTATTAACAAACATTGACCCTCTTTATCTAAAGCATTTATGGGAGCTGGATGCTATGTTATCTTAAACTGTGTTTTCAGTTAATGTTTATGTCAGGAGGAAATCTATTTTATACCTTATATTGATTCATTCAAGATAATAAACAAAGAAACAAAAAACTTAACTTAAAATTAATTTGTTTCAATTGTTCTGAATACGCTAAAAATAACCTGGTTATTCAACATGACTGACACGATTAACTGGAAAATTGGATTCCAAATACAACATGAACCTTTCTCGTAGATTTTTGCACTGAACGTCTCTTGTTTGTTAGCTATTTGGAGAAGAAGAAAAAAGCATGGAAACTTACTGCTGACAGAAATGCAGCATCTGTCTCCACTCACATGTGGAGTTGAGCATTTCTTTGTAACATTAAAAAAGGTTTTGGAATCAGAGAATGAATGTAAGAGACATCATATTGGCTTCAAACTATATGTAAGAACCTCAGCTGCTTCTGGTTTCTGTGTCTGGACTGTATTTACTTGTCACACAATTTTTTAATCGTGTTGGCTCAAACTTGAGAATATAAGGAATCTCCAGTCTAGTTGTACTCTGCATCTTATAACTCCAACACACAAATCTGTAGTAAATGTTTTCTAGAAAAAAGAACAATTTTCTCAAAAACATTTGAGCTGTTTGCCTAATTGGAAAAAGGGTTCCTATCCATTTATTGATGTGACTTGACATGATAAATGTATTATGTATTGACAGTTTTTCCATGTCAGCAATCACTGGGTGAAATATTTTCCCCAGACTTTGGGTAATCAAGTAATGTAAACACAGCTAGCATGTAGCAAGTACCCCAGACAGGAATGTTAATGAGCAATGCTCATCCAGCTCTACCTATAATAGGCTTATAGCACTTGAGTAGGTAGTGTTGGACCAAACTCCCACTGTGCACAGTCATCAATCACTCAAACAACAAAGTTTCCTTTGTGGCTCTGTCACTTTAGATTTGATTTTCTATCAAATTAATTCATTTCCATGAGAGAATCAGTTACAGTTTAATGCAAGAATGACGAAGTTGTCTGGTTTTTTTTTTTAATCAGAGAATAAGGATATGGTCGGCTTCATATGGAAGAGAAGTGCAAACAGGTGCAGGGCAAATGCATTGTTTTGGTTCACTGCCTGCCTCTCATTTATTATCACTCTACTCAAGTTTAACAGGCCTTTAACCACTTACAAATACCAATGTTTGACAGTCTGCCTGTTCTGCTGCTATGTTAAGCCTTGACATTTGACGCTAAATCTAGCATCAAAACCGGGGAAATCACCGATTGGTGGATGTGCTCTGAAGTACAGTTTACTGACATGGATCATGGAGTCAGTTGTTGTCTAAGTGAAGAATGATGCTGACATTCAACATACTGAGGCTGTATTACAGTGACCCCTGTTGGTGATGTGACAGCTGTCTTGTGTTTCAGGGAGCAAGAGGGCCTGATGGTCCAACAGGCGAGATGGGCTTAGAAGGCAAGAAGGTATATGTTGTCACTGAAATTGAGCTCATAAAGAAAATCAAAAATATCCTACACTTTATCTGTTATGAAGGGATAGGAAATGGAAAATGCGTGAAGTATTGTGCTTGGAGGGAAGGAAATCCAGGTTAAACCATTGCTTTAAATCACTGGCTTTCTCTCATCCCATTTTATCTGCAGGGTCCTGATGGTCCTCCAGGAAAAATTGGTTTCCCAGGATCACAGGTAAAGCCCTTGAGCATCTTCCCACTTTTCTTTTCCACTCATACTTTGTTGCTTATGTTCCTCAGGAGAGTCAATTTGATTTAGAAGTCATACAAGATTAAAGCAGTTACGAGCAGAGAATCAGGAACAGCATCATCATTTTAGAGGAAGAAAACCAGATTTAAAAGGTTTCCTCTGATTTCTGGTCAGATTTACACTTCTGCACTTCTGACATTTGAATTTTTTTCTTTTGCTTTGGGCTTTAAATAATGAGATTTATTAAAAGAGGTCTGTAGCTGCAATAAGGTGTTTAAACTTCTAAAAAGAATTTATTGCTAATGGTCTTTTTTTATGAAGCAAAAGGTTTATAAATTTTTAAAGTGGGAGTCTGTATAAGACCTGTATGAAAGTTGAAGAAGATTAACAAGGTGCAGCATGGCAGTTTGGGAGTTTAAGTAATTGCAAATACAAAAAAGGCGCATAGGTCACTTTAAAGCAGATAACATCAAAAAATGAGGCATAAAAACCTCAAACAATTTATATGTCACCCAGTTTTTTTTTTTTTATGCAAATGTCAGGGATCTAAATCTGATGAGCATTAAAGTCACTCATCTTCTCCTAATGTTTTACTTTGTCTCAAGGGAAAGATCGGAGAGCCAGGGGAAACTGGGCCTAAAGGATTTCCTGTAAGTTCCTCATCATTCTGCTGACATTGTTTAATGTTGGGTGCAGACCCTGAATGCGTGAGCAGAACATTAAAACTGAAAATATTAATTTATAAAAAAGGCTGTGGGGCACCAAGGACACATGGCTGCAGTTACACAACAAGCAGGGAAGAACTGCAAATAAAACAGTGCTTAACATTCACCTCCATTCAGGGATGATTAAAATATGCAAGGTTTCAAACATTTGCACGTGGGTTTAGGGGAAATTGGGGATAAACCTTAAGGGGGGAAAAAGGCTGGAAAAACTTGGTGGCAGAAGGTAAAGAAAGCTATTCAGTGCATCACCAAGGGGGCACAATCTAGAGCTTTCGTCTGCTGGTTCCACATTAGGACGATTGCAGAATCTTGTGTCATTATATCAGATAAAAAACCAAAGCCTAATCAAATATGGGAATTACAAACAGAGACTATTTGCTGTGACAACCCATTTAAAAGGAGCTGCCAAAAAGCTTAGGAAAGGTTTTGATTGGTCTATCCATTCCTGGATTTGGGGAAAAGCTTGCTGAACTCATGTAAAACCTCAACTGAGTCCCCTAACACTGAGATGTGGACACTGTTAGTGTTAGTGTCCCATCTTGTGACATGATGGGAACTTGTGACAAATATCCAGCAAACCTGGAGACAGATGGGAATTGGATCACAAGACCTTAAAGAAAATGGTCAAAACCGAGATCCATTCATAGAGATTTTAGATGCCATTTGTAGTGATAGAAAACTGTTAAGCTGTATAAAGTACAAAGCAGAGGATATAATCAGCTAAAACAAGATCCTACAAAATGTTCATTCTTGATAAAAGGTCAAGTCAATTTTCTACAAAGTAAGCCTAAAAATCTCAGAGCAGTGACTTCGATCGTGCAGCTGGATGAGTGTTAGATAAGGCCCCAGAAAAAGTCGTTTGAAACTTGTATGATTTTTTTTTTTACATGTGATGAGAATATGACATAAGAAGAAATTATAGTGAAAAGAATCAGACAAATCCTTCAGATTTGACTCTTTAAAACCTTTTTTTTTTTCTTTTGCTTCATTGCCTTTGGCCTCATTGGCGAATTGGATTCTTACATTATGTATACTTACATACTTATAAATACTGTTAAGCTGTTATCTGAACTCACTTTGTTTTTAGGGAGTTCAAGGACCTTCTGGACCACCAGGGGACAAGGGAATTGCAGGGGAGCAGGTAACTTAAGCAATGCCAAAATGTCTTCTTCTCTCTCTTTGAGTTTCAGGCATCCGTGAACCTCACTTTTATTATATCACCACCTTTAGGTTGTTTAAGACCCTTTTTTACCTTATGCAACTTAGCAGCTGATACACCAACACAATGGTTCTATTGAAAATCTTATTTAGATCACTGCTCATGCAACAGACCTCTGTTCTGCAGCTGCTGGGAAAAAAAAAACATAAAAAATAGAGTTTTCAAAATTAAATGGCTAATTTCAGAAGGCCCACATTCATAAACTATCAATAAATGATGGTAAATGTTGAATCTCTTTACTGTGGAACGTTTGCAGACCTTCTTGTGGTTTGGTTTTGTGAGTAATGACCCGAAATAGAGGCCTAGATAGTGTGTCAGTTTGGATTTAGATTGAACTCAGAATATTGAAGACAGGCCCTCAGAGCTTTATTTGTTTTTCTTTTTTATGGCAGAATGAATGCTGATTTGCACCTGTTTCCCATTAAATAAGAAGTGCATCTTTTGCCTAATCTCCCATGATGCTCGCTCCATGTGCTGCATAGCTGCTTCCACTAACAGACAAAGCTCTTTTGTTGCATACGGCCATGAACGTTTAACCATCAGTGCAAACAAAGGGCCACAAAGGTTGTGTCATGTAAATAATTTCTAATGTTTTGATGGAAAGTATGTCATAATGCAACCAAACCCATAGGCATAAATAAGTTCTCCTAGTGAAGCATTAGTTATTCTAAAGCTCCGTTAGTTACTGCTGTCAAAGTCAAACTGTGCAGATGGCTTTTTTGATTTATCTGACACTGGCGAAGCTGCAATAAACATTGCAAAAGATTTCATACTTTCTGTACGTATGACATCTGATTGACTGGGTTTATGACATGATTGTAATTTGGGTTCTCCTCCTCAGGGACCACCGGGGCCACCTGGGACTGTAGGACCGTTGGGGGAAATTGGCCAAATGGTGAGCACCATTTCAAACCAACACAAACAACAGCAAGCTTAAGACTAAACGCTCAAATATGCCACATCTGTTGTTCAGATTGTGCATAAAGTGCAATAACGCTCAATGATTTTAATAAACTGTCCTCAGGCTGATGAAGATTATCATCGTCATTTTTTCTGACTTTTACATGACTGTACAGAATGGAACGCATCCTTGACACAGTGTTTATATCTACTGCCAAAGAGTGATCAGATGTAATGGTTTTTTATTAAAGAAATTCATTCCCCCTCCCTGTTTTGTCTTTGTAAGGGTCCTCCAGGCAAACTGGGAGAACCAGGCCTGCCAGGCGAGCTTGGGGAAAAGGTGATTAGAAAACTGCAGATGTTTTCATTACAAGTAAAAATGATGTTTCAGGTTTTCTTTCAATTCATTTGATGCTTTTCTGCATGTCAGGGAGCTATCGGACCTGCAGGAAACATTGGAGAACAAGGGCTGATTGGACAAAGAGTATGTTTGAGTTTAACTATAAAATGTTGCCTTCTGTCACAAGTAAAAGTCTGTTAACTTAATGCACACTGGATATATTTGTACAGGGAGAACCCGGCTTAGAAGGAGATCCTGGGCCAGCTGGTCCTGATGGACCTAAGGTGTTTTACAAAATCTCTGATGCTACATTGTTTTCAAAAATGTGAAGGTATCTGAAGCATATATAATAAGCAGATTGTCTTTTGTCTAATATCAGGGTGAAAAGGGTGATATGGGTCAAGAGGGCAACAAAGGCGCCAAAGGTGAAACTGGACTGAAGGGGAAGGAAGGTCCATCCGGAAGTCCTGGGCTAACAGGCGTCAGGGTATGTCCTGCTGTCTATTTGCATTGTAAATAATTAGTTTCTGAAATCTCAATTTAAATTGTTCATGTTTGGGGTTTTTTTCTCCTCTGTAGGGTCCAGAAGGAAAGCCGGGCAAAATTGGGGAAAGAGGCAAACTAGGTCTGAAGGTACCAAAGTCAGATTACGCTTTTATGACCACAAATACCTTTTGAAAATCACATAACTAAAGATTTTTTTTTTAAAGTTGTGCATTAATTTGCAATTTTGTGTTTAGGGGGCAAAAGGTCATATTGGTCACCTTGGAGAGACTGGACCAGTTGGAAAAATGGGACTGCCTGGTACTGTTGGGCCTAAGGGGTCTAGAGGAACTATTGGACATGCGGTAATGACAGTCAAAATCACTTTGAGTGAAAGACTGTAATAAACACTGTAGATAATAAATAGCTTGAATGACAGAGTAATGTGGCTTCATTTAGGGAGCCCCTGGTCGAATGGGTCAGCAAGGGGAACCGGGTCTTCCAGGCTACCAGGTGAGGTGACTTAGATGAAACTCTGGAAAAAATGCCTTAATCACAACTGCCCTTACGGTTGTATGCAGGCTGTCTGCGGTCAAAAAATGGGCAAACCTTTACAGAGCAGGTGTATAGGTGGCCCACACAAAATTTTAAGATTGCAGAATGCTGAGATTGGTGAGAGCGCAGACTAAAAAAGGTTCATGCACATTTCTTTCATACAAGTATGCTGCAGGCGCCAAGTCGTAACAAACACTTATGCAATATGTAAGGGTAAACAAGGGTGAATTAGGTGAGATGCAGGCACATCGTTCAGATCTTTCATTTTTTTGCAGCTTGACGGTAATAAATGAGGAAATTAGACAATCACAGAATGGTTTATAGGCTATACAGGTACTTATGTATTACCTGCACACCTGTGCATGCAGCATTTGAGCGTGGTCAGTGAGGGGCCAGTACGTGCACCTCAGCATGACTAGAGTGTGGCTTAAGAGCACCATACAACAACATCACTGCTACATCATCCCATTATCCTTACTACTTCACGATGCACAAACCACACTCAATGGTATGTTCCGATTTTATGACTTCCCTTAACGTGGCAGCACAGACCACAAGAGAACTGCAAGACACATCTGCAAACCTTTTGGATGCGGTCACACCTGTCTACGGCATTTCATGGGCCCAGAAACCCCAAAAACCTGCAACACCTGTACGGGTCAACCTCCAGTACTGGTGCATGTGACTAAGGCACATGAAGATGAATATAAAAAGTTCCTTTTGTGGCTGAAAATGTTGCACACCATGAGTTCTGGTTGTCTTTCACAACAGGGCCATCAAGGACCTTTAGGGCCAATGGGACGCCCAGGACCAAAAGGTGAAAAGGTACATTTCTTTCTCTTTATGCGCAGCATAGATCCGGTTCTCAATTTTATTCATCTGAATTCAGACTTTTAGACTGATCTTAGATCCAAACAAATGTGTCTTATCTTGAAGCTTGAAGTGTGAAAAATTTGCCTCTCATTGAAACTTCAAAAATACTTTTGCCTAAGTTTTCTGGTTTATATCTCAAGGGGGAGCAGGGGGATGATGGGAAGCAAGAGGGTCCTCCTGGTCCTCCAGGTGACACAGTAAGTTGACCCCAAATTTATTTTATTCTCTCAGTTGTCAAAATTATTTGGATGTTTTTAAGGGAAATTACTAGAGATTTTAGCTAATTGGACTTACTGGATATTTGTCCTTGTTCGTCAGGGACCTCCAGGGGACAGAGGAGAAAGAGGGGAATCAGGAGACCCAGGTTACAAAGTAAGTCTCAGTATCCCAAACAAAATGAAAACCAAGAATGTTTTGTTTATGTGTCAATTTATTAACTTGTCTTTCTAATTAGGGTCAAATTGGTGTGGATGGAGAGCGAGGCAGACCTGGAGCTCCCGGAGCACCAGTGAGTGTCAAAACATGGGGTCAAAAAACTGTTTTCTAACTGTGCTTGAATTAACAAAACTGCATCATTTTAGGGTCACTCTGGACCACGAGGGCAGAAGGGACCCAAAGGGGCTAAGGGAGATCAAGTAAGTGCAAAAACAAAGGCAGGTTGTTTTACTGTCCTTGCTTGTTTGAACAACTTAAGTTTTCCCACACCAAAATATACCTGCAGTAATGACAAATGTTGGGATTTACACTGATAGCAGTCAGTTAACACAAAGCACAAGAATGTGCCCCACTCTATGGAAGTTTAATTCACCCAGAATTTAGACCTTCGGTTTAGTTTTGATTGATTAAAGGAAGGGGCAGAAGGGTGTGTTTCTGCAAAATTCTAATTCTACTACAGAGCTACAGATATTGTTTGTTCTGAACGATCTAATGGCTGGTATGTTAACTATGGCTTTTCTATTTTAAGGTGAAAAGTACTGATAAAATGTGCTTAAAGTCTTTCACTGAATTGAATTTACTCTTCGTCCAGGGTCAGAAAGGCAAAAAGGGTCAGCTTGGACAAAAAGGAGCCAGAGGAATAGAGGTAAGCCGTGGATTTACTTTTACATAGACTTTTCCAAATACGTGAAATTTAAGAAAAATTTCATT
Source organism: Oryzias curvinotus (assembly GCA_023969325.1). Classification (NCBI taxonomy): domain Eukaryota; kingdom Metazoa; phylum Chordata; class Actinopteri; order Beloniformes; family Adrianichthyidae; genus Oryzias; species Oryzias curvinotus. The sequence goes on from CM043717.1 coordinate 23,243,195, forward strand.
TAAAATTGTTTTGTCCTTTTTCTTCGATTCAAATAAAATTAAAATAAAGCATAAAAGTTGCATACTAAGTTCGCTGCTGTTTCCAGGGTCGAGGGGGTCTAGCCGGTCCCAGAGGGGTGGTTGGCCCAGAGGGCCAGGAAGGTGTGCCTGGGCCAGATGGTCTCCCTGGAAAAGATGGCAGTAAAGGCATGCCGGTAAGACTTTTTCAACATTATCTTATTTTTGTTTGCTGATTTGGTTTCTGTCTGTTCAGGTTCAGAGATTAATTAGAACACATGTAATTGTGTTGGTAAAATGGTAAACTAAACTTGAAGATCTTCCCGTGAGCCCTGCTTCTTTTGCAGCTAACCCAGATTCAGTAATTACTGATTAGCTGGATTGAGTGATCCCAGTGTCTGACTGACTGAACACTGATGCAGGTGACAGTAATCACAGGGTTAGCTGCAAAACAAACGGATCAGTAGCTCACAAGAAACAGGGTTAACAAAGAGATCCTTATGACCTTCAACTTAACTTTTTTTCTCCTAATCTTGTCCATCAATATCACAACCAGAAACTGGCTTTATTAGTGTTGCCATTATACTGCTCAATGGAAGCAATAGAAGTTAACTTCCTGCACAAAGTGACTGGGATGGCTTTTTGGTAAGGGTTTTTGAGTATGTTCAACTGGGACACTATGGCATGCTAGACCATGAGGATGCTAGAGACATTGCATCTCTTAGTTAGCTTGGAAATGCCTTTAATCCTACTTGAAGGACTGAAACAGTCTCCTACCACAACACCCCAAATTAAAAAATGCTGCAATCCTTTTGTGGAGGGTCCACTTATTTTATCTGTATGAATTTAGGGCGAGCATGGTGACGACGGGGAGCCAGGTCTTCCTGGTAAAGCTGGTGAACGTGGTAAACCAGGTGTTCCAGGACTTCCAGGAGATCAAGGGGGCATTGGACCAAAGGTAAGAAAACTTCTACATGCGTGATGTGAAACTATAATGAACTGTTCTAAAAGATTTCTTATAAATTATTTCCACCTATTAATTTTCTTTTTTTTTGCATATGTAATTTGAGACATGTGCCAACTCTTTATACATACTCATATAAAGCTCAGTCTGGAGCATCAGGAGGTGATAATTAAAATCAGAAACTCAATCTTGTTGTTTTTCTGTATCTCTATCCACCCAGGGTGAGCAGGGCCTTCAAGGACAGAGTGGACCACCAGGAAAAAAAGGTTTTAAAGGTGGTACGGGAATTCAAGGGCCAAAGGGAGACAGAGGACCCAAAGGACAACCAGTGTGTATTACAGCCATACATGTTGAACGTAGAACACAAACAAATTTAAGATGACCTGTTCACTAATGTGCACCATTTCATATTTTTTCTAACTCCTAATTCATTTCTTGTTAGGGTGATACAGGGGCTCCAGGTTTTCCAGGAATTTTAGGTGTTTTTGGGCCAAAGGTATGCTCGTCACTAAATATATTGACCTAAAAAAGTATACCCTAAACATTTATAGCGCTGTCAAAATGTGTGTTGAAAAAAGAGGGTTTAAAACTCAACCAACTTTTGTTAAAACATAGTTAAAATGAGCTTTTTTTTTACTAAGAGCACAGAACTTTAACCCAAAAATGGGTATGATGGTTGGAATCCTTGTCTTCCATAAGCATTTAGTTAACATCACAGAATTCTAGATTAGGCGCAGAAATTTTGTGTCGTGTTCTTAGTTTTTGGCGGTATTATAGATGTAAAATAAGTGTTAGTATTGATTTATCTTTTCTGCATTGCTGCTTTTTCCAGGGGCCCCCAGGAGACTTTGGCCCAAAGGGCATACGAGGACCAAAGGGGCCACTAGGGGCACCAGTGAGTGGACTAAACTGTGGATATTTTTCTGTTGAAAACATCCAGAAATGCCTGATTTCAATACTCATCTGTTTGTTTCCTCTCATCAGGGCAGAGTGGGAGTTGTTGGCCCAGTGGGAATAATCGGTCCCAGTGGAAGCACTGTGTGTATTAAAAACTGAACTATTTCTGTTCTCCTCAAGTTTGTTCTTCACCATTTAACTAAACTTTTCCTCCTTTCGCAGGGTCCTCGAGGACAGAAGGGCAGCTCAGGGGAAATTGTTAGTGTTCTCACGTTTCCTGTTCTTTTACACCATGATTAAAATGTGACATGTGTGATAAAACATCCAAAAAAACAGGCAATATTAAGTCTAAATGTTTTTATTTTTTCCTTTCTGAACAGGGATTTCAAGGTCCACGGGTATGTGTATTTTGAAGTGTTGTCATTTCTGTGTGCATGTATGCATAACTGACGGAAAGAACTGAAGCTTAAACTGTCTGTGTGTGTTTTTTTTCTACATTAGGGAGCCCCTGGGCTTCGCGGACCCCCAGGACCTCCTGTACGTTACATGTTTTAATCCTTGTTGGTTTAATTAAAAGTTCTCTTCAGGATTCCCAGTTTCAAATAAGTACTTTGTTTCTTTTCAGGGCCCCCCAGCTGTTCCTCTGTCATTTGTAAGTAATGTTCACTGATTTCATAACATAAATTATACTTTAGTGAAATAAAAAAATGCCAAGAAATATTAAAAGGAGCTTAATGTTTGTGAAAAAAAATGTTTTTCGTTGCTTCAGAAAGAAGATGGTGTCTTGTTTGTGGATACACCCACCCCCCTCAGGACTGAGGTTTGTGTGGTGTGACATGCTCATGTATAATTTGCCTCTGCATTGCCCCTCAGTGTTTATTTTATTTTGTTTTATTTGGCCATTAGAATAAGCCGTTAATGGATCTGCCTATGCTGGACCAGGGAGCAGAGATCTTTAAGACCCTCCACTACCTCAGTAACCTGATCCAGACCCTGAAAAACCCACTGGGCACTCGGGACAACCCCGCCCGCATCTGCAGGGACCTGTACAGCTGTGAACAGAAGTTAAATGATGGTATGTGTGGATTCATTGTGTGCTACATACCAACAGTTTATTTATTGTTATATTTAGTACTGCAAATGTGTCTTCAGGCACTTATTGGATTGATCCCAACCTGGGATGTTCGTCCGATACCATAGAGGTCTCATGCAACTTTACTGGAGGCGGACAAACTTGCATCAAACCAGTTACAGCTTCCAAGGTACACGAGACACAACTAGGGCTTCTGTGTCTCTGCGCAAACAAAACAAGTAGCTAATCATTCATTTCTCTGCAGCCAACAGTTACTGTTGGTCGGGTCCAGATGAACTTCCTGCACCTGCTGAGCTCAGAGGCTGTTCAGCATATCATCATCCACTGCCTGAATGTCTCAGTTTGGAGGTCAGCGGAAGATCTACTTCTTGTCCAGGAGTCTGTGAGGTTTAAGGCATGGACAGGGGAGGTTTTTGAAGTGGGAGGAGAGCTTGAGCCAGATGTTCTGGAGGATTCCTGCTGGGTAGGAATGAGATACCGACCTAATGTTTTAATTTTTAGTCGATGTTAGCGATAGACCACTGGTCATGTATGTGTTTTGGACTTACAGATAAAAGATGGACGCTGGCACCAGACCCATTTTGTGTTCCACTCCCTGGATCCCACCTTGCTTCCTGTGGTTGACATCTACAGCCTTCCAAAAACGACTCCAGGCTCACATTACCATCTAGAAGTAGGTCCCGTTTGCTTCCTGTGAGAAGCAGTTTAACTCCTGTGAGCATGGAGGGATGGACTTCCACCCCTGCAGGACGCGTTTGTGCTGGCTTGGAGACCAACAACGGTCTTCAAATCTGTCCAAGAAAAAGGCAACACCCCCCCCACACACACAACAAAAATCCCACTCGACTGCAGAAACAGAGAGAAAGAAACAATGGGAAACTGGGGGGTTTCGGGTGCCATTGAGGAGTTCTTGCACTATAACGGCTTCTCTGTACGGCAAAAACTTCTTCAAGCCTTTCAAGGAGGATCTCCACATGGATGCCTGCTTGGAGAAAGAAGGCCACACAATGTCTCTAGAACATTAGTAAGTCAAAAGAGACAAAAGGCCAAGTTCAAAAGTGAACTGTTAAGATAACTTATTTTTAGTATCTGTACACAGTCTATTTACTGTGTGTGCATTTTGGAAAAAAACATAATTCAAACATGTCAGAAAAAGAAGGACAGTAGAAATTGGATTGATGTAAATGTAACAAACATAAAGGGATATGTGTGTCTGTTATTTGACTTTTTTTTTAATCTTTTGTAAAGTAATAAACTAAGTGCAATGGAAAATGGAACAATAATTCTATATTTGGAAAATGTATAAACGGTACCGCTTTATCTGTCTGTGGTACTCTGTTCTCAATTATCACTTTGAGGTGAAATAATGCATTTGGAGCAGAAGCTTCAAACGCTAGATTTCCTCCTGGAAGTAGGGAAACGGGCATCGCGGCGTCAGCTCTCAATTAAAAGCCACAAACCAAAGTTTGTAATATGTCCAGATAGGGCAAGAAAATGTTTTCTGTACTTTCTGCAGAGGTGGTTACTCAGACATTATTGAACCAGATGCCACTGATGATCAGGATATAAAAAAGCAATGATTAGATGTCTGAGAGGAAGACGAGTATAGAGCTCAGGTTCTCGGTAGTGTTTTACTTAGTCTTCTCTAACTGTGGAGTGTGATCGTTTCTTGCTTTTTGGTTTATGATTTAAAAAAGGTGTTATTATGAAATCAAAACACTACTTACAGCCGATACAGGTACAGGCAATCCTAGGTGGAGAACTGAGCCACGGAAGGGAGGAGAGTGGGTACAGGAATAAAAAAAAAAAACCTCCATCTTTCATCAGATCCTCCCCCAGTGCATGGTGCTAAGTCAATAACTTAAGGTGCTAACTGTAGTGCTGTTAATACACCACTTGCAAAAGTTTTTGAGTGCTGTTAATGCATGCTTGTTTAAAGAAATTTTAAAAAAAAATCTTTTAAAATGTTGAGTTGTAATATCTGAAAGTCTCGAGGTTGTCAATCATCTGTTTATGGATGTTTATTCTGAGTGAAATTTATCTACAAAAATCTAAAATAACATTTTAAAAGAAGAGATTTTTGCATTTTGATCCAGCATTAATCACAGGGTTTAAAGTATTTTTAAGGATATTTTTTCTGTACAAATCCCCCCTCAGCTGTATTTAATATTTTTTAGAGAGTAGTTTATATTAAATTAAATATTTCTTACTTGTAGTTGACACAAGTGTATATAATTGTGTAAACCTTGCTGTATACAGTGGATCCCCTCTTGCTAATTTAATGTTATTTAATGTTGTGGTTATTGACAGAGGAAATTGATGTCGGTTGAAGCAAATCTATTCTTTTCTGACTATTTTATATATCAGTTATCCCAACTGGTCTTGGAGTTTTAAGATTTTTTATGTGTAAATTTGGGGCTCCAGAGTCAAAGAACAATTTCCAATGTTAATTCTTTTATTTTTTTTTTATTGTTATTTTTGTTGTTTTCCTATATGATAATCAACCATGTACTGTATCAGGACTGTGCTATGCTATAACGCATGATTTAAAAGAATTATGCAAAGTATGTGAAATATGTTTCTATTGTAAATCTGTTCTTAACATAAAAATGAGCTAAGAATACCTCACGATTTCACACAAAACTTGGAGCAAAGATGTTCTATTTTCTACTACTTTTTTTTTTAATTCAAGCCTGTTTGGAAATTTCCGCCAACTGCAGCAAATCATCAAACTCTGGAAAAAAAAACAAATTCTGGTCATTTTATTTTAATCTGTTTTACTCTTTAGTCTTTGTTCAGTGTACAATTGTTCAATAAAAATTCTCAATGGGGTGTGGTTTGGTACTTTTTAACTTTTTGGGCAATGCAATATTGATGAATGAAGTAATAGTGAACGATCTGGTCCTGAGGTAATCTAGAGTGGCAGATGATGCAGAATCATTCATAGAAGTGACTGTAAGTTGATGATGTTGCCGTCACCCAAAGAAGCAGAGAAGAGTGCTCTTCTGGATGAATACCCAGCAAGAAGTTGGTTTTGGGTTACAAGGCTTAGTAGCTCCTAGAAAAGATTTCTTGCATCTGTTTTAATTGATGTGACTAGAATTGATAAGGATTTTTACATTCTTATTCTAGAAAACTAACAATCATATCAATTGAACTCTGAAAATTCCAAACTATTAGACTGGATTGACATTTTCAGATGGCTTTTGTGGTTAAAGTGGTGTCAATTAGGGTTAGAATCTATCTTTAAGACAGTAATAGAATTAAATTGGCCCACTTCAGAAGGATTAGTTAAACATATTAGGTGTTTGGGACATAAAAGTTCAAATGTCCCAATGTCCCAATCTTCAATAAATACAGCACTTTTCACTCAGTCTTTGTAGTTGGGGTTGAATTTCAGAATTGCGCCACACGGTGTCGCTGTTACTCTTTGAACTTTTTTGTAAATAGGAGCCAGCAGTTTTGCATGTATGAAGTTAAGGGCCTCAAATATTCACTTATTCCAGATTACACTGAGGCAACATGACAATTAGTGGTTTCTAATTAACTTCTGCCCTGGAGAAGCGTTGATTATCCTGAAAAACAACACACCCTACACCGCACAGTGTTCAACGGCATTATTTAATCTTTTACTGTTTAAATAGTTACAGTATATTGGCTTAGTTTTAGTTTTTCTGTTTAATTTAGTTAATGGTTAGTTGCGTCAACACCTTTCAAGAAGAGCGTCCTCTTTTTTTCAAGTTTTAGGAGCCTCCCATTCAGTGTTTGTTTGGGCCAATCGCTTGTTTCAGTAACCACCCAGTGAAGTGCTGCATTTACGAAGCTCGAAATTTTCTTATTTTCAGCATGATCAACACAATTGGTAATTTAAGAAACCTATATGAGCAAATGGTCATACAATAAACACTTGGTTTCACATACTATTTTTGCTTTTATTACTATAACTATCACTGATGTGTATTTTTATTGTTCATTTAAAATCCGTAAATTTTTCACACAGCACCCAAAAGCAGCACCGCTTTTCAACGTGCACATTGGTGACGTTTACCATTTCATGATGGCGGTAGCCTGAAATATTTTGAATTCCGTCCCGCTTATTCGAAGCATACATCCCTTTTGAGCGTAAAATGCCAACATCTTCTGCTTAAACCGCTAATTAATCAAACTGCTAAGATGGACTCAGTCGTGGGGGAGGATATGACGCTTCCTGTGGACATTAACGGAAGGTAAAAACTAACAACAACAGCTAGCATTGGCTAACGCTAGTATTCTTGTGTTTTAGCTGACGGATAAATTGGAAAATAATATTTTACCAGGTTATAGTTTGTTGTGAGTAAAGTGAGTTTGCATTAGTTTATCTCTATAAAGTATCATTTGTTTTAAATGTGTTTTTGTCTAGTATGTTACCATTTCTCCGGCTTTCGTTATAGCCGATAAAACATTAGGTTAATTAAACACGAAGCTATGTTCTTGTGACCCTCTTCAAGGTGTTAAACGCCTATATTTGTTGTCACTCTTATAGTTATCGTGTGTGCGCGCAAAAAAAGAAACCCAACTAAAAGTCAGCTAATCCGTTATTTTTTTATTTAATTTTTTATAATTCAGTGCTTCCGGCTTAACTCTAGTGTTATGTTTTCTATCAAGAAACACCCTGAAATATTTTAGATGGGTTATTGAATATATGAATATTGCAAACCCACGTTTTATTACGGATGTACTAATATGTAAAGCGCATTGAATGTCATCGCCGTTGGTTGGTCGGCTCTTTCTTTGACCTGTCATTTAGGGTGAATCAAAGCGGAAATTATGAGACGGAGGGTTAGCTAAGCTAGCACCAACGACGCCTCTCTCTGTTAGCTTTCTTTGTACACGCGGAACCGTTAACATGCCCCGTGTGTTTGGTTGGTGTTTTTGTGTCTTTACTTCATTCGCTGTCCTTGCTACGTGAGGAGAAATTGACTGCGGTAGGTGATCAGATTATTATTGTTATTATAGTCGTTAACCTCTATAGTGATTGCAGAAGATCTGTAGTCTAGTTTTGTAGCGTTCAGCTTGGGGGGGTTTGGTCGCTGTGCATGTGTGTAGTACTTTTAAACAGCTGTGTTGTGTTGACAACCATGCATGCAGGTGGTGAGCGTGTCCGGGTAACCCAAGAAGTTAGCTGATATGTGCGGTCCTCATTACTTATTCGGTAATTCTGACACAAGACTCAGAGCCTTTTTTTTTTACTACTGAGTTAAATATATTTTTTTTATTAATTTTCATTTATTTAGTTTCTTTCTGCTATTGTTGGTCTTCCCTCCTTACTGCTGTGATTATGTTTGGCTTGTTTTTTCTGTCTCAATGTCAAGTAAAAGCTGAACAAAGTGGGGTAAAAAAAGAGGAAGTCAGTGTTTACAAGCTCCTGCATTGTTTCCATTGGGTGATGGACAGATAACCACTTCTGCATGACTTGAAAAAGTCAAATGACATAACCAAAGATGACAGGGCCCAAACTGAAATGTCAGTGTCATTTGATGAAGAGTTAAAGAAGTTGTTGTCCACCTTTTATGTCTTTTATATAGTGAAATAGCCTTTTATCTTCCTCCCCATCAACACAGGAAAAGGTTGCTTGGTATGTGAAACCTCTGATGCAATGAATGTCAGCAAGGCTTTTTGCTTTACAAGGTTTTTGTTGTGGAACTGAGGGATATTATGCACTTACTGCATGTCTTGTTTGAATGTTTCATTCATTTATTTTTTAAATTACAGGTCTGTTATCTTTTAACTTTTACAATAAACCAGATTTCCCTTAAAAACCTTAAAAACCTATTTTGACTGTAAATTTGATTATAAAGTTGAAGCTTTCCTCTGTCGTGTGCATAATTTGTGCACATACAAGAAAATGCACATATCTAAAAATAAATTCATACCTGATTAAAATCAGATTTTGCACACACACAAACAAAAAAAAATACATGTCAGCGTTAAACTCAGTGTTTTTTGGACTGCAACCAAGGGAACTTGGAAGTGACTCGCCCTGTGACTTATTTAAAACAAGGATAAGATAAAGTAAGACAAATATGTTACCAGTTCCTCTCCATTAATGTTTAGGAGTAGACCACTTTAATTTGAGTAAAGTGGATGGAAAAATGAGGGGGAAAAAATAACAGGTTTTGTATTTACCATTACATCCTGTTGATAAAATGAACCTGTTACTTCACAGAACATTTGGAAGACACAGCTAAGATTGATTTTCTGATTGGTGACAAATTCATCTCTGCTTTTTAAATACTATGCTAATCTTAAAAGAAAATGTAACTTCTTAAAAATAAAAAGATTCAAAAAGCTCCTATTTTTATGTATATATTCATTTAGAATTGAAGATATTTGAAGAAATTTTATTAATTAATATGATGAACAGATATCATGGTTTCCAATTAAGTATTGATTTCATTTTATTATTAATACTATTATAATTACTCCCAACTCACCTTTACCTGACAATGAACATTTTCTGCAAGAATTTGTTTTGGCAGGCTGATGAAAGTGGACAGATTTAGGTTAATTTAGGTTATATGGGACTCTTTTTGCATACAATAATTTTTGGCTTTTTAAAAAACATGTCATGTTTTTCCTTTTTCTTCCATAAAACATAAGGTGTTCTGCGATTAACACATTCTCTGTTTTGATTTTATTATTTTGCTATGTTGTGAAAATTGGTTCTTTTCTTTGAAGGACCACATCTTTCTATTCAAAGTCTTTTTTTTTTTTTTTTTTAACTGCATAGATCTGGATGATATGGCCTAGAAATAAAACCTCAGATTTTTTTCATTCTTTCTTTAACAAAATTTCTGGAATGTATTTGACAAAAACTGTTTTATTTGAAAATTTCCTTTGGAAATTGGCTCTAATTTACTAAAGGGGAGCAGATTAACAGAAAAAAAAGCCCTTTTTTCCCTCCAATTGGGCCTCCAGTTGATTCATTTTTGCATTAAATCATAACAAAAGCAGCCTAAAAGCATGAAAATGTTTTGGATTCTTGCCATTGACTGTAAAGATGTTCTCTGAATTAATTTAGTTGCATTTGTCCATCATGCCTGAAAGTCCGCCTCTGTAAAAATATAGTCTGTCTTTAAACTGGTCTGTGATCATATGTAGGCGACACATGGAACATCTTGTTAGCATAGCATGACGGAATCGTAGCATCAGTGTGTAACAGCACTGCTGCCTCAGGAAGGAGCTCCTCTTTGCTTTGCGAGAGGCCGGCAGACTAACTTTACTCCAAACAACGGAAGTGCAGGAGAGCAGACAGCTGGGGAATTTTTTTTTTTCGATTTTCCTCAAAAAGAAATTGAGTTAAATTTAGAAACAATGAATCGATCAATTTGAATTAATCAATTAATCGCCCAGCCCAAGGTTGGCTTTAAACTAACATTTGAAGCAGTCAGTAAGTGTTCCTAGCATCTATATCTGTTCTGGGCATTACTTCTTTGCACTTCAAGCAACATCTAACATATAATTGGAGAAAACCTCTAAAAGATAACAAACAAATGAAACACAATAATAACAACCAAATGAAGAAAAAAAGTGACCGTTAAAGTGGAACTTTATAAAACAAAGTTACACCACTGAAAGGACAAGGGATTCTTAATCTTGTATAAAAGTAACTATATTTTTATCAACATGTTATTACATTTTTATTTCTTTTCAAAATCCACAGCTGCTATTCTTTCAAGCAATAGAAACGCTATGCTGTCTGGGACTTTAGTGTTTGCTGCATTCGTTATCCAGATGTGCTTTGTGCTTTGTGCTGTGTGAATAACACTGCTGTCCCGTCACTATGTGATGCTTAGCTGATCTGAACCACAGTACTCCACTTGTTAGGCAATGAAAGCCCCTCTCGTTGCTTAGATTCAATGTTTTTTTCCCTCCTTTTTGTCAGAACACGAGAGCTAGGCTGCCACTAGCACACACATATTTACACATATCCATGTTTCTAACAACTAAACAGAATTCCATTTTATTTGACTAAGGATATCCCAGGTGTATGGCTAACCTTAAACCCTAACCCCAGAATTTAGTTTTGACTCTTAAAACACGGATTACATTTGCTTTAGTTCTGCATATCTGTTGGGTTACGTAACCCAAATGTTCTCCTGATTTTTGGACCATGCAAACAGAAAAACAAGATGACACACATGGACTGAAACGAGACTGCCAGAGTGGATGTAAATGTAGCAGGGAGTCATTCTTAAGCTATTTATGGAGTATCCTTAGGGCTCAGTGGAACTGGCCAGCGTGAGGAATACTTGGACATCATGAAATTCTGTTTGTCTGAGCATATATATTCATTATATATATATAATATTTTTTTTACTAAAGCTTTATTTATTTCTCTGATTGCTTTTTATGACATTGGATTTTAAAAGAATTATGCCAACGCTTACCGGTAGTTAGATATTTGTTAAAGTGAGGTAGAATTCATCACTAACAAGTAAATGTGTCTCCAGCTGCAGACTTCCAGACTCGATCATTGCTGGCGAATTCTCCACAGACAGCATGACAGGTACAGTAATGCTCTTTTGTCGTCTTTCCTCAGGTGTGTGCTTCCCGTGTGTACTCATTAACCCCGCTGTTGAATATTCACGGCTTTCCGCTTTGTCGTGATGCCATAGAGGACTGAGAGCGAAATGTCACTCCTGTTAGATTGCCACCATCTTTTTTTTAGACAGTACACGTGCCTTGTGTTTATATTTGGATCTTATGTGCACAAAAATGATCTCTGATGAACATCAGATTGTTTTTTTTTTTTTTTTTTTTCATGCATATGGGAGACCGGATTTCTTCTTAACCTTCAGCTCAGAAAGGGAAAGTTGTTTGCTTTCAGTTTTAGTGAATCGATACTGATTCTTTGATACTTAAAATAATAATAAAAAAAAAACCTCTTGAAGTATTTCTTAAAAAATAAAAAGACTAAATTAGTATTAACCAGCAAAGATAATTGATAGTTTGATATTGGCCACTACTAATACAAACTGCTTCTGAGAGTAGTTTTGATTGTGAAAGAGAAACTGAAAGAAGCGAAGCTGAAGAGATGAAAAGAACTGATGGTTGTTTTGAAAGAGGCTGATGGAGTTCTTCCTGTCAGTCTGCAGCAAACATGATTCCTGAGTTGGTGTTGTGAAATGTGTTTTTGGCTCATGTTACATGCTCAGCTGTGGGCTGCTTCAGCTGAACCTAACAGGTCAGCTCTCCAGGAGCTGCTTCACCTTCAACCTCAGCTTTGGAAATGATTCTCTTTTCTTTCTTTCTTTCTTTCTTTCTTTCTCATTGGCATAGAAATGTGAAAGCTGAAAGCATGAGATCTTGTTGCTAGGACATATTCAAGGCTAAAACAGACTCCTCCAGAGATGAGATCATGTTAATAAAAACTAAATAATGAAAGCGTCTTAATTTTTGCTTCACAGCCCCATCCATTCCTGAGAAAATGTCCCCTATCAAAGCTCTCACCATGAAGGACTACGAAAATGTAAGTTTATAGATTATCTTGTTGTATGTTTAACTTTTATCTGTTATGTTTTCTAAGCATAATACTTCATTTTTATCTGACATTAAAACCCTTAATTTTAGCTTCTAAGTTGTGCGATGGACCTCAACAAACTGGCTTTGAATCCGATCTACAGTCCGCTAAAAACTGAAATCCACCATTTAAGGACCTTTAGGTCTGAGTTTATGTAGGAGGAGAAGGATCCAGTTCATATCTGTATTTCAGCATTTGAACGGAATTCATCCTCCAATCTTTTTTTTTTTTTTTTGGCTAGTACTGCGTGCCCGATTAGAGGTTTAAAGAGGGTCCAGACTTGTACCTCTTTAACTTTGACAGTCTACCCAACCCCCATTACCAGATGTATGCTGCTCTGGAGCCCGGAGCACAATGATGCACAGTCTACTTAACACACGTCTGCACAGAAGCCTCGCTTCAGTATGAAAATAATCATACGTTTGACCCCGTTTTTGCCATACCCCTCATTTCCCACAAAGAAGTGGGTTCTCTGTGATTTTAAAGTTATTTTTAAAAAGCTTTTATTAATTAAAACATATTTTACAATTGTTTATTTCTGATTTGGACAGATTTTGATGGATTTTTATGTTTCTTTTTTTTTTTTTAATTGCTCTTTAAAATAAAGTCTTGTTGTTTTTGTTTGCAGCAAATTACAGCCCTGAAGAAAGAAAACTTTAACCTGAAGCTGCGCATTTACTTCATGGAGGAACGCATGCAGCAGAAATGCGATGACTCTACAGAAGACATTTTCAAAACGGTGTTGCAAATTTTTTATTTTATCTAGCATGAATTAATGAGTACTCTTTACACAGTATGTTTCATAACTGTTATTGGAATAAAATGAAACTCAGCAGTAACTAAAGTAACCTGGGTTTAGGTTTATAGTCGTTTTGATTATAAATGTATGTTTGGATTTAGATTTAATTACTTTAAACAAATATGGAGGTTATTTGTATAGATGAAAAACTTGATGATCTAAAAGGTTGACCTTTAGCATTTAAAACTAGTACCTTAATTATTTAAACATGAGTAGATTATAGAGTCTAAAAGTCGATTATTGTGAAATCTGCACAGTCATGCCTGGATCTGATGGCGACTGGTATGACTGGACAGATTTCATTTCCTACTTTGATTCTTTGCTCAGTTAAAATGGATTGACCGTTCTCATTTCCTTTTATGCCAAACAAGAAGAATATGACATTTAAAGGTTGTCAGCTTAGATACCAAATAACGCAATCTTTGTTTCCAACAGATTTCCTTTTTTTTTTTATTATAAAACCATTTTTGGTAAAATTGTTTGCAAGCATTTTTTTTCCTTTTACCTCAGCTAATCTTTTATAGAAATCTGAAATATCAGCACACAGAAAGTTATATCTTAATGATTAATTTGCTTTCCACTGTGCACCATAACTACTTATTATACACTTTTTAAAGTGCTCTTTTGAGAATCTTATTTTATTATTATTACTATTTGAAGCCTCAACTGTAGTTTAAAAAGTTGAGATTTGAGAGCAATTATATCCGAGCTAATCCTCTTTAAAGCTATTATTGTCCTTTTCCATGTTTATGTGACTCTTGAATTTGTCATCTCTGTAGAATATTGAGCTGAAGGTAGAGCTGGAGTCCATGAAGAGAGAGCTGGCAGAAAAACAGGAGCTCCTAGTGTCTGCATCGTATGTTCCTTCTTTAAAGTCACCATTGTTCACAAATAAAAAGCTTTTAATCCAACATACGTTTTCCTGTAACGGTTATCAGTAAAGCACTGGAAAGCCTGGCTGGAAGGGAATCAGGAGAACCCCAGCGAGTGAGAGAACAAGCTCAGAGAGAGATGGACACGTTGAGGGAGTTGATGAACAGCAGAATCGCAGACCTGGAGCAGGTAAGACCAAATGATTTCACCTGGATTAAAGAGTAGAAAGAACATGTACATTTATAAAAATCCCTTACATTCCATTCAGGTTTTGCTCTTCCAAATGTAAGTTCCTTTTTCTTTTTTTAGTCTAGGTATGTAATGCAACACTAGGGCTAGTTAGCACTGTCAAAATACAAAATCAATTCAGTTCCATAAAAATGCATTTTTAAAATTTCCAGTCAAAACTTTTATGTGATTTTGAATAACTCATTTACATAACTAGCTATATCAACGGAATAAAGGTGGAACTCCTTTTAATACATTTAAAAACTAAATAAAAGCCACTGCCTGAAGAAAATGAAAGAATTAATTTAAAATAAACTACATTTATGATTTGATGAATTAATATTGAAAAAATGTTCTAACAAATATTATTTAAAATTGATTAATTGACCCTTTTAAGCAAATCTCAAAATGCTTTTATGTACCAGTAATTTTTTATGATGTACTGATGTCAGGTGGAGTTTAACGTTTTTTTAAGGCACTGTTAGCTAAAACATCTAAAGAACATCGTTTTTGGTAAATGCTGCAAATGTAAAATCCCAGTTGTTGCATTCATTTGCATGTGTTTTGTCATGAATGTTAATTTCTTTTGTGAAATTGAACAGTTTTTGTCGTCTTGTAGTATTACTTTCCTTCAACAATCTGCTGATGTAGTATTGTTGTTGTTTTATTTTTGTCAGAGCTTGCGATCAGCAGAAGAAGAGGTAGAAAAGATGGCAGCCATTGCTGAGCAGGAGAAACTAAGGAATATAAGCATGGAGAAGCAACTTCAAGCCCTGGCCCCTCTAAGTGCATTCACTCCTGTTCCTACCCCAACTCTTGCCCAGGAACTGCAGCAGGCCCTCCAGGAGAAAGACAAGTGAGGAGGAACCAATACAGGTTTTTGTTTTTGCTTCTGAGTTTCAAGCTTAAGCAATAATGAAATATTTTTGATTTCATTTTAGCATCATTGAGCAGCTCAAGATCATGTTGAAGAATCAAGAAGCTGCACTCCATCACAATAACGGCAGAGACCAACAGACCGATTTGCCGTCCAGTGATGGGTTTCCTGATCTCATAATGAAGAAGGATCAGGAGATTCAGGTGTGAATTTAAGATATTCATACAGATGTGGTTTACACGCATTTGTGTTTGTGATGACACTGGAACCCATTTCTATTGTTTGACATTTGTTTCTAAAGCTTTTAATCCACAACGTTTTTTTCTCTCTCTGAATCAAAATCATGTCAGAAACATAAAGTACTTTCTTCTACAGGCATTAAGAGATGAGCTGCAAAGGCAGAAGGGACCAATGCAGCCAGAACAGCAGGTTGGTGTTTGCAGACTTTCTGTGCACGTGTCATTGACTTGCTACAAGACAGTTCCAAGTGCTGCTGCAATTTATTTGAGTGTTGCAATCTTATATTTTTTTCTTTTATCTCTTTTTTTTGTTCTGTTAATAAGAAAAGCAATATTTTTTATGTTGAAAAAGCTCAGGTCAGGTCAGATACTTTTAGGCTCCACCCCTTTTGCTTTAGAGAGTTATTTGTTGTTTTTGTGACATTTGAGAAATACTCATTGGGGTATTTTTTGACATGTCTTTGACCTCTGCATGCCTCTGAAAGAGAAATCTATTTTTGTTCCTTGGTCCAGGAAGAAGGAAAGCTGCCCTTTCTTTGTAGTGTTAAACATGGGTTTCAGTGTGCTGCTGCTGCTGGTGACACTTAAAGATTTATTGCTGTGTTGTGAGGGGTGTGATTTTGGGGAAAAAAAGCACTTTGAGTCAGTTGAAAGCAGTGCTACAAAAGGAGTATTGCTTGGAATTTAGTTGTTTTCTATCAGTTATACTCAGTATTTCAGTGAATTTGTTTTTGCCCAATATTCCAAACATTTATGGCAATTTTGCACTATAAAAATTTTGCCTTTTGTTTTATTTTCAAGTATGATAATGCATTATAGATGCTATACGTGTTTTCATGTTCCTGAGCTTACATTTCAATCATTAAAAGCAAATACTTAATGAATAAAAAGAATATAAAACCACTTTTAAAGTCACAATCCCAGCATTGTGCAGTCTTGAGGCTTATGGGTATAATGTTGGTGTGGGCCTTGTTTATAGCTATTCAGAACTTGGCATATGGGCTCAGAATTTGTTATTAAGATTAAATTAGGATGTTCTCTGTATGAAGGGAGCCCAAGTTAAAGTTTTTGAGTTTTTTGAATAAAAGTTGTTACAAGTGTTACACAAAACTGTTAGTCAATCGAACAATTTTTACTTGGTTTTTTAAGAGTTTTATTGATAATTGTTTAAAAAAATAAAACAAAAGCCTCCCAGAGAGGTGACATTTTCAGTTTGAGCAGTAGGACTAAGGTCCAATGGATTCTGGGAGAATAGTAAAAAAAAATTCTCTTTGAGTTGATGATTTACCTGTAAAAGTCTGGAAGGATAGGTTTGATTTAATGCTTTCATCACCACCTAGCATCAGATCTTTCTAGAAAGATTTTTTTCAGGCCATTTAGCAAAAGGTTATGTTTGGCCATAATGGAGATGATGCAGAAGTCATATGGGATTTGTTCTGACTGAATGTGAGTGAGAGAGTGGAATAGAGGCAGACGTAGGGATTAGTTAGGCTTAAGGCTTATTGGGCTTTGCACTCAGTCATTCTCCTCTTTGCTTTGCTTGCTGGTGCAGCGAGAGAAAATGAAAGATGGCTTTCTACGGCTCCAGAGCTGATGAGCATTAAACTGCTGGTGTCAAAGAGGTTTTTCGGGACTTAAAGTGGGGCATTGCGAAAGATCCAAGGTGCCATGAGGGACCCGTGCCGTATTTGTGGTGTCCGCCTGGTGGGGAGCCAGTGCCGTTGGATCTTCAGTTCATCAGGAAAGAGAAAGTTGCAGGTCATACTCTCCCATGTTCTGGGTCGGGAGGTGATCCGTGATGGGCGTGGAGAGTTCCTCTGCGGAAAGTGTGTGTTTCAGCTGGAGAAGGTTATTCAGTTTGATATTAACATCAGCAAACTGCAGGAGGAACACAACAACAAAGTCCAAAAGATTCAGGCGGAGAAGGAGAACCTGATCCAGTGCATCGTTCACATCTACAACAAAAACAACCAGGGAAGCCGTAGCAAGGAGACAACCAGCACCAAAACTTTGCTCCGATTCTATGGGCTGGGAAGTCCAGATGAGGAGGCTGCACTGCAGTCAGCACACGAGGGACTGCAGTTCAGAGAAGGAGGAAGTGGTCAGGCTGAGAACCGCATGAGAAGGTGTGTGAGTCTCGACAGAATCGCCAGCAAAGGAGCAGTTTCTGGACGCTCAAGCTCAAGAAGCACCAGACTGGGATCAGGACCGGGGATTGATTTCTCTTTAAAGAATTTTGGAGGCACCCGCCATCGTTCCCAGAGCATGTATCTTGATCTTGTTCTCCGAAAAGGGAACCTGTCTAGGCCTGGATTCAAAGGCCGTTCTACATCCCTGCAGTCACTCAATCGAGACCTTTCCTTGGACATTCCTTCTGGTCCTCCACCCAAACAACAGCTTAAAGACTCAAAGGTGTTTGTTTCCAAATATGCTGCAGCTAAAAACCCAGTAGAAAAGGTTCAGACCAGAGCACTGCTCCACAGTTCACCAGGTCAGCCATCTGTGATCTCTGACCTAATCCAGCTCCTGCGCTGCATCTCTAAGCAGCAAGTGTCTGCCCCAGCAGGCAGCCGTATCCCTGTCATGAGGAGATCAAGACCTGGCATCTCTCAAGCCAAGTTCAGGCACAGGGAGGCAGAATGGAAGTCTCTGCATGATCTCACAGAGGAGTTTAATGACGAATATGCTCCTTTAAGAGTGAAGGTAGTTTAACAGCAAGCTGATCTGGGATCCGTCAGTGTGTGTGTGTTTTGTTGCATGAACCAATTCTAGTATTAAGTCTGCCTTTTCTTTTCCTCTTTGTGTTTTTTGTTAAAAGAAAAGTGACATTAATCAACTGGAGTCTGTCAGTAAAATGCTGAACGAAGAGCTCAGCTTGGTAAAAAGCACCAATGAAAGCCTAAGCAAAAAACTGGAGGACCTTCACAATCAAAACAAGGTACAGCAAAAAACAACATTCTTACTTCATTTGCTGGATGAGTTACGATGATTACTCAATTCCTAAAAAATGTTCCTCCTCATCTGAACAGATCCTGTCAGGGAAGCTGGAAGAGATGGAGAATGAAGTCAGCTCTGAGAAGAAAAATGCTCTGAAGCGAGATAAAACCATCCAGGGTCTCACTCAGGTCCTGGGGGAAAAGGAGAAAGAGGTAAAATAGATGCATTTGGAAACATTGAACAATTTACAAAGTTATAAATGTAACGTGGTAGTTTCGCATTATTTAATGGCTAAATATCTAAATGTTTATTTGTTTTTATAGATTGCAGAGCTTTGTCATGAAATCGAGGACAGGGATGATGCTTTGGCAAAAGCTAGAGAGGCAGCACACAAAGCTCAACTGCAGAAATACCAGGTATCTTTCATCTTGTTCTTCATGGGACTGTTGCTTCTGAGTTATAATCATTAAAATTGTTAAGCATTTCAATTATTGCCTATTTTCTCAGGGAGTAGAGGAGCACCAAAATCTGTTAATGGAAAAGCAGACAGAATTGGCTCAACTTCAAGGGGAATATCACGCCAAAGTGCTTGAAGCCCAAAAAGTACAGCGTGCCCTGGACAGGAAGGAGCAGGAGCTGTCTGATTTGCAGCAGCTTAAAGATCAGCTGGAGACTGAACTTGAAGACATGAAACAACAGAAGAAGAAAGGCGACAAAGCTCTAAATGTAAGAAGACCAATGCTTTTGACCAGACGCTGCCATAGTTTTACCTCCATGCGAAAAAACTGTTTTTTTAATCCTCTTTGTTTTTTTGTGTTTTTTTTAGGATTTGAACAATCAACTAAAAAAACTGAATGGTGAAATGGGAGAAAGGGAGAATGCCCTCGAGCAGCAGTACCAGGATGTGCTGGACCAAACCAAGAGGAAACTGCAAGCACATGAAGTCACCATCCAGCGGCTCACATCTTTACTGGCCGATAAAGAACAGCAGCTGCAGGTCACAGAAATGGATGGACTCTTAAAATCCTTAGTTAGATATATATTAATTCTGCTTTGGTTCACGCGTTTTTTGGACATAAACCTTCTCTGTTTATTCAGGAGTACATAAACATGGTCAAAAACTACGATGAAAGCAAAAGCCCCAGCAGTAACGAGGGCGCTCTTGCCAAGCTGAGGCAAAGGCTAAAAGAAAAGGAGAGCGCTCTAGAAGTAGGTATTCCTACTTTGTGCTTTCATTAAGAAAGATACAAGGATTGTATTTTAACCTTCTCCTGTTCTTACAGCGAGCGCTGGATGAGAAATTTGCAGCCGTCGAGGAGAAGGACAATGAAATTCACAAACTGCTTCTAATTTTACGGGAAAAAGAAAGAGACTTGGATAGACTGAATAACCTGCTAGCTCACAACGAGGAAACCATTAACGTAAGTTTCTTTGACTTGGTTTCAGGAAGCAAAACTAAGTAATAGATGAGGTGGCTTTTCTAAAACTGTCTTTCCTTCCAGAATTTTGACAGTCTGATCAAAGAGAAAGACGTGGAGCTGCAGCATCTTGCAAACACCCTGAAGAACCTACAGAGAGCTAAACAAGATGTAGAAGATAACCTGAACAGATCCCTGAGAGAGAAAGACTCCATCATAAAGCAGCTGCAGCTGTCCTTGGAGGGAAAGACCAAGGATATGGATGTCAGTCATCAACATTTTCTTTAAAGAGCCACTCTGATGAAAATCATGTCTTTGGTGTTTTTTTTTCCTGATGATAGAGGACATATAAAAGAAAAATTAAGATAAAAATTGAAATTCTGAGGTTTTTTTTTCTTTTTTTTTCAAATTGTTGTGAATCAGGAGCAGACAAAAAAATGCAATTATCCTGCGCCAACCATCTGACCACAGCTATGAAGAACATTTCTAATAAACTACTGTTTTACAGAAACTATGTTCTAGAAAACTACATATTTTTGTGATTTTAGCTAATATTGGCATAATCATAAGATGATCAAAAGATGATCAGAGTGGGTCTTTAACCTAATGTCTGCTTTTTATATTATTTTTTGTTTACATTATGTTTGTTTTTTATCTGCCGTTTAATCAGTCTAGAAATCTGGGAGCCTCACCAAAGTTTTTTTTTGTTTTTCTGTATAGGAACTGTCTGAATCAATGCTGAACCAGTCACAGTCTCAGTCACGGGACCTTGCCGAGCAAATGGGCCAGAGGTTAAAAGTCACAGAAGCAATGCTGGCCGAGGCTGTGAAGGCAAGGGAAGCACTGGTTGCTGACAATGAGAGTGCTGTCGAAGGGCTGTTGGCTACAATCAGAAGCAAGGACCAGCTTCTCAAGGTCAGCTTGTATCCATGAAAATGTGCACATCGGGAAGCCGACCAAGTAAAACTCAACAGTTTTACTAAGAAAGTTTTAAATAGATCTTGACAGTCAAATGGGTATTTGATATGTCCAGGGTTGAGGGCAAGCACTGTCTAATCTCATTTCTTTAATCTGCTCTTCCTCTACACCAGGAGTCTGCTGAGCACTTCAACCGCATGCTGTCAGAGCGCACCCAGGAGATTCAGGCTCTCAGGAAGCAGCTGGCTGATAAGCAACTACAGCTTACTACTGCTGAGAGGCAAAGCTCCTCAACAGCCCAGGAGACTTATTTAGAAACGGCAGAACTCAGAACGCTGCTTGCAGAAAAAGACAGTCTCATTGATGTAAGGATCCACTGAGATACACCAGTCACTCTGCTGTGACATGAAATTCAACCTCCCATAGACAGCAGCATTTCTCCTTTTATAACTGCAAATGACGTGATTACATATGCTTAAAAAGTATATTTATTGTCTTTGTCCATGTGCAGAAGCTTCTGCAGCGGGGTCAGGATAGGGACCAGTTCCTGGCACAAATGAGTCAGAAGGCAGAACACGATCATGTGTTGGAGCTCAAACAAACCATCCAGATTATGCAAGAGAAGCTGGACGAGAGAGAAGGTGAGGCCTTGTGACCTTTTAAACCCAGGATATTTAAAGCTGGAGTTGGTGGTAGTAAGTTTAATTCTGCTTTGCTTGAACTGAAGTAGAGCTGTCACGAAGAAACAGTGTGGATAACCAGGAGAGTACTCCATTACCCAAGAAAACTGTTGCCCTGAAGAAAGAGTTGGCACAGAAAACAGAAGCGCTGAACAACGCCCTGAAAAGAGAAAATGAGCTGAAGGTCAGCAAGTTGGAGGCATTTATTTCCTCTAAAAATTGGAATACATTACATGAAATGTTTGCTTATCTTTTTTTATTTTTCCCCAATCTCAAATTTCAGATGTCATTGGCTGAACTCCAGACTGTTGCTGTCTGAGCTGGAGGCTCGCAGTGAAGGGCAGTCTGCTAATATCGACCTCCTGACTGCTACTCTGAAGACCAAAGAGGAGATCATCAACGTAAGAATCCTCCATCAAAACAATCTTTATGCGGTGAAGTTTAAATGTTAGTTGACCTTTTTCCTTTTTCCTTTGACTTGAACAGGTTTTCCACCAGCGCCTTGGTCCGGGAGGTGACAGTCAGGTTGAGAGGTCACTACCTGAACTCCCTCAACGAGAGACAACAATAATCGGTGGAGACAGGCAGCAGGAAGTAAAGCCTCGCTCACCTTGCTGGCAAATTGAATCTAACAGACTATTTTTAATCACCGCCTCTATTCTGCCCTCAGTCTCTGCCCGGCCTGACAGCCTTGCAGCAGGAGCATGAAGCTCTGAACAAAGCACTAAGAGCTGAGCAGCAGCTTTACTCCAGCCTGATCAGAACTGTAAAGGAACATGATAGGTAACAAAACAATTATTCTAGCCCTGCAGGTTCAGAGTCCTCCGTAAGGATGGAGTAAGTGAATCTGGCTTTGCTTTCTTCAGCGCCCAGCGTCTCCATGCTCTACAGCTGGAACTGACAGCCGTGCAGCTTCTCCGGCAGCAGCTGGAAGACGGCATAAAAGCGAACGAGGAGCTAAGGGATGACTTGGAAAAAGAACTGCACAGGGCCAAACTAAGAGAAGGTGCAGTGAAAACACATTGGGTGATTGATGACAATGGTGACTAAAACTTTAAGGAAAGGAAAGCATAAATGTGGAAGTCACTCATAGACGATCACACAAACACGTCTGTTGTTTACGTGGATGTGGCATGCACACCTGCTCCCTATGCTTTTCATTTTTGTGTCTATTTTTTCTATCATCACCCTCTCATCTGCATGCTTTTCTTTGTACATGTGCTGAGGCTCTTTTCATTGTCTGTCACTCTCAAGTGTGTTTATCCGACAGTTTCTGCTGTTTGTTCTTCATAAAATGACCAATAAAGGCTGCTGATGGCCTGCTCTCTCTGTCTGTCACGCTTCACGTTTGTTTTTACCTTTCATTTAGAGGACTTGTTTGTTTGTTTGTTTGTCTGTCCCTCACATGAGCTCTTTAACCACCCCACCCGGTCATGAATCTAACCTGTTCTGCCATCATTCACTTTATTTAAATGTAGACACACAAGAACGTCTTCACATAAGAACTTCAATAATTGAACTAAAGGCTTTTATTCTGTTTTTCTGAAAATTATGATTTAATGAACATTTAATGTAAAACTCATCCAGTACATCCTAAGAAGTCTTTTTACGACCACTGCTGTTAGTCCACCATAAGACAGAATAAAAGTGAAATGTTTTCTTTACTGTTATTCACACGTTCATTTTGACTGTAGTGCATGCTCCTCCCACAACCCTGTCAACAAAACTCCAGGTGTATAAATAGGTCAGCTGTAAGTAATACATCCACGTTGCACAAAAGCAGCTGAGGGAAAGTAACTGATTGAAATTCAAAATTTCATCTCCTACTTTTATTTACAGAATTGTATATTTAGCAGAATTAATGTTGCATCACCTACAATCACTGTTATTTGAGGGATTTCACACTTTTCCTTTTTTGGACGCGTTAATAGATATGTCTCCTCTGTTTAATTCTATCAGTCTCAGAATTGTTCCTCAGATGTTTTCACACTTAATTTGGCACAAATTTGGCATTTTCACTACTGTATTTTTATAATTTCTGAGAGCAACTGTGCTGCAGTGTAATAATGTCAGATGATTTTAAAGGTGGATGGGTAGAATTATTACCTTAATAATTATAAACACCCAAATTTGAGGAATTATAGCCTAAAGTTATAACACAATGAACGCTCTTTAAAAAAGTGACCAATGAGTAGAGCTGGATAAGCAAAAATACTGAATCAATTGTAATTGAATTAATTAGATTTTTATTCCAAAACCTATTTTGTTAAGAGAACACAGCTAATAAATTAAACAAAATAAAAGTGGAATTTTCATTTAAAAAAATGTAAAATCTTAAATTAACTGGCAAAGATGTTTCTTTGATCTGTAAAAATAAACAGAAATTGATTTAAAACGATAGTAATAGTTTAGTCAATCCCATTTCATATTTTCTAAAGATAGATGAGTAGTTTTTTTTTTGTTTTTTAAGAGAAATTTTAAAATAAAATAATTAAATCTAATTAGGGGAGTAAATATTTACATCTATTAGGCAGGACTGGTCTGCTTATGGTGAAATGAGTCTAAATATGCTTGTATTAATGTCTGTCTCTGTGTCTGTTCAGGTATGGACCTGATTGATCCCAAAGAGCTGGAAAGTATGAGGCATCAACTAGAAGACGCTCAGCGCTGGAACGCATCCCTGCAGGCTCGCTTAGGAGCAATTCAGAACCGTGGTGGAGGTGTGGGAGGAGCAAATGATTGTGGTATGACCGCATAACACAAAAGTTGTCATAATTTAGTGTATTTTTAAAAATAATTTAGAATTGAATTGTTATTGCCTTCTACTCAGCGGATACTTTAAGTTTTGTTGGAGATCAGACTTCATACATGAGTATCTGCGTGGGAGAAGGTCCAGACAACGACGACGGCTTCTCCCAACTCTCCGCTCAGGAGCTCAAACAAAAAGTAAAACTTTGAGTTGAGGTTTTCTTTCAGAAATCATTTATGTTAGGAAAGAAAAAGCCTGATCACAGTTGTTTTCTTTATGGTGAAGGTGCTGGAACTGCAAGAATCTGTCAGCAGACTGCAGGCTTTAAACGACGAGCTGCAAAGCCGCCTGGCTCTAGCGGAGAATGGCGTTCTAGACAAGAACGGTGACGATCTAACCGGGGGAAGTCAGTGGAAGCAGGTTAGAGGCCCCAAAGGAAAGATAGACGCGGATGAGAATGTATGCGAAGATTCAGAGTTGAAGCATTTGTTCAAAACTATTTGAGTCTCGCTTTCTTACAGTTAAAATGAACCTGAATCATACCACAGTCTGACATCCTCCTTAACTTGTCTAACTACTGAACCTACATCTTAATCTGTCTCCTATCTAGTGTGTTACTAATATCTCTGCCTTGTAGTACCGTGTCGTTTTTCGTAGGATGCTTCCTGTCTCGTAGAAAATATCCTCTTCCCTTCTTTTTCCTAATCAGTCCCCCCTTTTTTTTCCATCTCTGTGTTCCATGAAACGGCCTCTCTTTACCATTCTACATTAGACACATCATGCCATTCTGCTGTTGCTGTGCAGTGTTTTATGGATTCTGTTCCCTCTTTAAGTTTTCGTTTTACCAAGTCACGTGTCATACTCGCCTCCCATCCCATTACTCCAGCAGCCTCAGATGACACACGAGATACAGCCCCCGACTCCCAGGATGCATTTCTCTGATCAGGATGAAGAGACACAGACTGGAACCACACCTGAAGAGGTGTGAAATGTTGGACTTATCCATTTCACAACAGTTTTTTTCTACTTTTCTTTTTTTTTTTATAAAAATACCGTACTTAAACATGAATGTACTTTTTTTTCTTCTACTTTTTGTTGTAGGTTGCATCAGGAGGATGCGTAAGGACCAATGAGAACCTTGTTCTGAGTAGAGGACAAACTCACTCGAACACAAAGGAAAATGATTTTGAGGAAGGAAACAGGGATATAGTGGCTCTTAAATCTCTGTTAAAGGACTGTGGATCTCATTCAGCCTTACATCTTATGTAAGATTTTTTAAAATGTTTATTCTTTTGCTTCTTCAGCTCACTGTACCTCAGTTCCATGAACATTAAGCCCTTTAAATATTTCTTCTTCCAGCGAAGAATTACGTCATCTTAGGTCAGAAAATGCAAAGCTGCGGGGTCTTCTGAAGGAACACAAATCGACAGAGTCTAAAGAGAAGGAGAGCAGAGATGCTTCAGGAAACAGCAGTGATGGACCAGCCGATCTGAGAAAGAGTTTGGAAACTCTTGAAGCTCTTGATTGTAAGTCACATGGAAAGATCTCTGAGTCTGCTGGCATCACTGCATATAAGGAGAACCCTAACCCTGAGTTGCAGAAAAAGACTCCTAAACAAAGACACAGGGTAAGTTCTGTAAAGCTGGAAAGACAATCAACTTAGTTTAAATAGCCTTTAATTTGTTTTTGTTTTTTTTACTCCAGGCTGGTGTCAGATCCCGTCTCCCTGTGCCAGTGAAGCTCAGAGTAGAGACTAGCTGCAGCAGCCAGACTGTGAGCTCTGAGCAGCAGGAAACTAATACTCAGCAACCTGATTTAGATGATGTATTTGGTCAGGAAATGCTGACTGCTCCTGACTCTCCATCAGCACTCCTGCAAAACACGTCTCCTTTGCAATTGACTCGACATAGCTGCAGCTCATCAGAGTCCCAGGGGGACTCAGAAACCAGAGCACCAACGGCCCACTCGGACTCTGCTCTCCTTACTCAGCTGGAGCTCCTTCACCAGGAGTGCCAGGAGAAAGAAGTTCTGATCAACAAGCTGAATGAGCAGCTGGCCGATTGGGAGGAACTTCACGCTCAGCTTCAGGAGAAGGAGCGTCTGAACCTGCAGTACACATCCGCCCTGCAGGCTGCTCAGTCCACCATCGCTTACTTGACTGCTTGCAGTCTGGATAATCAGGCAGGATTCGGTTCACACGCAGGTTCCGCTTCTGGCGTCGATGCTTCCCTGCAGAAACGATGCATGGAGCTGCAGCAAGCTGTTCAGGAAAAGGAGGAGCTCAACAACCAGCTAATGGAGCTTCTGGAGATGAAGGAGAAGGCCTCCTCACCTCACAGTGAATACAAAAGAAATGATAGAGACATCACAGGAGCGCCTGGTGACTCTTTCAGTGAGCTTCAGCGGCACGCCGACACTCTGCAAAGGGCGCTTTTAGAGCAAACTAGGCTCAACGCAGAGCTTCAGGAACATTTAAGGGTCACCAAAGCTGCTGCACAGCCTGGATGCAGTACTGGTAATGTCAGCCCTAATGGCCCCCCGTCAGGGAAAAGCGCAATGTCAGCAGATTCCCTTGAGGGGGATGCAAAGGAAGACCCTGAATCATTAGAAGATTTTAGTAAAACTGTTTTAGATGAAAAAATGTTTAAAGTTCTGTTTAACTGTTTAACTGCAGCAGAGTCTGCTGTCGCCTCCCTAGCAGCTCACTGTGCAAATGTAGACTTGTCTTCTAGCAAATCATCTCAAATGAACCCTGACCTGCAAGCAAGCTTAGACGCACTTCAAAAATCCCTGATAGGCAGAGAGCAGTTGGCTGAATCTACTCGGCCAAAAAATGTCTGCAGTTTCCCCACTGCTTCAACCGGAACAGAAGGGCAAAAGCTCCATCGTGATCTCCTGCTCCTCTACAAGGTCTTCAGTGATTACACTCGCAGGATATCTGAACTCCAAGCTTCTCTACAAGAGGAGAGGGGCCACAGACGGCAGGACGGGGCTCTCGGGACAGCGCAAGGAGCCAAAGGATTACCTCCAAACGTTCAAGTTCAACTGGAGGGTTTGCATAAAGCTCTTAGGGAGAAGAAGATGACTTGTAAAACCCTGGAGAAGAAACTGGCTGCCGCTCTAACAGCATCCACTGAAACAAAGTGGAAAGGTGAGATAATACAACAGTTAAAACCATCCAAGGTTTGACACATTAGAAAATGTAACCATAAAACACAGAAAATAAACCTTAGCGAACTGAAAAGAATGACTAACTTGAACTGTATTGCCTCCACTGCCAGCTCCAGAGCAGGGCGACAAAGCCGTGCAGGTGGATTTTCAGGACCAGGGTTACGAAACTGCTGTCAAGGGTGAAAATGATAGGGAAGAGAGCAGTAGCACAGGTAGACGGCCTACAGGCAGACGCTGCATGTCTGCTGAGTAGAAACTAATTCCAGACGTGGAAAAGCTTTAGTTTTCTGCATGAAAAGGGAACTAAGGTGTTTTTAGTGTGGGTGCTCATAACAGTCACGATCTTCTTCCCGGTTTCCTGCACTATTTCTCACATTTAAACTGACCAAATGTCTTGTGCTGTCAGATTCTTGCATGGCTCTGGTGATGTCTTCTGGACTTTTCCTAATCTTTTAAATCTATCTCTTCACTTACTGACTTTTTTTTTTTTTAAACTCTTTTACTGTGGATTTCTTCACTTTCATACGCCTCTGTTCCTGTTTCATTAGATCTTGAGGTGGCCATGAACCCTAGTTGCAGTGCGTCCAGTCTGCCTTTGCTGAAGCCCAACACTTTCTCCTCTACGGAAAACTTGGACTCGTCCTCCAGCACTCCATATCCCAGTTCTCCAGCTCTCAGCTCAGCCAAGGTACTCATCGTAGTGTTTTCAGACTTTTTTGCCTTTGGTTTTTATATCAGAGTCGTCTGCTCCAAAGCTTAATGTTCTTCTACATCTTTGTAAATCCATTTCTGCCGCTTTTGCCTCATACTTGATTATTTGCACACAGGTTTCCTTTGAAAAAAGCAGGTCTTGAAGCTAATTCTTGTCTGTATCTGTCTTAGGTCAGCCAGAAAGGTCTTCTGGTTTATGAAGACTACGGTGTGTCTGAAGACCCTCTCCAGCTTCAAGCACAAGTCAGAGAGCTGAAGGGCCAGCTTGAGAATCAGAGCAAACTGATCCTTCAGATGCAAAGTCTTCTGCGCAGGAACTCTCTCTCCAGCATCTCTCCAGCTGCCAGCATCTGTGACCCGTTCACCACCAGGGAACCAGAATGCATATTCAAAGTGGACCGCAGCCAAGAAGGGAAGTGTAAAGGTGGACAACCAAAAGAGAAGGAGGGCGAGGGTCAGTCAAAGGACAAAAGCAGGCTCCCTGGTAAGGAGCTGGACAGGAGCATGAGCGAACTTCAGCAAGCTCGGAGCCGCTCCACATCACCGGCAAGGTCAGCAATTAAGAAAACAGTGTTTGAAGATTTAATAAAGTTAAATAAGGTGCTAACTTTCTTTTCATCTGCATATCTTCTTCTGCAGGCTGGATTCACTCGTCCAGTCACAAGCTAGAGAGCTGTCCCAGCTCCGGCAGCAGATCAAGGAGAGCCGCAGGCTCGGAGCTCTGCATCGCCAGCAGCTGGAGGAGCTAAACAAGGCCTTCAAGGAGCTGCTGCATGCTGGAGAGGTGGACTGCCACATGGGGGAGATGGTCAAAGAGCAGCTGGACAAGAGCCTCACCATTCTAGGCAGGCTGGAGGGACGCCTGGACAAAGGTGGCAGCTGCTTTCCTGAGTTACATGAGACCTTTGAGACATGCTGAAAAAGACTGTGTCTGCAAACCACTGGATGCTTCCATCGCTCACTGCAGATGATTTTGTATTTGTGTCCTGCAGGAGAGTCTCCTGTGGACAATGAGGACGTTAGAGCTCTGCAGTTGTCACGCAGGTATGCAACATTTTTTTCTTTATGCATTTTGTTCTAGTTGTTCGATTTCACAACATTTTTACAATTTTGACATTTTTGGCAACAAACTTGATTATCCTTTGAGGCATTGGAAGCATCAGGTTTAAGGTTAGAACTCAACCAATCACTATTTGTAGAGCATCAACATCCATAGAACACAAGGTGCTTGACAAAATATATGAACATATGTTAAAACAATAAAAGTCATAAAAAACATTAGATTAGGAGCAA
This sequence comes from Oryzias curvinotus, assembly GCA_023969325.1. NCBI lineage: Eukaryota > Metazoa > Chordata > Actinopteri > Beloniformes > Adrianichthyidae > Oryzias > Oryzias curvinotus. Next base: position 23,272,601 of record CM043717.1, read on the forward strand.
CAAGGATAAATGGAAGGAAATGCTGTTGCTAATAGTTTGAGAAGGTACTGTACAAATAAAAAGACACAAAAGAGTAAAAATGAACCAATTATAAACCATATAATACTTAAAAGCCAAATAGATCATTTTAAGGGCTAAGATATGCTGAACTGAAGCTTACTGAAAACTTTTAGGCTAAAGTCAAAAAACATTCAGCAGATTTCTGTCTGATCAGCTTCCATTTCAATAAAGTAAATGGGATATGACACACTTTAACAAGCTTTTAGAATGACTATGCAGTTTTTTTGTTTTGTTTTTTGCTGGCAGTCTGAAGCCTTTCTCATTTTCTCCCTTTAAATCCTCAAAATGTAAGTTTACTCCCAAAACAGGTGTTGCCACGTCTCTTTACTGCTTTGACATTTATCAAAAAGGGGGTTCTTCTTTGGAAAAACCTGTACAGTCATGATTTTACTATTTCAAATGTTCGTTACAATTTTTTTTGTTCAATGTATGGTATGGATGTATGGTTCGATGTATGCTCCTGTTTGCAAATTTGTAATGTTTTAGTTTTTAATCTGGCTGCTTCTGTGTCCACTGCTGTCCACACTATCCTGCTGTTGACCCAGTCTCATAATTCAACCTAAACAAAATGCTTATTTAGGTCACTGTTACCCTTCAGAAACTAGCAGTAAAAGGACCGACCTTTAAGTTTCACGTGGTACGTCTCTCTTAGCAACTTGTGTAAATTATTGTCACTTATTCTTTTCCTCTTTTTGTTTAAAAAAGGGTGAAAGAGCATTTTCTTTGATCATTTAACATGTTCTTCTTACATTCTTATGATCTGAAGACTTAAAACATTGTGGTGAGGAATTCACTTTGTGACTGGATAAAGCATTTCAAAGCCCGTGCTGCTCCGTTCAGTGTTGGGGAGTGTCACCAGGCAGGCGCATCCCTTCTGTCCTGCGTGAGTGTGAGAGATCCTCCTGAACGCCTGTCCAGCATTCAGCAGGACATAGATAATCTGCGAACGGAGCTAGAGGGCGAGCGAGAGCTGCTGCAGCAGCACGTTGGCTTCCTCGTCCTGCAGAACCTCATCTTGGCTGAATGCACCAGGGAGCAGCTGGACCTGTGAGTGGGTTCAAACCAGACGGACAGCATGATGTTTGCCGAGCTCCAGCTGTGTGTTTCCACTCAAAGACGTCCTAAAATCTCTCGGGTTCTTTTCTCTTTGGGTGTTTTTTTCTTTTTGAAATGCACCTCAGCAAACCTGCTCATACTAACAGGACGTTTTCCTCCGGCTCCTAGGTTGGCTAAAGAGCTGCAGGAGAAGAATCAGCTCATCCAGAACCTTCAGAGTCAGGTCCGAGGCCGTAGTCCCAGCAGCCACCACAGCTCTCATTCGGACATTTGCCTCTCAGACGGGACGGGTTCATCCTGCCGCAGCAGCCTCACCGAACAAGGTGTTTACCAAGCCCACGCTGGAAATTCCACTCTCACACCAAATAAAATCCCACAAATTACTTGTAATTGGGTTTAAAAGCCGCGTCCAATTATAGTCTTCGGTGTCACAGGTGCATGCCAAAATGGATTAAGTCCCTTAGCATTAACCATTAAATATGAACATCTCCACCTCTTGCTCTGGGGAAGGTCACTGAGAGGAGTTCTTGTTGGTGGGCACCGGCTGTCTGCCTCCAGACTGTAACGACTCTCATTTTCCACTCAGCTCTGTTCTGCTGCAGTGAAGCCAGACACACAGCAGAGGTTGTGGATCAAGAGCAGAACTGGTTTCCAGTTTCAGTTGGCCTCAGCTCGAAGCTGCATTATTCAGTGAGAGCTATCCGGTTCAGTCTTTACCTCACTTTTCCCCTGGGAAAAGGTTATTACAGAACTGAAGTGGTTCAACTTGTTCTGGGGCTGGTTGTACTAGTGAGAGACATTCTGGTTTACTAGTTTCAGCTGAAGAGAGAGAGTAGAGATTGGGTTTTTAATTCAGGATTCAAAGAATAACAATTGAGAGAAAAAAATGTAGCTAGTGTAGAATATCTCAGGACACTTTGGGTTCAGGTTGAGTTTGTTTTAATTTTTCCCCCTGGATGTTCAGGCCATCAGCACCACACTGAGTGGACAGCAGCATCTGAGTCTCCTGTGGGAGGAGCTTCAGAGGAAGGCGTGTCCGGTCACAGGGATGCTGCCAGCAGAGTCCAGGGTCTGCAGAGAGAGAACGGCCGCCTGCAGGAACAGCTGAGGGGCAGCGAGGAGCTCAACTCCACCCTGCGCAGCGAGCTCAACCTGCACCGGTCCATCATGGCACAGAGCAGTTCTCACCACCAGTCCCGGGACCGAGATTCAGGACCTCAGGACACGCACAGATATGATGTCACCTCACAGAGACACGCCGCAGACGAGCCTCGCGGCATGAATCCAGGTAAATGTGAGACTCTGAGTTTATGACAGAGCAGCAAGTTCGTGTTGCATCAGGCCAAAAGCTGATCAGGGATCAGGTTTGAATTTATTTGGCCACATCCTTTTGCTTTTCTTAAGTGAAATACTAAGATGAATGCTGGTTCTTTAATTCTGAGGTTTTTGTCAACATTGTCTGATTGTCCGTCTCTTTCTCATTTGTTTGTATATTGTTTTATGATGATGGTGATACTTCATTTCAAACATATACTGTATTTTTGGAGTATAAATCCCTATTTTTTTGCTGGGGGTGTGACTTATACTCAGGTGCAACCTATGTGATTTTTAGGAATGAAAAGCAACAATCACTAGAGGGCACTGTAGGTGTGTGTGTAACAGTATTTGCTACTAACAGCAACTCAGAAGAAGATCGCTCAGGATTCAGCGATTTGAAGGGATCTAAAGAGTTTTAGAGCATGTTCTTTATGTTATCTGAATACATTTTCATATGTTTGAATTTTTGAATTTTTTTGAATTTGAAATGGTTTATTTCAAGCAATCAAGTAGAAACAATACACAAAAGCAATATAATCATCAGTTATACATTGATACAATAACTAATCAAACTTAGGATAATTAGACATATTAATAAATATTGCTTGAAAGGGAGTGGAAGGAAGCAAATTTATATAATCCCACCCTGTTATACTATAACCATTTTATTACATGATTTATCAATATCTGGTTCCTAGTTTTTATCAGACAGAATTAAGAATCATAAAGTATCAATAAAGCACACGACAAAGATGAATTACTTAATTATTATGTAAAAACAACTCTTTTAGAAATCAACATGGCAAATGCAGATCAGTTATCTAAAATATATGCAGATTATGTTACTTATAAAAGTCATTCCAATGATTAAAAAATTTACTATATCAGTAAAATACACAACACTGTTTCAGAGATATTCATAGCAAAATTTCATCAAGTATCAAAATTTAAAAACATTTTCAAAATTATGCTGCATTAGGAAAGATTTTTGAATCAATGTATCAATTTTTGGAGCAAGTGAAGTAATATCATTAAACATCGATCAATTTAACCATTTTCAATAAGTGATTAATCATTTGTTCTACTTTTTTTTGTATTTTTTATTTTTTTATAATAAAGTAATGCTGTAAGGGAAAATAAAAAGGGTCCATAATCTGTCGATTGTCCAAGGTTGGCACTTCTTCTTCTGCTTATTAACAGCTGGACACTTTGGGTTCATGTTGCACTAATATACTAGACTTTCGTTTCATTAAGTATTTTGTTAAATATTCTGGAGGGACTTATGGTCCAAAAATATGAACTTTTAAAGTTGAGATTGGACAAAATAAATAAAAAATATCTGAATGGGGCGAGAAGCCTTATAAATTCTCGTCCCTTTGACCAATTCTATTACAACACACTGTACTACACTTTCTACCTATGTTAGTCCTGTTTCCTCTCTAATGAGTATAGTTTCAGGTTTTTATAAGCACACATATAGTAGGAAAATATATTCATAGAATTTAGTAATCAAAATGACAATAAAATAATTATTCATTTTGCTTTGTCTGTGTTAGACCTGCTGGCAGAACACCTACAGGAAATCCGAGCTCTGCGGCAGCGGCTGGAGGAAAGCATTCGCACCAACGACCGCCTCAGAGAGCAGCTGGAGAGGAGACTGGCTGAGGTGGAAAAGGATCCAGGTAGACCCACAAAACGGGAACGTCCACTGACCCATCAGGGTTATTTTATTCCTCACTCACTGTTGTTTTGAATTCATTATAATTTGATTGTTTTTGCAGCAGCCACCAATATCTTCATTCATGGCAATAAAGACCAGGGGCAGCTGGCCAACGAGATGCAGTTCCTCTGGGGTCAAAATCAAGCATTAAAGGAGCACCTCAACGTGGGATCCAGAGGTAACGTCTTTCCTTTTTAAGATGGCAACATAAAAATATGAACCGGGTTCATGCAAGTCTAATCCATTTGTTTTCCGTCTTCAGACAAGCAGAAGGAGAACGAGAAGCTGCGGGAGACTCTGGCTCGGCGAAGCGCCAAGCTGGAGCAGAGTCGGAGGGAGTGTGAAACTCTGAGGTTGGAGAACAACCGCCTGCAGGAGCAGTTGGAGCACAGCAGCCAGGAGAAGTCCCTCCTGCAGGATTCTCTGCACACCAGCAAAGAGGAGCTGCACAGGTATGTTCAGAAAGAGTCATTACCATTACACCGCCGCATTAGCACCACTGAAACCCGAGTGTAGCGTCTGCATGCTCCTCAGTGATGGGATGGTTACCCCATGACCCAGATGAGTGCTCCTGCAACCTAAAACCAGGATCCTTTACCCTCAGACCACGACTCCTCTCCCTTTCTCACTCATTTCACCTGCTTGTCTCATTTTATAGGTAATGGTGGAAAACCGTCCCGTGTTAGTTTCCTTCATCCCATCAAACTGTTTAGCTGCAGTTAAATCATCCTTTTATTCTGCTTCTGCATGAAAACAGTTTTTTTTTCTTTTTAAGTATTTTATTGACGGTATTTCCACAAGTTTGCAGATGTGTCCAGTAAAAAGAGAACAGTTTAGTCCAGACCTCCTCTTCCTCAGATGCTGCTAACACTTCACACACAATCATGAATATGCAAAGTGATTGAGAAAACATGAAGGTTTGGAATTATTCTGTTTATTAAAAATAGATCAAATTCACACAAAAAATATGTTCAAGTCATTTAAAATAAAATAACTGGCTATATCTGCGTACATTATTTTCTTTTTAGCTAGTTTAGTGCACTTTTTAGTAACTTTTATTTTATTTTTATTTTTGCAACTCTGTGGACGCTCACGTATGTCAGAAGTTAGGTTCTAAAAATGTCAAATCCAGGAAGTAGAATAGTAAATGTTTTACGCATGTAAAACTCCTCACTACTCTTTCTACACTTTTCTCAACCAGACACGAACATTTACACACTTTTCTCTCTTGTTTAAACTCCTAAATTTCATGTAGCTTCATGAAAAAGTAAGTCCAGTTTCCAGATTGTGTATTTGAGTGTTTTTCTGTTTGCGTTTCAGGCTGCAGACCGAAGTGAAGCTCCAGAGGCAGCAGCTGTCCGACTCCCAGCATCTCCTCCAGTCGCTGCGGGTGGAGCTGAAAGTTTATGAAAAAATGAAAACGGACCTCTGCAAACACAGCGGTACTTTTTCTTTTTATTGCTTTGCTTCAATTTCCCCCCATTGCTTTGTTAAATAATGTAACAAATCTTAAGCCAAATCTACTTGATTGATTGTACTTTTAGTTTTCCTCGCAAGAAAAATTTCAACGTTTCCCAAAAATGCTACGTGGGCTAAACGCTAGCTGTGATCGTAACTGTGTGGACTCTTGAGGTTCTGCAGCTCAAATCCTCTTTTCCATTGGAATATGGGAGATAGAAAGGAGAATCTTTGTTTGTTTGTGTACAGAATGGGAGGAGCAGACCCAGCCGCCCGTCTCTGACCCGTCCAGCAGCTCTCTGGACCTCCAGGAGCTCCTGTCAGAGATCAGGCACCTGAGGCTGCAGCTGGAGAGGAGCATCCAGACCAACACGGCTCTGCGGCAGAAACTGGAAGAGCAGCTGCTCCGAGCTCCCAGTCACTCTGAGACCATCAACATCAACTACCTGCTGTCCTCTCCAGGTAACTTTTATTATTGAAAAGTAATAATGGCTTCTCTTTTTCTTCAATAATGTCAATTTTCCTGAATTTCTCAGATGAAAGAAGTCGGTCGCCGGATCGGGAAGGCCGTGATCTTCATCAACACTCCTTCCAGAGTCACAAACGCAGTACTGCTGTTCGTGGTGAGAAGAGTCATCGCCGTTTAAATCTAGCATTAGGACACTTCTCTGAACTAGGCGTGCCTAAATCCTCAGATGTGAAGCGGCGCGCTCATTCCGAGCTGGACGTCTGCTCGGCCAGCAGCAGCTCCGGCGACAGCGCCTCTGGCCGTCCCTCCCGGTTGGTCCCAGGCCACCGGATGTGGGCCAACCGTAGCGGGCGCCACGTTTTGGGCTTGATCGAGGATTACAACGCTCTCCGGAAGCAGATCGCCGAGGGTCGTCAGCTGTCCCGCAGCATGGATGCACAGCTGCAGGAGTGTCTGCACACACTCACACAGCAGAGCCCCGACAAGGTAGCTGACCGTTTACGGCGTTCTGAGTTCCCCTGTCGGGAATGTGACCCTGACGTGCACTTCCTGTTTGCAGGAGCACATGAAGGCTTTGTGCAGCAGCACAAACACCATGCAGCAGGTCCTGGATGAGGCTGGCCGCCTGCTCAAGCTGCTGTGGAGGGTCTCCCTGCCGGCTGCTTTCCCTACAGGGGAGAGCGGCAACAACCAGCAGGTGGTCCTTAATACTCCCTTAAATGTCCAATCTAATGAAGACTCTGAGGGTCTAATCCTGCTGTGATCCTCTGGTTCAGGATGAGCTGCTGAAACATGAGATAGCCAGGCTGAAGAGCAGACTGTCGCAGCAGGAGAGGATGCTGATCGGCGCCGTGAAACGACTCCGCACCACCAACCAGCTCAAGGAGGGAATGGAGAGGCTCATTATTGATCAATGTATGGCTGATATTCACACGTTTATCTCTATTCTACAGAAATGTTCTTTTGGTCAAAATCTGGATCATTACTTTCTTCTTTTCAGTGTCTCTGACCCACGGAGTTTTGAAGAAAGCCAGAGGAAACTTGGAGGTGAGTAACTACAAAAACCTCAAGCCACCATTCAGACTTTCTGTCAGAATCAGTGAAATGTCCCCTCCCCCCCTCCTGTCTCTGAAACGATGCTAGATGAGTTCTAGTTCCCTGTTGGGCTCATCAGGAGCACCAGATGAAGGTCAGTGTTGACTATTCTGACGCATGAGCTCCTGCATGAGTTGGAGAGCAGAACATGAACATGTCCAGACTCTGGATTTGTTTAGCCAAAAATCCTCCAGTTTTTGGACTGGACTGATATTTTTGGGGTTTGGGATGCATGATGGGTTTCTGTTTGAAAGAAATAGATTTCCGCTAGTCTCCAAACTCACCGGTGCGTTGGCCAATCACATCGGTTGTTACGGTGACGTAGGAATGATGTCATCGACCCGCCACTAGTGTCGTGTTCATTCAAAATTCAACCTGAAGGATTTGAAATTTTAGCTTTAAAATACTTTTTTGACCTCATCTTTGATTTATATATTTTTAAATCAGCTCTACATGTTTTTTGTTACAAGATAGAAACGACTACTAGTTGGAATTTACATTTTTGGACAGTTTTAGGGTCATTGTGAAATTATTGTCCATCTATAAAAAAAATAAAAACTGGGGTTTACTCAAATAAAGATCTAGCACGGCTACAAAAATAGTTGAAGATTAATGAACAGAGCAAATTGTCAATTAAAAAAAAAGCTCAAAAAGGCCATAGACTACTAAGAGACAATATCAGTTTATATTAGACAGATTGATAGTCATCTGGAATTTTGAACACATGAAACGTAATGTTTTAAGCATAAAAACGTGCAGATTTTTGAAGTTCAAAATCTTAAATTTGAAATGTATCATTTGGATTTTTCCAAAAATGGAAAAGAAAAAATCAATTTTTCCAAGAACATTTAAGTTTGATGAAGCAGCGAGACAGAGTGAAGGACAGGCTGAAAGACGCTCCATTTCCTTCTTTGTCAGTTGCATCTGCACTGCTGCATCTCAGTTGTCATACATGCTGAAGTAAACACGTATTTTGCTGCTCATCACCACGACAACAGTCCTGTCATTCTTGTCCGTCAGGTTACTTGCTTCACCTTTGGCGTTTTGAATGGAAGTCTGCACAACTGGAAAGATAGTGATTGGCTGGAATTGTGCAGCAAAATTGAAGACAAGTAAAAAATGTCCAAAATCACTGTTTTAATACAGTAGTACCATATATGTAGGTGGTACCAACATCCCTAATCCTAAACGTGACATGCATGTATTTGCAGATCTGCTTCTTTCTTGTCTGGAAAGCAAATCTGGACCCTCTTCTGTGTTTTCATTGCTCACTGATGTCATTTCAGGAGGTCCCAGTCAACGGGCAGTAGACACTCCGCCTGCAGACGAACACAACAGTAACACATCTCTGCACTGCACTTACTGAGCCTGCAGTGAAAGCACCGCAGACTCTGCCTTTTAGTTGGACTTACTGTAGGTACGGAGGGTTTCTTCTAAAGAAAATGCCTGTAAATAAGAACCCTTTGTTATTTTTATACAATGTATATTTGAAACGTGTATTTTAATACCAACGTTGTAATTTTTATTTACCTGCTGTCTAGTGTATAAAACATGGAGTTCAGTATAAATGCAGTAAAAGGATTGTCATGGTCAATCGATTGTCTGTTTTTCAATCCCTTTATTGTTTTAGTACAAATGCAAAAATAACCCAGATTAGGTACAAAGGAATAAAAAACAGTTTGTAATCTACTACATGGAATCAGGTTACATTGAAGTCGTGTCTGAAATGGTTCTGGTGTTTGTGCCATCAGTGACCTATAAAACTAGGTCTGTGGAATTCACCGGTACCAGCAGCACCAAGAACCCGGTAAGGCAAAAAAAAATATTCTGGCACTGCCTCCATGCGTCTTGTCCTTTAGATGAACAGTAGTTTTCTTGAAGACGGGTAACAGCTGATCTAAAGCACTTCGTTTTTATTTATTCTTAACAAGTCACACCTATCTCTGCACGAGGCGCACAAAAGCCTGAACCAGCTGGATGATGGGCTCCTGGCCTTCGTGGCCTCCCTTGGATCCGGGTGGGGGTTGTTTGGATTGGGAGGAGGCCGGAGACGACGGGGAACCCCTCCGGAAGTGACGGGACAGGCTGGAGAGAAGCGTGCTCTGAGGATGATGGGAAATACTGTCAAACTTTTTTTTAACCGTAAACGACCACTGCTTCCAGCTACAGGGGGGGTTCAATCAGCTGCTGTCACTCGTAGCTCCTCAAGTTTTTTAGGCTCAGCGCGTGTTGCCAGTTAAACCAGGTCAAACTTTGACCAATCAGGGACTTGGATTTGGTAATGATGTGACGACATCAGCGTTTGTCAACTGATATGATGGTAATCCAATAAACCGAACGGTTTCATGCTCAAATCATGAGATTCTGTTAGTAAACAGTAGCACATTTAAAAAAAAGCATTTTGACCAAAGAGTTCCTGCTTTTTTTTTTTTTGTTTCAAGTATATTTGAGTAAAATAGACTTGCCTGCAAAGATCTAATTTTTGTACTAAACGATGTCGAAAACTAAAATGAACAAAGTTTTTTTGTGCTACTAATCCTCCAACTGTTCTATATTCTGCATATTATTCATTTTAAATCCCATCCTGGAACTTTCAAAGCCCTCACCAGTTCTGAGCTGAGCTCCTGCTTGAGCCTCTGTTTGTCCCGGGGGAGGATGGAGGGGTCTTTGAGACACCGGACAGCCTGAGAGATGAGCACGTAGAAGCAGTTCTCCATGGTGAACATCAGCAGTGACCTTAGGAGAGGGGGGGGGGGAGAGAGAAAGCGTCTTTTCATGCACTGCCATGTGCTGCGTGACTACAGAAAGGAGTCGACTCACTTCAGAGCTTGGAGCTCTTCGGATGAAGCCAGCGATGCTATGCTGACCGAAGGCCGTCTCCTTCTTCTTCTCCATCTGTACAGACAGAACATAAAACGCTCAAGGACTGCCTGCAGCTACGACCTGCAACAAAACTGGGAGGAGTAAGGAGTACCTCGCTCAGCATGCTGAGCGCCACGTTGATCGTAGCCAGCAGGGTCCCAAATGAAGGCGCCACATCGGGGTCAAAGGCCGGAGTCGTGAAGCTGAGCACAAACAGGGTCCGGTACTCGGCCAGGTCCATGCACTGATGCAGAAGCGGCTTAGTAAATAGTCGAGCACATATTCCGCTCATGTAAAGCTCCGTTCACGCCGGCCTCTGTAATGTGCGCTCAATGGAAGGTCTATGTAAATGTGCATAGATGCGCGGTTTGGGCTTCCACGTAAAACCTGATGAACTTCGACCAATCGGGGACTCCTATGTGGTAATGACGAATGGATGGCGTCCCTTTTTGAGTCACAGAAGTGCCAACCGTTTTTAAATTCATCATGAAGGAGAAATTAATAATAGCGGTTTTTGCCCGGCCAGAATTCCATGACACCAAGTCTTTCATGTATCGGGATAGAGCTGAGAAAAAAAAAGCCTGGAGCTAGACTCACTAGATTTGCACCACTTCGACGCCAAGCGTCTTCCCACTGTAGGTTTATGCGCTAGTTCTGAGTAGTGACAGTCCACGGTGAACGTGCATCACATGCCCGGCGTGTAGAGAGCCTTAGGGTAAATCTGAGCGGCTCACCTGGTCCAGGAGGATCTGGCAGCAGTCGGGAGTGAAGTGCTGCAGAGCAGCCAGGGTTTTGCTGAGGATCTTCAAAAGGCTGCACTGCACGGCCAGCAGGGCCTTCTGCTCGGCCTCCTCTGCCCCCGCTGCTGCCTGAGTCTGAGGGGGGCGCTGGGTCCTGGAGAGGGGGCCAGGAGGCAACGCCTCACCATTCTTGGCCTACAAAACACAAACTCATGACTGTTTTTGTCTGTCAAGTACATAAAGTTTCTGGTAGGGATCTAAGACAAATGTGACATTTATTAAGCATCGTTTATGAAATGTTAAGCAATCCTTAGATGTTTAGACCTGCAGGTAGTGATGGAGCATCTTCTTGCTGTGGAGCAGATATGTGCAGGTCTGGCACAGGTAACACAGGTTGATCTGAACACAAACAGAAGGAAAAAAAATACTTTATGAGCTCCGAATGACATCTCCTGCTGAAAGTGTGATGAAATGTGGACTCGCCTGCACGTCCAGGAGCAGCTTGGGGAGGTGAAACTGCCACTCCTTACAGAAACTGGACAGCTGGAGGAGAAACCCAACCGTGTGATCCGCCTCGTCCAAGCAGGCCAGGCTCTGAACGGTGCGCATGGAGTTCAGACACTGAGGGAAGAGAAACGGACATTCCTGTAAACCCCAAACAGCCCAGATCCTCCAGGACTGCAGCAGAAAGAGTGCATGGATCCAGATTTGATACCCTAGAAGTGACAGGATTTTCACAGACAGACCCGTATGAAGCTGAATTTTGGTTTAACTTAACTTTTGAGGATAAAGTTTATCTTCATTCCCCTTAAAATATCAGCAGCTGCTTTAAACTTGAATAGTTCCTACATTAAATCTAGCGTGGAAATAAAAAAATGATATAGATTTTCTCTTAACATATAACCATCAAGGCGGAAGCTTAAAAAAAGTGACGAATACAAAACTCAAACTGTTGTTTTCTAAATATAATAATAATTGTGTTTCCACCGTTGAGTATCTTTATTAGCAGCATCTTCATAACATTAAACAGCTGGTTGCTGAATATTCAGCATTACTATAGCGTGTTGAAACAACTGTCACAATAAATCCACAGTTCAAGTAAAAACTCCTGGTTTTGTCTGTTAAATGTAAATTTTTTTTATTTTGAAGTCAAAGGCTCTTCGTCTGTTTCCTCTTTGGCTCTTTCCAGCGAAAATAAACTTTCCAAAAATGATTTGTCTTAACTTTGTTAGCTTGGTGGTTTCGCTTTAGCGGTCGGCGCAGACGCTTTAGGAAAGAGGGATTTTCAACATGTGACCGAGCGACTTGAAACGCGTCAAGAATGAGTCGGATGTAGTGGAGAGAATCCTGTAGTTTTCCGTCAGAGTCAGATTATAAATAATAACAGGAGGAATGAAGGTCGCGTCATTTTTCTCTGTGGTACATTTGGTACGGTACCAACCGTCCCACAGACCGGTTCCGGTCCACGGATGGGGGGGTTTGGGGACCACGGGTCTGAATCGACCTGATCGATCGTACCTGTAAGATGCGTTCTTGATGAACTCCAACAAAGTCCAGGGCTTCATTAATGAAGTGGTAGCGCAGCGTCTTGAGAAGACTCTCCATCAAAGACATGCAGAGGCGGTAAACGCCCGGCCAACAGGCCAGATCCTGCGACTTCCTGGAGAAGCTCTGCTAACAGAAGCAACACTGTCAGAACGACTGGATTTGGTCCGAAAACCTCTAAGAATGTAGAACGGATTCCACCTGAGACGCTCCATTTGATGGACCTTCATAAACACTGAGAAGAGGAAGACAGATGGTCTCAGTAACGCCGGCTCCTGCTACAGCCGCTGCTCCCTGAAGAAGAGCAAAAAAAAAAGAGGCACTTTCAAAAACTTAAATCTGACATTCCTTTTTTTTTAACAGTTCATTTCTGGAGCACCTTGAATGTTTTGGGTCTTATGTAAAGAACAAAATTAAATCAGTTTAGAAGATCTGGAATCCTGCAAGGGCAATTCCAAATGTAGTCAAAATCCTCCAAAGCAGTTTTTTTTTCCTTCTCCTTCAGTCATTTAGATAGAAAAAAAAATAAGCTCTGATCGTTTAAGAAGATTTACAGTCTGTTGTGTGACTCGTGTCTGCTGTAGTGATGAACTGCGGCTGCTGTTGTTCGTCCTCTGGAGATTCTTTCACATTAAACACAGACTGAAACACAGTTTTGGTTTTTTCACGTCTCCATCTCCACCAAAAACATTTTAGACATACCGGTAGTAGACAAAAGGAAATGCCATGAGCAGAATTTAAACTGCAGGGGCAAAACAGGAAGTTTCAACACAGCAGAAGAAAAAAATGCAAAGAGGACGAAACACAAGAGCAACAGTTCAATACAAAAAGAGAAAACTGAAGATGAAGATGGACACTTTCTCAAAAAAAAAAACCTTCAAAGCTTTGCAGCTTCAGTCTAACAGGGAACAGAGACATCTAGTGGTGGCAGATGGTGGATTACAAACAGAGCAGGTTAAACATGATCACAAAAACAGAAAAACAACTCAAAGTCACAGCTACTTGTACTGTGTGTGGGGATTTTCTTACCTGAGGAGTGCGAGCCAGCGTAAGCAGCAAATGCAGAGCAGCTTCGGTGAAGTAAAGGTTGTGTTTGGAGCGCAGGCTGAGCTCCATGGCGCTCAGAACTGAGGGCAGGACCGGCACCTTCCTCATGACCGAGACCCAGTGCTCACCATCCTCATCTGTGCGGCACAGCTCCTTTGCCAGATGGAGTGCGAGTACGCAGACCTAATTCAAAGGAATTAAAGGAAGAAGTGGACAAACTGAAGATTTGTTGGGGAATTGGATCGTGGCAGAAAAGTTCTCATGATCCGTCTTTAAAAAATAAATCTCTTAGTTAAATCCTCCTGATTTCTCTCACCCCGTCTCTGTGGTCCTTTGGTCCCCGAGGAGAGTCCATCTCCATGCTGTCCTCGTCCTCCAGCATGTCCCCTACTTGACTCATGTGACGGGTGTTGTCGATGAGCGCCAGCGCCTCGTCTTTCACCGTCTCGCACACGCACAGAAGCAGCTGAGGCAGCTGGGAAATGTCTCCTCCTGGTAACAACGAAGAATCCAAAACTTAAGCTCTGAACTTTGGCTTCAGACAGAAGCTGAAGCTGAAGCTTTCGTACCATTGAGTCCCTGAATCTGCAGCACAGAGATGAGAGCAGAAAAGATTTTGGCTTTGGTTCTCTCCATCATCTGCTGGTCAGCCTGCAGGACGCTCTCAAGGATGAGGGAGAGGGGAGACAAGATGTCCGGAGCTGCTGCCACCACGCTGAAGTCACACCGAGAGAGGACACCGCTGGTTCAAGCAGAGGCGCTCAACTTCACTTCCTCCCACCTGGGAACTACTCACTTCTTCCAGTGTTTGAGGAGGATGAGGAGCAGAGTAGCCATCATGGATCCAAGTCGGAGACAGGGTACGGACATGGGAGTGGTCAGCTGGAAACAGACGCAGGTTACAAAGAGAAAAACAATATCTCATTTGGAAACCAAGTTCATGTCAGGACGCCTCACAGCAGCTTTAGTTCCATCCAGGACATCCATGAAAAGCTTCAGCTTGGTTGCGTCCTCTGTTAGCAGCATCACATCAGCCTGAAAACAGCGATTCATGTAAAAAAAAAAAAAAGAAAATCCTCCCAAAATGTCCTGAGGTCAAATGATGCCTACATGGCTGGTGGAGAGGATGAGCAGCATCCTCCACGCAGAGATCAGCATCTGAGTCTCGGAGAGGTAACAGATGCTCTCCTCCTCCGACTCTGCCACACGGCACACCAGGGACTTCACATACTGGGACCAGTACTCGTACCGCCGCGCGCTGGAGAACTTCTGAAGGGCGTCTTTCAGAGATGGCTCCAAGGAGCCGCTGCAGCAGCCCACACAGATGTGAGATCATGTGAGGAGTTCAAACAAGCCATTCGACCGCGACGCCTCATTTACCTGACGACGTAGTAGATCTCCAGAGCCATGATTTTCATGACGAAGGCACAGGTCTCTAAAACGCAGGGCTGAGGACGAGTCACAGGATTGAGCTGGCAGCTTCACTCACAACAGAATCAACAAAAGGGAGGAAAGGTGGAATACCTCGGTGGCGTCTGACGGAGGGGTGAGGGTCGCAAACAGAGGCGTTGTTACATTTTCCCAAAATCGTTCTCTGAAGAAGATGAAGAAAAATGTCAAAATGTCCAGCTTCACGAGTTTTTTATGTCACTGTAAGCATAAGGGGTGCAAATAATATATACTTTGGTTGTAGATTAGTTTATTGATCAGTTTTTAAAACATTTATTATTAACAATTATTTCGGCAGCATCAAGAAGTGTTGCAAAACTGCAGTGAAAAGCATTTTTTTCCAGTTTTTTAGTTTTATAATTGAACATTTTACATTTTAATTTGATCCACATTCTGTGGTTGGTTTATTCTAAAACAGTTAAACGGTAAAACAAT
The DNA here is from genome assembly GCA_023969325.1 of Oryzias curvinotus. Lineage (NCBI taxonomy): Eukaryota > Metazoa > Chordata > Actinopteri > Beloniformes > Adrianichthyidae > Oryzias > Oryzias curvinotus. The sequence continues at coordinate 23,287,854 of CM043717.1, forward strand.
CTGCATGTTAGGAGTTTTGCAGTAATGTTTTATTTGTCCACCAGATATTTCTGTTCAGTTCTAAACTCAAGCCTTAAAGATCCACTCTGATGAAAATGGTAGTTTTTTTGGTGTATTTAACATGATCTTGAGTCATTTTTCTCATATATGAAGAAAATTAAGCATAATATTCTATTTATGAGTGTTTCTTTATTCAAAATCATTTAGACCAAAAATGCTGTGAGGCTAAAACCAGCAGAATCATAACTAAAAGACTTAAAATAGATCAAAAGATGATCAAAGTGGATCTTCAACCACCTTCTAAAGTTCAGGGACTAGCAGTTCCATCACTGCTGTTTCAGTTTAGTTAAATGATGGGTCTCTATACAAGTTGTTGTTTTCAGATGTGGAAGACACACACATGTTCAGGAGAAAGGTGTTGGTTTGAACCTTTATGGAGATAATAAAGGAATTTTCAGATGATTTCCTCACCTAAGTGCATCAATCGACAACAAGCCGACTTAGCAGTGTGGTAAGTAACAGCTAATACTTTCTGCCTGATGGATTTTTTTTTTTTACCACCAGAGGTTTAGCTCCAGTATGGACGCTCCTTAAATTACTGCAACTCTTCAACCGTTTAACCACGAACATCATTCCAACAGATTCTAAAGCGGAAAAAAGCAGCTTTGCATTAAGAGCAAAAAATTTACATTGGATTCCAACACTCTTCTCTGTATTAGAATTACGTAAATTCCACAAACGGTCAAAAGAGTTTATGGTAGCTGTTTTGCTGTCGGCAGCTCCGGTGTGAAAGCGTTAAAGGAAGTCACTCACTTGGTCCTCAACACAGAGATGGCGCTGTCTCTGCGATCCTGCCACAGAGCCAGGAGGAAGGCGAGGGCTGCTCGGTGGAGCAGCGGGGGGCACCAATACTTCCCCTGCTGCTTGGAGTCGATCAGATCCAGCACCACATGAAGACAGCTCCACTCACCCAGCAAGAACTCCTGGAAGTGAAGAGTCATCGTTTTAGATTCGAGTTCCTTGCTACTAGAAGTAGAAACCAAAGCTCAGATTTTGTACCTTTGAGCCTTCGTTTCCATCTTTTACTTCAAGATTGAGGAAGAGCTCAATGAGGCCAGGCTGCGTTTCCACAGCAACCGTGAGAAACTCCAGGATCATGACCTTGATCCTCATGTCTTCGGTCTTGCTTTGCAGTCGAGTGAGGAACGCATCCCTGATTGCTGCGGCATCGTTGCCAAGGCAAGCGTAGACTGACATGGGAGCAACCTGAAGATGCAAAGTTAAAAAATTTGGCACCCCAACGAAGGATAATCAATCCAGCAGTTACACAGCAGAATCTCACAGTGGCGAGCCTTTTCAGGAGTTGAATTGCGAGGCGAGGAAGAGCTGGATCGTGCTTGTGGTAAATATATTTGGCGAGAACAACTATCAGGTTGTTGCCATGACCGCCGTGCTGCGTTAGCGCCTGCTCCAGGGGGGACACCGCATCAGACGGTGGCTTCAGACGGATGACGTTGTTTGTGACCGAGAAGGCCAGTTTGACTGTCTGGATCAGTATCTGACCCGGACCTTCAGAACCATAGCTGAGCATTTGGGAGAAGAAAAACACACAGGATTTAACATCAGAACACGACTGATCACGAATGAGAAGATTAAAGAAAAGACGACTGAAATGCTTCCACCTGCTGGGCTGTGCAGCCAGGACCACCTCGATGGTGTCCACTCCAACTCCCATGATGTTAACAATGGCCTGCCCCGCTTCTGTGTTGGTCAGACAGTAGATGCAGAGAGACTGCAGGGTGGGAGTGCTGTCACATGACCAAAAAAAAACCCACTTATGAGATCAGGTGGAAAAATGTCACCATTTATATATATATATATATACAATGTTTACACACACACACACTGAATGAATAATCTCTAACATCACCCTGTGGATTATATACAGCCAAAATGAAAAATTAAGTAGTACGACTACATTGATTGGAGTTTATATAATTTCCTTAACATTGCAAAATACATTCTAAAGAAAATGTAAAGATGGGATTTCTCCTATTGGACATTCCTACCTGAAAATTGAAAACCATGTCCCGAAAAATCCACAACTTAAATTGTAAAAAAAATCTTTTTTAATCACTCACCCTTCAGAGGTGTCACTAGTAAAAAAAAAAAAAATGAGCCATACATATCAAAAGGCTTCAGAAACCAGAATTAATATTGGTTTATTCTAGGTGTAGAGTTGGGCTTTTTGTATTAGGAGTGAATGAAGAGTTCCTGCCTTCTGCAGCCTGCCTCTAGTGGTCTTTGGAGGAACTGCAACATTTGGTACTTGGGCGTTTGCTTTGTATTTGTAAAGGGAATGGTTAAAAAACAGGTTGGTGAAATGATCTCTACAAGTAAACCAACATTTGAAAGTCAGTTGACAAACATACATAATTACTACTGATGATCGCTTCAATTAAATCCTCCTTGACGAGTAACAAGTTGATAGAGCTGCGGTCAAAACCGTCCCTTTTTCAGAAAACACATGAATACAATGCTCCATATTGTGAGGCTGTCATAACTCAGATCTGATTCTAATCAACTACAGTAAATGAAATAAAAACACCATCCTGACCTGCCTTGGTCCTCCCCCTCTGGACTCAGATTGAGGATGGCATGGATCAGCTCCAAAATAAGACAACCTGCGTCAACAGTGGAGGCAACGCGGACTCAGCTTTGATCTTATTTTACCAGGTCAAACTGGGATTTAGTCATTCCACCTATTCTCTCTCGGACTCCGTAGGTGTTGTAACGCCACTTGTGGTAGGTGGGCAGCATCTCCTTTAACACCAGCAGCACGCAGGGGATCAGACCTTTGTTTTGGGTGCTTCCAAGCTGACCCTGAAACAATAATTACCCAAGATGCATTTGACTGCTTAACATTCTGGCTTTACATTATGCTTTTACCTTAACCAAGGTGGTAAGAAGCCGAAGGAAGGCAATTGTCACGGCATACTCTCCCCTGGGCTGCTCGATCTGGACCAGTAGGTTGCCATAGTTAGCCGCTTTCATTCCCTCAGCACTAAAAAGTTAAAGAAAAAAGTGAGTTTTTGTAAAAGAAGAGGAATGTTTGCCAAGGCTGGGCGTTCCGCTTTACCTCACACACTGAGCCATGGTACTCAAAGGGTTTGAAGCAAACGGGAGGAAACCAGTGTGGTGGAGGCTGGACCAAACCTGACATTAAAAATAAGAAATTTAAAGAAAAAATAATTCACTGACATGCATTAAATGTTTTTAATTCCATTTTAAAAGTTTCACCTTCCCTGGCATCCTTGCAGCCAGTACAGAGAGACAGTTCACACAGGATGCTATCACATCCACTGGAGGGTTGATGACCGACGTGAGCCTGACAGACAAGGCCAATTCTTTCACAAATTGAGTTCAATTCCAGCGGCTTTTGATGAAGGGGGTTTGCAGAAAGTTCACATACCTCTGCAGCAGTATGTAGATGCGGGAAGTGAGGGGCAGGAGACAGTCGGACACAGTCCAGTCTGTGCTGATGATCTTATGGACCAGATCCAGGATGGGTTTAACACGCACGCAGTGAGCTATGACGTCTGAGGAAAACAAACCAACAAATGAAACCACGGGGAACTGATTTTCATCCACTGCAAATACCTTTTAATTTTACAAAAACATGTCTCGTTCCTCTAACATACTCAAGGCTATGATTCGGCTAAGAACGAAGTTAAGAAACCGTTATTTAAACGACTGCATACCTGCGGTTGAAACAACATGCAGCAGCATTTCCACCTCACAGGTGAAGAGAGTCCAGGAGCTGTACGAGTAATCCCAGCGCACCATGAAGCCCTGTTCACCTGCAATCATCACCTGGCCCAGGACTCCCTGTGGCATCCACAGGTTAGTCTGTCCTGAGCCTGAGCCTGAGCACGAGGTGACAAAAAAAAAACATGTTAAAAAAGCAAAGAGTCTCTGATTGGATGCTATTTTTCAGTGACTGACCTAGTGGATAGAGGAGTTTGGGGGTCTGTCTCCTCCACAGCGTTTCATCATCATTAGAGACGACATCGTTGGGTTTGTGCTTGTAAACTTGTGTGTAGAAGGACATCTTGTCTAAAAAGTTATACACCTGCAGCAGGGTAGAAGAGTCGTCGTTATGGGATTACATTTCTGCCATTAATTGAAAGGGCGTAAAGACAACTGAGCGGGCGTATTTAGGAACTGAGTGAGTGAACCTTACAACCGCGCTGGCGCAATTCTAACTAAGCGACCCCGTATTTTACAATTGAACGGCTGCAATCCTAACTGAGCAGTGATCTTGCTCAGTTAGATCGTTTTTGCGCGCTCACATGAATTTACCGTGCGGTCAAATTGTTTTTGCGCGCTCACATGATTTTACGCTCAGTGTTAAGGGGGCGTTTTTTTCACTTTGTGGGCAGAAACCTTTCTGGTTGATCTGATTGGCCGAAATTTGCATGTCTTATAGTGAGACAGAGGGGCGGAACTTTCATTTTTCAGAGCCGGGCGGCTCTTGAGCTGCATGCAGCTCCCTGCCTCTTAGCATAGTTTCTAAATACAGCACTTTCACAGCCATAAGGTGAAAGTTTGACATTTTCTCCTAATGTACAGAGCAGCCCTAATGTGTTGTTGTGTGACTTCGGAAACCCTGGAAATGCAAAGAGGCACGGCACAGTTTAAACTGCAAGCTATCAGCTACGCGGAGGAACACGAGAATCAAGCAGCTGCAGTTCGGTTAAGTTAGATCTTCACAGGTTCAGACTTCCTGCTTCAATAACTCTTCTGATAAACGTTCAAATGTGTCAGCAAGTACCTCAATCATTTTGTATTAACACAGAGAGTGAACTGCAAAAGCATTTTTAAAGAAAAAAGATAATTTTTATTGCCTTTTAATCAGAATTGTTCGTTTTAAGCCGTGAATGCAAACAGGGCAGCGAGCCGGCTGCTAAGGGACCGTCAATAAAGTGCACACCCTGTGAAACACCATCCTGTAAAAATCAGTAAACTTTTAAAAAGTGAATACATGTCTATATTTATATGAACTGGTAATGAAGACTTGTCAGCATATTCGTGTTACAATAAATATTTTGGAGGAAAGTCCATCTTTTTTTTTATCTTGTTGCACATACTTTTTCAAATTTTAATAGATATGAATCATGACTAAAGTTATCAGTAGTTATAAAGATACTGAAGCTACTGTCACCAAACCTTCTGTACGGACTAATATTGACCTTATTGTCATACTAAAATATATATATCATAAATGTCAATAGTTCACTTTGTTCATTTATAGGAATTTTTCATATTTAAATATTGATCAAATTTGGTCAAAAATCCTCAATAGCTCTGAAGATGCTAGATTTTTTTTTACATAATCTTTATTGTAGTAGGAAAATAAGGTCATGATTAGTCAGTACAGTAAGTTTTGTGTCAGTAAATACAGTATCTTCAGAGCTACTGAGCATGTATGTTATGATTCATATCTCTATTAAATTTTAAAAAAATATAAGCAATAAAACAGAGACTGACTTTCCATCAAAATTTAATGTAATAATAATAATGCAGCATGACTATGCTGACGAGTCTTCATTACCAGTTCATATAAATATAGACATGTATTCACTTTTAAAAGTTTACTGATTTTTACAGGTGTTTCACAGGGTGTGCACTTTATTGACGGTCCCTTAGCAGCCGGCTCGCTGCCCTGTTTGCATTCACAGCTTAAAACGAACAATTCTGATTAAAAGGCAATAAAAATTATCTTTTTTCTTTAAAAATGCTTTTGTAGTTCACTCTCTGTGTTAATACAAAATGATTGAGGTACTTGCTGACACATTTGAACGTTTATCAGAAGAGTTATTGAAGCAGGAAGTCTGAATCTGTGAAGATCTAACTTAACCGAACTACAGCTGCTTGATTCCCGTGTTCCTCCGCGTAGCTGATAGCTTGCAGTTTAAACTGTGCCGTGCCTCTTTGCATTTCCAGGGTTTCCGAAGTCACACAACAACACATTAGGGCTGCTCTGTACATTAGGAGAAAATGTCAAACTTTCACCTTATGGCTGTGAAAGTGCTGTATTTAGAAACTATGCTAAGAGGCAGGGAGCTGCATGCAGCTCAAGAGCCGCCCGGCTCTGAAAAATGAAAGTTCCGCCCCTCTGTCTCACTATAAGACATGCAAATTTCGGCCATCAGATCAACCAGAAAGGTTTCTGCCCACAAAGTGACAAAAACGCCCCCTTAACACTGAGCGTAAAATCATGTGAGCGCGCAAAAACAATTTGACCGCACGGTAAATTCATGTGAGCGCGCAAAAACAATTTGACCGCACGGTAAATTCATGTGAGCGCGCAAAAACGATCTGACTGAGCAAGATCACTGCTCAGTTAGGATTGCAGCCGTTCAATTGTAAAATACGGGGTCGCTTAGTTAGAATTGCGCCAGCGCGGTTGTAAGGTTCACTCACTCAGTTCCTAAATACGCCCGCTCAGTTGTCTTTACGCCCTTTCAATTAATGGCAGAAATGTAATCCCATAGTCGTAAAGCATTTCCAAAAGGAGACTTGTTTTTTTTTAAATCACTTGTGCAGACATTTACCTTCTTTACAGTTGATTTGTTTGACACAAGTGCAGTCAGCAGCTGAAGCAGAGGTCCTATTTTATGGGGAAACATCCCTGCTGCACTGTCCAGAACCATCCCAAGTCCCATGTTTGGTTTCTAGATTATTTTAGACGAAATATGTTGGCAGCAGAATCCACTTTTCATTTTTTGTCTCTTTTTTTATGCAGTTTCTTCTCACCATTTCCCAGAAAACCTCCGCCAGACTGGGAGCAGAAAGAACCTCACAGGCAGCATCAATCAGCTGGGAGGACTGAGACGACACGCCATCGATCTGTAACTCGCACAGCGGACAGTTCAGTCACAGACGCGGGTCACAGATGTTCATATATGTCTGTAAATTCAGGTTATACCTGTAAGCTTTCCTCCTCAAATGAAGTGATAACAAATGACAGCAGGCCGTAGATGCACATCTTTGCTGTACTTGCTGTACACTGAAGAGCAAAAGAGAAAAAAATAATATTTATTGAAGTGCTCCTGTAAACAGGTCATGCATTTTAAACCATGGGAGTGCTTGATGGAGGAAGCTTTTCCCAGAAATGAACCGTTCTTTAGATTTTCTATCCGTTATTTGCACAAGCAGACAAACTTTTCACAATAACCAGAACTATAAAAGTACAGAAATATTAAGGTTGTGAGAAAATGAAAGCAGATCAAACCTCTTTTTTTCTGCCATAAGATTTCTTTCAAATGGCTCCAACTTATTGAAATGATTCTGTTTGTACAAGTTTATGGGGTCAAATCATCTTAAAGTGAATAAAGATTGTAAATGTTTTTATTTTTATTTTAAAACAGATCTAAACTGGAAAGGACACATTGTAAAAAAATAAATAAGTAAAAAAAAAAAATTTTGGTGCAAACTTTGGGAGGGCGTTATCAAAACTGTACGCAGCATTAGAGGAGTGACCAACAACAAACGCTGTTTGGGAAGGGAAATGATGGCACCAAACCTCTATCAGAACACAATGTTGATCATGTCCCAGAAGATAATGGACTAAAAGCTCCCCCCGCCACATAGAACTAGGACCAATACCAAAAGTGAAAAATCTGAAGTGCAACTGTAAATTGAGGACTAAGACCAAAGGGGGAAAGAAAACACAAAAACATTAGAAATACAAAATAAATATTCCTTTCCATTGGTAACCGTTTATAGTAAACAGTGCTATAAACTGTACAGTATATAGTACAGTACAGTATATAGGTTCATAGTTTTTGTTCATTTACGTTTCAAATGTACTTTTTTTCAAATTTTCAAAATCTCTTTTAAGTTAAGAAAACTTTTTTTTTCAAATTTACAATTACCGGTATTAATTAAAATCATCAATATTTCTTTTGAATTTTCAATGTGTACTTTTAAGTTTAAAACTTTTGACTTTTTTTTTAATTGACATCTATTTTTAAAGTTTTACAATCTGGTTTTTCCTTCACTTTAAGCAGATCCTGATTTGATCCCATACTAGTTGTTCTGTGCTCATAAAAGAAAAGAAAACTCACCAAAAGAAACCAGTCTTTATGTAAATACATATAAAAGATGAAATTAGGTTTAATCTTGTAATCTGATATTTTTGTATGTGGACTCTCTGTCTATGCCTATTAACGAAAAATATTTTTATTTTCTTAAGATTCACAAGAGTGAGCCTACTTTAACCTTTCCCATCTAAAACACGTGCATATTATTGTGATAGTACGACTCTAACGTCAGGATAAAAACTGAGGTACGCCTTGGTGTTTACATACATTATTGCCCAAGACTCCGAGGCCTTTCAGCATGCTGGACAGGTACTTGAACACCTCCAGCTGCAGGGCTGTGTGGCCGATCCTCCTGACCACAGGGCTGGACTCGTCCGGCCTCAGCGTGTGTCTGAGCAGGACCCAGGCTAACAGCACAGGCCCGTGATGAGGGATGTCCCCAAACGTCAGCAGAAGCTGATCCATTTCCTGAAGCAGAAGCCTGTTTTAGTTTTTTTATTTTAGCATAAACCTCACAGCTTTTGATGGGTACTTTCATATCAAACCTTCATGATGTTGGGTGCACTGGAGAACTGGTGCTGCTGAGTACAATCCTCCAGAGCACACTTGTGCAGGAAGTCTACGTCCATTCCTTCAACCAGGATGAGGCAGCTTAAATACCTGAATACAGAAACACACACATCACGTTTGTCTGCCTAGAAAAGTATTTACAAATCATAATCTATTAACCTGGTTTGGAAATATACAAAATAAATTCTTTAAAAAAAAAAAAGTATAACTGGCCTCAAGCCATTTTGAGTACATCAAATAAATCTACCAGTAATCAATCAACTAAACTCTAGCTGAAAAAAGATTATACACGACAGAGTCAGAGATAGGTGTGAACTTGAGAGTTAAAGACTGAAATAAAAAATAAAAAAATCAATCTTTCCCATCCACCTTTATACATTCAGCCAAAACATTTTTCCCCAGCGGTAAATTTTAAAGTTGTTTGCTTTTTCTCTAAGTTTCAGACTGAATTGAGGGAATCTTGTGAGAACACGTCTTAAGTCTCTTCTGTTCAGTGATGTGAGGAAGATGATGTGCAAGTAATGAAGATCTGGACCAGAACTGCTTTTTTTGTGCACCTTTTTTTAACAAGTTTATATACTAAGTGAGTCGTTATGCTAGTTTATGACAATTGAACCGTATTCATTCAATTATTGAATTGTTTCTGATACTAGATTTGGTCTATTTGGGGAATTTTAACACTTTCAAAAGTTTCAGTACGGTATTTGTTCTTAAAAAAACAAATACTTTCTTTAACTTTACACCGATTCATTTAAGAGACTTTTGAGAGGCAGTTCTTTAAGAGGAATAACCTGCTCGGGTGGTCCAGAGCAGCGCCTCCATTAGCAGGACCACTGACTGATAGGATTAGTTTCTGTTTAAGGTTATGTCATCATCAGCTTGTTTTGTTTGTCAAGTTACTTTGGATAAATGTTTACATACATACATCCTCATGTGACCTTTGACACTCACCCTGACAGATAAACAGTATAGTCTTTTGACTGATGATTATGAAAGATTGCGTGCTAAAAAAAAGTCATCTATACCAGTTAATTTAAAGTAATTCAAGTTTAAACCACATTTATAACTAAAATATTAAGATCAGGTCTGAGAACTCAAAAATCCTCAAAGAAAAAAAAAGTCAAAAATACCACCTGACCTCTTTTTCACTTACCCAATCCGGTCAACAAGTGCATCCATGCTCTTATCCACCAGGTGTCTGTTGGTTTGTCTCAAACCAAAGCCTTGTTCTTTGAACATTTTGGTAAAACTCAGAAGATCAGAAGGACTCATCTCGAAGTATGCGTGGTGCAGAAAGATGATCTCCAGCAGCAGAGACTGTTCTTTCAGGCAGCGCAGGAACCATCGTGACACCTGTCTTTCCGTCTAGTAAGAAGCAGCAAAATGGAGACTAAATCCTGAAACCTGAAAGCAGCTGATAAGCACCTGAACACACTTGTGCGTGTCATTACCATCAGGTTTCCATGAGTTTCCCAGGTTGGTGCTTCAGCTTTGAACAAAGCCTCAAACTGTGACTGGCAGCTGCTAACCAAGTCCTTCTCCAGTTTGTTGACACAGTTACTGTACTCAGCCTTGACAAAAAACAAACACAAGAGCTGATTCAATAACAGACGTTGTCCGTGAAGGTTCTCACTCATCCAGGTGACATCTTACAGTCGAGTCACGACATCTGGACTTGAAATCCACACAACAAAAGAAGTTCCACAGCAAAACTTTTAAAGAAAAAGAAAAGGTTTTTGTAAAAGTATGTCATTCTCACCCGATAGGGATGTCGCTCGTCCTGAAAGTATGTGAGCAGCAGGAGAACACAGCGGAGCAAACACATCCGCTCTTCATAGTAATAATCAGCAATCTATGGACGTCACATACATATACCAATAAATCCTTTAAATAAAAGCAGGAAGTAAAACTATTATAAGAATTACATCCATCAAGGACCTTTCGCTCACCTTTAGCAGTAACGCCTGACTCTGTCGATCATCTTTTAGAACAACCTACGGAAAAAAACTTTTGTTTTAATTTTTTCCCCCCCGAAGTATTTTTTTTCCTCTTCAATTTTTTGACTGCGAGAACAAAAACCTTTAGTGAGTCTCTGGTCCCTCTGTAGTCCTCCTGAAGATAACATTGTAAAAGCTGTACGCTCTGCTCCTCGTCAAGGTTCTGCAAAATTTCCATTGTACCCGGTGACATCAAGACACAATCTAAAAAAAACTAAATACATTAACAGAAACGTCAAAATCTTACCAACAGTTTACTGATCCTTAAACCAAAGTCTTTCAGCGGCTGTGGGACATTTTTGTTTTCCTTAACCTTCCCTGCAGAGCTTGAGCTTAAAAAAAACGAGTCCGACAACGATGCATTAAACTCCAAATAAGCACATCTTTAAAAGTGCAGTCATTAAAGAAAGTTCAAGAACATTCTAGCTTGTAACCTCACCTGGGTTGCTTGTAGTAACTGAGTCCTTGATGGAGTCTATCCCAGTGTCTGTCAAGTTCTGCTTCTATCTGCGCCTGCAAATGACACACGAAGAAACCTAAATGTTAAAAAACTTGATTTGCCTCAAACACATATTATGTGTCATACAAAACCTATAAAGTATGTGAATTGTGTGTTTTTTTAAGTACCGGTACATTATACTGTGCACAGTTAGCATAGACTAGAGCATGAAGGTAAAAGCTAAACATACCGGTTCTCTCAAAGCAGATCTGCCGAGCAGAATGGTCCATAATTCTCGACAGCTCCTATGAAAATCAAGGTTTTCTATTTCACAAGTTTTATAAGTACAGATCATCATAAAATAGCCCAAATCATCATGACACACACATATACATATAGATACACACGCATGCACACACACACATACATGGTCTACTCCAACTAACCTGTTCTTTCCTACAGGTTCCACCCATGGGAAAACCTTAGATTACCGTACTTTGGGAGACTAATGTTATGCATCTTTTTCAAGGTCCAATCCTATCATCCAGCATGCCAAAATTACAGGGAGAAACTCAGCTAACAGGCTGTAATAGGCATTGCTACCTATATGTTATAGGTCCTATAGGTCCTTGAGTTTTATTTGTTGACCATTCATGTTTGTTCTAAAAAAAGAAATAAATAAAAAAAAGAGGGAAAGTCTGCGTCATATTTATGACAGCCGACCCTCTGGATTTCCAAGAAAGCCTTTCAGGTTTAGTAGTGTATTTAAGGAAGCCCATTAGTGCGGTCAGACACTATGTTGGATTACAAGGCTGTGCTCGCACTTTTCACTCTAAACTACGCTATTGTGTTCAAATACAGAGTGCGCAGGACACTATACACTTGCTCCTGGGCTTCTTTATAGCCCTTGCTTTGAGCAAAGCAACTTTCTATGTTTCTACGATGTTGGAAATATCTACTGAAGCATTAAGAGTTCTTTTTACTGGGTCAACCACACACCACAACCACCACTCCACCAAACTTCACATTTGATACAACGCAGTCAGACAGGTGACTTTTTGTGGAAACCACCAAACCCAGACGGGTCTATCACTGCTGACCTGTGCACACAAGGAGCTGCCGTTTACACAGAGAACTACGGTACTTTGTGGCTTAGTTGTTGTTACCAGTCACTTTCACTTTAATGTACCACTACTACTGACAATCAAACATTTCATATGGAGACCTCACAAGTGTTGCACAATTCAGAGCTCATAATAACAGTAGCCTGGTCATTTACAAACGTTTGTTAAAGCAGCCCACGTGTCTTGAAATCCTGGTTTTATACACACACGTGGCCATGGAATACAGTAACTCTTTTAAAGTATTGATATACGAGGGTGTATACTTTTGACATTAGACACAACAGCTTTAAACATTACCCCCCGTATTTATTCTATTCACGGATTCTTATTTAGTTGTAATCTTATTACTAAACAATTGTATTAATAGTCTGTTCTGAGATAAAGGCTTAAGTTGGAGCTTAATAATAGGTACATAATGTGACACGGTAAGATTTACCAACTTCGCAGTTAAATTGCGCCTTTACGCCGTGGTGTTTTCTTTATATTGTGCCTAAATTACTCATTTTATTATATTAATTAACTACTTGTCAGACATAGAACGCAACATTACCTATGTAAGCGAAGCTAGTAGTAGATTTGTTGACATGCGGCACCTCGTTACAGGAGAGCCATTCAAACCTATAGCGGTTAGTTAGCGCAAGCTAAGCTAAGTTAGCGAGCTGCTGATAGCTCAAATCACCAAACGGCTACTGCTAATCTAGCGGACGATATTTAGGTTACTACTTTAAAATGTTAACTATGTATTTGGTGTTTTAATGAATTATTCACATGAAAACAAATGTTGAGGAAAGTTTACTGTTGATTCTTTACCTGACGCTGATCTGAGATTCCGCCATCTTCACTTCTGCCATGCGATTGGTTCACACACGATTCCGTCATTTCCGTTTTCTTCGTGGAAGCATTTTTTTTCAATAAAAAAACCTTTATTCAAAACACAGGCATGACACAGCAAGGAACACTAAAAAATAAACTGTCCATTATGTTTTCAAGATAATCACCAGGGAGGTATAAAAGTAAAAATAAATAAATGGTAAAATCACGTTGATCTATAAAGCTAAGAAACATGATAGTGTTTGCCTGCTTTAATATTTGTACGATATAAGTGCAAATAATGTTTGATTTGGGCAAATAGTTCAATCTTTTGGAGTTGTATCAGTAAACTTGGTTTTATGAATATAATCCTTTGTTAGTAAGATCAGGAGATTGATAAAATATAATTTTGTGAAGATAGTTTATTTTCAAAAACGCCTTAGACTTTGTAGCTGGCATCATGTGAAGAAAAACATTGCCACAAGGGTCAAGTAGGATAAACAGGTAAAATGTCAACGAATATATTTTATCTGAAAACAATATAATAAGTATACTTTTTATTATTATTTGTGAAAATATTAATCTTTTTTTTATTTTGTTCTGAATTCATGGTAACAACATAGGAGTTTTTCAAGGTTTCAAGTTGGTTGGGGTGTGCTTACAAAGGTAAAGATCATTTGTAGTTTGTGTAAATCTCAATAAATATTTACTAAAAAAAAACAGCTTCTCTTTATAATCTAAAAACGTATTTAAGCTTACAAGCCTTTATATTTATTTTATTGTATTTTATAAAATTTTCTAATTATTTCTTGTGTTTAAAATATTAACGGTAAAAAGATTATTTTGTCTTATAAGTATATTTTTAGTTTGTTTATTTTCTTGGGCCAATGTTCAGAAATTTTACTTTTTCTTTGTTATTGACTTTTATTTAAATAATGAAATAACACTTCTAGTTAAAAAAAAAGATTTAATAAAAAAAATAGAAAATTTGATTATGTTTAGGAAAGCCAATACTATAATAGGGAATGAGTTTATAAATAAAATAAAATATAAATGTAAATCGTCGCGTTTTGCCAATGGTTACATTGCGTCACGTGACCCGGCTGTCAAAGATGGCCCCTTCCTACAGGGTGTGAGAAGAGAGACATCTGACAAAAAGAGGATTTTTATTCAAAGGGAACGGCAGCAGTTTGTATCCGAAACCCTTATTCTAGAGGAAAACTCCATGAAAATAGGTGAGTAGTGTTTTCGCCGTAATCCTCGTTTAGTTATTGCGCTGCCTTTGCTGTGAGTTCAGCGACGTCGTGCTAACGCAGCTGCTGTCTCTCTGTCAGCTCGATGCTGCTGCTGCTGCATCCTCGATTCAGGTAGAGACGCTATGTCCAAATGCTTCTGCCTACGCATGTTTTCTGCCTGCCTTTCTTTTGTGGTCAACTAGTTCATGTGCTACTTACAGATATGGTCACTAGGTGTTTAAACCTCCATCTCTAATGGAGCAAAGGTTAAAGCTAACATGGAAGAGCCAGACGAGCAGCTCTCCTGTTTAGACCTTTTTGCAGTTTTTTTTCTTTCTTTGCTGTTTTATTGGCAAAGGTGGGTAGAAAAGTATCCTAAAACTGTACTTAACTATGAGTAACGTTACTTAAAATACTAAATTAGTTTCATTGTAGTATAATAAAGCAATCATCGACCTGTAACAATTTGCATATAGATGTCATAAAAGCGTAAATCTAATGTACAAATTCTGTTATTTTTTATATATTTAAACACAAATTAGAATTATGTTAATAAAAAGGCAACATACCCTTATTTATGTTTTACAATTAGGAGACTTTTATTGTGTAAAATTAACACAAAAATGAATATGTGCTGATATCCTTCATTTAAGCTTTTGTTTCTCTTGATTTATGAAATTCCAAGTGTCCTATATTTCAATATTACATTTTGAAGTCAATAACACATTTTTTTGAAGACATTTTTTTTTTTTTTAAAGAAAACCCCAATTTTTGTGTTTGAGATTTCAAAATAATGCTGCACCGATACCATTATGGGAGGTTGTACGGTCAAAACTAAACCATATCAGTGAGACCCTATTGGCAGAAAACTTTACATATGCCAGTGACATAAACTAGAAAATATCTAATAGTTTCATAAAATATATTTTCAAAATTCTACTTTAGAATTTTTCAGTCCCTCCTGGAATTTTCTTAAGTCTGCCATTATTCTAAAGTTGCACAGTGAGCGGTTTGTGTAATCAAGCATGTTGTAAGTTTTCTTACAACAATAAAAGCATGACTTTTGTCCCAGTTGCTGGTTATTTCTATCCAAATTTGTATCATATCAGTGTTTTTTTTTCTTTTCCTCTCCTTTTTTTTTTTTAATTTTTTAGACCTGAAGGACACTGACAGATGATGAAGACTGACACAGGGAGGAACTGACAGTGAAGGTGGCTCTTCTTGATTACAGACTGTCTGTTCAGATCATCTCCTTCCTTCGTGGCCTACCTCTCCAGAGCGATGCAGGTCAACCCAGTGTTTGTAGAGTCCGGTGTCGTCCTGGGAGCGGTACTGTGTGTCCACATGGCAGTGTGGAACCAGCACTCTTGGTGCAGCATAGCGCTCTTCATTCAGGCTTTTTACGTCCAGCACAAATGGGACCGTTTACTTCAATCGGGCGGTGCGGTGTTCCAGTTTCGTCCATCAGCAAACAGTGGCATTGTTCCGGCCTCTATGGTGATGCCTCTGTTGGGCCTTGCGCTGAAAGAGAAGTGCTCTGCCTTAGGAAATGTCTACTTCGAACGCTTCTCCATGGTGATCACCATCACTGGCATGATGCTGGCGCTGTTCTTGTCCTTGATTGCGATGGGCGTCACAAGACCTGTACCTACTAACACCTGTGTGATCGCAGGCCTGGCCGGCAGCGCAATTCTGTACACGACCAAGCAAACCCTGACCGTCTCTGAGGTAATCGAGGTCTTGGAGGTCCTGCTGATCTTTGTGTACCTCTGCCTGATCGTGCTGTATTTGATGCCACGCTGTTTCACACCGGGAGAGGCGCTCCTCATCGTTGGAGGAATCAGCTTCATCATGAACCAGCTCATCAAGCGCTCGCTGAACCTGTCAGAGGTCAAAGGGGATCCGGTGAACTACTTCCTGCCCGTAGTGGTAGTGGGTTCGGTGCTGTTGGGAGTTTTCTTCGCCCTGCTCTTCTGCTTCATGGAGTCAGAGACCTGGGTGTCCTCACTCTTCTTTCACATCATGACAGCCGTTCTGGTTTTGGGGATCCTCATGCCGTGGCTGTCCTTGTTCATCGGCCGACATCCCCTCATGTGGCTCTGGGACTTTGTGATGTTAAATGACCGAAGACTCTGCTTGGTGGGGTACTGGGTGTTTCTGGCCGTTGTGGCGACTTGTGTCGTCTTGCACCAGAACTATCAGCGCCAATCAGGGTCCAAGAAGCACCAGGCTTCAACCGTCGTCCGGAAGTATTTCCACCTGATCGTGGTGGCCACGTACGTTCCGGGGCTGGTGTATGACAGGCAGCTGCTGCACGTGGCGTCCGTGGGCTGCTTGGCGGTTTTCCTGCTCCTGGAGTACGTGCGTTACTTCCGCATCAGACCTCTCGGTCAGCTGCTCAGGCAGCTGCTCACCTTGTTCCTGGATGACCGAGACTCCGGGCCCCTCATCCTCACCCATGTTTATTTGCTGATGGGCATGTCTCTGCCCATCTGGCTGTTCCCCACAATCTGCGCCCCTAAAGGGGTGCTGTCGGGAGCAGGGGGCCTGGTGCCCTACGCGGGGGTGTTGGCTGTGGGAGTCGGAGACACGGTCGCGTCCGTGTTCGGCAGCACCATGGGCGAAATCCGTTGGCCTGGGACCAAGAAGACCATGGAGGGAACGGCAACATCGGTGTTTGCCCAGATCATCGCCGTGGCGATCTTCCTCATATTTGACGGGAGCATAAATCTGAATTCTACCTATTCGTGGATTGTTGGCTCCATCACCCTCGTAGCCATGCTGGAAGCATACACCTCCCAAATAGACAACCTCCTGCTCCCCCTCTACCTCTTCATTCTGCTGTTGCTTTGAGTGGACAGATGGCACCCCCCCCCCCCTTCCTCTGCATTCAGCCTTTAATTGTACGGATTGTATGGAAATAATGTATTTAAAAAAAAACAGAGATCGCCCTTTAGGAACCAACAGCACAAGTGGGGGATTGCTTTAAGCTTGCAGGTAAATAAAGAAAGTGGCACGAACAGGAGGTAATGAAGCGGCAGCCATACCAACAAAAGACTGAAGACCCGTGTCGTCTAATGTGGAGGAATGTCAGGGAAAGTTGTGAAATATTTAAGCCAAACGGTGGCAATTTAGCTTTCCATGAAGAACCCTTAAATTATTGACGAAATGTGTGTTGAACACAAACACAATACAGGAGCTGCTCGGTGATTGATCATCAGTCCTATAAAAACAATACATGTCCATGTATTGCCTTCGAAGAACAAAGCAGTCTGTCTTGTTTGTTTTTTTTTATTATACTTCTTGCCCTTTCAATTGCAGTGCTTAATATATATTTGCCTTAAAGAAATGTATTTTCTATCAGCTTTGACTAAATATTGTAAAAACTCTAGATAGAAGCATGGCAGCCCCACTTCCTTTTTGTTTTTTATTTATTCCAAGGGCTGACTGTCACAGACCCTGCATGACACTAATGTGGAATCACCTACTGTAATCAATATGCAGGAATTTAACCCGCTCCCTTAGTTTCCTACAGTTACTTTGCTCTGTATTTCTGTGTTTTCGGGGGACCTCTTTGTAAAACTGAGCCTTCAAACTCATTTTGGATTCTGTACATATGCTTTGGGCCAAACCTCTTTTTTTTTTTTTTTTTTTTTTTTTTTTTACCTAATTCTGAACTGGAATTCTTCTCAAATGTTGTCTGGTTTGATTGAAACTTTTTTGAGGTGAAAAAGCTACAATTATGCACCTTATTTTCAGCATTAATATATGTCATTTTTCTTCCGTAAAGATTTTCTTGGTGCGTTTTTTTTTTCTTTCTTTAACATTTTAGCATGATCGCATGTCACTTTTGCAGCCGTCCTCACATCCATTTACTATGATATTTGCATGTCAGTGCTGTACCTGAGATCTAAACGAATAAGACTCCTGAGAAGTGAAATGTGCGCGACTGTTCCAAAACCTTACATCAGATTTTTTCTTTCTTTGATTCCCAAACTTGAAAAAAAAAAAGTTTAAGGTTAAAAATGAGAAAAAAAGTTTTTTTTTCGTTTGCGTCTTAAGATGAATATACTTGAAGGTAAAATTTTACAGTTGTGTGTTTTCATAAAATACAATCTTACTTGGACAGAAACTGTGTGAAGTGTGAGTGATTGGATAAGGCTGAATAAAAGTGGATATCTCGTGATGGATGAGTAAAATTGGCTTTAATTTAAATTTTAGGATTATCTATTTAAAAAAATCTTTATATCACTACAAGCTTTTTAGCTTATACTTACAGACAACACTTTTTTCCCTTATAAAGATTAAATTAGGAATCAAAAAACACTACTATACTACTAAAATGTACTGTTCCGGTTACTTCTGCTGAGGTAATCCTTTAAAAAACAACATATTTTGTACGGTTATTGGCTCATTTTGGCTTCAAAATAACAACCGCTGTGTCACATTGTGTACCATTAAATGATTATATTCCCTTTAAAGGTTTTCTCACCAACTCTGTAGGATGTGGGTTTATTGGCATCTTTTCAAGCTGCTTAAATTCTGGGACAAAGTTTAAGCGAAGTTATTGACAAATGTAGAAAATATGCTCCAACGTCCTACAACATTAACCATAAAACATGGACAAAAGTAAAGATAAACACCTAGATTCTTTGAATTCTATGTATTTTTATCTATAAAAACCATAAACGGGTGCATTTCAATGGCCTCTTTTTGTGGCAAAAAATTATATATACATGTTTTTTTTTACATTTTCTTTCAAAAGTTTCGAACTACGAAAAAAAAAAGTACCATTGGAGCAGGGCAATTAAGAAAATTGTTCAAAATGTAAAAAGTTTGAGATAAAATGACTTCAAAAATGGTTCATCTTCATAAAACAAAGGAACTTAAAGCCACTTCTCATCCTTCATTTAGTGTAAAGAGGTGGAAAAGGAAGTTCCTCTGTGGGCTGCAACCTTTAAAATAGCACAAGAGATGAAAAGATGATAAGGACAGGAAAGTTAGAGACATCTAAGTAAAAATGTAGTTTATTCTCCATTCAGTGAATTCCATAGAGGTCTAAATATCTCTCACCAGTTGTCGGGGACTCCAGCGGGTGTCCAGAGCCTCCATAATGTGAAAGGTGTAGACGTGGCGGGACTCTTCTGACATGTTTTCAGCACTTCGATGCACCACCTCCCCGTGGATCAGAACCACGCTGCCTGAAAATGAGGAGGTGGATGGAGGACGTGCAAAATACACACTTTTTTTCCCCCCACTTTAAAATGTTAAATCAGAAAGCATCCTAATTCAAATGTTTTCCCGCATAATCAGCAGATTTTGCAGAAGTTCAACGCACCTTTTTTAACAGGTGCTGCCACAAATGTGTCTTCCTGATATGCCTGCTCTCGTCCAATGAAATCCGTCAGTGGGAAGGTGTCTTTGGGGGTGCGAACCATGCGGCGGGAGATGCCACCTGGAAAAAAAAAGTCATAGATATCACAAAATGTGGAATATAAATTAAAAATACAACTATACATATATACTGTCAAGTTTGATAAGTTAGTGAAATTAGAAAACATTTCTCACTTCTGTAGTTAGGTTTTGGTTTTTACCAATAAATCACTATGCATGTCATATTTATGTAGTCTGGGGTTTTATTTTGCACTTTTATGAAATTAGGACATGGAATCACAAATCGTAACAGAAATATTGAGACATATATCAATTCCACTCTTTCAAGGTAAACAAAAGCGTTGCCAGGCTGGCAATAAATCCAAAACCGATGTTCAACCACCACAATCTGATCATGGAAACACCAAAACCTAAAATAAACAGAATGGTATTATTTAGTAGCTACATTAAGTCAAAAACACAGATTTTTTATGCAACATTGTGTAATGCTTTGAGGTTTCTCCTGCTGAACAATTCTGTCATTCCTGGTTTTTCCACTTACTCCTGTGTGATCCTGGGATGAACCACAAGCAGCCGTTGTTCACAGTGGCATCCTCCAGAGCGATCCACAGCCCCATCACTCTGCCAAGAGGCTCTGTATGCAGGAAAGTAGCGTCCTGGTGCGCCGTCACTGAAAAAACACACAGCAGTGCTTAGGACACGCAGATGATGCACCATTTTCTGCTATGAAATATTAAAAAACATGCACGTAGAAGTCTCACAGAAGGACTCCTATACTTTTTTTTAAACGTCACAACCCATGAATGCATACAAAATGAATTAAGAACAGATTAAAAGGTGGATGCAGTTCTAGCTAGTTTAAATCTTAGCATTAACTGTTTAGCTTTGAACGTAAACTGAAGCTGGATCAAAGTGCATGTTTGTCTTCAATGAGAAGGTTAGCTGCTGTTTTTTCATTCCATCCAACTCATGAAGAAAGTTTCAGATCCTTTTTTTTTATAGGATCTGTCCAGAACATTTAAAACCTAAATAACTTTTTTTTTCTTTTAGGAAAGGGTTAAGGGTTATATAAAAGAACAATTAAATATGTAAAAGCATTTTTTTTAGACAATATTTTTTATTTAAGACAAAAAAAGTTGTTACCTTCTCCACCAATTCCTGGTTGCTGCGGAAACAGGACAAAATATCAAAAACGTTTATGAATGAAACACTGGAAGGTGGTTTTCATATGCATCAATGATTTACCTTAAAAATATACATGCTCTGCAGGATTACGGGATTCACAAGGCCCAGCTTTTTGGCAATTCCCTTCAAAGAGAAATGTTTCTTCACTTTTTCTGTCCTGCAGAAGATTATTCTCCAATTATGTCAGTGAGAGGTTAACTCACCTGCACTTTGGCTGAATGTGTAACTTTTTTGTATAAGGGCTCATATGCATGCAGTGCTAAATAGAGAAATATATAAGTATATTAGCAAAATACCAATATTAAAAAGAATTTTGTGTATTTTTTATAAAAGAAAAAAAGGATGAAGAGGAAGAAAAAAAGGTTAAATGTACCATGTCCTACTTTATTAAGTGATAGGTGTTTAGGTACTTTGAAGTCCCCTGCAATTCAAAACATTTTTATTTTATTTTACCTATTAATTCAGTTACAAAAGGCAGAATTTAAAAAAAAAAAAAGCAGCACAATTCTCACCTTGGTCATCAAAAACACCCTTTTCAAAGAAAAATCTGATCTTGTCGCCGCTTGTGATGAAGTAATCTGCACTTCCCTGCAAAACAAACAGTGATCAGCTGATCCCTCCTGCAGTGCCTCAACATGGATCGACTGTGTGTACATTATTGACAGAATGGTTTGTCATTAGACTGACAAGAGGGACAACCGGGGTCAAGGGAAGGAACAAGGACACGGAGAGGACTCTGCAACCATACCTGCATCTTTGAGCAGTGACAGCATGTTATAAAAGACAGAGTTTAAAAAAAAAAGAGAAAAAGATCCTGAAGTTGTTAAAGGTGTGATCTTTGCAGTAATCTCCGTGAAGCCACCTGTGTTTTGAGCTGCTCGTCATGGTAAGTGGTGAAGGTGGTGCGGCAGTGTTCGGGGACGTCCATCTGGTCCACGATCTCGTTCATCCTCTGCCTCAGTTCATCACACTCCTGAGAGGAGAGCAGCCCATCCAGAACGACAAACCCGTCCTCCTTGTACTGTCAACCCAGAACACACACTTTAAACAGCAATCATCTTTTGAAACTTGTTTTAATTATAATTAAGCCGTATTAGCCAAAAATGTATCGTTTTCTAGGACACAGTTTCTGCAGAACGCCAGTACTTCATTAGGACTTTGCCTCCGAGTTGTGGTCCCCTTCCCCTCCCTATTGCAGAGAGCTCTCTGTTTATACGCTTTCTCGCTAGCCTGAGCAATATTGGACTATCCAGCCGTACAGTTTTGATCCAGAACACTTTATCCAGATGCCGGCTCAGGCGAGGAAAACAAAGATGTACATGGATCTATTTGTCTGCAAGTGCATGCATCAGAATGGAGCGGAGCAGGGAGCTTGTGGCTCGCCCAGGTTGTTTTTTTCACATCACAAATAAACTTTTCCTCTGCGCGTGATTCACGCGTTCAATGAAATGTTAAGCTTAAATGTATTTAATATATCCTTCACATCAGAAAAAATGCAACAAAAAGACATTTTTCATCAAAATGGGTCTTTGATGCAGCAGATGACTACATTTCTCAGTGAAGTGACTGGATTTTTTTCTTAATTTCCCAGTAAATTGAATGCAGAAAAAACAAAACATTTAGAGTTTTGTATTCTGCTTTTTCTGATCCATCTACCGGAAAACTAAATTATCGTATGCATAAAGTAAAAGAAGTGGAAAATTCGGAATTCTTTTTTTTTTTTTTTCATTTTGCTTTCTGTTAATAAACAAATCCTAATTTAGACTAAATAGGATTATCCATATATAAGATATAACTTGAATTTAATCCTAAATTTGATCATTGAAGGACTAAAAACTAAAGCTTAAAAAAGGCCATATGACAGTTTAGCTCTTTTTTTCTATTGTAAAGAGAATTGCCGCACTATCTTTCAAAGAATAAAGCTGTGAAGTGAAGATGAAAGAAGAAACTCCTAAAGTTTCTGTTTTTCTCCAATATTTGTGCTTCAACAATATGTTCTCAGTGTAAGATAAATAAAAATCTCGTGTCTTTTCTATTTTTCAAATCTTCTGTCGTTTATGTCCAACAAAAATATGGTTCATAGAAGGAAAAGAACAAAAGGTTCTGCGGGTTGGTCTCTGAGAGGCCGCTCGTGGATGCAGAATGTTACGTAACAGCCCACGCATGGTTCCTACTCTACTTGTTTGAGCACACATATACAAACTGGACTTTAAATAAACATGCCAATACAATTCTGTAGCCAATAATAATCCATTCATACAAGTATTTTGTATCACTTACTTTAAACCTTTAGAATAAAACTTGCGAGAACACCGTCGGTGTGACTTTACTTTTATTTTGAAGGAGTTCTCACCTTTTGCACATCTCGGTCTGTCATGAAATCCATGCTCCTCTGCAGCGACCGACCATCCACTTCGATCAAATTCAAGGCGTCTCATCCGGGTAACCTGCAGCCCGACCACGTGACATGTCAAAAGCGTTTAAAGTGTAACCGCGTCGAGCAGTAATACGATTATAAAAACTTAACTCTTTCCTCGCAGCCCGATTGCTTGGGTTTATCCGGTGATTCACATGCACTGCGATAAAACGGCCGCTAGATGTCGCCACCGTACAATCTACACTCCCAAATGATCCACAGTTCATCTAGTGGGGGTAAAGCTATTTCCAAAATAAAAGAAAAGGCATTTTTGATAATACAAAATCTAAGTATTCATCTCGGGTTTAATTTTACTTATTAATTTTAATTCTTGTCCAAAAAAAATCTGCTGTCCAATAAACAAAATGATTCGAAAGTGGTATTTTTATTTATCAAATTAAATGTTTAAATCCTGACCAAAAAAAATCTTTACAAAAGTGAATTTCTGATTAACATGGGAATTTGGAAAAACATAAACACGAAAAATATCCAGTATCAAGCCACTGTAGAAAAACATTAGTCTCATAAGTTTATTTTAGAAAAAAATGTATTATTTCAAAATATATGTTTAGAAAATTACTGTCATATTGTCTTATTGTTAATATTATAAAAGTTGAATAATAGCTGCATTCCATTCGTGTCAGCTCCAACATGTTTCATTTGCACAGATTTTAGTAGGAAGTAAAGAAACACCAAATACATGACCGACTCTTTGTCACAGGAAATGTAACATTTATTTTTGCAATCATGCGATTTTTTAAATGAAGAATTGCAGAGGAGCTTTAGTGTAATCAGAGCTTCTTTCTGTTAGATGGAAGCAGAGCTAAAAGTAAGAAAATATTCAACTTTAATATTTATCACAAATAAACAAAAAAGGTTTTTGTAAAAAAATGGTAGAGAAAAAAAAAAGGATGAAGTGAGTTTTGCAGAGTATCGTCTTCAAACAATGTAGAGCTCAAGCTACTTTGGGCATTTCTTAAAGTATGTTCCAGGCGACACAAATACCCCAAACCAAAAGGGCAGTGCTCACATGACCTGAGCTGCACAGTTCGGTTTACATGAGCACGAGGAATTTAGACGCTCATAAAGCATACCAAGTTTAATTGGCTGTGGAAAAAAAAGCAACCAGGCTGTTTTTTTTTTATTCACATAAAGCCCCTCTGTGATTCTAAGGTACATGGTTTGATTTGTTTTAAATGTATTTTTTAACATTATTTTAAGGCAAAAACAAACCCACTTGGTTAATACCGTCACTAACCAGTCAGAGCTAAAGTCTTAGTCAGCTTCTTTTCAAGTGAAAAAGCAGCATTTGTCAGCAGGCGAAAAAAAGGGAACCAAGCCCTGAATGATACAACTCTGCAGCAGAGTTTAGTGTTACCTTTATTATCATGTGTCAGAATGGTACAAAAGAAGGGTCTGAACATTTGGAAATCAAAATCTCATCCATACAGAAGCTTAAAAATCCAGTGTCCAGGTATGAGGCAAAAACGATGGCCTTAAAATGTGAGACAGCGGTCTGCAACCCGATCATGGCTGTGGGGGTTCAGTGGTTTAATAAAAAAAAAAAAAAAAAAAAAAGGTGGGAGTTCCAAATCTGTAGGCCCCCAAAGAGGCAATACAATCTTTTTTATTTATTTGTTACATACGGTAATTGTAACCATGGCAGCAACAGCAAGAATTTTGCTTGATAAAAGTAAAAAAAAATAAAAAAAAAAGAAACATTTTTGAATTCTTGAAACGAGCGCAGGAACATTTTTAACTTTCCATCTCATGTCTGAAAAGAAACGCTTTCTCACAAACAAACTTTAGGCAACCTGAATGTTTGACAAATAATAATAATAATAGTGACTCATTCCTGATCAGCTGTCAAAAAAACAACAACACAAAAACAAGGCAGTCTGCTGTTGAACCCCTCATAAATCTCTTGAAAAGAAACAGGTTTATAAAAACAACACAAATAAAGTAGGTTTATAATAAACCAGCACACTTGTAGAGTTGTAGAAATAAAAGTGCTAGATTTCTGTTTTTATGGCTTCCAACAATCATCCGACTGTCCTAAACCCAAAGTTTCAGCTGAATGACTCATGAGAAGAACTGGTTTGGTCCACAACTGGACCAACCCCCCCCCCCCACGAGTCATTGGGACTCAGTGCTGACGTGTGATAAAAAATCCGGCTCTTTCTCTAAGCTGTGAGTCAGTTCCCAGTGAAAAGATGACAAACTTTGGCACAAATCTGTATGAACAAATTTCTACCGTCAGTTCATGACATTTAAGTTCCCTTATAGTTGAAACGCATTTTCAAATAAAAACATCAACGATTAGTTGGGATAATGTACCAAACAAAACCTCAGAGCACATTTTTTGGAATGCAATACCTGCTGGGAAATACTTCAATGGTCTGATGATTGGCTGCCATGTGGTGAGGGAGTGAGGCTTTCTGGCATCGTATTACACAATTTGTACAAAACCTAAAGCAAAATGCAGAATTAAGTGAAAAACTCAACAGCTTTAGAGCCACATTTAAACACTTTATCTTTGGTAGAGACTTGGTTTTGTGAGTGGGGCCTTCAGACACTTTTAAATCACCTTAAATAAGGCGTCTTCCACAGAACGTTTTTGCTCCATGATCATAAAGTATTCATATTTATTACCAAAACTAAAGCTATTTTTTTTTTGACCTTGTGATTTTTTTTCTTCCAAAAGGCTTTGAGAATTAGAGCGAGCAAAAGGTGTTGAACTTGGTTTGACTGAATTCACGAAACAAAAAATAAACTTAAGAAAAAATAACCATTGAAGCAGACATTCATGTTTCTAAAATGGGGGATCCATCCTGGAAGCTTGCATGATCCAGAAATTCCCGGTTCTAAGTGGGATGTGACCTCGGACCGACAAGCTTCCAAGATGCATTGCAGTCTCCACTATTGGTTAATTTTCTTCAACTAGTGAATAGTTAATAAAACAAATTTGGGGAGGATTTTTGAGGCACCACTAAATGTCTTCAGGGGCAAAGTAACATTAAAAAACAGAAGAAGGGAAGTGGTTTCCAACCTTTTTCAGGCCACCGACCAATTTAATCTCAGACAATATTTTCCCAGAAAGGCCTGAAGAGGCCACCTGAGTGACTTTATTTTTTCAGCTGCTTTAAACTTTATTTTGTACTAGATTTATTGAAGGAACCATTCAAATGAAATACATCAAATGTTTTTTTGTTAAGAAGAAATGACATGTCTGTGAGAACCAGAAATCGTGCTTGTTTGCAGGTGACCAAATACTTATTTTCCACCGTAATTTACAAATTAATTCGTTAAGAGTCAGAAAATAGGATTTTCTGGAATTTTTTCCCCTCATTTTTGTCTTTCATAGTTGAGGTATACCTATGATTAAATCACAGGCCCCCCTTCCTCTTTTTAAGGAGGAGAACTTGCACAATTGATGACTGACTAAACACCTTTTTGCCCCACTGTAAGTAGGATGTAATGGGAAGAATCCAGCAGTTTTTTCCAAATAAAACTTCCTTCAGAATTAGATTATAAATAAACGAAAAAGGTGTTTTTGTTTTTTTCTTTGAGTCCCGGTGCAGACTGTCCCATGGACCAGCACTGGTGGAGCCTGGAGGTTGGGGACCACTGCTTTAGAGGTTAAACAAGACCATACCCATGGATTTCAGTCATCAGGGGGATGAAATTCCTGTGCTGCAGAATGCTGGACTCCAGCTTCTCTAACAGAATCACTGAAGACTTCCCTGGACTTAGAAATGCGTTTGGACAGAAAACTAAGAAAAAAACTACTACTACTACTAAAACAATTTAGTCAAGAGTACTTTGTATTTTCCCATAACCCTTTCTTATAGGTTTATTTTGTGTCCAGTATATAATCAATACTAGGTCAATACAAAATAACTTCTTTGTTCCCTGACTTGGCTGCTACCTTTTTGCATATACTGTTTGGCGTTTAACAGGGCTGCAGTTCATCTCGATAAACTTGTTTACTTGGCATAAAAAAGATTTCTCCTGAAAGGAATCTGTTCTTAAACAAGGCCTCAATAAAAACAAAGAGGTGCAAACCATTACAATCAGCCCTCCTCTAAACGTCCTAACAAGCTAAAACAAAAGAGCACCTGGTAAGAATAAAACTATGTGATGCACATTTAACAAAGACATTAAATATCCAAGCTATACATTTTTACAACACAAGAAAAAAGGCCCCGATGACGGTTGCGATCATTAACAGGGTATAGCTTGTAAAAGCTAAGACCATACTTGCAGCAAGAGACGCCTGGCAGAAGTAAACATGGAGGATCCGTTCCAAATGATCCTATTAAACCCCAGATCTTATAAAGAAAAGCGTTTCAGGCAAACAACGCACATTGCCCTCATTTGGTTAATGGATATCATGTATTCGGCAAACTTACTTTGCACAGTAATCTTTCCCTTTAGAGGGCCGGTCTAAACCAGATCTAACTCTGCAATTTCCTGTTTGTGCTCATTTGCGCTGCGAATAAACAAACAACAGCAACAAAAACGATTCCGCAGATAAGCTGCATCTCCTAAACCAAACATGATATACAGCAAAGTCACGTCTAAAAAAAAAAAAGTCAGAAAATGATATATATTTGTTTAAACTGGCAGTGTCTGACATCTTCTGCTCTGATCAAAGCTCCCACATACATTCACGGCATGCTTAAGGAGGGTAGAAGGATCCTGCATGAATGTTGCTACAACAAAGTTGTATAACTTCTCTGAAAGCGTATTTATTTTTGTATTAATAAAGCAGAAGTTGGCGGGAGGCCTTTGCATTTAGGGTTCTGGGTAATATCTCAGCTTGTGAAATCACTAAAGGTCACTTAAAATGCCTTAGAACGTGTATCTACAGTAAGCTGCATTTTCAGTCAGTAGTTATTTTACTTGCATTTAAGTAAAAATGTGGTCGAATTTTAAAGTACATCAACTTGCGTTTTTTCCAAATAGTCCAATAGACATAGACGCCCTCTTCTGCTGACCATTAAGACACATTAGTACTGCGTTTTTTTTTTTTTTTTTTTTAAAGATAAAATGAGCCGACATTAAGCTGCAAAGAAAACAGAGATTTCTCCACGACAGCCACAAGGGCTGCGGTTATAAATTAATGACAGCGCTGTAGTTTGTCCCACTGAATACCTGACAGCTCTCCTTTGGAGCGCTTCCCTCAGGAGGCCTGTGGTGACTGGAGCTCCGTCTGCCGGCCTGCTTGGATAAAAAGACGTCTCCGAGCAGGTGGAGCGCTCGGGCAAAAACAACAACTCCTCGTGTCCTCGCACTCAGCTGAGCCTTAACAGATTCATTTACCAGGTGTGGATGTAGATAGAGACACTCCAAAAATGTCAGGTCAGATGGAGGGCAGGCAACACTGCTGTGAGTGTGATCAACTTGTGCAGAATTCCTCTGACCAGCAAAATAATGGTGGTGAGCACTTCTAGGTCACTGGCAAGACTGAGTCCTTGAAAACAGTCTAACTATGATAAGCTGTTTCTTCTTCTGGAAAAAGTACTACTATGGCATGCATATTCAATACTCTCTTCTGACGTTTCCGGGATCTTCCGGTCAGGATGTGGAAAAACCAAATTCTTGAAGGAATTTGAGCTTCCAAATAGGCAGAGTCCGGTATCAAACTAATGAGCTGCAACTATTCCTTTCAAACATCCGTGACGAAGCTACCCTGGTTTAGGAAAACCTCTGCTTCTCCGTCTGTTCTTCTGATTCGTCTTCGTTCTTCTGCAGCAGCTCATGCTTGTTCCTTATCGGCCCTCCAAAGCTGCTCTTTCACTTCTGATGGCAGCGTGTTGAAGAGGTCTTCCTCCACCACCAAGCCGCTCCTCTTCAACAGACGACACTCTCCGAGCTCCACCGGAAGGCACTCGAGACGGTTCCCCCTCAGCTCCAGCTGGGTGAGCCCTGTGAGTTCTCCAAAGCGTGACGGCAGCGTCTGCAAGCAGTTGTTGCCCAGGTTGAGAGTTCGCAGCTTCTTACACTGGAACAGCTCAGGGGGCAAAGTCTCGATCTGAAATGGAGAGGACAAAAAGTAGAAGGAAGAAAAGGTTTAAGGCACATGTGTCAAACTCAAGGCCCGGGGGCCAAATGTGGCCCGCCATGTCATTTTATGTGGCCCTCGAGAGCATAAAAGTTTTTTAATTGCTTAGAACAAAAAATAAAAATTGGTGTATTTATTCATATCTATGGGGGAATCAGCCTTGAAATTTCGGATTGGGCAACTATACATTAGTACTTAAACACTGTCCATATAACCTAACCTGACAGAATCAAATTTAAAAGGATTTATCCTAGAGTATCAAGTAAACATGTTTTCTATGCAACTGTAATTGTCACTTTAAAAAGTTATAGTAAATAAATAATGAGTTATTTAACATTAAAGGAGTAGTTACATTTATATTTCCATTTCATGTTACATGTTACATGTACATATAGTTACATGTATAAGTTATATTTGGCCCTTTGAGGACAGCCGCTATGGTGATGTGGCCCTCGGTAAAAATGAGTTCGACACCCCTGGTTTAAGGTAATGAACCTAGAACAATAAACCACCAGAAGAAAGTGCAAAATGAAACTAACCATTGCATACATTCAGGGAATAACACAACCAGACCCTGAAGAAACAACATAAAGACAGAAACAAAACCCCCAGTAGAAGTAATCCATCCATCTTCAGAACCTGCTGATACCCTTTTAGGGTCATGGGGGGGGTTGCTGGACCCAACCTGACTGCTGTTATGGACAGATCACGACAAACATGAAGCCTTCTGAGAAAAACTGCAGGCCTGCGGTCAAATCTAGTCAATGTAAACAACATCTTTTGTTTGCCAAAAAGAAAAACGTAACACAACTCCAACGAAAACAAAAGAAACAGATTTCTTTTTTTAGGTGAACTTAAGTTGGTACAACTTCAAATACAACGACACAAAAACCTCAATCCTGCTAAAGGCTTTGTCACGTCAGGCTCCATGACCTCCAGTTGATGCAAAACCAATGAAAAAATTCAACTGCAGATTTAGGTTGTGTCCTTTTTGGTAGAAATCCATAACTTGGAGTGTATTCTGACTGGAAAAAATCCATCAGTCCTGACCCAGTCGAGTTCTGAACGTTGCATTTGGTCTGTATTAATGCAGACTATCTTGTTCCAGACTAAAACTAGTTAACAAATGTCCAAAGATCTCTCAACTCAGTCAGGAATGTCAAGGGTGGGGCAAAACAACAAAAGGCAGAAATTATGGAAGTCCTGTAGTTTACAGGAAACGTTATATTTCATTAACCAATTTTCTGTATCAACGTCAGGTGCAACATTTTTTTACTCGCTTTTTTGGTCCAGCTGAGGCATTCTGCAGGGCTGTTCCTGGCAAGAAGACAGCTAAGAATGTACGCTGGTACGTGTCTATGACGTATAGATTGTCGGGAAAACAGCGTAAAAAGCAATGTACGTCACGTTAAAAGTCTTTTTGAGCCTGCATTCATCCAACCACATTTTAATGAATTACTGTCTCATCATCAGTAGCTTTTAGGATGATGTCACAGCAGTGCATGTCACATAACGAGACACACACAAGCAACAACACCTGTGTTAAAATAAACACTCTAATAATTAAAGAGTTGGACCCCTTTTCTGTTTGATAACACGAAAATCGTTGCTTTGTATTTGTCCGCAGCTCATCCGTTCCTTCATTCCTACTCTGTTTACATCACGTGATAACTGGCTACAGTGGTTGTTTGGTTCAGTGGTTCCGCTCCGGGAATGGATTGCATTCAGACTGAGGAATCTCAGTCCGACTGGAAATGAACCGAGCCCACCTCAAAAGATGGGTCCGAGAGAGCGGCTCCTGGTCCCAGACCAGGGTCCGCTTGGGTGTGTTCAGACTGTGTGGGTGTGTTTTCAGGATTACTGTGAGAATCAAACGTTGATTCACTTTAAGCAAACCAAATGTGTCTAGTCTGTATTCACCCTTAGTGTCATTAAACAGGAATCACATGGGACTCAGAGACATGCACTTAAATGTGAATCACCAGAAAGGCTAATACGATTATAAGATTACAGGTGTAGATGTACAAAGTCAAAAACGAAAAACAGAAACAGGACATCAAAACAGCCTCCTCTAATGGAGCTATTTGTGGCTGCTTCCAGACCTGCTGGGAGCTATTTTGAGGATGCAGACTCAAGAAAACAATAAAAACAGCAGCAAAGGTAGCTTTAACTAAAAACACATTTATTCGTGGATTCCTGAGAGCTCTGTGGTTTTAGGAAACATTCTGGATGATTATTTACCAACATTAACACAATTCAACAAAACTTAAAAAAAAATTTCAACAAACATTATTTTTGATTGAATCTACGTTTGATACTTTAAAAGATGGTGGGTGACAGTAGTTCAGGAAATGTATATTTACAGGGTGCCATTCATTTTTTTAGCAATAAAGTCAGCAGTGATGACCAACCAAATGACAGCTGAAGATGAGACACGATTACGAGGCAGAAATGGCATCAAGCTTTTTTTTGCTGCTGCAGATATGGAGTTCTAGCAACTTGTTTCTGCTACAAGCATCCAAACTTTGTCTTGCCCCACAGACAAATACTGTGCCTTTCCTCAAACATGTAAAGTGGCTGTGGTTAATGCAAAAGGCATTAACCACAGCCACTTCTACTCCTATAGGAGTGGATGCACACAAAAAAAAAGCATTTGCTGGTCACATTTTCTTCATCGCCTTAGCATTTGCATCTAAGATCAAATCTTCATCCTCAGCTTGGAAAACAGTTTTCATTGTCCTCGGTTTGACTTCAATTGTGCTCTCTGTGTTGTTTTTAATGCAAGGCAAATGTGGCATGCACTGCAGTAGGGGGTCCCATGTGAACTACAAAAGATCTGTGTTTGGGGTAAAAGAACTGAGTGTATCGCTTCATGCCGAGTGTGCACCAACCCAAACTTCTTTTCCCTTAGTAGCGCTGCAATTTTTAATGGCTCTGCTGTGGGTTACAAGCAACAAAGAAGTGGAGTTGTCCTAAAACGGCTGTTTCCTCTCAGGGGACATAAACTCACAACATGGGGGGACGGCATTACTTCAGCTTCTTATGGACAAAACCCAATCCCCACACCAGTGTTTCATGTTTAACAAGATAAGCTGTGTACTTTCATAGCAAATGCTGCTGTATGAACGCACAGCACTGTTGTTGTTTTAGATAAATAAAATGTACTTGAAAATCTAAATATGACATGTATTATTTTGTAGCTTCTATAAGTTTTACTTCCCATCAGAACTTTACTAACAAACTTTTGACTTCAAGGTTAAAGCTTGTTTAAAAGTGGAAGTTACTACATGGTCCATTTTGATCTGTAGGTCATGTGACCACATTCCATATGGTTACACCTTTGCACCACTTTGTGATATTTCTTTATGCTGCTGTAAATCTTGTTTTGTCAGGAGTGTGAAACTCTATCCCTAAGATGATAATACTGTTAAAATATACTTTGTAAATCTAAACCAATCTTTGCTTCTGTTAGCCATGTGTTCTGCAGCCAAAATGCAGGACTTCGTAGAACTTACAAAGACCCATGCCAATCTTTTTTTGAGCTATTTTAAAAGCATACCCAGTGGTTATAGTTGATAGTATTGCATCACTATAAGCTGTGGGCGGGACCACTGGTGCGGTGGAACCCCGCCCCTCCTTCTTGTACATGGACGGGATGAAGACGTACATGGATTTAGTCGTCTACAAGCTTATGGCCCGCCCAGCGTATTTTCAATTTTGGAGCTTAATTTTCTTTATATATATCCTCAATCAACAGAAAAATTCCACAGGAACATTTTTAAAACATCAAAAGCTCTAACACTTTCCAACTGCACTTTAGGCCCCACTAGAGAAGAATTTAGTTCTAATCTCAAAGAAAGAACAACATGAGGGCGGCCGTAGTGCAGCGGTAGGGCGGTCGACCCATGATTGTAAGATTGCAGGTTCGATTCCCGCCCATGTGTCGAAGTGTCCTTGGGCAAGACACCGAACCCCAACTTGCCTCTGGTGGGAGGTTGCCGCCAGTGTTCGGCAGCGGAGCCACCACCAGTGTGTGAATGTGTGTGTGAATGTGTGTGTGCATGGGTGAATGGGACTGTGACTGTAAAGCGCTTTGGGCCTTCGTAAGAGGGTATATTACCGCCATTTACCATTTACCATGAAGAGGACAAATAATTCTGTTCCTTACCCTGTTTGCTGTCACAGCAAGGTACTGCAGGTTTTGTAAGAAGCCCACGTCAGGATGGATGCTGGTCAGATTGTTGTGGCTCAGGTCCAGGAAGCGCAACTTGCGGCAGAAGAAAAGTTGGCTGGGGATCTTCTCGATCTTGTTTCTGTTCAGGTACAGCCGTTCCAGGTTGGTAAGGGTTCCAATCTGAATGGGAATATAGGCTATCTGGTTGTACCAAAGCTTTAGGCACACTAGGCGATGCAGATGCTGGAAGCTGATGATCTCCTCGATCGTCTTCAGATTGTTGTCCTTTAGGTCGATCTCCTGCAGGTTGTGCAAACTAAAAATGGAATGTGGGATACGTTCAAGGTCACAGCGCACAAGCTCAAGCTCTGTCAGGTTGACCATTTTCTTCAGGCTGTTGAGTACCATAAGCTTGGTACCTTCATTATTGATAGAAAGCTTCTGAAGGTGCACACCTACATCGGTTACTACCTGGGGAAGTTTGGTCAGATTGCTTTTCAGACGCAGGACTTTCAGACTTTTGAGCTCTCTGAGCCCATCGATGACAATGAAACGATTGTTCTCAGCACTCAGGTTTCCAGTTAGGTGCAGCTCCCTCAGGTTTTTCAAGCTGTAGATCCACAGTGGGATCTCCTTGATATCAGTGAACTTGATATGGAGAGATTTCAGGTTTTCTCTCAGGAAAGCCAGTGCCGGAGCCTCAATTTTTGCAGGTGTGTGATAGAGCCACATCTCCTTCAAACTGGAAAGCTGGGCGATGATTGGGGGAATTGTTACATCTGGGATTAGCTCCAGCTTGAGCACCTCAAGTTCAATCAAATCGAAAACCGTATCTGGGATGCCGCTGAGCATAAAGAGGTGCAGCTCCAGCTTATCTTGAGAGTTCTTGGTGATTCGCTGTCTAAGCTTCTCCAACGTCCACTCATTGTTGAGGTTCAGCTGCCTCAGCTTGTTCTCGCTAACTTCAGACAGAAACACAGCGAAGCGCTTCGAGTAGAGCGGGTCATACTGGTCAATCATGTGTAGCATGAAGGCAAAGTCGTTCTTCAAGTCTGGAATGTCACTGTAGCTGCTTTCCTCACGGATTGACTCGAAAGAGTATCGCTTAAGGGAGCGGCTGAGCATCCAGCAGAGCGTGTACATGCAGATGAGTCCATAAACTACAACCAAACTGATGTAGAAACAGGCCAGTATCCTAAAAAGAGTTGCCAAGGGGTGAGCACAATGGAACATGCTGTACCCTGTGAGTTTTTCAATGTTCACTGCACAATCTACATTGAACCTAATGTGCTGGACATAGTAGGCTGTGTAACTAATAATGAGTATAAACTTGATAACCTTGATAATCGTCTGACGTATGTAGAGGCGGTACACGATGTCGCCCTCCTCCACATGAATCCTAAATTTTTTCACCTTCTCAAAAAGTGCCTTTGCTTGCTCCCCTTCTTTTTTGTCTAAAACCCCGGTATCTGAGCGGTCCACGATCCCCTGCTCTATTCTAGACTTGGTTCGTTGAAGCATGGGCACACTCGCTTCAACATCTTCGCTCACGCTAGACGTTTTCTTATCCGTCGAGCCGTTCATTTTCCCCACCGGTTTGGGATCACTCTCCTCCACCACGGTCTCGGACAAAGCCCTCGTTGTCCATGGGGAGTCAAAGCACTTGAGGAGGATGGAGACAAAGTGCTCCAGTTTAGAGCTCGTGCGGGGGAACTTGAACCAGAAGTTGCTGCACGCCAGGAAGATGAGGGTGTGCAGTAAAACCAGATAGGGGAAATATTTGGCAAACCAGTGGAGTTTGTTCTCATAGCAGACAGCATCTACGTAGTTGTACTGGTGTCGGTCAAGGTCGTACTGGATGCCTTTGGGCTCGGGCGCATAAGGGCCAGTCGTATTGGGGAGCGGCATGATCTTGCATTGTTTGTCTACAATCCACTTGCAGGGCAGGCAGATCATCTTGTCCTGCGTGACCTGCAGCGTCCCACCGAACACTGCAATCATCAGCATGACGATTGAGATGTAGTCGGTGAAAACGTCCCACCATGGCTTCAGGATGCGGTACGCAGGCTGAGTGTCAGCAAAATACCGGAGCTCTGTGATGGGAATCATGATGGTTTATCTGCAAAAAACAACAACAACAAAAGAGGAAATATTATCAAATCAATCTTCCTTTATGTAGCACTTTTCATACCAAAGGTAATAAACATGAAGAAATTTTGTACCTTAGACATTTTTCCATTTCAGGTAATTTTAGCATGTTGGCATGACAAAAAGGGGCATTTGTCAAAAAGACAATCCACTTATTTTTTGTTTTACACTAAATTGTAAATATTTGTTTCTCCTCTTCTTTTTGTTTTTATTTTATTTTATTTCTGAATGTTTTATTTATGGAATATTGCTAGCTTTTATGTTGAAAGAAATCTTCAAATTATTCAAGAAGCTAATTTTCAGATTGGAAATGAAAAAGCAGTTTTCACTCAACTCCAACAATCAGATTATTTAACAACAGCCTTAATTAACATACATGCACATTTTATAACATAACTGTCTTTACAATGTCCTTATAAAGGCTACAAATGTTTTGTACAACATTAAAAAAAACTTTCAAAATGAGTAAAAACAGTTCAAACACAAATAAAATGTTCATTGAAGAGTTTAAAAAGAATCAACAGTGTGCATAAACCTTCTAAAAGTCTTTGACAGTTTTACAATCTGTGCATTTTTACAAAAAATATTACGGTACTCACAGAACTTTGAAGTTGACAAAACTGCTATGAAAAAGAAAACAACACAACTCTGCTTTAGTTGTTCAATCAAGAGCAAAGTATTTAGGTCAAATATGGAGCTGGCAAGGTTGTTAGACTTATTGTCACAGGCCAATTATCACACATGTTGATACAAGCATTCTCAGATATAACCTATTTAATCCACTTCAGTAATCTTTTCAACTTAGAGGAAGGTTTAAGATTCTGTTAACAGACATTAGAAGAAAAGTCTTTGACCTAAAAAGTCTTTAAAAAGTGGAAGTGAAAATTACAGGCAGCTTACTGCTTCATAAAATACAAAAGGAACATCTCAGTCATTGTTGTGTTTGTGCTCAACAGTTAGACCTCCTCACAAACCAAAAGCAGAAAAAGAGCAGATGAAGCAGATTTTAAATTCAGTCAGGTTTATAAGTTCTACTTTACGTTAATATCTGTAATTATGCTAAATGAGGGGAGTGAAAATAATGTTTTTTCAAGTTTTTGATATGTACATGAGGCCTTTTCCTTATGAAATAGAACAAATGTAATTAAAAATCATTTCCTTTTTGCATTTCTATTTCTCCTTTAAAATCGCTGTCAATCAAACTGTCGCAAAGGTGCTCAGTTTGAATTAATGAGCTGTTGTGATGTCACAACGGCGCATTGCAAAACCTCCCTGATTTGCCCTGTGCACAAGCTCAGGTGCGGCAGAAGAGCAGATGGCACATTGGCATATTGGCAGATGGCATATTCAGGGGAACTTTTCTATTATTGCCTCCATGAAAAGTTCAGGCGGCCCGAGCAGGCTGGCTTCTCGTCCCACAGCAGGCCTCTGTCTGGCCGCCAGATCGCCTCCTGGGAATCGGCATCGTGATTACGTCGCTCCAGCCCCATGGGCCCTGCAGCAGACTGTCCAGGGTTCACACGGGTACCAGATTGCACTGCGCCACTGAAATGGCGCTGCTGCGCCGCACCAGTTGCTCAAATCACGCCGCAGGCCCTCAGACTGCGTACAAACACACTTTATTTTGTTGATTTGGAACCAACATGTCACTTTTCACTGATTCTTTATTACTAAAGATAACATTTTGAGAATAGACTATCAGTCTGCGATGTCCCACCCGTTGAGAAACAGCTTGCAGGGGGGGGGGGGGGGTTCGAGTGCGGAGCTAATCAGCTCGGCATCAACAGACAACGGAGGTTTTGGAAACAAGCTTCAGATAAACATGAAATATGCCTTTTTAAGACATTTAGTTTGTGAGACTTTGGTTAAAAACGTTATAATTATAATTAAAACATCACTGGAAATATTTTAATTTAAAAAAAATAAGATTGTATTAGGTCTTTAAACCTATTTTAAGGAAAAGCATATTTTTGTTGCATAAAGCACAAACAACAAAAACAACACAAACAAGTTCTCAGGTTCTAAAAATGTATTACAATCCATAAAGAAGGCTCACAAACTCATCAATTCCAACAATTATGACACCTCCAGATCACTTTTTTATTTCAACATTTGATTGTGCCTAAACATCATGGTACAAACAGTCAAAGTGTTTTACTCGCTCTCCTCTTCAAATTAGCAGATGGGGAATAAAGAGAGCTGGTCAAAAATATTGTTTTAAGCAGTCTGAGGCCGCGCAGCAGCACAGTCACCGTGGGCGTCCATCGTTAGGCCTCACTTCAGAGACCCAGCAACCCCCCCTTAGGTGACTCACATGGCTCACAATGGTATAAAAGAAAATTATTTTACCGAAACTAAGAGACTTATGCTCATTCAAAAACTCGGGGATGTGCTCCGAAAAGGTTTTCATTTCTCAAACACGAGTGATGGATATCTAAAGACCAACTCCAACCATATTTTGATCTATTTTCTATGTTGAAAATATGATCTTATGCATACTGCATTTTTTTGTCTGCTCCTGATTCACAACAATTTGAATAAATAAATACTTTGAAATGCAATAGAGGCTTACTTTTCTTAATAT
Organism: Oryzias curvinotus; assembly: GCA_023969325.1. Classification (NCBI taxonomy): domain Eukaryota; kingdom Metazoa; phylum Chordata; class Actinopteri; order Beloniformes; family Adrianichthyidae; genus Oryzias; species Oryzias curvinotus. The sequence goes on from CM043717.1 coordinate 23,326,105, forward strand.
AAGTCCTCCATCATCAGAAAAAATGCCACAAGAACATTTTAAAAACACCCAAAACTTTCATCCGAGTGGGTTTTTAAAGATTTATTTTTGCTCTATAATAGGAATGCAGCGATAAACTGAAGACAAGCAAACGTCAAAACCACATAATATCAAAGCTAAGGCTTTATATAGGTAGCTACATTTAAAAATGATCTACAAGCAACTTTTGGTATTTAAGATCTCAGCCAGTCTACAGAGATGATCTGTCCACAGTTCATCATAAGGGTAAGGTCTCAAACTTACTGAAGATTGGAATAGAAATTACAATGTCAGAACTGGATTACACAGTCATGGTTCAACGCCTGGAGCCATAACCTCCAACATTTTTTACTTCAATGTCTCTCATGAAGCTGATGCATAGAAGACACTCTGGCACACGGTTTCACAGAGATTCAGGAGAACCTGCCGGCTGCAGGAGCCACAACGCCGCACTATCAGTTTCACTGGAGGACACGGATCTCTCTCAGCAAACAAAATCACATATGCACCGCTAAAAAGGATAACGCCGCAGCTCCCTTCAACAAGACACACACTAGCATGCGGTTAGTATTTCGATGACGTAAATCTGACAAATAAAAAACTTAAAAAAAGAAAAGGATTGTCAGATAAAGCTTTTAATTTAAGAAACTATTTTCTAATAACGCATCAATAAAGTTGGAATAGTCTTATTGTCAGAGCAGTGCGAATGGCTTAAACAAATTAGTGACACAATTTTATAAGTCATTCTAAAAGGTGGGGACACAAGGACCTGAAGCATCCTTTAAACTCGTATTTCAAATGTACAAAAAAGCAGCTTGACAAAAAAGCTCAGAACAACCCTCTTGAGGGTTTCCTCCCCCTTCTGGATCGTAAAAACCCTTAAGTATAGCTCTCAGATGAGCAGATGAGGGGGCCACACACCACAGATTTAAACTCTTCAAGTCCACTGCATTGAAGCATGGTGGGGGTTTTTTTCCCCCTCCAAACAGGAGCAACCCACTAACATCAGGCTAGAGGGCTGCATTGGGATTGGGTCCCGCCGGGTCCCGCGGGACCCAACCCAAATCTCGCGGGATTGGGCGGTTTGAATTGTGCTGCGGGCGGGAGCGGGCGGCAAAAAAAACCCCTGCGGGATCAGTGTTGCCATGAATATATCATGAATATTTATTAGCGCGGACCAAGTTAGGCTGTGCGGCTGTTGGATTCTTATGTAAGCTCCGTGAACTCACCAGGTAGAGACGCCTAATGGCCACTGTCATCTAACCTGTTGTTGGGGGTGTGCAACGCTCCACCCCGCCTCTTAGAAATTATGCTCTTTAAAGCCTGATACCGCGGTCGCGTGTGGGCGGAGCTACGAGCTAAAGTTCTGGTCTGATCCCTGCATGGAGCGATGCGTGCATCAATGCATGCTAGACACGAAGAATGTGGAGAGATCCGGTTTATTATTTTGAAGAGTTCTACTTGGTAATCATGTTTCCATGTTTGAGTTCATAATATTATCCCAGAGAAAGTCTCTGCTTCAACTCCCGCAGTTAAAGCTGCGTCTGAATCTGACGCCCGTGTTTCCATCTGACAGTTTAAAGCCAAAGCCCCTCCCCCGCCTCTCTACCTGCTTTTCCTCTTTACCTGTTCACCTGTTCATATCCTCTGTAGCTGAGAGTTGTTTTTCCCCGCGCTCCCAGTGTATTCTACACAGATGTAGGGACAGTGAAAATAAACCACCCCCTTGTTAATTTTAAAACTGTTTGAAGTGTTGTGGGTTCATTACAAATCGTGTAGTACTGTAAATGGCCAGCAGGTGGAACGAGCGCTGTCGAGCAAGACTGACGTCATGCGGGAGCGCGCAGAGCAGCATGAAAGAGAGGGAAGAGAAGAGAGATCGGATGAGCGCTGAGAGTTCGGTTTTCCTAGAAAACACCCACCTGTATGAGCCTACGTACGCTGCTGTACTGGAAAGAACCCGTAAATAAACGCACAAATGTTCAGTGGTCTGCTGCTCATTTAAAATGTTAACACAGAGCGCAAAATACGGTCATCATAGGTTGACACGATAGTCAGGGCGCTCTATAGCGCAGCACACGGATGAAAGAGCTGTGACTCTATCTGCCAACACTGCGCTGGATAGGAAGGAGCAGGTTTCCAGGCAGAGACGTGATGTTAATGGATAAAGCAGAGAAGAACCACAAACGAGGTTCATCGTGAGACACACATGGTGTTCAGATCTGCGTGCTGATACCCCACTGAGGCGCAAAACAGCAAAAACTGGAAAAGGCTGAAGCTAAAAAAAGTATTTTTCCGTTAGGAAAAAATTCATAGGTTTTCAGCTCTGTTGAACCATTACAATGTTTTTTCTCCTCCATAAATTCAAATGACTTTGACCTGCAGCTTTATCAGCTGGTTCAGCGCTTCAGGCCAACTACCCCTGGCTGCAGCCTGCATACTCCTTCAGGCCGTCTGTCTGCGCGCGGACACACGCACACTTTTAACCGAACAGGATTAGTGAAAATATATTTAATAATTAAGTTGCAGATTACACAAAAGAGGAATGCATGGAAAAATGAGGCTGGAGGAGGGACATGAATCTCCTTAATAATATCAATACAAACACGTGATTTTTTTCCCTGCGGGACGGGAGACGATACAAAATCAATGCATCTCTATTACAGTGCGGGAATAAATTCTCCGAGTTTTGCGGGTGCGGGCGGGAGTGGACATACATATTGCGGGATGCGGGCGGGAGTGTAACGCATACGTTGCGGGAGCGGGCGGGATTGGTCAGAAATTCGGCGGGCGCGGGCGGGAGCGGGATGAAGAAAATAGTCCCGCGCAGGGCTCTACATCAGGCTAAACACATACTCCATTCAACAGGATTCCTGGTTTCTAACAGAGCTCCACGCTTCCCACACAAGAAGTATAAAGCACCAACTTCAGTCACAACCTGTGGAATAAAGAGGTCATTTGGCCTAAAACTTCAGACAACAAATTAACGTGGCGTCATTATTAATGATTTTCACTTAATTTTGTTAAAAGCATACTTAATGCATGTTAATATTTTCAATACATTCAATAAAAATAGAAGATTTTAAATATGTCATAAATGGACTCACTTAACATTTTTCGTGAAAATCAGGTTAAGCTCAGTTTTTTTTAAATCCTAGTCGATTATTATTATTAATAAAAAAAACTGTGTTAAAAAATCAGGACCTGTCCACCGCTAAAAAAGAAAAGAAAAAAGACCAGTAATAGCATCACATCTGGATCTGTACACAGTTATCGTCTCATACATGAACGGGACTTTATTATGGGATGTTAACACCTTCAACTGTTAGTTAGGCCGGGGATGGGGGTTCACCAAAAACACGACATTAAGCATTAGAGGAAAACTGTCATGCAAGCTCCTGCATGCAGCTATGATTGCAGCACTCATGTAATATTAATAACCTAAGGCAAGGGAATGTCTGTGCGCGCACGCGGAGAAATATACGAACGAGCTACGAAGAAAACACGGGTTGTACCATTTTTTTCTTATGAATCTTTTGAGCCAAAAAATGCCACAACAGCTAGCTAATTACGAACACTTGCCTATGAAGGTAACATAAAAATACACCTTTTTATGTCTGACTCTAGATTAAGGTAATTTTTCTAATGTATTTTGGTCAAATATACACAGAAGAGCAACATTCCTTCATTAGTTAGTACAAGAGAATAGCCCGGCGAACCGAGATCCAAGCGGGGGCTCGTCCCGCGCGACAATTCAGCGCTGCGGCAGCGGACTCACCCGTGGCTAGCTGGCTAAAACGAACGTATAAACCAAGGCGGGGGGGGGGACTCACCTGTTTGGTCAAAGCTGTGGACTCTCGCCTCCTCCACACGCGGATGACACATTTCTCAAACACTTCCCAACGACTGTGGCCGCTCGGACACGAGGCCAGTGCCTCGCCGGGACAGCCAACGTAGCGACTAAACACCGGACGGGCAGTGAGGTGTTGCGCTTTGCTGCTGTGCTACAGAACAAGAGATGCGGAAGTACGGGAAAGTAAGACTATCAAAATAAAAGCACAGCAACAACCTCATGTTTCAATAGAGGGGTCAGCGTTGTAAACAAATATTTTTTGTACTAGTGTTTTATTTTCTATAATGACGGATAGGGGCAACAGAAAACATCTCAAATTAATGAAAGGAAATTTAATTTATTTATTTTATGGTGGCTCAGTTGTTCTGATCTGTCTCTGTATGATCTCAGCCCACTTAATCATGTTTTTTTTCATGAAGAAACAGGAGTTGCTGAAAAAGTAAAAAAAAAAAAAAAAAAAAAGTCAAATGGGGGGCGCAGTGGTTAGCGCTCTTGCTTCACTGCAAGAAGGCTCCCAATTTAAGTCCCGGTTTTCTATAGGGAATCCACCATCCAAAAACATTCTTCATAGATGGTTACTCTAAAATTTAGATTCTAAATTGTCCCCAGATGTGAGTGTGAACGGGTGTGTGATTTGTGGCCCTGCAACAGACTTGCCACCTGTCCAGGATGTCCCATGCCTTCGTCCACACGTGGCTGGGATAGGCTCCTGCAGCCCTGTGACCCCAAAAAAACAAAATGAATGAAACAAAGTAAAAGTATCTGTTGATCATTATTAACTTGTCAAATAAATGTAAAGATCATTCATTCGTATTTTTAATTCAACGATTGATTCACAAATACATTCTTTTTCAAAGTGCCATATTTGTAAAAGCCAAATGGATAAGCCAAAAAAGTACAGAAAATCCAATATTACAGTAGATTTTAAAATGCAGCTAGGAAAATATAAAATAAATACATAAAAAAGGAAGGTACCCTATTCTTTTTAAGATATTAAAATCCTTTGTGAGAGTTTAGTCTTCCTTTTAAAATGTGCATTTACAAGATCAACTTTTACTCAATTGTTTTCATGGGACAAAGGTTTTATTCATTCATTCATTTTCTTCCGTTTTTCCCTTTCGGGGCCACGGGGCCGCCGGGGCCTAACATGGCCACTTATGGGCGAAGGCAGGGGACACAAAGGTTTTATAAATTGTGCAAATCTTTCTTTAAAATTCTTTCTAAAATCTGGAATTGCAAAACTATTTGCCAAATCATTTATTTATTAACTGTTAGAATAGAACTCATGTTTCATCTTCTTTTTGAACTTTTATTTCCAATTTATTTTTAACACAAAAAAAACTGTACTACCATCATAAAAAGCCTCCTGGTCCTGGTCCTCTATAGCTCTCTGTCTCTCGTGAAAGATTTAAAGCATTGATACAAAACAATGAGAAAGAAACAAAAATCTGTTCTTTTTTCAAATGACATCTGCCAGTAATATAAAAAAAAAAGAGGCCACCTTGCCTATTGTTAAACTATGCAACCCAGGAAGTGGAAAAAAGAGAAAAGAAAGAAAAACTGGGGGAAAATATGACTGTAGGTCCTCCTTTGGTGGTTATATGGAGATGTGGAAAATAAAACATGTTATAAAACATACTTGAATGCTACTGTAATATTTGGAACAGTTCGAACAAAAATTCTTTAAAAAAGATGTTTTTTGTTGTGGCCCGCAGCAGTCATTATTATTTTGGTTAAAATCGTGGACTTTATTTTGAAACTGCATGGATGTGTGATGTCATCAACGTGCGTCGAGAGATCCCCATGAAATCGTGGCTCCGCTCAGCCTTCGAAACGCCACAAACATGCTTGCCTTACAAACGTATCTTAATTTTACGCGGATAAAAACATCAAATCACATTATAGGCGCACTATGGCGATGTTTCCATAGGCGTTTAACTGTGCATAAATGTAGTTATTCGGTTTCGACAATCTGGGCTAAACCTTTATCTGAGTTTCTAAGTCAAAGCTTGTTGTTTCATCATTTTCCATCAGCGGACAGTCGTGTCACTCGTCTCAGCTGCGCCAGAGGATTCTCAACTTCACTGACGAACAAAGAAGATGCTGTTGGGAAAGTCCAGTCAACACACTATCATCTGGTTTACACATGCAAGGTACAGACAGACAGACAGGCAGGCAGACAGACAGGCAGACAGACAGGCAGTCGGGCGCTGCAGCTTTTGTTTGACTTCTGTGTTGAGTTCTGCCTCATTCAGTTTGCAAGTCCAGTGTTTGACTTTGATCTCGTCTCTTACTTGCAGGTTTGCTCCACCAGATCCACACAGAAGATCTCTAAAGTGGCTTATCATAAGGGTGTAGTTATAGTGACATGCCCAGGATGTGAAAACCACCACATCATCGCTGATAACCTCGGCTGGTTTTCAGACCTGGAGGGGAAGAGGTTGGGTTATTTTTTTTGAGCTAACAATTAAAACAAAGTCTTTTTTGGGGGGTATTTTGTATTTATTTGTCTGATTCCAGTCTGACCCCATTTGTCTGATCTGATTGGTATTTTCCTTAAGATAGAAAATTAGACAACAAATAAAAATGTGTTAGTTATCAGTAGTAGATGATGGTAAATGTTTAACCTTTTTTAATCACAGCATTGGGCGTTTGTAAAGAAATTAACCGTTTGTCATTTGCATTGAGTTTCTTCTGAAATGTTAACTTTTAGTGGTATTAAAATGCTTTTTCTTTTTTAGATTTCTTTTTTTTTTTTTTGCATGAAATTGCAGGGGATTTTTACTTAGAAAATGCTCATTTGAGTTAAATCTGTGCTTGATTTTCTGATTCAATTTGGTATAGATCATGTAAAACATAAGTTAACACAAATAAACACAACATTTAGCTTTATTAATTGAAATGAATGGAATTCTACCACTCCTTAACTTGTGAAAAACGGATTGGGATGTCACATTTTCTGGCAGTGAATATTTCTCAACAATATATAGAGGAGATTCTGGCCTCTTTTGTTTGTTGGATTGTTGAAATGCAGCCATTCTGGAAAGTTTTCACATACACCACTTTTATCACACCATCTCAATTAGATTCAGATCTTAGATTAAGCAACTTCACCTTAAGTTGCTTAAAAGGATGATGGTAAAACATTTTTTCTGCATGTAGAGTTCTTGACACATTTAAAATTGATCTAAATTAAAAAGGTTAATGATTGTGTCATTTATTGTGTTCATATTTTAACCTTTTTTAATAAACTTCTGCTGGATAATAATTTAAGCAAATATTGAAGCTATAAACACACGTTCTTCCTTTTAAAAACAAATTGAAGTCATGTTTATGTAAAATGTATAGCAATAAAAACTGTTCAACATCTCCAGCAGTGTGAAAACTCCTGTAACCAGTGTTCTGACTTTGTTTTTTTCCTTTTTTGCCGTAGAAACATTGAAGAAATCCTTGCCGCCAAAGGAGAAACGGTGAAAAGGGTTGAAGGGAGTGCGGCTTTAGAAATAGTGATCAATGAAGGCAGCAAAAACCAGTCACAACAACCACACAACACAGAGGAGTCGGCAAAAGATCCAGCGAAGCAGGAATAATGACTTTTTGAACAATTGAACAATTTCTGATGTGCTTTATTTTTCTAACAGATTGTAGTTCTTTTTTTTTTTTTTAAATCTGCTGATTAAATTCCAAGTGAATTGAAAAGAAACCAGCTGAACTCATTGATATGCAAAATATGACAAAAAACATCACAGGATTCTCAACTTCCTCACTGATAAAATTTCAAAAACTACTTTCATGCGGAGAAAAAGAGTTTGTTTTTTTTACTACATTCAAACATATTTTCTAAGATGTATTTGTTTTTTCAAAAACATTAAATATGTATTATTTGTTGTTCTTTAAATATTGATTTACATTTAACCTTTTTTCTGAAAAATGTGATGTATTTTATAGAAGTACTCTGCAGTTTATTGATTGTGTTCTGATATTTTTGGAAATCTAAGCACTTTTTGCAAAACAGGGCTTTTAGCCCCCCACCCCTCTTAATATCTGCCCCGTGACTTGAATTTTAAAAACTCCATCTTACTTTAAACATCTTTCTATGAATAGAAATATTTAATATTTTACCAAATAACTGGAGGATATTAAATTTTGCATGCAAGTATTGTGTGCAGAGAGCAAAACAGTAAGGTAAAGACAGAACATTTGCAAAAAACTAAAATGCAAATACACTGTTCTGCCTGCTAAAACAAGTGAAAAGCACAAAAAACGAATATGAAGTTGTTTCAACAGTTTAAAAGAAAGGAGCGATAATGTCTGAGAAAATGTAAAGATTGGAATGTTTTTTTTAGTATTAAGATAATACAGGAGAATAAATTTAAATATAGTGGGATTGCCTCCTTTAAAGTTACATACAGTTAACCCTTGTGCTATCTTAGGCACTTTAACATTGGGAGTTGGGTCATGTAGACTCACTAGACAGTGAGCTGAACCTTTTTTCTTCAATAACTTGTGATCTTCACTGGTGTCTATGGATTACATGAAATCTTTCCACCTTTATCCACCTTTGTCATAGTAGGGAAAACACGTCAATATAAGGGTGGGGTCATCTAAGATAGCACAAGGGTTAATAATGAATACCATTGTAATTGAAGATGACTGCTGTCATGTTTCTATAAAGATTTTTTCTAATATATTCTAGAATGATTTGATTATCACGTAAAAGTCAGAATAAAAGAGGAGATTTGTTTGTCTGTGTGTCTCTGCATTTAAATAACAGATATTAAACCAACTGGAAGTTTAAAGTGGGTTACAACATTTATAATTTCCAATAATAAGTTTCAAACTTTACACATGTATTCTAAATAAGTTATCTTTATTACTTGATGATAAATTTGTAATCATCTTCTTTACTTTATTACTATAATTATGACAAAAGAATGCAACAATATTAGATGGAAAAATGAAAGCGCGATCAGTGCCAGTCCTCGCGAGATCAGCATTTTGCCACTGTTTGCTGTACGCATGTTTGTTGACGTCGTAGGGACTACGCAGACACCAATTCTAAGTTTCGTTCTCTCCTGGTTCACATTAATGGATTCTCAAGGAGCCCTGGACGAGGCCGAAAGGCCAAGACACCGGCCTTTCCTAATCGGAGTTAGCGGAGGAACTGCCAGCGGCAAGGTCAGTCACTTTTAACGCGACGTTAGCATCCCGGTTAGCCTAGCATGGCTAACGTGGTTTGGTTGTCAAATGAAATGACACGCCCACTTTCCTAAGAGATCAAAGTATCGTTTTAATGCCTCAGTAAAATTACGATAAATAAACTCTATTTTATGAATTTTAAATAACTTTTAAATGAGCCAACGTGACTATGTTGGCATGGCACTAATGTGCCATTTCCCCTCCAGTGCGGCAGTCAGCTGATAAGAGGGAAATTAGGTCATCGGATGCAGAACTGAACTTCACATTAAAATACGACGAGCCTTTAGCTGTTAGTTTAGCGGGTTAGAGCTGATTTGTTTGCTCATTTTTAGTCATCATGTAAGAGGAATTTAATTATCTGCCACAGTCCACAGTTTGTGCCAAAATCATGGAGCTTCTGGGTCAGAACAAGGTGGACCACCGCCAGAGGAAGGTAGCAATCATCAGTCAAGACAGCTTCTACAAGGTTCTGACCCCAGAACAAAAGGCTAAGGCTTTAAAAGGCCAATACAACTTTGATCATCCAGGTAAACTCAAACTGCAGTTCTTCATTAAGCTCATTAAAAAAATGTATTAAAGTCCCATTCCAATTGATTGATTGAACATCTGTTGTATTTCTGATGTTTTTTTTTTCTCTCATAGAGGCTTTTGACAATGAGCTCATGTGCAAAACCCTTAAGGATATTGTGGAAGGGAAGGTGGTTGACGTTCCAACGTATGACTTTGTGTCCCATTCCAGGTACAATTGCTTCTCCTTACAGAAAAAGCATCCCGTCATCCTGTCTTTTTTTGTTTTTGCTTGTTTTGTTTTTTTACCTCCTCTGTGTGCGTTCACAGGTTGGAGGAACGGATCACCGTTTATCCAGCAGATGTGGTCCTGTTTGAGGGGATCCTCGTTTTCTACCCCTTGCAAGTGCGTGAAATGTTCCACATGAAGCTGTTTGTGGACACAGATTCGGACGTCCGACTGTCTCGCAGAGGTACCGATCATTCATCTTTTTGGTTCTCGTGAATGCTCAGTCAATAACTCCAACTGATTTTTCCCTGAAGTCTTGCGGGATATGAGCAGGGGGAGAGACTTGGAGCAGATCCTCAGTCAGTATACAACATTTGTAAAGCCTGCTTTCGAGGAGTTTTGCTTGCCTGTAAGTATAAAAGTTATCTGATATCTTGTGATTTTTCTTTTTTAAACCTGAATTTTTACACAAAATGTGCTCTGTTTAGACAAAGAAGTATGCAGATGTGATCATTCCAAGGGGAGTAGACAATATGGGTAAGTCATTTTTAGAGATGCTTATGGCCTAGTGGTGAGGATAATTAGGAAAAAATGAATTCATTTGTGTGTCATCAGTGGCCATCAACCTCATAGTGCAGCATATTCAAGATATTCTCAACGGTGAGATTTGTAGGTGGCAACGCGGATCTATAAACGGCCACGGACGAAGTTTCAAACGGACCATTTCGGAGCAAACCGACCTGCAGAATGGAGCTTCTTCCACAAAGAGAGTCCTGCTGGAGCCCAGCACCCGGCCCCACTGATGAGCGGATGCCTCTGTGGGACGGTTGGGTCCGGACTGCCAGTACCGAGCTTTTGCATTTTACTTGCTGCTATTGGTGTGAGCAGAACGGAGAAGGGGGGGGGGGAAGTATTTTGACCTCGTTACTGTTGTTTCTTTTCCTTTTAACATCATTTTTGTCTTCCATTTTAAACGTTTAAATCCGTATTGCACAGTTACTGGCATGTTACGCTGCATTCAAGAGAAAGACAATATACACCCTCAGTTCTACGGTTTATCTGTCTTTAAATAAAAAAAATAAAAGGTTATCTAGTTTTTAAAATATCTTGACGGAAATGTAGGACATAGAATGTAAGCCTTAAATAACACAAAAAGTCTGAGAATCCTCAAAAACAAGGAGCAGCATCGAATTAGAACCTCCTCTTTTTTTGAGATGTAGATTAGTCGAAGGAACTTGTGGAGTCAGATCGATATTTCAGAAAAAGCCTGTTTGCCCAGGGCAAAATCCAAAAAGGCAGCCATTTTTAAAGATGGCAGCCATACACTCAGTTGTTACAAAAAGATTTGATTTCTGTTTGCTCCAGTCTCAACAATTTGAATGCACAAATGACTTATCTTGAGGGGTACCTACAGATTACAATTATATATATTGTTAAATTTTGTATTTTCTTGTGGCAAACATGGTTTTGCCAAATTTGGTGCTTTTCCCACAAAATGCACAATTGACGCACTAAACGGTGCGTCACCTGTTTCGTAGAGCTGAAAGACCCACTCTGATGAAAATCATGCTTTATGATCTTGTGGCTCGTCTCTGTATTTCTTTATTCAAATTGGGATCAGACAAATAAATACAAGTTGTTGGAAACAAAAAAATTATTTATGACTTAGAAAATACCCTGGGGGGGGGGGGGGGGGGGCGTGGCACAAGCTCCCAGCGGGAAAAGGAAAGGGGGGCGGGGTTGCTTCGCATCAGCGATCACACCCACAACTCAGAGGTGATTTTCTAATCTAACGAACTCCTGCTGCTCTGCATAAACAATGCCCTTGAAAACCACACAGATTTTATTTGGGGGGGGGCTAAAAGTGCCATCTTAAAAACTCAAAAAGACCACTGGGAACATTTTGAAATTAGATCCGAAGATGATCGGAGTGGGTCTTGAATTGAGTGGTTTTCTGTCTTTGGGAGTCAGACCCTCATATCAGTTTAATTCCAGTCATTTGATCTCGTGGTACCAGACTTACTAAATGCATTAGAACTTGAAGAAAATGTACTGTTTTCCTCATTTTTTCTCTAACGTTTATTAGGTATGCTAATCTATTTAATATTTCTAAAAATGTGTTATGTAATTAGGTGCATTTAGTCCTGCTTTTGGATGTAATACTCTTTTTAAACTGGTAAAATGGTTTTTTTTTTTCAAAACGACTTATGTATTTTAAAATAAGTTAATACAAATGTATTATTCTCGCTGCCTTTCTTTTTGTTTGAGGGATAAATTCTTAAAATGGATTTAGAGCCAGGTATCTAGTAAAGCAGTATTTGATTTTCATAATTGAATTAAATCCGTGCCTTTTTTTTTTTTGGTAATTAATTTTTTTCACTCACTGTTTCTGAAGAAAATAAAAGAAAAGTGATAAAGTTTTTGTCTTATTGGAAGAAGAAAAAAAAAGTGACGTTTCTAGAAACAGAGCTGTTTGTTTTTATTTGAGAGCACAGTGTGATGTGTCGGTTTAAACCCAAAATGAAATGAAATGATTTACTACAGCACATGTTGGAATGACACACACGCATCACTGGACTTCAGTCACACCCCTACACACACACACACACACAGCTGGAACATGATTGCCTGATGGTTCTCTAGTTTAACACTGCACCCGATGATTCGGTATGACATACATAGATCACAGCATCTTTAGTAATTCATCTTTTTGCTTTGCTTTTTTAGTGCACATACATATATGGCACTTGGGAGAAGCTAAGCTATTCTTATTAGCATAAATGTCCTTTTTAAGAACAAAAGGAGCACTGTATATAATACATGTCATAACCAAGATTCTTACACAAAATGTTTCAAAACAAACTCGTCTCTCATGGTCATCCTCTCTTCAGAGTCCAGTTTCCCTCCACCTGACAAAGGTTTGCATGAGGGGAAATCCAGGAGAAGATGACCGGCAAATGGCACATACATGAGGAAGAGGAGGGAGGGATTTGGACAAATTATGAACAATTTTGCTCGATCAAATAGGTCCTCTCTAAAACAGAGTGCAGGGAGCAGACTTTGGTCATTTCTGTAGTGCCTCCCCCCCCAGTCTGCTCGGTGCGATTCCCGTCGTCTGTGAATCTCCCGATCTACCTCCCAGAGCTGCACTTCTCCCAAATAGAACCTCCAAGAGTGACGGAGCTCTTTGTAAACCTTATCGACGCTTCAGCTTGCCCTGAAGTCTCCGTTAGCTTTCGTTCTCAGTCCGTGGAAAAACGTGGAATTAGTGTTATGAAGCACAGTTGGAGGTCGGTGTTGGGGATAGGGGGTGGGGCTCACAGGCCCGAGTTCTTCTCCTCGCGCTCCGTCCTGCGCCTGGTAATGTTCCTGGGCTTTATCTTTAATGACAGTTCCCACAGAGCCTCCTCAGCCAGGTGGTCGCTGAAGTCGTTGAAGAAAGAGATGATGTCTTCGTTGCGCTTTAACTCATAATGCCTGAATGTCAGTCAAGAGAAAAAAAAAAAAAAACACAGCTCATACCAACTCAAGGCTCATGATTTCAAATTTACCCAATAAAAACAATGTGTAAGACAGTATTATTCTTGTTTTTGTTTTCTCCCTTCCTCTGACTATTGCGGGACAGCTCGTCATTAAACTGGGTCACAGGAACGCAGAAGTACCACTGAAAGCGCCATCGTTCACACGCAGTCGAAGGTAAAGATCACCGTTAAAAAATAAATAAAATAAGATGGAATGATTTCACAAACCCAGACATGGAGACAGGCTTATCGATGCTTTTGTAGAACTCTTCAAGGTAAATAACCTTGATTTCTTGACGTCGCCCGTGTCTTCCGTGCATCGTAAATGAGACGTGCAGTTGATGCTTCCGTGTGGCGATGAGCTTAAAACATGACGGTAGCTTCTCCCACACGCGACGAGAGCTTTTTGGGCAAGCATCAAATTTCGAAAAGAGGTAGGCGTTGCAAATTTGATTTGGTGTGAACGCAGCATTATGACGTGGGGGGGACGTGTTCAGAAGCGTGGCACTTTTCTCCAAACGTATACAGCGATCCCTTACTATAACACGGTTTACTTTTCACGGTTTCGCTACTTCACGGATTTGCATTGTGCATTGTGTTCTGCATTCTGATTGGCTAAAAAGTCGCTCCACTTCTCCTCTACCTGTGTGTCAATAACGTTGCAGTTTAATATGTGCACGTACGTAAAACAGCTTGCCAAATTTACATTAAGTTCGTGCAAATTCTCTTGATGGTGGCATGTCAGTGTATATGGATCTTTTTGCAAAGCAGAAAAAAGAGCGACAACAACTGCCTATCACTATGTTCTTCTCCTGAACAAACACAGCTGCACCGCAGGCTTCAAAAGAAGAAAACACTGCAGAGGGGAGTCAGGATGCAGCGGCTCAGTCTGAAGATCAGTGAAATACACCTGAGTCACTATTTGTCCCACTGTACTTTGTATTTTTTTCATAATCATTTTAAATTTTCTCCCATTTCATCTAATTACTGGGGTCGCGGTGGGCGGGGCTAATCTCTGCAATTTGAAGCCTTCTGTTCACATTGATGATTAAAATTATTATTTGACAATACAGTACAGAAGTTATTTGTTTAAAAAAACGTTTCTAAAGTACTTTTATTTGTGGAACAAATGCTTGAGCCTGTAAATGGTTTGTTTTTTCTTTTTAATTTATAATAGAGTATTTAATTGTACAATAATATTAAAAAAAAAATAAAGGTTTCTACTTCACGGATTTTGCCTATCACGGGTTCTTTTTGGAACGTAACCCCCGCGAAAAACAAGGGGTTACTGTATATCCTCAGCCTAATAGCATATCTGCCTAACTCATTTTTTCAGGTTTTTGGAAAAGAAGAAAAAACACCTTTTTTTTTTTTACCAAAGGAAGGTAGAGTTAGGCCAATATCTCAATTTGGCAAAAAAATGAGTTGGGCAGAAATGCTATTAGGCTGACGATATGGTTGATTTCTTATTTACCTTTGTTTTTGGCTCCTACAACTTCTACTCTAGGGGAAAAAACAGTCATCTGAAATGGATAGAGGCGCCCTTACACTTGCTGGAAGCGCCTCATGCTGTCCAGAATGTTGAACTGCTGCCAGCGTTTGGAGAAGTTGACCTTCCCATCGATCAGGTCAGGGTTCCCCAGGTGTACAAATGTCAGGTCTTGGAGAATGAGACCTCTGCGAAGAAACAAGAAGAATTCAAGCTGGAGCTCCGAAGCAAACCTGTGAGGGTTTAGACGCCAACGCTCACTCACAAGTACGGGATGCACGGGGGCTCCACGTCAGCCAGAGCAGCTCTGTACGCTCTGAAGGAGGAGGAGCTGTCGATCAGCGTGCAATACTCCTCCAGTCCCTGAGAGGAGTGACAGACAGGTGACAAAAGTGTCAGCAGGGTGGAGGGGGGGGGCGAACATTTCTGCTCCAAACATCTCGATTCTCCCACCTCTGAGGTCTGCTTTTGCCACTCCAACCTCCTGATGGGGGCCGAGTCCAGGGCGGACAGTATTGCCAGGTAGGAGTTGAAATTATTCAACTTTCTTAAGTGCTATAGTAAAAAATAGACAGTCAAAGTGAACATCCGTGTCCCATTGAGTGAACATCGAGTGCCACTCTGGACGTAAAGACGTCTAACCTTCATAATCTTTATGAACTTGAGGAGCAGCTTCTCTCGGTCTTGGGCTTTCTCCTGCTGAATTATCAGAGATCGGACCCTGAAGTGAGTCCAGAAAGAGAGCGTTACATTCAATCAAGAGGAGTTCAGGTTCGGTCATCCATTCCTGCCCTTCATCCCGCCTCACCAATAACTCATGTTGTTAAAGTGCTCTGTGAACTGAGTCAGGTTGGGACTCTTCTCCTCATTTTGCTCCTTCGCCCAAAGCAGAACCTCTGGAATCTAGAAGAGAAGAAGAAGAAGTTGGTTGAGCCGGCGTTGAGCTCAGCAAAATAAATACTTTTGTTTCCCTCCCATTAATTTACTGTTGTATGAAATGACAAGCTTTGCATCTCATTTTGCTGCAATTTCAACACATTTAACATAGAGATGAACTTTTTATTTTTAAAATAATCAACAAAAAATGAACAGGTGGCATTGAAAACTTAACCCATGGCACCTGAATTTAATTCCAGCAATGAAAGAAAATAAAAAGTAAATTTGGAGCAGAAGTGGTTTGATGCATATCTGAATCAATACACACATTTTTTCAAGTATTTATTATTTTATCCATAATGCAATTCACTTAAAAAGGCTCCTCTGTCTTCATGTGGGTAACACTCACAGAAATCACTGTGAAACCTATAAAAAATTAGGCAGCAAAACTTTCCAGCGCTTGGTGTTCGAGTCGTCTTTGTGGATTTTTTGTTATCGAACACAAGAAAACACTTTGGAGACAAAATGTTTAAGGAAGAGACGTTGGGGAGTTGGCCAGTAAAACGTCTTTGATTACTTACATTTAGCAACAGCAAACAGTTTTTGGACTGTCTGCCATCACTGATAAAAGGCTAAAATTGAAGAATTTTTGTTTGTAATCAAGATTTAATAAACAAATATCAAGAACTATTACATATACTGGTTTAAGCAAAGATGAAGCATGCCAATTATTTTATGCAAACGCAAACTGCTTCAGAGATGGTGCTGGGGGGGGACTTACCTCAATTTTGTAGAAAAGTTCAGCGTCAAGAAGAGTGAGCTGATCGGCGATTTCATGACTGCGGAAGTCATGAAGAGTTCCCGGCCTGTTCAAACACAAAGTCAAATATTTGTTGCCAGAAGGTGAGAAAAATGACTCCACTTTATTAAAACACAACCTTCTCAAAGACTATCTATAAGCAATATAAGATATTTTTTTAATATTTATATTTATATATATATATATATATATATATATATATATATATATATATATATATATATATATAAGAAAATCAGTTTAACATTTACAAAATGATTTTGTGAGCTTTTTTTTTTAAATTGAAGTTTCAAAGTCAGTACTTTGATTTGTACTTTTTACTTGTCAATTAACGCAATTCTACAAAAATCCACTAGAGGGCAGTTTTCCTGTACCACATATTTTTCCTCATCTTTTGACCTATTTGTATCTCAAAGTTTTATCAAATGATCAATACAAATTTTTACAGTTAAATTAAAAAAAAAAGATACAATTCTATGTCCCTTTTTCTAAGTTTTTAAAGGAAAAAGTTAACTTTCAAAGACTTAATTTATGAATTCTGAGATATAAAATGAAAAAAAGCTCTTGGGGAACCAGAAGAAACCTGACATTTGGTTTATTTTGAAGGGGAAAAAACCTCCAAAAACATCCCTTAGAAGTAGGGATGTCCCGATCACACTTTTTAAAATGTGAACAAATTTCCTTAACGGATCCAGGTTGCCCCTCCTTTCTTTTTTCTTAACCTTTTTTTATCATTTAACACTTAAACTGTGCACTCCAGGGTAGTATTTTGAACAATCAAAACGGTTAACTATTAACCAGTAAAAACAAGTAATAACTTGTCAGAAAGTTGTGATAGAGTTTGATGGCTTGAGCTTTAGTATTTTCAGAGAATTTCTGGTCAGATGTGATTCATATCTCATTTAGAAACTCTTAAAAATCAAATATGATTTTCTTTTTAAAATTGATATTGTAGAACGAATATGATGATGAGTATTCATGATCATATCAATGCAACCATGTATTTGTTTTGGTGGAGATTATTGACTTTTCTTTTTTTTTTGTTTTTTTAATCACTTTTTCGTGGAGCTTTCACCTGATTTCTGATCACGTGATCAGATTGGGACATCCCTACTTCAGACTCTTTAAAGTATTATCGCAACTTTTACATTTTACATGATAAAAACAAGCTTTTTTTTTTTAATATTTGTGTCCTGATGGAGCAGAGTTGGCTCAGTTCCTGCAGTACCTTGCAGAGACCCCTCTGGCAGCCAGGGGCTTCAGAGAGTTAGTGTAGCGTAGCAGCTTCC
Source organism: Oryzias curvinotus (assembly GCA_023969325.1). Lineage (NCBI taxonomy): Eukaryota > Metazoa > Chordata > Actinopteri > Beloniformes > Adrianichthyidae > Oryzias > Oryzias curvinotus. The sequence continues at coordinate 23,343,906 of CM043717.1, forward strand.
TTTGCTCCACCTTATCCAGGATGTTCTTGCGAAGCACGCGGGCCAGGCTGAGCTCGCCATTACACACCAGCGTGAACACCAGGTCCATGAGCTGCTTCAAGATGTCCTCCGTCAGCTCCACCAAGCTGAAAGACATTTGTAGCGAGTTAATGAGGGAAATGGCCCATTTTACGCTCCTTTTCTCTAAATTAAATCAATTAGATGAGAGTGAAAGATACTGTGGAGTTTCCATTCTAACAGCATTCGCCTGCTCTTAGCACCATTCTGCACATCTTTGTGAACGTGTAGTATTCCCCACACGCTCCAGTAGATAATAATACTCTATAAAGTACATAAACAGTCATGATTTTACCACGTCTGATTCACGTCACGCAAACTCACCACAGCTCATCCACCACCCGGACCAGGACAAAGAAGGTGTTCTTGCTGACGCGCTTCTTGAAGGTGTCTGGACTGTGACAAAATGTTGTATATGTGCTTTCGTGGTTAAGGATAAGAAACATGGCTCCCCCCGCAACCAGAGCTTCATCAAAACAACACCTTTCAATAAAAAAAAAAAAAAAAAAGCTCAACAATGACATGTTTTATGGTTCGGCTTTTGTGATGACAAAGCTCAACGGTGTTGAGGTTTTTTTTTCTTTCAACGCTTTAATCATCTTTCAGCCTCATTTCTCTGGGTAAACAAAATCCATCATTGCACAGCGATCGCAGACGCCGCTGCGTCGCTCATTAAGCCCCGCAATAAAAGCAGCAGGACTTACACGTTTCACGAGGACTTAATTTCCTCATTAGGGCCTCAATCAACCACTTAGCGGCTTGAAAATGTCAGACAGTAGAGGGGAAAAAAGTCACAACAGACTGGGGCTAAATATGCTATTTAACTCATTGTTTAGAGACAGATGGGCAAAAGGCAGCCTCAAGAAAATAAAACACAGCTGAAACTCTGTAATCACCTGTTAGAAATGGGATTCTAACAGGTTTTTTTATGATAAATACAAATTAAAGACAGGGAAACAGCCGTACAGACAAAGTGACTGACACACCGGATCATCAAGGAAAGGATATCTGTAGTGTAGCTTCTTAATAAGGTCTTCCGGGGTTATAAAAGTCCTATATGTAGTGAGAAAGGCCTCGCAGTACAAAACCAGATCTATCAGAGAGAGAAGAAAAAAAAAAACAGAGAACACAGCAGCAGATTTGAGTTGATGTGCAGCCAGCGTGAGGTAATTACGGCTGACAGCACAGCATCAAAGACAGACTGCATCCCAGCATTCAAAACAACACAGAGAGAGGCTATTTTCAAAGCAACAAACATCACTACTATAAAGTAAGGAAGAAATTGTTCCTGAAATAATACATTGAATCTGTTTTTATTTTATTTTATTTAGAGTGATAGGAAAGCCTTAAAAAAGCATAGCAGTATTTGAAGACACATCAGTGTACCTTTGCGGTCTGTTTCTGTAGCGTGGACCAGCAGGATGTCTCCTGATCCAGCGCGAACGTCCGGGCCGTCGTCATTCTAAAGAACAGAAACACATGAGGACAAGTGCAGACAAAGGCGTCCCAGAAGCAAACAGATTGGGAGATGAATCCGCCTGAGAGCGGCACAAGAGTGGTGGGAGTTGATGTGAAGGGATGCAGGCTCGATCAGAGTAGATTGCACCTATCCACCACCTCCAGCCCTCCCCATCCTGCACCAGCTCCTCTGACGGCGAAGAAAAACTCAGACTTGTGACCGATAAAATCGCCTCCACTGCAACACGTTTTCTGTAAACCCTATAAACACCTTCACAAGCATCACTTCTGCTTTTTTTTTTAATGAGGCTTTCTTCCTCCGTTTAAGTAAATCATTGTCGTCACATTAACCTTGCAGAGAGATGTGCACCCCCCCACCCCCCCATATCTGCACATCAGACTGCACCACACAACATAGAGGAGGAGGAGGAGGAGGGGAGCACTGGACTAGGAGGTGGGAGGTCTGCAGTTTCACAGATGTAACACCAGGGGGCAGCAGTAGCTCCCAGTCTGATTTCACAGCTGAGTCACTGGCAGCAACCTTTACTCCCAGCCAGGCTGTGAGGCCAACTGAACGGTTCTGTCTGAGGAAACGTCTTGAAAAGGGCCTCCGTACTTCTTGTTTTAGTGTTATCCTGCTCATGATCTCCTTGTGATCGATGAGGGAGAGCTCATCTACGTCTTCCTCGTCGCTTCCGACCAATTCGGAGTTCTTCTGCCTCCTAAAACACACCAAAAAAAAATCCTCCATTAAGGTCAATGCAATCACATCCACCCACACTATGAAAATAAATACGAAACTACAACCAATACAAGTAGTTATGCAAAATGAAGCTCCTCAAACACAAAGACTTTTTATGGAACTGCCCCACATCAGGAGATATAAACACTGTAAAAAATGATCTAATGACTCATACATGACATCATTACCAGTAAACTGCAAAGCTTAATTTAGAAAACACCATCTCCAAAGCAGGCCAGCGTTTGCATGAGAATGACTCCACCTTTCTTTGGCCAGAGCCTCTTTGCTGTTGCTGGATGCCATCGGAGGGGTGGGGTCTTGAAGAGCATCATCGGCTGCGATCGTCTCCTAATGAGGAGGAGAGCAAGAAAAAATGAATGCACTTCAAAAAGGTATGCAATGAAGAGGAAAGCTACAGGGGGGGAAGAGAAACAAACCACCAGGAACTCGTGCATCACATTGGGGCAGGGAAGGAACAATGAAGGGTGAAAAAAAAGCTTTTCCTTATCAAGAGAGAAGAAGAACCAGCAAACAGATTAGTGACGGAGCCAGGAACTGGACACTAGGAAGGCAGAAACTGCATCATTTTGTACTAAAACTACAAAACTCATGGCTATCTTACAACTGAACCTATAAAGTAAATTAAAAAAAATGCAATGCAATTTGGACAACAAGTTTTACCATCAAAGCATCAACTTCTAAACATCCCAAACATTAATCAGCTAAAAGGCGTCGAGATCCAATAGTGAAGCAGGGAAACATCATCCGTTCTGTGACAAAAACCATCAGAATCGTGAAATTCCTGGAACTGGACACCCAGCTCTTTTTTTTGTTTTTTTTTTTCTAGACGACTCAGCCATTTGATATACCTGAGCCTAAAATAAACGGAGCTGCAGAGATCTCCGATGTTGCATTTCCAGAAGCTTTTAACCTTGACGTCAATGCAAGGCCAGTCTCAACACAGCAGCAATTCTTTTTTCTTCACGAGTACCCCTAGGTATTCCAGTCTGTGCTTTTCTAGGCAAAGACCAAACCTCCAGACAAAGAAATAAATGCATCAAAAATATGCAGTGTTTACATTAAATCTGTATTACTTAAAAAAAAAACCCACTTTAATCCAGACCCTTAAAGTCTCACTCCGATCATCTTTTCATCTATTTCAAAAGCGTTATTATGATGAAATCTGTGTCATTTTCTCGGGTCATAATTAGTTTAATGTTCCTCTGAGTTGTGGGTGGGACTGTTGATGCGGAGTAAGCCCGCCCCTACTTCCAGTCATCCATTTGTTTACATGCTCTCCTGCTGGCTTATAGCCTCTCTCACCCTCAATCTAACATTACCGGTGCAACTAAAATGGCGAGTAATTAGGGAGTTTAGGATTACAGATTACAGCTGAGCTGCGTTTGCAGAGGCGACCAGTTTCAATGTGAAGTCAATGGTACGGACTCAATCTGAGGTCCGGCGGTGCGATTTCAGCGGCACGGCGCCCAACAGTACCCGTCCCAGCTACTGTCAGGCGTCTGTCGATGTTATTTTCATGGAGGCAATAATAAAAACGTTCCCCTGGTTTTAAAAGGCATGTCAAAAACTCAAAAAACAGGATTTTCATGGGAGGAGGACTTTAAGCTTTATTTTCTTTAGGCATGTCCTCCATCTTCAGCAAAATGTCACAAGAACAATTTTCTTCGGAGTGGGCCTTTAATGCGTCTTCTTACTGTAACGTAGCAGTAGCTGTGATTGCATACATGACATTTAAAATGGATGCTTCCCCTCAGCTTCTTCCTCACAAATAAAACTGCATCCTATTTTCTTCATGTAGGGACTCCTCAATGAGCAGATGACTTAACACGTACGTGTTTATAAGTGTGAAACATCAATGTTGTCCACATTTCTTCCTTTTTATTCCCAGTACAACTTCATGTGGACTAAAGTGATTTAAAAAAATTTCATTTTTTAAATTGATTGAATGCCATCTATACCAGGTTTGAAGTCTCTCCTACATAAATACAAACACAGCATCAGATCGTGCCAACACTGCACCCCCTAAAAATACAACCCAGATACAAAAGATCAGAGAGCTGTCACAGATGCATTGTGGGTGCACAGCATAGAGGAGGGAAAAGGGAAAGCCTGTACAGAGTTAGGCCCCCTCTGGAGCCAGCAGTTAGAACACGGGTTAGTGTTTATCAAAGAGCAGCCAGAGAGACAACAGTCACCAGTCAAAAACAACTAAACACAACAGCAGCACGCACTTCCAGTCAACCCTGAGAACCCCAAGTCATGCTCGGTCAGGTTCGGCTAAACTGGCATTCCATTTTTAGCGCCGTTCATCCAGGGGATGAATCAATACCGGCTGGCTCAGCGCGACACATGTGAGCGCGACATGTGGCGGCCGAGCGGGCCTCACATCCCTCGCTGCATTGGAATTGATTCATACCCTGAGGTGACGGGACGCCCAAATGGAATTGACCTTTCACCCAGGTGGGTGGGAGGGGGGCAGACAGCTACTTACTCTGAGGGAGAGAGGCAGCTCCCCATTGGCCTGGCTTGACGAGTACAAGTTGACATACTCCCCCTCCCCGCCCTCGTCATTCGCGCTCTCGCTCTACGAGAAAAGAGGGGGGGACACAAACCGAGGCGTGAAGCGGACAGGCGCCTTCACTAAGGGTGCAGCAAATGTCAAAGCGGGACTGAGGAGGAGGAAAAGCAGCTAGCCAAGGTCTGGTATTCAACACAAAGCGGTGCGTTTCCCAGCTGTGCCTCAGTGTGACCACCAGGTGGCACCGGAGTGCACAGTTTGTAAAAGTAACAGTAATTACTGGCAAGAACATGCAGTGCAACATGCTCCACTGGGATTCTTTTAAGACCAATAATCAGACAGCAGACAGTTTGTGGGCCGTGATAATGACAACAAGATGCCACTGAGCAAAATGAGTCACCATATTTTTTATATGAGCAACACAGAAACACCAAAACAGCTGCTATATCTGACTTAGAACTGCTGAGAAGATTTGAGTTTTTTTTTTGTTTGGTCTTTAAAGAACTATTCGGTTGCTTCCAGCATCTGTCCTTTCAAAAGCTCACCGCTGAGGTGTGGAGAGAGTCAGTGAGAGAAGACTCAGAGGGAAGACAGACAGCCACAGAGCCCACTGAGGCAGCCAGGGAACCGATGGGGCCGCCCCCGCTGCCATCCAGAGCGGTGGCATTGGTCAAGGCAACCTGCTCCAAGCTCTGTGATTGGTAGAAAAAGTGAAAGCAGGAAAGGAGGAAAAGTAAAAAAAAAAAGAAAGGAAGGAACTGAGAGATCAGAGCGAAGAAGGCAGACAGAAACAGAACAATAGGAGGTATGGAGGACGGGGAGGAGGAGGAGGACGGGGAGGAGGAGCGTTCACCTCATTCTTAAACACCTTCATTAAACACCGAACTACGGGAAGTGATGTGCCTGAACATGAAGTTGACCACACACAGACGCAACAGGAAAAAAAACACTTTTTGTCATGAGACAACATATAATAAAACTGATCATTTAAATAAGAAACACACTAAAAAAAAAAGATGTAAAGGATGTTTTAATATGCAAAAAAAAAATGTGTCCAGGGGAAGAGATTCCTGCCAGATGAGCTGGATCTCTAACCTGTTACAACCCGTTTCACATACCAGCGCTGTTGCAGCATACCAGCATGGAGCCATGCAGACACAAATCAATGATAAACACTGCGCACGCACACACACACACACACGCACACACACACAGGGAACACAGATGTTCATGCATGGACTATCACCCCCCCCCCAGTAAGTCAAACTACAAAAATTTCTAATGAAGCCTGCTTTCCCCTAATTCTCCACCAATCCCGGAGACTCAAGGAACTCGGGAATGCAAACATTCCACAATATGGGAGAGGTTTACGGGACAGAGGCGAGTGTGCGCTAAGCATGAGAAATGTGAAAAAGAAGCCGTCACTGGAGGATGAAGAAGAGCAGAAAGAGACGATAGGAAAAAAAAAAAAGAGGGAAATGTGTTTTCCATCAAGTTCATCTGGCGATGCATTCCTCTTTAGATGTCCTGAGGGAGACCCGCACCATATCTTAGCGTGTCTTTGCACATCATGGGGTCACTGTGGGTCAACTCTCCCAAAAATACCGACGACACAGCTGCTTAGGGTCAGATCAGCCCCATACCGGTGATAGCACAGACTGACCACGAACCGAAGCCCTGATGGCTGAAACATTCCTTCCTGACCACCAGGAGGTTACATTTATGACCTCACAGGCTTGATAACTTCCTTAGATATTTTAATTGGCTGCAAAAAACACACAATGAAGGGCTGTATCTGTGAGCAAAGCAGAAACTAAGGAGAGGGTCAAATAATTCCCTGTCATGTGGAGGAATGCTTCAGTGCAGCAAGTAAACACACAATGGTGGCTGGCCAAGCACTGCACACACACACACACACACACACAACTGCACACACTGACGCAAAAGCACACAATATACACCGGTAGGCAGAATTGTCGGAACCCCTCTGTCCATGAAAGAAAAACCCACAATGGACACTGGAATGTTTTTAGACTGATAAATGCAGACATCAATAGTAATGTTACTAAGGACATTAACCAACACTAACAAAAAAAATGATTGATTATAATTTTTTGTTAGTCAAAACCGATGGGACAAGTTTGGATAAAATGGAAAAAAACTGCATCATACCATCTTTTACCTTGTAATCAAAAGGACAATAGTCTCAAAAGGAGAAGTTGTCTCATACTTAAAGTACTACTTCGGTCATCTTTTAAGGTCTTCTATGGAATGCTCTTTTGAATATGATAATGCCACTTTGGGGCAAAATGGATAAACTGGTGATGCTTCGTTTCTATAGAGCGACAGCAGTTTTTTTTTATTTTTTTACAGAAAATCATCTCTGAGTTGTGGACAGGACCGTTGGTGCATAGCAACACCACCCCCCTTCCCCTCCCCGTTGAGGAGCATACAGCGTATTTTCTACGTGACAAATACAATATTTTACCAAGGGCGTTTGCTCCTGATTCACAACGATTTGAATAAAGTAATACCCAGAAATGCAATTTTTATCTTAATTTTCTTTATACATGTCCTCTATCATCAGGAAAATGCCACAAGAGCATGTTAAAAACAAAAAAAAAACCCTGATTTTAATAAGAGTGGGTCTTTAAAGGCTGCAAGAGCACCTTCAAGCTGTTTGATTTGCAGCTGCACATCTTATTTTAAAGGTTAAGGACTGCAGGAGAAAAATGGAGGATGAGACACATATACCAGACAGCCCAGAACATCATCTATGCAAATTAAAGCCAAACTCCAAGGTTAAGTACGTGCACCGTGGCAAATTCCAGCCCCACTTTATTATGAAAAGTTCTGATGTTTTTACGGTGCCTTGTCTTGAATTTGTAGGCTAAATTGAGATAAAATCACAGGAATATTAAGGCACTCTGGAGAGAAATCTGCTGCCTAGTGGGGAGGACAGTTTGGTCTCAGTTGCAGGTCAAAGGTCCTCCCCAAAAGGATTCTGACCCAAAGCCCACAGATAAAAACACCCAAAAAGTGTGGTTAGGAGTGAAATAGCGGGCTGTGTGGTTTTCTTTCAACTCTGCTGAACATCTGTAGAAAGAGATGACAGCTGGAGAAGGCAGCCTTAAACGCAGCATTTTGCTTGTAAAGACTGAACCAAAGTACCTGTTGAGGGGCGCAGAAATCCCAGGAGTTAGGGAGAAGGATTTTGTAACGGTTACTATTAACAAGTCAGGGTTTTTCTGTTAAAGACAACTTAAAAGGCTCTATCTGAATTTCATTGATTGGTTTTTATTTTTTGTTTATTACTTTCTAAAGTTTCAAGTTTTTGACAAAAAGTGCAACTAAATAACTAAATCTAAACCTAAAGTGACTTCCTTGACCTTTTTGGGTTTTCCTTTCATTTAACAGATGGTCACCAACAATTATGTCCATGTTTGTATGAAAGTATCCAAATAGAAAATGAAAATAAATAAATAAATAAAAACCCTGGAGCCTGAATACACACGTGGCTCGGTAGAGGCACAAATTAAGAGACCACATACAAACTAAAGCCATCAACTTTCAGGCATAACCTTGTCAGAAACTTCAAAGGCGAACACAGTGGATCACGCATGGGTCATGGCGGCTCGTGGCACCCACGCCAAAGAGAATGATGGGAGCGATGGCATAGCTGGGTGAGGGGAGGGGCGGAGACTCACCGTGGGTGTGGCCAAAGACGCCTGGCCGTTCAGGTAGGAATTAGAGACGGACATGCTGAGGCCCAGCCCAGAGCCTGCCTCCTCCATGGCCGCCACAGACGGCTGGAGGTGGCAGGAGAGTGAAGAGGAGGAGGAGGAAGAAGGAGAAGAGGAGTGGGAGGCCTAAGGAGGGAAAATGGGTGGAACCAAAGGTTAAAGATAGAGGAAGAGAAAAAGAAGAGAAAGAGGGAACAGCTTCATTACAGTAAGAAGAAAACAGCAGGTTTAGTTCAGCAGAAAAATAGTGGAAACTGAGGAGATCTCATGTAAAAAAAAGGAGCTAATGGATCTAAATACAACAGAAAGAAGGGGATGTTATGTCAAACAAGTATTCTTCCTACGTAACCTTAATGAGAAGACGTGTATCTGATGCACTGAGGGGAACACAGACCGTTTTCCACACTGATGTCTCCTCAGAGCTTTGACTGTCCTTCGCTTTGAAGGCTTTGCAGAAACCAGGCCAACTAAAACGTGGACCAAACTGAGCCAATATGTTCTGCTTTGGGTTTTCCCTCCCACATTTTTCCTTATCTACACAGCAGCTGGAATTACTTTTTTTTTTTTTTCAAATCCGTGTAAAGTCGCCAAAGCATGTAAGCCTTTAACACGGGTTTATGCAGGGGCAAACAGGCTTATTCCACTGGGCCACGAGCTCATCAAATCCAAAACACGGAGCCAGATTAAGAATCATGGCTGCGGCACAGATAAGCACAGAACGACTGTTGATTCAGATAAAATAATGACCACAAAATAGATGTGGTGGCGAAAAGAGGACAAAAGACAGGAGGGGTGGCCTGGGTAGGCTGCAACTCGGCCATAAAGGCTATTTTTTCATAGGATAGGAGACAGCATTATACCCCGGAGAGGAGCATCATCACTCACTGCCACAGAAGTGCTGTTCTCAACATGAGAGCAAAGCTTCAGGCCAACCACAGATCACAGTCACCTGTTTGTCAGTGAGCCCATATGTTTCTAAAAAGGACAGCTATGGAGAACATGTTAAAAGACTCTCATTGTGTGTAAATCTGTGTCACAAGGACCGTGTGATACGGTGAACCTGGAGTGCAAATCACACCAACAAAAACATTAAAGATCACGGCAATTTAAAAAAAGCAAAACAAATGATAAAGAAAACAGTATTACCTACTAAAAACCAAGACGGAAATTCCAGAAACAAAAAAACACAATTCCAAAAAAATTTAAAATGAAATGTTAAAAAAATGAAACACAATAAGAAGCCGGAAAAGGTAGTTACTGTGGGACATCACTGATTGGTGATGACGTTTGAGCATTTTCCAAAGTACCTACCTTTATCGGCTTCATAGTTGAATTTTTTTTACATTTCACTTTGATTTATGGAAATTACTTTTGTTTTTCAAAACATTCCATTTTTTTCCCCCTTTTAATTTCCTGGAATTGTGTTTTGGTTTCTGGAATTGTGGTTTTGCGTCAAGGGGCTTGTTGGTGCGATTTGAACTTCAGGGCCACCGTAGTGTGGAGACAGATTGACGGTCTTTACAGATGCACAAAATTAAGCTAAACCGCAAATATGTACCAAGAAGTTATTGTGTCAATCACAGTAAAAGTGTGGCTTTAAACCTGATGTGATTTGCAGTGACCTCCTCTATGTCTCCCCATCCACTGACTCACTGGCAGACAGTTGTCTCAATTAACCTAGACGCCACCCCAGATTAAGATAGGTGCACTGGATCTGATGTGGGGGCTGATAAAGCCTGGTTTTTATCTGCCTCTAACAAGAAAACACCTCCATGAGTGAAAAAATCTCTGCTTTGGCTACAGGGCGACAGAGAGAGATAGAGAGAGGGGGGGTTGAAAAGGTGAGGAAATAACAAGACAGAAAAAGCACTGAGAGATACGGGAGGAGAACTGCAGCGGAAATGCCCTTTAGGTGCAGTCCAGATCACACTTTGCGTTCCTAAATACTCGTTCTTTGACCGGGAAAAAGTAAAGATGGCGTGTTTTCCTGACGCCATCAGAATGAACACTTGATTGGGAATTTCACTTCTAAACTTTACAGGTTCAAACAAAGCAAAACCAGACATTTTTCAATGCGGCTTCCGTGGCACTTTGTTGGATATAGCGTAAAAAGACCAGACTCCTTTCATCAATGAATGTCAGCTCAAATACTAGCATTTAGAGGGGCTTTCCTTACCAGTTGTCTTTGTTTTGGTGGCAAAGCTGGAGGCAGCACAGGCTCCTGAACCGAGTCAGTGCTGCTGAAAGAGTCATTGAAGCCACAGACCTCCTGGAAACGCTTGTTGCGCTGCTCGTATATGCTTTCACTCTGAGGCATCTGGTAGAAAACCGAAGGCTGCGGCTCCGAGTAGTCCTCTACAAACTGCATGTACTGAAGGACTGGATCGAGAAGGAATGTAAAGCAGACGATGTTTCAATTCTTCATAATGGCAGCTTTTAAACAACAACAACAAAAAAAAACCCCAGTACACACTTAAATTCCGTGCAATACAGTGGTCCCTCGAAGGGAAGTGAAAATTTGTGGCCAAAGCTGAATAGAAATGAAAACGCTAGGCTGAATACTGAATAGTTACTGGATATCAAAAATGGATGTTGAATTTTTCTTTATTATTTTAGTATTGCATAAATAACGTAAATGTTTATTTCATGTAATTGTATCATTCCAGTAGCTTTTCTATTAAGTATGTCCGTGTTTTTCATTTATATTAGGACAGACCTTCAAACTAAACATCAATTCCAGCAGTAGAAACACTAAAAGATAGGCAAATAATGCAAACTGTTGATCGATAGGTCCACATTTGCGGCAAACTACAGTTCTTTTGTTGCTTTTAACCACTGACTATATGAGAACTGGACTGACTAAGTGTCACTTCGTCCATAGAAAATGGTATTCCAACTAAATAGTTAATTTAGTCGGCTTTTTTTTCCCGCAATACGGATGTTGTCATGTTGGAGCCAGAAATCGTCAGTAAGCCGTGATTGGTCCGAGTCGTCTGAGTCAACATTTCTATGGCAACCATTCTCCCCCTATCAGGAGTGAGTTTATTGGAAGTCCATGCCCCTACCACTTGAAAGCAGAAAAAAATATATTGTGAAGAAAAAATGTGGATCTACAGGAACATCTTAAATAAGGTAGGAAAGCAAGAATGGTCATTCTAACAAATAGAATAACTGAGTAATAGTTGTTTCTTTCTCGCTAGGGGGGAGGGGTCACTCAGTCCAGTTCTCATATACAGTCAATGCTCTCATATCACCTTAGAAAACCTCCAAACTGCCAACATTTTAAAGGAGGCGGGAGATAATCGATGCTCATTCATCAAACTTTGATTGCGTCATTGCCTCACACGCCACTAATCGGCCTAAATGTAACACACTCCCGTCAATGACATCAATAGCTTTTTCTTTGCAATATTCAGCCCTAAACAATTGGTTGCTCAATATTCGGTGTATTCACCTTTCACGGTCTTGGTGTCTTGCCTGTTTTTTTGTGTTGAATTTTTAGATAACTTTTTAAAAATGCGTCCAGATTGCACGTAGACTATTGCCAATTAATTTCCTCCGTGCCGTGCTGCCTGTATAGAGTGCATTCTATATAAAACCTTGAATTGCAAGGAGATCTTTGTTTTTATTTTTAATACTGGAAGGTTTTAACTTTAAGAGTGCTAACAAGACAGAAAAGTGTAAAAAATGCTCATGTTTAACTGAGAAATGAGTAAAGAGAGGAGTTTTACAGCCTTAAAACATCTAGAATTGCTGTAAGATATAAAGCTGACTTTACAGGGTATTTTTAGAACTCAACTCCCGCCATAAATGAGACATCTCTAGAATCCATTTGGAGGTTTTCTGTGAAGTTGAGGCAGCAGTGGATAATAGTTCCGTCTTCCCCAGTTGCAGCCAGAGCCGTGCTGCAATCGTCATCATGTTAGTACAGATGACCAAGCTGTTCCAAAGAAACAGTTTGAGGTGTTTCAACAGCCAGGAAGGGCTGACTGTCTGTATGAATGACATAATGCTGGAGCTGGTGAGGAGGAAATGACCAAATATTGCCCTCCGCGCCCCCGAAGCCAGAACCATTGTGGCACATCCTCGGAATCACTTCCCGTCTATTGAATAATTCTCTGACTGAAGCTTTGCCGTACTGAGCTGATGACGAAATGCTCCTTTTCCTTTCCTCCACTCATTTCTGCATCGCTCTTTGTTTCCTGCTCCCCTGCCCTGCCCTTCATTCATCTCATTTAAAGGGTCTTTCCCTCCCCCCTAACATCTCCAGCCCCACCTTTCCCCCGTTCTTACTGTGCTTGCTTTTCTTCTCCGGCAGCGGCGGTGGGCTGGTGGGAACATCTGCATTCTCACTGGCAACATACTGGGAGACAAACACGCCTCCGTTTGTCTGGGGCATGGGTGAGATGGGGGTGAAGAGGGGGAACGGGGGTGTGGGGTGGAGCTCTTCCTCCGACAGGTTGTCATATTGGGACGGATACCGCTCGTACGGCACCCTGGTCCCTCCGTCAGAGGAAGAGAAGGACGACGTTTGGGTGCTGCGGCGCTTCTTCAAGGGCAGGGCTGGGGGAGCGCTGATCCGCGAAGACTGTAGGGGGTTAGCGTGATTTGGCTGGGGGGTCCAATATTCACACTGCTGGGGTGCTGGAGCGCTAAAGCGGGGATGGGAGGGATGCTGTCCGGGAACAGGGGACGAGGATTCGCTGTGAGACTCAGGCAGGGGGCTGAGGCAGCCCCCTACTGGGATTGGAGGGAGATTATCCCCGACAGACAAGTCCTGGTGAAGAAAGTCATAATCCGGGTCATAGCTCTCCGTGTTATCTAAAAAAAAAAGAAAAAAATGACACCCGTTTCAAAATTATGATCATGCTAAACCAATATCTAAGCTGTTCCATCAAGAAACATTTTTCTTCCTCAATTGTTCATCGACGAGCAGCAAATTTACAGACGTGAAGAACAAAAAAAAACCTTATTTATAATTGTAACACAGTTACTCCTCAAACCTGTTTATGTGCGCAATAAATGTCCAATCATTATATAATCAACCCTGAAATGTTTGAAGAATGTGAGGGCTCCATAAAACCATAACGACTTCCATTTAAACCAGTCTGCCTCAAAGCTGTATAGCTAAACAGGTTTTATGTTTTTTTTCGCCATTAATATGACCTTTTTCCTACTAAAAAATTGTTTGTTTTCTTTAAATGACTTGTTAAAAAAAGATAAGGACTTCCATACGTCAGTGCATTCTTACCAAGCGTCTCACAGCTGGTGTTTCGAGAGCACTGCCCACTGTCATGCTCCATGGAGGACAGCTGTTCATCAGACTTGCTGAGTTTTCCCATACTGCTGCACGGAGACAGACGGGGAGAGTCTCCACCATAGGAATGGCTCCCCCCGGAGAAACGCCGCTGGTGGAACTCCTGCTCATACCCCTACAGGAACACAGGAAGACGGCAACATCTTTCTGCCGTCCGCTGCACCGACATACACCGCAAAGTTCATGTCTTACCGGTCTGTGGTCGTTGCACGGCAAGCTGGAGCCACGGGTCATTGGAGCAACCACTGCCACAGGCGTGGGCGAAGCTGCCGACTGGCGCTTCTTGGGAGGAAGAGCTGGGGGTGGGCTGTCACAGACAAAAGGCACACAAACGGAACTGTAACAAAAGCCAATAAACCACAACAACAATGGCCGACCGATGTTTAAATCAGCAAAGTTAACCAGGCAAGCATGAAAAACAGCCACTTCACATGTACGCACACAAAGGCCCACTTTAAAACATGAACAGTAGCCCTCCGGCAGCACGGCGAGGTGAAACTGAGGGCGTTTCATGTTAGCCTCTGTCTGCGATGAGATGACTTCATCCCACCTGTCAAACCGAAACACTCTAAGGGAGTCAATATTAGGATTGGGGGGCAGGAGCGAACTCAAACGACCACGATATGAAGACTTGCGAGATGACACGTCATAAGTCAGTCACACACAGTCATGCACTCGACCACCCCTGATTGGATGATGGGCTCTCCAGGAAACAGGGACACAAACATGGGGGGGGGATGCAAACATGCAAGTCGACAGTTTTCATCCAATTCAGAAGCTTCATGGGGTTCGAGGGTGGGATGTTATTATGCAACTGGATGAACCCATGGGCTGACATACTTCTCCTTCTGAGAGGGTCTCCTTTGGCCAGCGTCAGCACTCAACTGCGCTCTGTTCCCAGAATCCAAAGGGAGACCAGGGATGAAAGAGACACATCACAAAGAGTAAGGAAGAAGGAGGAAGAGCAACACACAAAATGATCACGATTTTAAACCTCAAGCGTGACAACGCCAAAATAATAAAGATCGGAAAAAAGATTAAAGACCCACTCTGATGAAAATTATGTTTTTGAAATTTTTTAACATGACATATATTAATAAAATTAAGTGTAAAATTCACATTTCTGATTATTTATTCAAAACTTTGTTAATCAGGAGCAGATGAAAAACCGCATAGAAAATACGCTGGGCGGTCCACAAACTCCATTCTGATGCATCCACCTGCAGACTAGAGTAATGTTCGTGTTTCTCCTCTGAGCTGGCATTTGGCTCCAAACTATACATCTGGATGGCTCTGATATTGCTAGCTATTTTGTTTTTGCACCGGTGATGTTAGGTTGAGATTGATAGGGGCTGTAAGTTAGCAGGAGAACACATAAACAGAACTACTTCTGCGCTGCAGAATCTATGCCCAAGAAAACAAAACAAGTTTTTTTGGTTTTTGGCAAAAAAAATAGCATATTCAAAATTAAAAGACAGCTTGGAATGCTTTTAAAATAGATCAAAAGATGATCAGTGTGGGTCTTTAAACATAGTTCTCTTTGACGTTTTTTGTGTGAATGAAAAAAATGAAGGCCCAACCCATGTGAGCACAAAAGAAAGTTAAAAAAAAAGGGATATTATGAATCCAGTCATTTTCTAAAAAAGTTCCAAAAGTCCCCCCAAAAATGGACATGACTCCTAAGCACTGTGGGTAATCTTTCATTGAAACAGCCTCCCTCTTAATTGTTTTATGCCAGAAAAATGTCCATAACTGAAACATTTGATAAACCACCTGAATACACAAGTTTAGACTTCCGAAATGAGTACATGCAAAGAAAACGTGTAATATTTCTTCTCCACAATTCATCATCCTCACCTAAGCTCAGCCACTTTGGCTTCTGGAAGCGGGGGTTTGGGAGGGGCCACATCCTCATCTGCTAATTCAGGGGCAGACTCTGCAGGAGAAGCAGCTGGTGCTGCCTTCTTTGAGACTTCCTGCTCCCGATCTATTAGATGCGTCTCCGATGACACACTGTTTTGCACACAAAGCAGAGAGAGCGAGTTCATTAACTGCTCTGATTGAGTCTGCTCATCCCAGCATGCTTTGCTCTAACCTCTCTGCTGGGGCAACAGGTGGGGCCGGTTTGTTAGGGGTGGTGGGCGATGGCTGCTCCTGTTTCTCTATGGTCAGCTTCACCAGCTCCTATTTTTGAGACAGACACATGCAGCTTCAGCCCTCTGAATGAACGCGACACAGCAAGATGTTAACACGTCCTACAGGCTCTCTGGCCAGGAAAGGCCCACCTTCACTCCATCCAGCACTGCCTTGATGACACTGGTGACAGCTGCCACATTCTCCTTGTCCTCCAAGTCGATGCCGTCCAGCATGACCTGGTCGGCCCAACGGATGAGGTTGCCCAAACTCTGGTAGACGCGGCTGTGGCAGGAAGTCAGCGCCGTACTGTTGATGATGAGAGGGGAGACATCAATAAACAGGAAGTTATTAAAACCATTGTAAGACCAAATGTGGCAAGATTGATTAGTCGATTAATTTAAAGCTTAGCAGTCAATACAATAAAAAATGAAAAAGCATAGATTAAAAAAAAGCCAACACTTGAGTCGCAATTGCTTGATTAAATGTAAAGATCATAAACTAAAGTCAAGTAGAGCTTGATTTATTGCCTGAAAAGGAGTGGGACGAAGTGATCTTATATGATCCCACCCCTACTGAGTTAATTCATTTTATAGTTTTACATAGTTTTTGTAATCCGGTTCTGATCTGATAGATTCTCTCTAAAAGTAGTTTGACAGTGCAGTCCATTTTTAAAAGAAGAGAGGAACATTTAATCATAATAGGAAAGGTATTTTTATGTTTGAATTAAGCAGATAAAAAAACTAATGTCAATTGGAGATGTCCTTCTGTTTTGGAACAAAACTTAGGAATATTTTGGTTAAATGTTTTATAATAGTTAATACTGTGAAAACATTTAGGCTATTGTTAAAAAGTCAAATAATAGGGCGATACAAGCAAACTGAATGTGTGTATTAGTGAATATGCATGTATTTGTGTATAGGGGTAGTATTCTTATTGCATGTGGGATAATTGTTGCATTGATAATTCTCTTTTGTTGCTGTATGAACTGTAACCTTGTTTTTTATTTTGTATTTTTACAAAATAAAAAGAGGGTGGGTTATTATTATTTTTTTTTGTAATACCTGTGTATGTTTCTGTCTGTACATGTAAAGCGCTTCAAGCTGCGCAATACATGAGAGGCATTTTTTTTATAAATAAAGTTTGATTTGGAGGACAATATAAAGAAACTTACATTTCTATATTTTTTTCGAATTATTGTGAAGACGCAAAAAATGCATTTAACCCTTGTGCTATCCTATGACCCCACCCGTACATTGGCGTGTTCTCCCTACCATGACAAAGGTGGATAAAGGTGGAGAGGAATTCATGTAATCAATGGACACCAGTGAAGATCACAAATCATTGAAGAAAAAAAGTTCTTATGGGGTCTAGATGACCCAACTCCCAATGTTAAAGTGCCTAGGATAGCACAAGGGTTACAAGTGTGCATTTGTGACGTCGAAAATACTGTGGGCGGGGCACAAACTCCCTGCTCCGCTGCATTTAGATTTATCCACTTGTAAACGACTAAATCCATATACGTCTTCATTTTTCTTGTCCTGGCTGGCATCTGGTTCTAAACTGTACAGCTGGATAGCTCCGATATTGCTCGCCATTTTTGTTGCACCAGTAACGTTAGGTTGGGGGTGAGACAGAGAGCTCTCAGTAACGGGGAAGGGAAGGGTTGCTCTGCTGTTGGTCTTGCTCACAACAACTACACTGAATTTGGAAGTATTTTTTTTATTTTATTTTTAGAACTAAAAGTGACCAGAGACGTTTGAGCCCGCTGGATAGAATAGCTTTGCTGTCCGGACGCTCTCCCACTAGGCCACTGAGCTGCTAATACAGACAGCACAAATGCACAGATACGATTGTGGAGGTTAATATAAGCTCCCTTGCGCTAACAATAGAGAGTCTAAGCACTCGGGGAAGTGGGGTGTTGTTTCTCCCAGTAGCTGAGGGTACATTCAGACCTTAACACTAAGGTGTGGCAAAGGCCTGTATCAACATGCTGCAGCTGATTCACACACAGGGGGAATATCTTTCCACCGTCTCCACAGGGCTTAGCTCTAAAGTGAGTGGAAGACAGCTGAAGCTCTGGGAATTAGAGGGACTCTGTAGATGGAGACGCACAAGTTGTAATGCAGTTCAATGGGTAAACGGGTTCTAGTAATAGTAGGTGGCAGCTTTGTGTGCCGAGTCAGAATCACCACGGTTTGTGGTTCGGCAGAGCCCAAATACGATTTTTTTTTTAATCAGCCATCATTGCAGTGTGAAGAGACGGCATTCAAGCTTTTACCAATATTGGTTTAAGTTGCTTCAAAGAAGTGTTTGTTGAGCAAATTGCTTTTGACACACAACAGTTACCTGATGACTGTATTTGCCAAAAAAAAAAAAAAAAAAAAAAAAACCTTATAAGTGGGTTGCAAAATATTTACCCTGCAGCCACATTTTTTTTCTATTTCTGCCTTTCGCCTAAAGCTGGAGCAAAAGACTGAACTTCTATGCGGAGCTAAGGTCACATCCTTAGAGACGAATACTTCTCAGCGATGCGGCGATAATCCATCAAACGAATCAAATAAACACACGGCTGAGAGACACAGAATCTGTCACCTCTAACCTCCATCTGAACCGATGGATGAGGGGAAAGGCACAAAGACAAAGGTGGAGGCATTCCAGAGCATCCTGACAGTCCAAATAAACGGCAGCTGCGCTTACTTTCACAGAACGGGTTTAACTGAAACCGATTGGAAGTGAAAGGAAGCAGCTCCTACCGAGTCAGACAGCTCATTCTCTGTTCCTTAAAAGTAGCATTCCTGATACTCTTTAAGGAATTAGGGAGTCTCGCATAAATGCAACTCATAAGCCCTCAGGTATTAAGTTAAGTAAGGCCTAAAGGTGAGGGGTGTCATCAGTCTTAATACATCCTCCTGCAAGTCTCAGCGTGTAACCAATCGGCTTTATAGAGTTTGTTGTAAAAATTGCCTTCAACTTTAACTGTACAAAAGAAATAAACGAAGCAGAAAAAAGACAACGTGGCTCACCTGTGCTGTATCCACGCCTCTACCTGGACCAGAGGTAGGATCGCTTCTAGGACCTTGCTGGCTGAGCCTGGGAGCATCTCTAGTACCTTCTTTTCCACCATCATTTTGTCCACAATTGCCTTGAAGTAGCGCAGTGCACTGACCACCTCCTTCTCATGCTCTTCTAGCCTGCTAACTTTCTGCAAAAAGCACAAAAATAAAAAAGAAAACGTTAGTCTTTGATTAAACTTTAATGGGTACACAAGGAAAAAAAAATACGGTGTAGGCAAACAATATTTCAAATATGGCTTATTAAAAAGTCTGCTCTGATTCCACTATCACCAAAACCTAAACAAAGGAATCCATTAAGGAAGCAGCTCGGCTTTCATCACATCTTTAAGCACCAGCTGCAGTGCTGCTGGGTTCCACGGTGATTTGGGAGGCTATGGGACACAGCAGCGAACCTTTTTCACAATAGAATATGGAAGCAGAAAACATAACACACAAAAACAGTCTATTTCAGTCAGACAACTCTTGCAGTAAGAAATATTTATTTGACATTTTCCACATACTTAGTTGGCATTCACATCTTTTGGTTTGGCATAAGGCTCCGTTCAATTCCATGAGAGATTTCCATAAAACTTTCGGGTAACAAAAACCCCCCTTACGGAGCCCACAGGTGGAAGCCGGGGAGGAGGGTGGGGCGAAGAATGAGCGCTAAAGGTAAGAAAGAGAATGAGCGCCTGCGCACCTGGCTTAAATAGGACGCTGAGCAGGTGCATTAATTGACTGAACCGCCCTAGGGTAGCTAAGAAACCCTGCTACGAGTCATCTGCCCGAAATACGATTATGAATCGTCATTTCAGTCAGACAACTCTTGCAGTAAGAAATATTTATTTGACATTTTCCACATACTTAGTTGGCATTCACATCTTTTGGTTTGGCATAAGGCTCCGTTCAATTCCATGAGAGATTTCCATAAAACTTTCGGGTAACAAAAACCCCCAACACTTAATTATCCAGAAGAAGAAAAAATGTGTATGTATAATCAGTGTGTAATACAATGGGGTGTGTTTTCGGCAGCATTCCATTTCCATTTCATTTCCCAGTATGACTGCTATGTGTGACCCGGCACCATTGACCGTTTGGGCCGCCCCCGTTCGAGTACAGCGCCACGAAGGGAACATGCTATCTAGTGGATCTGCTATGTGTGACCCGGCACCATTGACCGTTTGGGCCGCCCCCGTTCGAGTACAGCGCCACGAAGGGAACATGCTATCTAGTGGATCTGCTATGTGTGACCCGGCACCATTGACCGTTTGGGCCGCCCCCGGTCGAGTACAGCGCCTCGAAGGGAACATGCTATCTAGTGGATCTGCTATGTGTGACCCGGCACCATTGACCGTTTGGGCCGCCCCCGTTCGAGTACAGCGCCACGAAGGGAACATGCTATCTAGTGGATTTGCTATGTGTGACCCGGCACCATTGACCGTTTGGGCCGCCCCCGTTCGAGTACAGCGCCTCAAAGGGAACATGCTATCTAGTGGATCTGCTATGTGTGACCCGGCACCATTGACCGTAGGGTCGCTCCCGTTCGTGGAAACCACTAGAGGAACATACTATCTGAAAGAGAGAGGGAAAGAAATAAAAGAGGAGCCAACATAAAATTACTCATACCTGATCATAGAACGTAACTCACTTCCCCCAAAACGCTGTGCGAAACTAATTTGTACCGCCTAACAACCCGTATGATACAAAACTTAACATCCAATCCAAAGCTTTGATGGCGTATTAGGCATGCTGACAGCCATTATTTGAACTTCTATTAACCAAGAACAAGCTTGATGGCCATAACTTCTGCCATTGTGGCAACTATAAATACACGAGCTTAAGTACATCCATAATTTCGAAGCTCCCAACGACAGTACAACGAACGAGCCTAGTAGCCATAATTTTCTCCATTCGGCATAACATAAGCGCTCAAGGAACATCATTTAATTGAGATCCCAACCAAATATTAAGAACGAGTTCAACGCCCATAATTACTATGCTTCATTGGCATACTACAAAATTGGCTTAAGAACCAAATTCGAGCTCCAGCGCATACTATGATACAACTTAGAACATCCTAATTTTGAGGCTTCCACCCGGCTATAATTTTCTTTTAACATCTATAATCGAAGAATTTACATTCATTCTGCTGTTGACATTGATTAATTCAGACAGAAGTGTCATTGTAATGCAGAGGAGGTCCACCGCCCCGTCACTTTCAGTGCAGCAATAGGTGCGTCGAGCAGTCATCGTTGCAGCATCAGATCAAGGAATGCAGGGGTGACATCACTTCCTGGAAACGAAGAAGCCGATCGGGGCGTAGGGG
Source organism: Oryzias curvinotus (assembly GCA_023969325.1). Taxonomy (NCBI): domain Eukaryota; kingdom Metazoa; phylum Chordata; class Actinopteri; order Beloniformes; family Adrianichthyidae; genus Oryzias; species Oryzias curvinotus. The sequence goes on from CM043717.1 coordinate 23,365,277, forward strand.
TACTCAGGCTCAGGATGTGGTGCATAGATAAAACAAAGCAGTATTAGTCTTGACAAGAATATATAAAAATCCCAGAAACTGAGCAGTTTCAAAATGCTTGAGATAAATGAAATAACAGCGCTTTTCAAAGAACAAATCTGAGAAAGTGAAATTTAGTAGACAGTTAAAGTAAAGACCCATTGTGGATTTATTGCACCCTAGAAACCATCATGATTACAAATTCCAACAGTGAAATGATAGTGAACTATATAACCTGCACAAAGTCTTAATACCAAATTTTTTATATATTCCAAAGATAAGAAAAGTAACCTTTGACAGTTTCAGAGGGACGCACCTTCAGGAGGCCATCGAGGAGTAGGTGATGGGAAGAGTAGCCAAGGAGATTTGTAGATGAGGAAGGTCAACATCCCACGTAGCAAAGGATTGCAGCCCGGCTGGATTCGATGCTTTGCATCTGATATTAGTGGTTCTCAAATTGGTGGACAACAAAGTACAGACTACTAAAATTGTAATTAGCCAAGGGCGTCTGGATACTGAAAAAGAAAACTTGAGAGCCATGAGGGATCATAGGTTTTGATAGTATTTTTGCTAGACTGAACCTTAAGCATTTAGAGGCGGAGTATAAGCCACTAAATGGGGAAGCATCTAGCAGACTGTCATCTGCTTAAGCAAGGAAGATAGAAGACTGACTTGTGGACACAAGATTTAACTCTTGAACTAAGCTTGACAGCGCAAGTGATATATCTCCTACGGTCAGGGTAGAAATTGCTCAAGGTGTTATTTAAACATTAACCAAGTCAACAGATGACACAATACTGTCATTCACTATTGAAACAGCCCTAATTTAATCTCCAAGGATGAAATAACCGGACGACATCTTATAAATCATCAGAGCTGTAGATTCTGGCGGCCGGACAAACACAAACCACTCTTAAATCTTTTCCCCCAAACCAGAAGGCACAGCCACAGAACAACAAGTGGATGGAGCCTGAAGACACGACAGTCATCATAACATAACTACTCCAAGCATAGAGAGGGAAGGAACAAACGCAAAACACGAAAACCAGAACAGGAACACGGGGCCCAGGATGGAACTACCCAGAACAAGATGAACACAATATGAACAGAAGACCATAGGACCAAAGCCACAGCAAATGTCAGGTGGCCCAATCATTGACAAAGCATATGCAAACCAAAATGAATAAACACGCTGCACAAAAGCCAAAGATGACATAATGGGGAGAGACAAGCAGCAATGAACCATCCAATCCATAGAAGAAAAATAAATCCGGAAGGGTGGAGGACCATACAGTATAGACAACGTGGAACTCAGATTAGAAAATAAATCCCCCCCCCACAAAGATCCAAAGACCAGGGATACAGAGGAAATTCGGCCACCGAGAAACCATCAATAACTCGCAAAGTGAAGGAGACCCATTGCCTACAAATATCCAGTACAGAGCTTCTGCTAAGAAAGTTGAAATTATGAGGACTGCCACGGCAGCTGAAAGGTAAACCGACAAACGCGTCGAGCACCAACTGAATGCCAAGAGACGCCGAGAGGCATATAGGCAGAACAGGGAGAACATCAGCGATAAGACATCCTCAGCGTTACGTCGTGCTCGGAGGAAAATCGTGGAGACAGCCTGGGCAGCTGAAGAAAATATATATACTAATCCTGAAGGCACATGAGGAACCAGGCCACAGATGCCCAAAAAAAAAAAAGAACTGTGAGGCGCCAACGGGTCCAGAGCACGTCACGAGAACCTGAACCTTCGAAGGGCCACCCTTAGTGGGGGCTTTGAAAAACGATGCCCCGGAAAAAAAAATAAAAAAAATCCATCACACAGCCCCCACAAACCTCCAGACCAAACCAGAGAAACGAATAACAATAACTGTCCAGCCGAGAAAAAAGGCAGCGACGAGACTGACACGCTAATGCGGCCGACGCAAGTCCCCAGCCAGGGCAGGACCTACTGGGGTACACGGAGCAGGGAAAAAAGGCGAAGCAGAACCAGATGCAGAACGTGCGGGGGCAACGAACGAGTGATTAAAATGAGCCAAAGACACCGCATAAAAGAGACCAAGCACAAGAAATTTGTCCACAGAGGAGAGACAGGTCCAAGAGACAAATTCACATTAAGACTAACCAACAGCTACAACAACGAAAAAAATAAACAGAAGAGCCGCCATAAGAATAAAGCCAGCATCTAATTAAAGATAGTCAAGAGTCACCTTCAGCACCTAAAGAACAAAACGGCAACAAAGAAAATGCAAAAAGCCACAAATAATTCAGCCAGCATGAGAAACCAGGCCAGACAAGGACCGCCAGCCGTCACAACTACAGAAAAAGACCCCACAACTCGAGAAACAATAACCGGACGACGCAGAATAACAGCAGAAAATGAATCAGAAAGGCCCCATGAACAAACCACGAGTCACAAAAACTACAATTCCCAGGGTCCTTAGGGGCGCGACGTCACCATACACGGAAGTAAACAAAACAAGACTCAGCCCAGAAAAACGAACCAGGAAAGACCGCACGCCGCTCACCTGAGAAGACCGGCCGACCACGGCAGACGATAGACCCGGACAGCTCCAGATCCGGGCCCACGGACAACCCGAATACCGCGGAAAGCGCACCCCCTGCAGATGCACGCGACCGCGGCGAAACGAACGCGCTGGGCGCCGTTAGCCGCCTGGAGATCGCCGCTAGCTGCCCGGCAGAGCCGCAAAAAAAGCAGACACGGCGAAAAACGGAAGCCCACATCAGAAATGGGGAAGAACCATCCAAAGGATGGGGGGAATACAGCAAGACGTCGAAGAAAAGGAGATCCGCCGGATCCGCGAGCACGGGGAACGGCGAAGAATGAGCGCTAAAGGTAAGAAAGAGAATGAGCGCCTGCGCACCTGGCTTAAATAGGACGCTGAGCAGGTGCATTAATTGACTGAACCGCCCTAGGGTAGCTAAGAAACCCTGCTACGAGTCATCTGCCCGAAATACGATTATGAATCGTCATTAAAAAAAAAAAAACCTACAGGATTTCCAGTAACAGAAAACTTGCACACTCACCTTGTTAGCAGGTTTTTCAGCACTTTTGGCTGCTGGCTCGGGCTGCGCCTGCTTTCCCTTCTTGGAAGGAGTCCTTTTGATCTTGGGAGAGTGGAACTTGTCTTTCAGTATCATGGTGATGGTGGACAAATGGGATCGCTGAGAGTCTTTGGGACAAAAAAAAGAAGCAGAAAACTTTGCATCATTTGCTGATACCTGATAGGGGTTCACATGCACATTTAGACACAAGCTCTGTAAAGTGCAGATCTTACCATCACTCAATTAAACAGTCACTGGCAATATATCATTGACTATGTATGAGAACTGGAGTGGCCCCCTCTCCCTCGTGTTCCAAATAGGAAGTACCTCCTGGCTCCAAAAAGCCAAAATTCTATAGACTTCTATTGAAAAATAAACAGCTATTGCTCAGTCTATTTGTTACTATCACCATTTTTGCTATATCATTTTTTTAACACGTTTGTGCTAATTTGAACATTTTTCATGATATTTTTTCTATAGTTCAAGTAATTTAAGGTACAAACTGGGCAACTGGGTGCCTTAATAAAGTAGGTTGTCTCATGTCAAATGTTCGAACCGTTTTCTTGACAGTTTCTCGCTAATCACGTGGTAGGGGTGTGGACTTCTAACACTCCTGATTGGTGAGAGTGGTTGCCATAGAAGCGCTGACCAACTCGGACCAATCACTGCTTATTGACGATATCTGGTTCAAACACGGTGATGTCCATTTCACAAATAAGTGGTCACTGAATTGACTTCATGTAGTTTGAGCCGGACGTATTTTCTATAGGTGACGTCACACTCGGTCCACTTCTCATATAGTCAATGCAACATATTAAGCAACATTACGGAAGGTAAGAACTGCATATTTCTTGGATTTTTGTGTGGAACAAAAGTTTCCTGGACAGTTCCTTAAAATGGTCCATAAACATATTTGTGCTACATACAAGGAAAGAGCAGACAAGTATGGAATTAATAAAGAGATAAAAAGCATTTTGTGGTTCTGAGATCAGCTGAGTAATGGGAGTACATGTATTCATGGTTAAGAGGGGAAAAAAAAAAAAACGTCCTCATCTCCATTAGCTGCACAATAATTGATCGCCGGCTCGTGGTCCTCCTTTGCCCCTTTGACTCTCTTATCTCCACACTAAAGTGAATCAGGAGCTAAAATAACTAACGGCAGCAGTGGGAGCCGGCAGGAAGTGTGGGTTGGATCGGCGACAAAATTGCTCCAGTATCAGCTGTAATCTCTCCGCAGTTTGATGACGGTGGGATCTGGCATTCCACAACCATCAGCATGAAGAAGATGAATGTTGAACAGCAATCAACAGCAGGAAAAAGCCACCAATCGGGCCTCCGACTGGGTAGAGCTTTCATCTGTGACATCGATCAACGTGCCGTCCCCTATCCACCCCACTGTTCATATTCTCCACCCTTAATCCTCGTCAGTCCTTAACCACGGCAGAAGCAACGATTGCAGCCTATGACGGCAGTAAGGCTCGTCACAAATGTTGATGAGACACTTCCAGTTGAGTTCCCTTCCATAACAAATGCACGGCTCTTCCCATGCTTTACACATTTTATTTTTAAGTCTGACCCCGCTAATGGACAAAAATAAACCCCAACAGTGGCTGTTTTGGAAACATGACTAACTCACTTATGTTGCAAAACTGATTCAACATATTACAAATTTCATCAATTTCTTCTAGATGGTATTTGCTCTCCTTTTGCCAATCCAAAGCTGTGTGTTGCACTTAGAAAAAAAGCCAGAGAGGAATCTTTCTTTTCTATGTAAAAGGCATATTGGCATGTTTATCCACAATTTAGTGATTTTACCACACAGGCAAAGCTGCCTCTTCATTGTGTTAATCTTGAACATCAACAGAAATATATATCAGGAACACAAAAAGGTTAAATGAAAACTTCACAAGATTTGGTCCAGATGGGAATAAACAACCCCACCAAAGACGAGAATCGTAATTTTTTTTTACTACTGACGCTTAAAAGTCAGGGAGAACTTTACTGCTCAACAGCTGTTTGGATCAAAACAATGGAGCTTAGCTCATGAGGTTTTGTCCTTCTTTGGGGGAACCCAGATATAGCATTCATAGTTTACAGTACTGAGGCTTTTCCTGTTTTTCTCTGTGGCTAAACAGAGGTCTGTCAGTCATATCTGGTACAAGACTCACTGGGATCTTCTTTTGATTGTGACTTCCCGTCTACTTGAATTGAGCCTTAAAACTAGTGCTGAAATTTAAAAGCAGTTCCATGGGAATAGAAAAGCAAACGACATGATTTATAGAGTAGATCCTCAAGACATCAATGAAGCTCAGCTGTCTGCTATAAATGCAAGGCTGTTTCCGTACACACTGATTTCTCCAGCAAGACTAGATCAGAAATCTGGATCTTTGGTACAACCATCAAGCCGAAACAAAAAGAGTCTGACAATGTGAAACGAAGTTGTCTCAAGGCAGAGAGATGGTCTGTAATTATCAAGTTCAGTTGTCAGAAACTTGTGCCAGACACCCCCTTCTGTGCTCCTTAGCTTCCTGTCTGTTGCTGGCCAGAATTGTGAGCGAGCATTGCCATTTGTTACGATGTCTTCAATGGCGAATTTGATTAATCAAAGGCCGGCCAAAAGTGAAATCTCACACCAAAAAAAAAAAACAAAAAACACACTTGATTCAGCTGTCAAGCCTAACTAACATTTCCTCTGGTGTGCCTCAGAAACTTGATACACAAAAATGTGTGAAAATATGACTCACAGTCAAAACTTCCACTGTTTGTGTGCAGTTAAAACAAAACAACAATTGAAGTCAACTCAAACTTCACTTCATGTTATAATGATTCAACAAATCCATAAATCTCACGAACTGAATCAGAATCTGATCTCTCAATATTTTGGGGGTGTTTCCCAACCTTGAAGACACACTTTTTTGGTGTTTTTAACATGTTCTTGTGGGATTTTTCTGATGGAGGACATAAATTACAAAAAATTCAGCTTAAAATTAGATTTATGAGTATATCTTTATTCAAATTGTTCTAAATCAGGAGCAGACAAAAAAAGCCATTTGACAAAGAGTATATCTGTGACATTTAAAAAGCTGGGCGGGCCACAAGCTCCCTGCTTTGCTCCAATGCAATCAGTTGCAGACGGCAATGTATGTCTTCATTTTGTCGGGTGAGTTTGAATTTAGCACTGTGGCATAGTTGAGTCTCAAAGAGCTTCGCAACAAACAGCTCGTCTGACACAATGAGCAAACAAAAACGCCAAAGTATACACACATAGGACATACCTCAGGCAATAAAACAGACAATAATTCAACAGATTTATACCCGATTACCACATTCATTTTCACTGCCTTGAGGCATTACATTCTGAAGAAAGGATCTTTCCAGGTACATGGCATCCTTAACAGGAAGAAAACACAGTCTGGAATTTCCCTATTTGAAATCCTAATTTGCCATTACTAAAACACTGTTTCAACTTTAAGACTTGCTAATCTTTAACTAAAACAGGTTTTTCCCATTTTTACTATTTTCATGGATCCAACTTCTTGCACCAACTTACAATACAAGAATACGATGAACAGACAGCGATCCCCAGACGTTGGTAAATTAAAAAAAAAGAAAACTTTTAGCACGTTTGTGAAAGTCTGACGGAAGGGCTTGGCATGCAGGGGAAGTTCCTGTTCAGCTCAGATGTGATCTACCATTTACGGGACAGCTGCTTGGCCGGTCACCGTCCCTCTTCCCTTACGACAGGATGATAACAGGGTGGAAGGATTTGGAGGTTGTGCTTCAGGTTACACATACAGATGTCAATCTGTGCTAACCTTCTGCTCAGTGAAAGTGTGTGCAAGCACCGGTTCCAGATGCATTTTGCAAATTGAAAAGCAAACCAAGCAACCCAAAGGGCTTTTTATTAAAGTAGTAAGAGTTAAAAAGACATAAAGTAGAATTGAATTGGGACTAAATAGGGTATATTTTTTTTGTTGAGCATTTATGTCTTTCTTGTCATTTCACCACAAAAAAAAGCATAAAGAACCGATATATTTTAAAATAGTTTTGAAAGACAAGATTTAAAAATTGTGCCTACATTTCTCTACAGGTGAGAGCTTCAGAAAACTAAGAATAAAGATTGGAAGGTGAAAAACCCAGCAGGAGGGAAAAAAAGGGAAAGACAAAGAAAAGTTTAACAAGAAGCCATTAAAAGATTAGTGAATTATTTATTCTTTTAATGTTGTAGTTTCTTCCTGTAGGCTGTGTGGTTGAGTTTTCAGTAGGAATCAGTCGTTCACATCATGCTCCTGTACGGTACATAAAAACATGTGCTGTGCTGTGTTTATGTGTCTAAAAATGGCAAAGATGCAGTCTTGGTATTTGCAGTGGCCAACAGTTAATTTTTCAAAGGGTGTCTGCAGAGATCCTGTAGTGCTTTTTCATGGCTTTTTTAAAGGTCCTGTTTAGGAATGTAGTTCAACAGTGAGCCACAGAGAAACTGACAGCATCAAGTCCACAAACTCAATAGATGACAGGTGTTGAGATGCTAAGTGCTCTTTCCGTTTATATTGTATTTCCCCTAAATGATAAAATAGACTGCAATTCATGATTTCCTCATACATAAAACAATAGTAAATTCAATGTAAAAAAAAACCCCAAAATATTGGGTCTTAACAATCACTAATTTGTCCATGACTTTTTTTCTTTTTTGTGCATTTTGGTGGCTGCTGCGACTTATACCCCGGAGCGACTTATGGTCCAAAAAATATACTAACTGCCAAAGGAAAATTGGTTTGCAATGGTTAACATGAACATTTAAAAAACAAATTTGAATTGTGAATTTTTTTTTTTTTAAAGATCGCGTTAATGAAAAGGTCACACGCGAACAATCACTGATGGCTGTAGTTAAATATTAACGCGTGATAAAGGTAATTAATGAGTATTAGCCACTTTTTAAATTTCCTAAGGATTACAGAGATGGTACTTAACCGTGTACATTGACAGATTCTTTAATACAGAACAATTACAGAGTTGGAAAAGTGATTACAAACGGCCAACTGTCTCATCCTTTAAGTGCCTATACAACAATTTTGTATGTGTGTTTAAGAGCACACTTGCAAACGCACATCAAGTATTTTCTGTTTGATCTAACCTCAACTTAGCAGGTATTTAACAGCTTTCCCACATATTTTTCCGTATGTCCATTTTGGAAAGCAGAGCAGAAACACCGGCAATGGGTCAGTGGTCAGGAGTAAATATTGTGAAGATGGGGGTGCTCTGCAGCGTGGGTTGCATGGAAACCGACAGCATGGCTGACCAAGACCGACATGGCACATCCACAGAGAAAAGACTATCTATAATGTAGGAGAAGAGCGTGAAAAACATTGCACTGCAACAGAATTCCCTGTTTTGTCAACTTTCCAAATCTGGCACTAATGTGACATTGCAACAAACAATAATCAGCACAGACATATAAAAACTAAATTTAACTTAACTACACCTTAGAGCAGACTATGCAAAGTTCCTTAATTACAGACTGCACAAAAGGAAACATGGCAAATGTCATGACTATATTGAGGGCAGTGGGTCAGACTACCCACCAATTCTTTACAAAAGACAGAACTACACTGTATAGATGAAAGTTTTCTTTACATCAAGGATAATTACAGAAGCCATTTCACTGTAATTCATAATTCACTGGAATATATAATTAAGTAGAATAATGACAGGTATATAGGATATTAATTTATTGTTTTGAACAAACCCATTTGGGAGACATAATTGAGCATTATTGTTACTATATTCAAAATTATTCAAATGACAAGTGTGTAATAACACATGGCAACTAGATTTCAAATTTCATTATGTTGAGAACGTTTTTTGTAATTATAGAATCAAAAGTAAACCCTCCATTGACGATTAAGCAATAAAGAACACAAACAGATTAGCTGCGGCTTTACTGTAATACTCTTAAGTGAGGTGTCTGCACGCAGATTTCTAGCATCAGGACCTTTGTGTTGAACATTTTTCACAAGTTACAAACCTCATCATGTCCTCTGTGAAAAAATCTGTGATCTGCGTTTGGCTTCACTGTGCGGCGATTCTACCTTGACTTGTCGTTCAGTAGTCCTGCTGCTTTTGTTTGTACTCACATATTTACATTGGCTTATGGGCCATACCAAATACTTTGAATAGATCTGCACATCTCCCAGAGGATTTCAGAAAGGTGAAACAGTTAAAAAAAAATGTATCATCACTTTTGGTGGCTCAGCTGGGGCATACTAACACCCCACCACCACCACCACCCCCGGAGGCAAGTGAGCATGAAGGACTTTACTACACTGCTACTGAAAGAAACTCTTTCACAAAGCTGGTGCTGTATTTAAAAAAAAAAAAAAAAAAGAAATGTTTTATGCATGCTGTTGGATCACATCACACTGCACTGGCTATGGGCTGTGACTGACCTCTACACTATTGTGCGTGTTCGAATAATCCCGACTCTGGCAGCGGCAGTGAAAATCCGATGAATTCAATATAGGTCGACATCTCATTACGAGCACCAGGCAAGCTAATGGAACAAAATAACGGGAGCACTTTGCACAATACTTCATTGGGGTTGTATTGAAAGCCATCCACTGAGCCCTGAGGTCTGGTTGACTCAGTTGTCCTATGTACAGCAGCCACACATAAGCATCATTGTTGAGAAGCAGGAACCGACAAGTATACAAAGATGTTCTGAGACTATTCAGCCACAACCAAATGCAGGGAAAGACAATACAGCTCCTTGAAACCCAGTCAGCTGAAGAAGGGGTTTAAGAGCTGAAACTTGGCTACATTTGTTTAAGTCATAAATGTAACCTCTGCATAAAATTATGCTTCCCTTTCATACATTTTCAAATGGGTTAAATTAGCTACAAAATGCTTGCTCTGTTTAGCCAAGACAAAGATGAGTACCAGTGACTTGAATTTGAGGGTGGCTTTACTCTCGAAGGACTGGTGTACAATACTTTGCCACACTCTCAATCCTTTAATTTTCTTTAAAATCGACAATGAGCTTTATAATCCGATATTCTTTAAGTATGAATTATGGTTGCGCTTACTAACCTTGAATCAATTTTCTGTTGAGCACTGCACTCAGAAGTTTGACAAACTGTTTTAGTAGAAAGAATGGATACATTGGGAGAATTGGTTTTGTAGTTTATGTGTTATAACTGAACAATGTTGAGAGCCATTATGAGTCAAGTTTGATTTATCCGTCATGTTATATCTGTATGGGCTGCTAATCGCAGATAAATGAGAAGCACACGAAGAACAACCCAGTTCACAAGAAAAACTTCCCATCAAACCCTTCTGACCAATTGCCTCCCTCTTTGCCCCTCTTGGTGTCTTGAATAGTGTAGTCACACCACATCACCTGACTGTTCTGTTTCGCCTAAATGCGCCTTAAAAAACTGGTACAACTTATGAAAACAGACCATTCATTTGCCATAAACTGATCATATAGTACCCCTTGTGGTCTGACAAATACTTTATTTCAATTGTGCAAAAATGTTATTTTTTTCTGGGTTTCTCTGTATTCACACTTCCACAATTGAGCTAGCTGAACAGTTCGAACGGCTGCTTGTCTGAGGGTAGTACTGCCAAAAACACTCATCCACCAGAAAGAGCAGGAAGTATTATCATAATTCATCAGTGAGTGTCCCCTCACTATAAATACTGGCATGGAGGAAATCCACTGACTAAAATAAAAAAAATGTGATGAGATACAGATAAAAGCGTCATTGTGAGCTGTTTGGAAGAAGGACATATGGCGTTCCTAGCAAGAGTGGCAAGATCTGACTTGGCACTGCTGTTATACGATGCTGCTGAAGAGGTTTAACTTGGGGGTAAGACTTTGCATTCATTTTACAGTAGTACCTGTCATAACCTCCTTTATGAGTACAGTACTAAAAATCAAACTACTTGTGAATTCCATTGATGATCTAAAAAAAAAATTAATGACTAAAGGTGCTATTAAGTCTAAAAAGTGTTAAGACAATTGGCAAAGTGTCACTAAAGGGTGGGTTACACTTGCAGGATGCAAACGGGAAAATCACACAACACGCGTATACACACCCTCCTGGGTACCCCTCCCGTTCCTTCCCTACTGACGCCGAAGCTGCTGGTATGATTTCCTGTCCCTTGTCTCCATCATCCAGAGTTGCTCCTTTTTCACAGCCCAGTGTAGCTTGGGCTTAGCACCCCCCTCCTCCTGGAGTCTCCAATACAACAGTTTGCCTCTCTCAGTAGGCCTCGCCAGACACGCATGTTGTCAGAAACTTAGATGAAGCAAAGAAGGTCAATGCATCAAGCAACACAGACTGGCTCAAAGAAGTCTGAACCTTCAGGTGACCTTCTGCCCACAGTGGGTTGCTGCATGTTTTAGCATTCCATTGAAAGCTTTGCTTTCTGAGCTGAATCTTTCAGTAGACGGAGAACACACTGCCTGGCAGGTCTCAGTTCACCTTGAGTGAAATCAACACTCTAAAGATCCACAATGAGCTATAAATATCCAGCTTGTCAGTATCTCTAACATCAAGCAACATCAGAAAAGATACAGTAGGAAAAGATGCTGCAATCTGTCCTATGAATTCAGAGTTCTCAGCAAACAGCAGCTGCTTGGCAAGAGTGCAAAAGGCAAACAGGCAGTATGAAGCACTTGAAATAGGAGACTGATCTTATACACAGACAAAAAGCCACAAGAGAACCAATCACTTCACTGCTGAGAGCAAGACTCAGATAGGGAGAGAGGCAGAAGCATAAACAGCAGTAAATGGCCTCAAGCAGTGAGAAGTGGTACCACTCTCGTCATGTTGGAGAGCTGTACAAAGTTCATTTTGTCTGTACAGCGGGCTGCTCGTCATTCTCCTGACACTTTACACAAACGCTGCATTGGACAGGACTGACAGACGCCACACAACCCTTAGCATCCAGAAATACAAATACACAACGGCAGACCAAATCCTCCATCATTTTACAGCTTCCTAAAAAAGAAATGGCTTGAAAGGAACAAGCCTTTGGATAAAACTTTATACCAAGATGTTTATTTTAACTACATAAAAATGAAAAATCTGTCATGGTAAAAGACTGTTTTTAAAGGTGATTAGAAGAAATCAAAGCCCGTTCCACTGCAGTTGCACTGCCAGAAAAACAGCAAAGAACCACAAGGCTAAATTCTCCATTTCCATTTGAAAACATGAATTTGTAGATTAAAAAAATATATCATTGTTATGTGGTCAAACTTATCCACATTATCAACGCTCTGCTATAAATTGTTGACAGCATCACAGACAAGCAGCAAGAGTCCCAACTCTGTGAACCAAATATATCCATGCCTTGAGCATATGCTCTCCAGGGTGCCAAAAGAAAAAAAAATAATCCTCTGATGTAGCTCTTTCTTAGTCGTGCTAACCAGAAAACAATCTGGTCCAGTCATTCTTGAACAACAAACACTGATTTTACTAGGCTTAGTTTTTTTTACAATCCACATTTAATGATATTATTTTATTTTACGACCCCCAAATCAATTCTAATCCAAAATAAAGCACATTGTGAGATTGCAGAAAAGTCCAGCTAAAGTGGGTTAAAGCCCCACCCTGCATGGTCTCTTTGCCAAATATGACAGGTAGAGCTATCAATGGAGGTAATGTTGAAAAATATTTCATATTTAAGGCTCATAGTGTAGACTAAGATCACCTTTGTGCAATTTCATGTTACAGCAAGTGCACATGATATTATTCTATGGTTTCAGTACTATTAAAGACCCACTTTGTATTTTTTAAGTTTTTAACATCTTCTTGTGGCATTTCTCTGATGATAGTGGACATATATTAAAAAAAATAAGTACAAAATTTCCTTTTTGAGTATTAATTTAAATTGTTGTGAATCAGGAGCAGACAGAGTGACTTAAAAAGTATGCTTTAGGTAAATATAAGCTCCCTGCTCTGAGCTATCTACAGTGAGGCTCTCGGACAAAAAGAAAATTTTAACAACACTATGTGGAAAGCCTGAACACCATATCCTTTAGAATAATGTTTAATTTTTTTTTGTATTTGACATGTAATATTTCTTAATAAAAAATTATGTCAAAACCATCTCAATAAAACTATTCAAGTTCTAAAAGAATTTAATTTAAAAGTATTTCCATTTAAGTTCAAACCCCATAAACCCACACTTTTTTAACTGGGATTTTAAAAGCTCAGTTATCCTTTAAGGATGCTTAAAGACAAGAGTTCCAAAAAGAAGTGGATCAGCAAAAGACTGGCACGATCAAATATAAAGTCTCAGTCTGCTCACAGGGCAGGAGGTTCAGTCGGTCGCTGACAAATTTGACATTATTTTTAAAGCAGGTTTACTATTTCCTGTTTGGTGTCATAAAAAGATCGAACATTAAATAACTTGTCTTTTTGTCACATAAACCTCAGAACATCCACTACTTTCATCCACTATGCAAGAGGCGACCGTGGCGCAGAGGTAGAGCGGGTTGCCCTCTGATCAGAAGATTGCAGGTTCCCAGCGGCCTGGCTAGGGTTCTGGATGAAAGCTCCACCACCATCAGTGTGTGAAAGCGTGTGTCGGTCTGTATGCGCTGCTTTTTTTAATTTTTTTCTTTCAGGAGTGAGTTTAAGAAAATCAGCAAGCCTGGTGTAATTTCTCTCCAAGAAAACATGCTCCAAGATAAGCACACTATAATTATAAAAAAGACAGAGTACCAACAGCCGTATCCACGAGCCACAATTACAATCATTTGAGGAACACTTCTGCGTTATGGCTGCCATAAATTTAAATTACAGTAAACTATTTTTGTGTGAGATCAACTGATGTTTAACAGCCCATTTATGAGACACCAGTCCCACGCTAAGATTTAGTTATGTGTCATTGTTGGTTTATGAAATGTAGTAATGTTTGTATTTTCCATCCTGTAACAAAAATCTACATTTTTGAAGACTTTTATAATGTTTGCACTTGTGACTGATTAATAGTATAAACATTAAATGAAAGTATTAAAAAAAGCAAAAAAACAGCTAAATATTGAAAATTCTCTTGTGTTGTGCTGTTTGTAAGCTCAACTATTAAGGTTGTTTTTTTTTTTTTAAACATGAAAGATAATTTTATTTTCTAAAAAAAAAAATTGTACATTTGCAGAAACCTTTGTTAAAAAATGTAAATACGAAATAAACTTTTGTCTCCTAACTTTCCTAAAGTCACACATTTGCTCATCCTGATGTTATAGAAAGTCAGACAAAAATCTGTAAATCTCAAAAAAAGTGATGAATTTGAAAAAAAATTCCACAAATATAGAAAACAAATGTATATAGTGTTCCCGGGGGGGTTACATTCAACCTTTATATACATGTTATACATGTCTATTACACAAACATTGTAACATTTTTCTCTCTTGTGTTAAACTCTCAAAGTTCAAACCTAAAAACATAGATCTGCTCACAATTTAGCATTTCTGTAAATTTGGCGAGCTGAATGTATTCTGCACAGGAGACGCAGCACAGAGGAGACTGATTGGTGGAAGTAAAATGAGGCGATCTCTAAGGCACCGGCTTTCCCTCCATGTGGCCGCCGCCCATTTCATGACGTCAACCTAGAGTCGGCCTCTGCAGCGCGTCTGCGTTTCATTCACTACAACAAACAACATCCACACTGTTGCAAAGATGGATGGATATTGCGCATAAAAAAAACCCCCTCAAAGCATTTTTGACGATCACCGCTAGCTCTGCGCAGAAAGTGGGTGTGTGTTAGCCTGGGGGCGGAGCTGGCAGGGCAGACTCTTCCTGGAAGGGGCTGTTCCTCACTCACCTATGTCACAATGTGAGAACCCACTCGTTTTCATGGGTGTGGATGGGCTGGTGCTCAGAGCACAGGTTTTTAGAGGAATTCTCAGAAATGCGTAAACGGATCACAAACACTTTTTTGGGGTTTATTTTTATGAGGAATTAACATTACAACACACCTAAAAGCTCAAAAAATTCTTTTTGCACGGTACAGGCCCTTTGAAAACAATCCAATACTTCTTTTTATTTTCTCAGCGTGTGACAACAAACTAAGCAAATAATTGCTAGTAAGTTATCTCCATTATATGCATTGCATTGGGTTCATTTCAACAATGCTACAACATGGTGATGCTCATGTTGAGAAACATTCATCTTTCCTGAAAGTTGACTAAAAGCGATTCATAAACACCTTTCTCATATTAGATGAAGTTATTCCTTTAAATTGTAGTTATGGGTTTTCTTCAGTAGGGAAAAAGTGCAGGTGATTCGCCGCCTTCTGCCATGACCACAGCTAACTATGGTTGCACTGGCATTACCAGGCGAGGCAGGGACTGTGCACAACCCTTCAGAGATTCTTTCTGAGGAGTGTATTGTCCTGCATTTGCAGACTAAACCAAAAAAAAAAAAAATGCTGACTTTGCAGCGAAGAAATGCGCTGATTTTTTCAAGCAAGCACCCATGTAGACTCTGTTTCCAAGAAAACATATTACAACCCTTGCCGCTGTCTAATTACACAATGATGAACTCAACTACCTTAACGAGGAAGCTTTTACGTGCTCTAGCTCACCAGGGGTGAATCACTTCACAACATAACAGAGGAAGTCCATAGCCATAACAAACATTGATAAATCCTGCTATATTAACATCTCTATGTGGGTCAACAAACGTGCAGATATTGTGGGGAAGCTGGCCAGGGAGTGCATGTATCAGATGCATTCTTTGCCATTGTGCAACAAGATTAAAGCATCAGCATCCAGGCGCACAGACAGAGCCTCACCTGATGAGGCGGGATTGCTATGGTTTCTACCATTTTCGAAGGCGACAAGTCAAAGACTGGACTTTTGATAGAAAGCTTTGGGGCCTGCAGTGAAGCCACTTTGAGCCGGGTCCACCCATTACTTTAGAGGAGCAAATGAGAACTTTGCATAAAGCCACACAACACAAAAAAAAACCAGCAAGAATGTCCTCTGCATTTCATTCTGCCAGTAAGTCCATTTTATACAAAAACTCCCAAACAAAGTCCTGTTTGTGCTTAAAAAACAATAAAAGCTATAATTTTTCCTTCTTAGAAAAAGAAATAAACATACTCCCATGTTCAGACAGTAGCACAACCTTTTCTACAATACACACATGTACTGTAAAGTTGCCCTTACCTGTGTCCTCATCATGCAGAGAGGAGTCTGTGTCCTTCAAGGAGACCTGACTCCTCCAACTTATATTGCCCATCAAAGAGACCCAAGTTCACAGCTATCGAGGCAACACTGAAGCTGTCACTTTCTGAATGCTGCGATTCCTTGATCAAGCCCGGAGTTGTACAGCCATCACTCAGGGGAAATGCTGAGAATTAGTCACGCATCACGTTCTTGTGATCATTTTTTCCTTGACACAACACTTCAGGAGAAATATGCACAAATAGCTCCAAAAATGAGGAACTGAAGAGCATCCTTATAACACAACAGTGTCTAAAAATAAATGGCTTTTAAAATGGTACAAAATTATAACAAAAAAAAGAAAAAAGGAGGTGTCATCAGTGGAGAAACTCCATACCAAAGTTCTCAGGGTTTAGGCACATAAGGAAATGGGAAGGCCGTCCATAGAAATACATGAGCTGCTGTCTAGCATATAGGTCAGCACACAAGAGTGAACGCAAAGGAAGCATAATCCAAAAATACTTGAGCGAAAAGTTACAGATGGAAGTTCAAAAATGAATCCACTGCGCATCTAGAACTTTTATTCAATCACAGATGGCATCTCCAAACAGCAATCTCATCTGTTGTTGTTTTGTTCCTCTGTGAAGATTTTGAAGAAGATGCCAAAAATGGAGCATCCTTGAAAATATTCATGCAACAAAAATCCCCTGGTTGGTTTCACAGACAGAGCATTCCGCCCTCTATTGATTGTTTCTCCGCAGTTTTTACCAAACGTGCACTCCATCCTCTTATCTACCTGAATACCCTAATGTGCAAAAACCTTGCTTTTCCCTCTCCTGTTTTCTTCTTTTCCCCCTCCTTCTTTTCTTTCGCCTTCCCATCCACCAAAAAAAAAAAAATGTTTTTTGCAACACAGCAAAACTTATATGGGAACAGCAGGCCTCTTTTTTTTGTGGTAAAGGGAGGGATAACTGCCTGCTCCCATCAAACCTCAAAGTTGCAGCATGTCAAACTGGGACCCATGACTTGCCCTACGCAACAGTGGGATTACTAATCAGCAATGTGGGTAGACCAAATTATCCGTGGAAATCTTTTGTAATCAGAACTACTTAAGCTCTTGCTCAGAGTTCTGGTGACTAAGGCATGCACGGCTGGCTATTTCTGTACATCACACAAAAAGATATTAAAGTCTGAGGGACTACATTCACCACTTCACAAAACCGCTTTAATAACGTATACTTCAGTCTTGCGTCTGCAGATTCTTTGGAGGAAAACTATTTTTATTGCAGTTAAAGTTTTTTTTTTACAGTCTAAACAAAACAAACACAAGTTTAATAGCTTGCTGGAGGGTGTGGACTCTAAAATAAGCAAGTGATGGATCAGTTCTTCTGCGGCTGGTTGCTACTATGGACTGTCCAGTCGAAAAGAGACCACAGGCTAATTATAAAACACCATGCAGCAGCATAAATGTAGAACCAGTAACAACATACCAGAGCCTTTTGTGTCTCCACGACCAATTTAAAAAAAACACAACGTTTGCAGTAGCTAAAGCATCAAGAAATGACTGAACCTTTAGAAATTTACTAAAAGAGTCAACCAACACATCTACCTAAAGAAAAGTGAGCTTCAAAGCTCTCCAATTCAAGAGCCAATGACAAATTCCTAGTTCCTCCGTTGTGCCAGAATGACCTAACAGATAAAGTATTTACATATTATAAAATGAATGCAGAAAGCTGTACATAATAGATCCAAGTGTGTACACTCGCGCTATTTCAAACTCAAGTTCTCAAGGGCTGATGCTGTACTTTTTTCCAACTGTGCCCACTGATTCCTATTGGTAGAAGACACTTGATCTATGTAATCAGCAGAAAGTAGGACAGGGACAGTGGCTCTCAAGGACTGGATTTTCACGAGTACTGTATTGGTGAATAGCAGCACACTTGTGTAGCCACATTAGGTCCAAACAAGGAGGTATTTTTGTCCAAGAGTTTGTTTTGTTTAGGAAAGGTGTAGGCTAACTTAAACTCCAGGCAAACCCTAGTTAGCTTGAAAATTTGGAGTCTCACTTTATGTGCAAAGGAACCCTGGTGCGGTTCACTTCCAACAAGATGTAAACACATCATTTAGCAGGAAGAAAGGTGCATAAGTGAGGAAAAGATAGGTGTGTGATGCAAGTAAAGAGCACCACTATGCGATTCAAAGGAACAACATTTCTAAAAGGTTAAAAAAAGGAGGACAGGCCCAAAAAGTTTGGCTAGACTGAACAAGCTGCAAGACAAAAATGGTGAAATTTCTGTCTTGCAAAAATTCAAGAAAAACACAGTAAGAACATGCAGCTTTTTGGGATCTTCTAGTTCTTATGAACTCGCTTTAAAAGACTGTGAGAAGAATCCAATATTTAATCCGCTTTATTTTTGTAAAACAAGACAAAGAAGCATTATTATAATCCCACTGGTTGATTTTGTGTGTGTGCATAGAGTGAGGAATGTTGCTGGTGGTGGGTAACATCCTTTTTCCAGTTTGTACAATAAACAAACTAGCATAATATTAATGCAATAAGATGAAACCCTGTAGGCCCTGTTGCCAAAAATAATCCCTGCCAATGGCTCCAACAGTGGAGCTAAAAAAGAACAACACAAGGCTCCTGTGCGCAGCAGAACAATTCCTAATCCCTTCAAACTGTTTAAAAAGTTAAAGTTTTGTGCACCCTAGCATAAATAACACAGAAGCAAAACAGAATTGTATTATTTAGTATCTGCCAGTTTTTGGGGGGCCATAAAGCATTAGTGCAATTTTTAAATCAATGAAGTTCAGGGTAAAGTTGAAAAAGTAATACTCTCATTATCCAATTTTCCTTTAAAAATTATGGCAGATTTTACTTGTTTATGTTTTACCAACTAACAATCTAAACAACTGTATTAGTTGTATAGGTAGTCTATAAAATGAAAGTGACTAAATTAAGAGAAAAAGACCCCAAAAGCTAACATGTGGACATGATAAGTGGACATGAATTTGTCATGACTTCAAAAGTAAGGATCCATCAAGGCCATGAGGACAAAACAAAACAACATGCCACGTTTGGGGATAAACCATCGACTGTAAACGAGAACTGGACTGGAGAGCTCTCACCCGAGTTCTCTGGTTCCAAGAGCCAAACCCTATAAGAATGAACGGCTTCTGTTTAGGATAATTAGAAATAGAAAGTAGATCTCTTTTATTTATTACATTACCTGTACTTTATACACTGGTTTAAACTTATCACTGAATGTATTATCATCTCAAAATATACACCTAAACAGCAAACCAAGCTTTGTCCTCACAGTTCTCTCATCCTCCCTTTTTACTTTTGTGTTTTGTGTTGGCTCTGGAAATGTCTGTGGAAACAAAGATCTGATATGAAGCTTATGTCGTTCAGCATGCAACAGATTGGTGGTTTTTCACAAGACCCGGACCATCATTCTGATAGTAAATGCCGGTATATATCCAAGCCTTTCTGAGGTCTTTGTTCAGACTGGTGATCTGTTCTGCTACCTGCGTACAAATCTGTGCTTGTAAAGTATCTTTGAGCTAGATCTGTCTGTCATCATCATTTCGTGGTGGAAACGAAGGAACGAACCAACCTAAATTTTCTTATATACAGTCCTTTATAAACGTTCCTCACAGCGTCATCTATTGTCACAAAACATTCTTGCTCAACTTTTTTAAATCCTTAAGATTTTCTGTTGAAGTTATAATGCATAGATGTTTTTAATAAAAGTATGTGGTGTCACAGATTCTCCTGAGCCCGCTTTCAAAACATGTGGACTTCAAACAATCTCACTCCTAATTGGCAAGGGAGGTTGCCATAGAAATGATGACTCAGACCGACTCGGTCCAATCACTGTTACTGACAATTTCTGGTTCCGAACATGCCGATGTTCGTACGGAATAAAAAACAATAGAAAAAAAAAAACACTGAATTGATTCAGTACAAATTATTTTCTATGGGTGATGCCACAATCACTCTACGTTTCCTTTACAGTCAATGGAATATAAAAAATAAATGTAAGAAATCAACTAATTTTCTGTTTCTCTGCCCAGTTCCTCCTGTCAGGTGTAAAATAGAAAGATGCGAGTTTTCCTGTCAGCTGCTCTGAGTGTTAAGCCAGAAGCACCAGATGTTGAATCTGCTTTTGGGTTCCAGTTCAGCGATGAAGTCATACAGAGAATTGGATTCAAACTCAAACAGATAAATCAGGGCTTGGTGTCCTGGCAGAAGAGAATGGGGGGGGGGGGGGGGGGGGTGTCAGGCAACTCTCAGCATACACTGAAGGTGTTTACATCCCTAGAGAGGAAAGGAAAAGTCAAGGGACTTTAAGACAGCGTAACCATGGTGATTTAAAAGCATGATGCTGTAGCCAGTTCATCTGCCCATAACTCTCCAAATAGAGCCCCCCCCCAGTGTACACATCGATAAAGCCAATCAAACTTTGTGCTATGGTAACCACTTCAACAAAACAATTGCTTAAAATCTTTATCTATATTTTCATTAAGAACAGGAATCTGCACTGACATGAACTCTGTCCCTGTTGTGTATTTGTTACACATTCCTCTGTCCAACACATTCTGTGAACAGGAATTCATAGCATCATATTTGCCAATTAAGGTCAGAAGTGTGATGATTCAGAGTTATGTGTGTGGCCACAGCATATCTTTGGGAGTATTTTCAGGATTGCTGTGTACTTGACAACAGTGGCCCTGCAGAAACACCACTGTGAGTGGAAAACAAAACAACACGCAAAAGATGAAGAGGTCTCAAAAAGCAAAAGACACCAGAAGCCGATTTTCTTCTAGCGTATGAAGTCATCTGTCTGTGTGCAAGACACGAAAAGAGTCGGAAACTTTTACGCCCGTGAGGAATGACTGGGCTGCTGGAGGATGACACTCCCTCCCCTCCCTTCAGAGACAGCGCGCGCGCTGGTCTGTGTCCATTTCCCGCAGGAAACCTCGCGCAGGGCTCCGCGTGAAGCTAAGCAGGGAGACAGCTGGCGGAATGGGATGCAAGTATAGCAGGAGGGTGTAAAGTTTCCACGCAAAGGCACTCTTAAGACCGCTCGCGCGCTATGGTGTCGCCTCCAGAGACGTATTTGAAACGTCCATTTACATACAAAGTAAAAAAAAAAAAAAAAAAAGTTGTGTGTGTGTGTTTTAAAGAAAAAAAAATGTGCCACGTGCGCAAAGCCAAAATCAATACAACACAAACACACGCGCAGTCTTGGGCGTGAACGCGATCCAACTCCGCCGTAGTGGGAATCAGGGCAGCTAATGCTATCCATGAAAAAAGCTAGCCTTTAGCTGTTAGCTGTCCTTAGACGAGTCCTAAACCGTGATTATTAAAACAGGGAGCAGTTTAGTACCCATAAATCAGTTTACCGAAGAGTTTTAATGGTTTCACTTTAGTGTACATGGCTCAGGATTAGTTCCTTGGCGTCCAAGGATGCTAACCAGTCAAACCATAACATAGAGGGGGCTGTGAAAATCAGAACGGGTGAAAAATGCCGGTGATTTCCCACGTCAGGCTGGCAACACCTCCCCAGATTTTAGTCCAGACTAGCTGGACCGGCTACACACATCCCGTTGAAATCTCTGCTACCAGCATGCCCGTACCGTGAGTGACGCTTTATTTTAACCGGGTAACGATCCGTGAGGCCCAAATTAAAACCACCACTTACACTGGACACATCCATCCATCCAGTCCTAGCTGGAACCTCGCACTGCCTATGGACTTATCCACGGATCCCACATTTTCGGTCCATCCGGCCGCGGCCCGTTTGTGGGGGAAAGCGTTACCGAAAAGCAGCGGTGTGCTAGAGTCGCCGGCGGATCTTACCGTGCTTGCTTTCTATTTTTCTCGACATTTTCGTAGCCAGCAGCTGGGATCCCACTTGCAATTCAACGACACGGTAGCTGCAGTCGAGCTTCACCCCGCGAATCGAATCCTCCGATGATTATTCCCTCATCTTGGATCTACTTTTGTGTCCGTGAGATGATTCCGCAGAATTCAATACTATAGATTTACAGGCCACACACATTGGTACGGTTAAAAAAAAAGACAGTCTCTGTCCGTCTCCGGGGTAATTTTCACTGCATGCATAGACACACACATGCACACTCCACACACTCTCGATAATGCCCTGAACCGACGGTCGGCCTTAGCGCAGTCTGCCAGTGTAACAGCGCCCCCCTCCGCGAGGAATGAGTCACAGCAATCTGTCACAAAAAGATGGGCGTGTTTTATTTTTGTTCACAGTTGAAACTTGCATTTTTACCTCCAAAGCCAAAGAATGGGACCCAATAAAGCTCCGTACAGTTACATTTACCACCACCCCTAAAAAATAACAACAAGGAGTGAATTATAGATCAACTTAATTGGTATTAATTGACTTTACATAAGAAAAGATCATATAATAAACACATAGAAAAGGGTATCTTAATTTTTTTTTAACATTTTCTGAAAAACAGTTATTTGGGGGACGGTTTAATTTAATTAGATATTAATTTGATACGATATACCCACTGTAATGTGCTTTTATGTAAGCATACATTTTGTCGGTGTGTTCAAGACATTTCTTTGTTGAATGTGTGCATAACATATATTTTTTATTCTTGGTGCAACATCAGTGTAAAAAGCTTCCCCGAAACAAACTGATAAGTACTGGAACCTTAAGTTAAAAATATATA
This sequence comes from Oryzias curvinotus, assembly GCA_023969325.1. NCBI lineage: Eukaryota > Metazoa > Chordata > Actinopteri > Beloniformes > Adrianichthyidae > Oryzias > Oryzias curvinotus. The sequence goes on from CM043717.1 coordinate 23,388,265, forward strand.
CAGTATATGCATGCATGTTGCAGATTATACAAATATTGGGAGTTACACTTAAATGAACTGTTGTGAAATTCTGTTCCACTTCTGCAAGAAATGTACCACTGTGAATATACTAGGTTTGACCATTTTAATTGGAAAAAAGTCAGTATTTTAGACAATAATTCTTGTCTATCCTGTCAACATGATTTGTTTAGTGTACATTTTGATCTCTTTTACTTAGACATCAGCTGCTGACTTTAATAGAAAAGCCCATTGCCCTTTGATCCTGAAAACATAAAGGACTCACACAAAGGTTTTGACTCATTGGGACAATAAAAGCTTACCCTGTGAGCTTGAATAGATTTTCGAAGCTTTGTTCTTATGTACTTGTATCCAACCACAGTTGGCTTAAATGCCTCAAAAATGAAATGACTCGAAAAGAAGAGAAGCATAAGACTTTATTCATCAGTTTACCACAACTTTACTTACTTAGTTCTGCATGAGCTTATGTCTCCAGACAATACGATTCAACGTCCCAATTTAAATGAAAACATTGTGTCAAACTGATAGAATCATCTGAATTCTTTGAGTCATTTTGTTTAGCTTATCTTGTTATAAATAGAGGAGACTCATCATTCAAACCCCTTTATTATGCATTTTTCGATACTACTCCCAAACCTTGTGCAGCTCCCCTCATCAGTTGTTTTTTAATTAGTCATGAAACCAAGGCCTTGAGATTCAGAGAGTCATATTTACGCTGGCTGTTGTTATGGCTGAAAACCCGGTCTGTTGCTTGCACAGCAGAAACCACTCCCGTATAACAAGTGCAAAGTACTTGTTTGTGTGCTGTGGGGAGGAGGCATGTGTGTCTGTGTGCAAAGACTGAAATGCCTTCCCTGAAGCGCTGTTAAAAGCAGAAGAATGAAGACAATGAACTGCCAGGCAGCAGCAAACCAGTCAGGGCTTGATATTATGGAATTCCAATTTCAAAGTTTTGAAAAGCCCAACATGGCAATAAAGGTGATGATTTCAACATCAATAAACAATGAAAACATAGTTTGTTTTCATTAGTTTCAGAATCAAATCTATTTTTTTTCCAGATAAAACAAACCTCTTTTTTTGTTTGTTCATTTGTTTTAAGATCCTAAAGATTATTTAAAAAATGAAACAAGTTTCAGTTCAGTCACATTCTTCTCTCCCCGTATGACTGCTGCCAACAGAAGCCCAAAGCATCACTCTCCCTCCTCCGTGCCAGTCAGTAAGACGGTGTTTTTTTTCCCCTTTGGAATTCCCCCTTTCTATCTTCTATGTATTTCTTTTGCTCACTGGAGGTGAAATGATGTTGACATATAATTTCCTGCTCAATAGAGTCCTGTGTGTTTACATTTCTTCTCAAATTCATTACAATCTGAATTTGAAAGTGACAATGAATGACATTTTTATTTATTTATTTAGATTGTCATTTTTTTTTAGTTTATAATACCTAATTTGATCTAATTTCTATCATTTAAAACAGTGACAAAAACCTTTTGTGACTAATCTTGAATGTCATCTCATCCACTATTTGAAACACACCAAAACAACATTAGAAAGTGTCTTTTTAAACCTTTTCTTTTCTCATCCTCTCTGTTTCTCTCTTGTACTTTTAAATAACAATATTCTTAAATTTACAGTGCATATATAGTTAAAATGCGTGCATATGGATCTGGGCATTACTGCCAAACATTTTGCTTTGAATTCACAACTTTATTGTTAATTTTGGATTTAACATGACCTGATTAAAGATATTTAGAGTTGCTATCAATACAAAATCCGTTAAAAAACTACTAGTGATGCAAACTGTACAAACCTAAAACCTTTGAATTCATATATTTAAACTTTCTGTAAGTAGTTTTTTCTCATTAAAAAACCCAATTAAGATATAATTAATATAGCTTTTTATAAACAGACATTGATTAAACCCATAAGTAGTTTGACTTTTTTTCTTTTACATGTGAAGAAAAGACAAGTGATATTTAAGTAAAAGACCTTTTAAGTAGCCTATTCTGACTGAAATCACGACTTTTATTCATTTACTGTTCTTTTCCTTGCCATAAACTCTTTTTTTCTGGTCTCATCCATACATTGGGTTGGTCTACATTGACTCTTAATGAGAATTCTACACTTGAGAATTTTATTTTCCTTTGGAAAACACGAAAAACTGATTTTTGAACTCTTTAGAGAGAATATTGGAATACTATGGTGAACAGAAGGCAGCATTATTTTCACCAAAACAACAGACCACAAATATATTGCTTATAATCAACTTAAATTTAATGTAGTGTGAATTATTTTCTTTTTTTTTCACCTCTGAAGATGTGGAACACCAAGCATAAAAAAAGCCTTATACTCAACTTGGTAAATCTATTTTAATGCATAAAATAGTTAAATTTGAATGATTAATTAGTATACATTGTGTTTTTAACATTTTCTTTTTAACTTGTCCAAATTGATGCAGTTGATTAAGGACCCAAGTGCAGAAGATCGGGGACCACCTGGTAAAAAACAGAAAAAGTAGTTTTTGTAAAAAATTGGTTCAAGCAAAAAAAGCAACAAAGACAAAAAATGAGTTTGATTAAGAACAATATGAGCCAGGAGCCAAGCAATTTCCCACTGGACACAAACAGACAGTAACAACAGAAAGCTGAGGTAAACACAGATAGATTTGAATGAAAAATGGTTGCAGCTATAATTACCAACAAAAAACAGGTGGGAACAATTGGCAGGAAGCAACTATAAAGCAGAACATGAAGAATGAGTTCAAGAAATAAATACTAGAGATCACGACATAATATTACGATTGAGGATGGGACACACTGCTCTAAATAATACATTACATTTGATAGCGACACATCCAACTGGTTTGTGTGATTGCGGGAAAGGGGAAGAATCAGTGGAGCACGTTTTGTGTCATTGTGAATTGTATAGGGAAGAAAGAAGAAAGCTGGAGAGTAGATGGAGTACGGTTGCCAGAGGGTGAACGGCTGAGTTTGAAGAAGCTTTTGGGAGGGGAGGAAAATTGAAATGGTGCAATTAAGGATTTTTTGAGCAGAACCAGATTATTACGGAAAGTAAAGTTTTTATTTTTTTATTTTTATATATTTATTTATTTTTAAGTTAGGTAGTCCCCCACTCCGACCCGTACTCCAATACAGTAGGTGGCGGTAATGCAGCTTGTCGGTGGTGCCTCCTGCCATTATAACTAGAAGGAGAAGAAGAAGCGTTCAAGAAATCAATGACGGAACTAGGAAATTCAAACAATACTGACAGTCGAGCAACATTTTTAAATGCTTGTTAGGAAGATTTTTAATAAAGCAAACAAAAAAAAAACTTAACTTAAGAAGCAGATCATACATATGTGTTCAAATTTAATGCTAACTGAACCTAGATAGAACATTCGATGAGAGACACGCTCCCCCCGTTATTAGGGGGACACACATGGGGTGGAATAGGTGGAAATCTGACTTTGAATGATGAGCCCTTACAGAGGGGTGGAACTTATTTTAATGCCGTCTGTATTTTTGGTCTCTGGTCAGTCACTCTTTCTGTTTTTCTGGACCTCGATTTGTGGGGAAAGAGTCTAAGCAGAAATGCCCTAGACCTGCCTCTCCATAGAAACGTCCTCCAGTTCTGCCAAAGGGGGCCCTGAGGCACTCCCAGGCCAGCTGAGAGACATCGTCCCTTCAGTGCTTCCTGGGTCTTCCCTGGGGCTTCCTCCTGGTGTGACATGCCTGGAATACCTCCCCAGGGAGGCGTCTTGTAGGCATCCAAAAGAGATGCCTACAAGACGCCTTCTTTTGATATGGAGGAACTTCATCTCTACTTGCAGCTCCTCCTGGGTGGCTGAGCTCCTCACCCTATCTCTAAGGGAGCACCCAGCCCCTCTGCATAGCAAACGCCTTTTAGCTGCTTGTATCCAGGATCTTATCTTTCAGTCATGACCCAGAACTAATGACTATAAGTGAGGGAAGGAGGATAGATTGAGCAGTAAATCGAGAGTTTTGCCTTTTGGCTCAGCTCCTTCTTCCCCTTAACACTACAGCGACTGCATCACCGGCACCTGTGCGCATGGCAATCACATGCTCCATCCATCCTTAACTTGGGGAAATGCCCCCAAGAGACGTAAAGCTATTTGCTAGGGGAAGGAACTCTCCACCCCCTCACAAAGAGAAAATCCCTGTTTTCCAGTTGAGACCCATGGCTTCTGACTTGGAGGTGCTAATACCTATTCCAGCCGACCCCAAACCACCCAAGATTCACTAAAGGCCCTGGTTTGATGAAGCCAGTTTAACACCACCCACTGCAAAAAGCAGAGATTAAATTCTACTGACCCTAAACCAGACTACTTCTAGCCACTGGCTGCGCCTAGACTAAGTGCATCTGCTCGGGGAACAGGTCTGACTTTCTGCTGAGAATACTAACCTAGATTCAGCTCTGGTTTTACAGTGACTGGAAGGCCTTTAGTAGGGGTCCCCAATCCCATATTCCCATAGCATCTCTAACAGAACACTGCGATGGGCACCAAGGAGCTTTTTGACTTCCTCTATGACTTCACCCTGGATGATGGCCTGGCCCAACTCTGCAACCTCAGCAGAAAACATGTTGGTAGATATCCTCAAAGTTTTTCTTCCACCGTTGACAATAAGGCAAAAAGCTCAACGCTCATACTGTAGAAAATGTTGGTAGAGAACTGCTTCTGGGATGCTAGCTTGTTTTCCAGAGTTTGTTTGAGGCAATGTTCCTTCTCCGTGGCCTCTTCTAACTCTTTCAAGACCTGAGAGTTAAACTGCCCTTGCTGTCAGTGTCAGCTGCCTCACGAGTCTCACAAGTCAAACTCAAAAGTTTGACTATTCATCTTCATCTTCTGCATTAATCCAGTGCTAACTCCAGCCACCACGCGATTCATGGATTGCTTTTCTTGTGGCCACCACTTCAAACAGCTACACTGACAATGGAGGTGAAAAAAACAAGATACACTTGGACTCAGGGACTCCAGCCTCTCTCTGTATCTCGACGATCATCTTTTGATCCATTTTAAAAGCGTTCCCAGTGATGAATTCATTATGATGCTGTTTTTAGCAAAAATCGAAACAAGCTGTGGGCTAGGACATAGTTTTTCTGCAGAGCGGCAGTAGTTTATCAGAAGTCCGCCTCTGAATTGTGAGTGAGAATGTTAGCATGGAGCAACCCCGTCTCCCGTTCTCCTCCCAGAGCTCTCTGTTTACGCATTCTCCCGCTAGCTTACAGCCCCTCACACCCCGGTCTAACGTAAGTGGTGTAAGAAAAACGATGAGCAATATTTGGGCCGTCCAGCTGTACAGTTTTGAGTCAGATGTCAGTCAGCTCAGACGAGGAAAACGAAGATGAACATGGATCTTTTCATCTGCAAGTGGATGCAATGAGAACGCACCCTTTTTCAAATGGCAATTTTTATTTGTCTGCTCACAAAGATTAAAAAAATAAATATTCAGAAAGGACATTTTAAGCTTTATTTTCTTAGTAAAGGTCATCTATCATTAAAAAATGCCAAAAAACTTTTATCAGGTTCTCCCTGATGTGGGAGAGCTTTTCATGCCGTCCACTTCCAGAATCTAGCGTCTGTAAACGAAACTGTAAGGTCATAGTCAAGTGTATCTATTCAGAGATATTGATTTTTATTAAAAGCACAATAATCTGTTATAACAAATTTTTCTGACCAAAAAAAAAATCAGTGAGAGCACAGTCTTTCTTAAAACACATTTTCTTTGTACTTAATGCTTTTTGTTTGAAGTGAAGAAAAGTGACAAAGTATTTACAGCAACAAATATTTAAATAGGGTACTCATCCTTTTGCTTTCCATTAAATCTGATTTTTTACTCAAAGAGCCATTATATTTGACGACATGCTTCGGTAAATGTCTTTATAAATAATACAGTATAAATGTGTGACTAGATTTCAGGACCTCTCTCTCTACTGGTCATGCAGAGAAGCTCTTCGAGGCCATCTGTTGGCAGCACAACACAATCATTAACTGCTATTCCGCATTCCACCACAGGGTGGTGCTCACGAACCACATGTTATGCTTTGCATCTCACTTAGTGTTGATGATTCTAGGGTCTCTGGTACCCCAAAGACCTGCTTTATGCGTCCTAAAGGGCTTTATTTGCAGCAGCCTATAAACAGGTGAAGGGAATGCCAATAAATGAAGCTAAAAAGTATTATTAGAGTTTTAGATATTTTTTTGATATGCGATGTCCTTTCAAAGTTTAGCTGGTTTGCACAAAGCTGACTTTATAGGAAAATGTTTGACAATTGAAAAAAACTTTGAGTCCCCTTGAGCTTTGGTTTAAAAGGCTCTCAGAACATTATCATCCTTTTATTTAACATGTGACTAAATGGGAATAGATGATGCTTACAGAGGGCAAGCTTCCAACAATGTGCTTTTTTCTGGTTAGGAATGTATAATGAATGGGAGAAAGTTCATACATCTGCACTTTAAGAAGCTTCACACTGGGCTAAGACTCAGATTGGGTATCCTGTGGACTAAAAAATCGGGCAACGAAAAAAGAACCAAGACAGTTTATTTTTCAGTGGCAGTGGGAGAAGAATAGTGTTTGATCCCTTTGATGGTGCGTGTGTGATGTGAGTCTCAAACACGGTTTAAGGTTCTGTTAACCTTGACCAGCGGTCAGACCCCTTTTTCCATCTCACACGTGAGAGTTGGAGAAAGTGGGGTGGAATTAGTGCGGCTTAAAAGCCTAAATATGTGCAACGGGGAACAATGGAAGGAAATCATCAAAACAGCCATAGTCCTTTTTCCACATTACAGGAGGCTCTTCAAATAATGCTTTTCTTGATGGAAATCACAAAGGAAGGCAACTGCTGGCATCAATGATGGGATTAGTTAAAGGTGGAAAGACAGGCAACAAAGAGGGCAAGATGTCTAGGTCGTAAGAAAGCTGCAACAGAACGGAGAACTCCATAACCGCATTAAACAAACACATCGTGGTTCACAAGGTCGGGGAAATTAGATGTGGGAGGTCGCTGACAGCTAGAGTGGAAAAACCAACAGTGTTGCATCCTCTCCTCTGTCCTGTGTACACATGTCAAAAAGAAGCTCGGAACAGAGTATTGAGTATTGAGGAGGTATCTGTCGTGCTTTTGTTCCAACAAGGCAGAATAAAAACGATTTTATAATCACTGGAAAATGTTCAGTTTTTGCGGAAAATAAGTCGAATGTTAATCAAATGTTATTTCTCCCTTGTTCATTTAAAAATAAACTGAGAAAAATTGCTTGTTTTTGTTATAAAAAAAAAATCTATGATATAGAACAATAAAATTATCCCTATATTGAAAAATTTTCTACACCTGCTTTGATCCATTCAACACCTGTCATGAAGGGCAGGCAGGTTAGACTTTTCTATGACCAAAAATAAAATAGTTGAATCAATTTGAAACATTACCATAAATCAAATCCTTTCCTTTATTGTTAAAGGTACTTAAGCACCGGAACCCCATGTCAAAGGCAGTAAGTGTATGTTCACAACTGTAGATGCATAAACACTTAAAGTCAGAAATTATTAATGTGCTGACACAGTTATTGTTGCATTATTCTTTAAAGCACTACAGAGCGGAGGCCCAGGCTTAAGAAAGCTGCTTGCCTTTCAAAATTGTTCTTTTCCATGACTGTGAAGGTCTCACTCTTTAAACTCTCCATTGTTTGTGGTGTTTTAAATTGGTGGATGTGACCTATCTTGTTGGCGAGTCCCTCCATCCCTCATTCTCAGCCCTTTCTGTGCTCCTGATTGACATTTAACTCTGAGGGAAGGGTATGGAGGTCAAAGAGCTTTAAATGAGCGCAGCCGCAGGGGTTCACAGTGAGACTTGACCACTTGCTATCTTGCACCTCCATTAGCCGCTGGAGTCACTAAGGACAGCAGGCGTCCTCGGTCTGAGAGGTGAACTCAAGGCTGGGGATGTGAAAGCGGTGTGCAGAACAGCCCTGTTCTTTGGTCACACAGTAAACAAATTCAGTTCCTTGGGTTGTTATCCCTCTTTGAGCACCCTTTAGTGGGGTAAATGTCAGTGTTCATCCTTCCCTTTGTACTGCTCAGTGGGTCGGAGGCATTTAATGGGGTTCGAAGGTGCTGCTTCAATAGCATTTCGTGTCTTTCTCTGGAAGTTTTTGGGCATCCCGGTTTTCAAAACTGAAGTGAAAAGAGTCTGCCCTTCCCACTGCTCCCTCACACAACTAATCACTCTGTTTCAGAGTGTTAATCTGGTCAGTTGGACTGGCAGGTGTTGTCAGTGAATATGTCGACTGACTGTGATGAGTCACTGTCTATTCGCACTGGTTCTGCCGGGTTTTGACAGAAGCAGTTATGAACAAGGTGCAGAGAGAGACGGTCTGGTCTGTGGGTGTCACCCTAGTTCATACCAGCTCCTGGGTGAAAGGCAGGGGAGGGGAAACTGTGTTGCTGGCTTGAAATCTTTTCTACGGTGGCCCAGAAGGGTCACAACACAACACATTAACTTTATACACAACACACTAACTTTATACACAACACATTAACTTTATACACAACACACTAACTTTACACACAACACATTAACTCACAACACAACACATTAACTCACAACACAACACATTAACTTTACACACAACACATTAACTCACAACACAACACATTAACTTTACACACAACACATTAACTCACAACACAACACATTAACTCACAACACAACACATTAACTCACAACACAACACATTAACTTTACACACAACACATTAACTCACAACACAACACATTAACTCACAACACAACACATTAACTCACAACACAACACATTAACTCACAACACAACACATTAACTTTACACACAACACATTAACTCACAACACAACACATTAACTTTACACACAACACATTAACTCACAACACAACACATTAACTCACAACACAACACATTAACTTTACACACAACACAACACATTAACTCACAACACAACACATTAACTCACAACACAACACATTAACTCATGGCCCAGAAGGGTCACAACACAACACATTAACTTACCTCACAACACTTTAACTCACAACGGAAGTAAAGCTGCAATGGAAGTGCTTTTATTCTGAAATTTCTACTGGGCTGAGCGGCTAACTAGCTAACAGAAAGTAACATCACAGTGAGCTGTGGAGGGAGCATGTTATTGCTACAAGAGAAGCTAGCAGCAGTGTTGCCAGAAACTTTCTCTTTATTATGGTTCTCCTTCCTCTAAACACACATAATATGAACACACACTCCTCCCTCCGCTCTGACACCCCCCTCTGTCGCTGCACGCGCGCTCCTCTCCTCTCCTTTTTTCCGCTCCGTCCTCTGGCACAGGCACGTGCAGTCCCCAACACACACGCTGCACGCGCTCCTCTCCTCTACATCTCTCCACATTCTTGGTGTCTAGTGTTGCGGAGTGGGTGTGTTCGTGTGTGTTGGGGACAGCACGTGCGTGTGAGAGGAGGAAGCGGAAGAAAGGAGAGGAGAGGAGCGCGCGTGTGTGCAGCGCGAGGAAGGAGAACCATAATAAAGAGAAAGTTTCTGGCAACACTGCTGCTAGCTTCTCTTGTAGCAATAACATGCTCCCTCCACAGCTCACTGTGACGTTACTTTCTGTTAGGTAGTTAGCCACTCAGCCCAGTAGAAATTTCAGAATAAAAGCACTTCCATTGCTGATTTACTTCCGTTGTGAGTTAAAGTGTTGTGAGGTAAGTTAATGTGTTGTGTTGTGAGTTATTGTGTTGTGTTGTGAGTTAATGTGTTGTGAGGTAAGTTAATGTGTTGTGTTGTGACCTTTCTGGGCCATGAGTTAATGTGTTGTGTTGTGAGTTATTGTGTTGTGTTGTGAGTTAATGTGTTGTGTTGTGAGTTATTGTGTTGTGTTGTGAGTTAATGTGTTGTGTTGTGAGTTGTTGTGTTATGTTGTGAGTTAATGTGTTGTGTGTAAAGTTAATGTGTTGTGTTGTGAGTTAATGTGTTGTGTTGTGAGTTAATGTGTTGTGTTGTGAGTTAATGTGTTGTGTTGTGTGTTAATGTGTTGTGTTGTGAGTTAATGTGTTGTGTGTAAAGTTAATGTGTTGTGTGTAAAGTTAATGTGTTGTGTTGTGACCCTTCTGGGCCACCGTACTTTTCCAACATGGAGCATATATTTAACTGTTCCATTTGAAAATTCAAAAAATGCAGTTAAAAGCAAGATCCATGAGCTTGTGACTAACTAGAGTGGGACGGGCCAAATTAAAGCCACCTGGTGACTTTATGTACCCCACAAGTATATGGAATTGCAGAGAGTTTGCCTGTTCATAAATGTTGCAGATTTTTTTTCTTGTTCAATCAGTCAGACATCGACAGTAAAATGCATACATGTCTATTAATTTCCTGCATATTTGCATAGAAAAAGTTGCAAAAATTTATACTTTTTCTGCATATTTCAGAGCACATTGTTATTAAATTGATGTGAAAGAAGAAAAACCAGCATTCTGCCTAAAGACAAGAGAATTCAATTAATATTTGACTTCTTGTGAAAACTACAAATCTGTTTTTATAGGTTACCTAATGCCTTTTTTTATTTGAATGATTTTCTTAATAATTTTGAAATATGTGTTAATGCCCATTCATAGTCTAACGATGCTGAAGCCTTGGCAGCATTACAAGAAACATGCAAATAAATTGCTAAATTAGCTGCAGCAAGTCGAAGACATGTCTGATTTGTCGGATCCAAAATCCAGTAGACCTTGATTGCAAAACATTTAATGAATAACCCTAAACTATGACCTAAGGAAACACCAGAAGCGTATAAAACAGGTGACCTGACAATAAAACCAGACATCTAAAACAGTGATTTCCTAAAATGAAGACATAACCTTGTATATGGTGCGACTGGGGGGTTAAGTTAAAACAGAACATGACCAAAACCAAGAAATAAAACCAACCAAAGGGCACAATCCTCACAACTTTTAACGCAAATTAGCCAAACAAAGTTCTCCTCACAAAAAACAAAAAACCCTAAACACTGCAAAAAAAAAATCAAAAGGCAATGCAAACAGCTAAATCAGTCAGAGTACATGCTAAATATTAAATCAAGTGCTTGAAAATACTCAATAAATGCAAACAATATCAAAAGCTTACACTTAAATTAAATGCTGCAGTGAATGCAAAACTGTGAAAAATTGGAATCTTGAATGTTAAACAGAAATGTAATTAAAAAAAAAAACATCAATCAGTGTTAAGAGAAGCCAAATGATTGTGAACAATACCAAAACGACTAAATTAACTTTGAAACTGGTCAAGTTAAATGGAAAACATAAACATAGTTCAAGAAATTCCACAATTGTAAAAAAAAAAAAAGAATGACAAAAAAGGCCACCCACTCTGAGGTGCTTCCTGAAAAACAAAACATATAAAGAAATAGAAACATTAATTAAACTTGATTAAGTAAAGCAAATGTGTGAAAAAATTTAAAATGAAAAATGTGTGCAGTTATTTAAAGTTTGAATGGTTTCCGCTGCTAAACTTGTGACAGTAAAAGCTTTGAAAGGATTTCAAGAATTTACCATTTGTGTTAAATACCTGTACCTTGTATACTACTTGTACACTTGTATACTTGTATACTAATACTTGTACCTGTACTGCTGCCGCAAAAAGGACATTTCCCCATCGTGGGACTAATAAAGGAATATCTTATCTCATCTTAAATAAGCAGAACAATGTTAAAATGAGCAAAATACAGTAAAAAAAAAACAAAATACACAAAAAAGTACATTCATGCATGACCTGAACGTGCTGAACGTTGAAGTATTAAAATGGTTTTAACAGTTTAATTTTATGATGCAGAATTTACACATCTCTAAAAAATGTAAACAAATAAAGAAAATACCCAACAAATACACAACTGGGACATTAAGATACTGTTTGAAAGAACTGCAGCTAAAGAAAGCCTTGCCTTTAAGTTTAATGAAAAGAAAGGCATCTTTATTCTGAAGTTACTAGCAGGAAATGAATGGATCCAACTCCAGCAGAACGTTCTGCAGAAGGCAGGGAAAGCCCTGGACATGTTGCCAGTCTATCATAGAGCTAACACAGATTGACAGATAAACACACACACTCTTCCATTTGTTCCTGTGGGAAATTTACAAGCTGTAATCCACCTGACTGTAATGTGTGTCTGTGTGAGGAAACAAAAATAAACTCATATTAATAAAAGGAGAACAGACAGCGGATAAAACGCAGCCTGGACATCTAACCTGTGGCAGGTCTGAACGTTGAATCTCATTGTTTTGGCTCAGTCTAATGGCTTTCAGCAACTTTCATTTCAGTTCTAAAAGATTAGTAAACAAAGCATCCGAACCACAAAATGCAAATGGATCAAATAAGAGGCAAAGTGGGCTTCACCTGGCAGATTAAAAAATAGAAGCTTTCTCTCAAGAGAAGACGAAAGTTCACTTGAGGTCAAACATGAACGCTCTTATGCTTGATGGACAAAGACATCAGTCCTCATGGATGTTTATATTACTCTGTGTTTGCTGGCCAGCATGTTATGAAATTTATTGAGAGGGAAAGTGGAGTCGTCTGTCAAAGCCAATAATGAAGTCCTGCCTTCTACGGTTTTACAGAACTTTTATGGTCTTTTTTACTTAAGACGCCTTCTCAGTTCTTCCAATATTGTAAAAAAAAAAAATTAAAAAGCTGTAATTAAACTAAGTTGTTTAAAATTCAGAGGCACTTTGTTTTCTGGATATTCTTATGAGCATTTTCGGAAATTAAGGGATTAAAATTGTCTGAACAGTTCTGCAACAACTGAATGGTCCTTGATTTGTTTTCTTCCAAAATAAAAGCATGGCCACCTTATTTTGCACACCTGTCCAACTGCTTGTTAAAGCAAGTTTTTAGTCATGCAATCACATGGCAGCAACTCAATGCATTTAGGTATGTAGATATGGTCAATCTACTGCAATTTACACTGAGCATCAGAACGCAGGATAAAAGGTGATTGAAGTGACTTTGAAGTGATTTTCACCCACAACCATCTCTAGAGTTTATGGAGAATGGTCCAAAAAAAGAGAAAATATCCAGTGAGCAGCGGTTCTGTGGGAGCCTTAGTGATGCCAGAGGTCAGAGGAGAATGACCAGACTGGTTCCAGCAGATAGAAAGGCAACAGTAAATCAAAAAAACCACTGATTACAGCTGAGGTCTGCAGAAGAACATCTCTGAACACACAACATGTCCACCCTTGAGGCAGATGGGCTACAGCAGCAGAAGACCCCTCCGGGTGAAGCTCCTGTTAGGTAAGAACAGGAAACTGAGGCTATGATTCACACAGGCTCACTAACATTGGATAATAGAAGATTAGAAAAAAAACATTGTCTGGTTGGATTTCTCCATTTCTGCTGCCACATTAGGATGTTAGGGTCAGAATTTGGCATCAACAACATGAATGCATGGGTCCATCCTGCTTTGCATCAACATACAGGCTGCTGCTGTTGGTGGTGTCATGATGTGGGGGATATTTTCTTGGCACACTTCTTGACACCCCTAGTACCAACTGAACATTGTTAACACCACAGCCTACCTAAGTATTGTTGCTGAACATGTCCATTACTTTATGACCACAGAGTACCGTCTTCAGATGGCTACTTTCAGCAGGATAAGGAACAATGTCATAAAGGTGGAATCATCCCAGACTGGTTTCTTGAACATGACAATGTAGCTTCATTTCTAAACACGAAAAGTGTGAAGTTTTTCCGATTTTCCCAGCCCAGTCAAGCTCATAAGCAACCCTTTGACTTCCTGATTGAGAAGCGTTAAAAATGAACAGGAGCTGGAGCTTGATGCCTTTCATCAACTGAATTTAGAGCACAAACATGTTATTCTTCATTTTCTTTGGGGAAAATAGCCATTGCAACTGAAATAAACAAATGTATTTAAAAAAAAGCAACAACACGGATCTGAGACGGAATATTTCTGACAGCAAAACAGGTGGGTTTTTTTTCAAACTAGACCTCAAATAATATATAGAAACAGGGGTGTGAATCTTTTTGACTAACTGTTATCAAATGAAATTCCAACAGTTATCCTATTGAGGGTTTTCCAACAATTCTTAGGTTTATGCTTTAAGCTGAAGAAGTTTGGCCTGTTATAGTCTAGAGGCTTTTTCAATTCTACTTCTCGATTCTTTTTGAAAAAGCCTCTTGGATAAGAAGCAAAACATCTTTAACTTTCTAAGAACACTTTTTCTGCCATGTAACTATTCAGGATGAATGAGAGTCTTAACAGATATTTCAGGCTTTTACATTGTGGATGTAGAAATAAAAACATGTTTTTGAGCCTCCATTTTCACAACACAGGATATCAGAACTTATTTGTCCTGTCAAACCACATGTCTGTGGAAAGGGCGGAGTTTGGTGATATACGTCAGGTCAGAATGGCAGCAATCTTTAAAAAAAAAAGACTCACAGATGAGTCATAAAACCAGATTAAGCTTCTATACCTTCGACAGTCATTGAGTCTTATCATCTCTTACTGGAATCCTGATCTATAAATGCCTTTCATTGGGTTGTATGAACTGGAACTTTTGTATCATTCTGGTAACCGACAGATTGTAGAAGATGAAAGTGCACCATACAATCACCCCTCATTAAATATGTCTTTTTTTTATATTGGCAGTTTTTTACCCTCTCCTACAAGAAATCCACTGAGGTAATCTGGATAACAAAAGGAAAACAACCAAAACACTCTTTTAATTGAGAACTTAACAAGTATTAGTCTGTCCACAGAATGTGCTTTGACCACATTCGTCTGCACAAAGACACATTCACTGCGCAAAAAACACTGGAAAGCAATCCTTTTTAGCATGTATGTGTATTGCATCATGGGAAAAAGCAACACACAAATATGCAAAAAAAAAATACACAACACAGAAGCACATCATCCTCATTATCTCTTGTGGAGTCAGCGAGCAAACACTAAAGAGGAAAACAAAAAAGAGAAAAGAAGTTTAAAACAGCCAAAGATGAAGAGCAGCAGTTCTGACAGAGCTGTGTTGACAACTTTCCAAGAGCTGATTTAGCGATGGAAGCTACATCTGTTGAGCTCCTGTGACATCCATCGGGCTGTTTAGGCTGCTTTAGCTCTGATGTGCTGAAATAAACATTTTGATGTCAACAGAGTAACCTAGTTTGCCTGTGCATGTAGCAAAGAAGGCAACGTAGAACCTTGGAGCAATTCAGCACCATGGCTCAGGCACTGTGATGGATATAAATGCCTTTTTAATTGGCACAAAAACAAACCCTGTCGTAAAACACTGCGCTTTCCTGCAGCTTGCTGCACATGCGGCAGATGGAATAAGCTCACATGTACTGATTCCAGCATGGTTTAGGCTTTCTATTTCTCTTTCATAAAAGGTAGTTCATTCAGTAAATCAGAGTGTTTCTAAAAAGACACACTCAGAGAGAAAATGTTTTTATGTTGTTTTTATTAAGTTCTTGAGGGATTTTTCTGATTGTGGAGGACATATTTTCAGAAAATAAAGATCAAAATTACATTTCTGAGCATTGTTGTGAATCAGGAGTGGATGAAAAAAATGACCTTGGAAAAAGATTGTATTAGTGACATAGAAATGGAAATGGGCGTTCGCCATTCTGTTTGGCTCCTTTCCACTTGTAGACGAATGGATCCGTCTTTGTTTTACTTGTCTGAACTGGCAAACTGTGACATAACTGTAACATTGGGGTGGGGTGTAGGGCTGTATGCTAGCAGGAGAGCGTGTGAACAGAGAGCTCTCAGTTATGGTAACGGGAAGGGAGGCAGAGTTGCTTCACACCAATGGTCCCGCCCACAACTCAGAGGGGAGTTTTTAAAGAGCTCCTGTTGCTCTATAGAAACTATGTCTTATAAACAAGACATAGTTTTTGATTTTGGCTAGAAACTGTATATTCATGATTAAAAGACCACTGGGAACACTTTGAAAATAGATCAAAAGATGATTGGAGTGGGACTTTAAATGATAGACAGATGTTTCAAGCCAGTAATTTTTGTTGATGAAACAAGTTTGAGCAAGTGATTGTGACAAAAACACATTTAAATAAAAGGAATTGCGTGTCTGTTAGCTCCTTCATTAATTGCTCATCCATCATGGCTTTAGTCAAATAAAAATGGTGTTTTTGCTTGTTTTCTTTAAAATCACACTTCTGATATTTATACCATGTGTCAGAGGAATGGAAAATATTAAAGGCTGTAAATACTGCCCATTCCCTTGTGTGGATTGATAAGGAGAGAGTACAGTGTGCTTGTCCTGAGAGTATCGTTTGACTTAGAATTAGAATCAGGATCATTTATTGTCATTGTACATAGGGAATACAATGAAATTGCAGCAGCCTTGGAGTGAAGAAGTTAAATAAAATAAAAATAAAATAGAATAAAAATAGAAATACTATATTTACTACTCTTAACAAAAACTTGACAAAAAATGGACAATGTGCACTGTCATAGTTTAACGGCTGCAATTGCGGACAGACATCACCTGCTGGACTGACTGAGGTCCTTCACTAATAAATATGAATATCTCTGTGTCTAAACAAGAGTGTTGTTTGCCCAGAGGTGAAAAGACAGAGACAGGAAATGCATTGTTGGATGTGACATTGTCATTCCCGGCCAATCAAGTGGCTCCCTTGATGAGAAGGTTCTTTCATCATCTTTCATCATCTGCAAAGAGCACAAAGGAATCCATTGGGGGACTGTGGATGGCCAAATTGTTATCTGCGCTTGATGGGTCTGCATTGCTCTATATTTTCTATTACATCTTGGAATAAAATAGAAAATAAAGTAGTAAAGGCTGTGTTATTTGAACTAAAGCATCTAAACTTGTATTTTTGGATCTTCATTCTTTGAAGACCCACTTTGATCATCTTTTAGGTGTTCTGAGTGGTCTTTTAATAACAATCATGCCGTTTTTAGCTAAAAGAAAATAATCTGTGTTGTTTTCTAGGACATATTTTGCCTATGAGTTGTGGGTGAGACCGCTCAAAGCAACCTTACCCTCCCTTCCCTCCCTGTTGCTGAGAGCTCGGTGCAGAGAGCTTGTGGCCCACCCAGCGTATTTTCTACTTAGCAAATAAGCTCTTTTTCAAACAACATTATTTTGTCTGCCCGATATAAACAAAGAACTACTGAGAAATGCATTCTTAATTTACTCCCTTAATTTATTTAAATTATGTCCACCATCATCAAAAAATGTTAAAAACACTAAAAAGATTTTCATTGGTGTTGTTCTAAGACATTTCTCTAGACGTTTTATTTTTGAATATGTCAAGCTTTGTCCTAATGGGGTTATATTAAAAGTTCTTTTTCTAAAGTGATATGGACAAAAATTGACATCTCTGTTAATTCGGGAGCCCTGCAAAGATATAAACAGAAGGAGGAAAAACATTTTGAGCTTCACATGTAGCACCTCTAGCTGTCGTCTGCTACTTCGTATGATTGAACAGCGACATAAATCAGATGAGAAGAAATTTGTGGAGGAAATGCAGACAAAGGGTTACGAAAAACCAAGAGTTAATGTAAATATAATTAGTTTATTTTACTTTGTCAAGACCTGTAAAACAAATATTTTTCCTTCCATCCTTGGGCTCTATAGTAGGTGGTGTAGTTTCTGCAAAATGTTTTCCTTCTAAATATGTCTTTGCTTCCACCACAGTGCTGACTTAGGAAACTGAAACCGCTCTAGTTTTAATGAGTTCTTTTGGGGACGTTTTTGTTCCAAAAAACCATCAGACTTGTTTACTTTGTGTTGAATGTCGTCACTGCACAGCCACTGCTGCATCACTCTGCAGTTGCAACATTTTCTGCATTTAAACAGCATTCGACTTCTGCCTTTCTGAGAATTCCAAAGAACTTTTCCTTGAGGACTTAACTCAGTTTGGGTCTTTTTCCGCTGGACCTGCATCCCTCATGTTAAGTGCAAACTCCTGCGTTCTGGTGGCTTGTAAAGGCTTTCCTGTCTTGCAGTTTTCCTCTGCTTTGTAAACATCAACTGTTTCATTCATCACTGCAGGTTGGAGACATCTATTCCCCCTGATTCTTGTCACTGAGATGTTAATAAAGATGACAGATTTCAAATAAATACTTAGCTTCTTAGCAGGGCTTTTACCATCATCAACATTCATTTACTTATAAACCTTGTTGAAAATTAGGGAATGCTTTCCAGGTTTTACAAAGACTTGAAAAGTTTATGACAATTAGTTTTCTGATCTGTCTTAAGCAGAAAAGTGTTTCGTTTTTTATTTTCGTTTTTCTGGAA
This sequence comes from Oryzias curvinotus, assembly GCA_023969325.1. Lineage (NCBI taxonomy): Eukaryota > Metazoa > Chordata > Actinopteri > Beloniformes > Adrianichthyidae > Oryzias > Oryzias curvinotus. Next base: position 23,406,603 of record CM043717.1, read on the forward strand.
CAGCCACGTGATAAGAAAATAGATCTGAAATGAATCCAAAAAAAAAAAGAAAAAGAAACAGTATTACAATTGAACTGCAGTTATTTTTTAGAGGATGGTGTCTAAAAATGCTTTTGATTGATTGGACTGTACACTTAAACTTGAAAGACTAGAACTGTTAAGTAGAAAATTTTCAAACATAATACTAGTACAAGCAATCACACACATTTAGGTCCATGAATCACAATACACTGTAAAGTTATACTGCATGTCACAATATCTTTTGGTCATAAGACACATATCTAACTACACTTGGAAATCACAATGATAGTTCTTATGAAAATAAATGATGAACACAACATCACATGCAGAATTAGGCCTGAAAAGAGGAATACAGCCTTAAGAAAAAGTATTCTTTTATTTACTCCAGCAAACAAAACATTGATAGTCTTTTTCTGATTACAATTGTGATATTTTTTGCATTACATGTAATACATAAGAAAAAGCCAAACAGGAAACTGTCAATATTTACTTGCTCAGCTGAAACGTCTTGCAATTAACAAGATACAAAGTGTAAAAAATCCACCAGACAACTAAAGTAATAACATTAATATTTTTTGGGGTTCTACTAACCGTTTTAAAGGTTTGCATAAACTTTTCTTTTCAGCTCCACTAAGTTGTAAGAACTCCCAGTGAGCAGCTGCTCATGGATGTCAAAATTCTGACATGATTAAAGAAGAAATCTGCACTATAATTTGAATGTACATACGTTTAAAGCCAAAATAGCCATAAGTAAATGGAATTAGCCAACAGTGTCCAGTTTGCAAGCCCGCTGTCCCATTCTTTGATCTCTGCTCTTAATGAGTTTTCAGAGTGAGGCCAAAGATAAGAAGACAGACTTTTTAAAAATGAAACCTGGGTTGAGAGCTGCAGAACTCCCCTGTGAGATGTTTCCTTAACTGAAATTAGTATTCTTAAAAGCATTCCAAGCTACATTAATAAAAAGGACCAACCGGGCCTCACAGAGAAAGGTCACTTCTTGTAATGGTGAGTGATACTATAGACTACAAATAACTCACATACATTTGTTTATGACACAACTGTTTTTTCTTCTGCAAACAGCTTAGTAGAGTCAATGATTCCCTTTGTAGAGGTGGCAGATCCCCACCCACTGTTTGGTAGATCTAGTCGTAGGATTGTTAGGAAAGATTATATATTAAACCACCAGTGGGCTGAGACATTGCCAGGGGAAAAATATTTGTAAAACTACAAAGTGCTTGTGTACAGCATATTCAGTTAAAAGCAAAATCCCTTTGTGAGAATATGCAGCTGGATATGCAATCAAAAAGAATATTTAATGCCTCCTCCCTCTTTCAAATTCTGCATGTGGTGCACTTTGGATACTCCTCTTTTGCAGTGACAGGAGTGATGATGCATTGCAGTAGTGAAAAGTGGATGATGGTATGGCCCTGGAGATGTAAAGGCATGTAAGGATACTGTCCATCTGCTGCTATGCTGATTCACTTGATTGATATGTTGTTTTCTAATTTTAATCTTCGTTTCACTTTCTTGAAGACACAGGATAATTGATTTCTAAGGGTCATTACTGCTGTTAGGCCGACATATTCTCAAATCCACCTTAAATCAGGTGAATATGTAAAACTCAAGATTCTTATTTTTCTTCCCGATACAACTCCTGATATATATATATATATATATATATATATATATATATATTACCAAAGCCCAATGTGTGCAGTTGTAGACGTGGCATTTGGCATTTTATTTTGAAAATCGTGCAAATATTCTCAGTTTCTCTCACTTTCATTGTCCTGTAAGACGTGGGCTTGATCCTGTTTCCTGTATGGATGTCATGGTTTTACTGAAGTAGCATAAAATATATTTCTGGTACTCGTCACACATTGCTGCTTTAAACAAGTTTCTAAAACGTGTTTTGTATGACTCCACTTGTTGACCAAAATGGCCCTTTTTTTACTTTTCCCGACCACATTCCACCTGCTGTGTCACATTCAGTAGTGATACCTGGCACTCAATTTAGCTAATTTCATTCCGAGTGTTCAATAAAAATAAAAATTTTCAGGCCACAGACCTGTTTAATGTCAGACAATGTCTTCATGTACTGGCCTGTATGAGGCTGAAGTGGGCATTCCATTTTTTTTAGCCTCCAGTTTCTCGTAACTTTTTAGGGTAAAGTCTATTTTTTATCCTCTGGAAAATAACTGCAATTGCATTAAACTTTATACTAGATTTCGCGTGGGAACATTTAAAATGTGATACAGATTTTCCCCCTTAAGCCATAACTGTCAAAGGGGAAACAAAAAAATTAGATAGCAACTTCAGCCTCGCCCAACTTTTAAGATGTAACAATAATAACAAAAAAGAAGAAAAACTGTCCTTGCCCTACAGATTATTTTCTACAAATAATAATGAAAGTGAATCCACTGTTTGAGCAACTTTATTAGCAGCATGTTTGTGACATTAGACCACGGTTGCTTAATATTATGCTCTTTATTATGATGTGTGGGAACAACTGTTACAATAAATTAACATTTGCAGTAAAACTCCTGGTTTTACTTTATTTTATTTTGAAGTCGGAGGCTCTTCTGTTTCCTCATTAGTTTTTTTTTTGCAAAAAGAAACGTAAAAAAATATGTTTTTTTTCTTGTTTTTGTTAACTTTGTTGGCCTGGGCATTTCAGTTTAGCGATCAGCACAGCTGCTTAAAAAAAGTAGCGGATGGATTTTTGATATCCAACTTGACATGCATCAACAATGAGTCAGATGTGGAGGGGAGAATCCAGTACTTTTTCTAAATAAAAACCTCCTTCAGAACTACTTTATAAATAAAACAGAAAAAATGTATGTTTGTGATTGTCCCATGGACCAGTTCCGGTTGGGGACCACTGCAAAAGACTACTTAAAGAATTTAATTTTTCATTCACACTGAAGCATATACAGAATGTTTGCTGCTTGTCTTTGGGTCATTTTCCTGCAGCAAAACTTGAATTTGCTTCATCTTAAGGTTATGAACTGATGGTCCTTGAGGATTTTCTGGAAAAGTGCAAAATTTACAAAAGAGGAATTTTGGTTGGGGTCAGCGTTGGTCCTTCCTTATAGCCTCTGTATATCTATCAAGAATAAACATGCTTGGGTTGTCCAGGCCTCCTTTTTCTTAGCAATAACCAATGAACTCCAAATGGTTATGAAAAACAGAACAGGGCTGTTGGTTTCTAGGAATTAAGATAGTTTGTGCAACCAACTGCAGACATACCCTGTTTTTCTTAATAAAACATATGCCGTCCTCTAAAGAAGTAGGATAGAAAAGGGTTTTTTTGAGGCAGGTTAGTCTTGTCTTAATATTTTCGATCCTGCTTGAACATCGTTTCTTATTATTGATTCATGAAATAAACAAAGAACTTGAGCTTTAGAGATGAACCTTTTTTGAGTTGCCGCATTTTTGCCACAAATATGAAGGAAAAGTTCTGTGAGAAGGTCTTCATGACCTTGCATCACCAATTTGTTAGCCCCTTTTTAGCTCAAATTCAACCCCGCAAAAAAATTATGCTTACATGCATTCAAGTTAAATTATGATATTTTCCTCACATACATTTTAATTGCATTTGCAAAAGCTTAAAATAAACTTTCTTTTTCTCTGACAAAAGCTGCACAATGGTCTTTGACCCTCTTTGACACTCAAATGGTTCAAACACTGTTCTTCCTCCTGGCAATTAAGCGCCAACATATTTGAAAATTATTTGTAGTCCAAATTTTTGGCCCAATAATCACATTGGTTTTTTTTATGATTCTGATATTGCACCTATATTGAAAAAGGGATGCACCTTCTAAAAAAATGGGGGCTGAGAATTTATAAGGCTTTTACATCTCACTCCCTTTTGGATATTTTTTTTTCTTGTTCCATTTTTCCTCTTAAAGTTTTTATCCAAAATAAAATCCTATTATCATCCTTAAAATACCAACCGACATTATCAGACTTAGGCAAACATGGGTATCTTTTTCCTTTAATATGTAAAATAATATTTCAAGAAATGCACTGAGACTTACTTTTAGGTCATTTTTGTTCAATATCAAAATAATAATAATAAAACCTAATAGTCTTAGACAGTGTTTGACAGTCTCAAATAATAAGTGGTGTTTCTGGAGGACTGACAGCAAAAACAGGGATGTCTTTTCTCATCACGTTTAAAGGAAATGATTTGCCCCGTCACGGACAGCTTATTAAATCAAAGTTGACTTTGGGTCCTGGTTTGGGGAGAAACTGCCTCCTTTTCTCAGATGATGAAAAACATCAGATCATCTTTTCACATGGGGCTCATTGAAAATGCTCAATGGAAACCAGATCCTCTGAAAAACCAGAGAAGCAGGACATCAAAGAGTCCCCTGACTGTCAATTTCTTAGTTGCACGTTAAGAGCTCACTCCTATTTTGGGTGAAACTGCAACACAGACCCACACATTGGCTGTAATTTTTTCATCTTTTTATGGTGAAACCGTGCTTCACCGTTGAAGTCATACATGTTGCAGCAGCTATCTTTCTTTAAATCTACGCTTTTTTAAATGGTCTTCAAACAAGTGATGCACAGACACAGCCGACATGTTTTTTTGGATCATTAGAGCTGGTGGGTGTATTTGGGGACGCGCTAATGACAACTCAGCTCCTGGCTCAAACTAAAGCCATCTCTCATCTCCCGAAATAGAACTATATATGAACAGAAAGCTGAGCCGTTAACTAACTGAGCTTTTTTAAATTGCAGTGATCAATGTTTGTCAGGTTGTTGAGTGTTTGTGTGTAAACCCAGCTGAAATTAGATGTAGGTGATTCAAACTCACATTAATAAAGATTTAAACAACTTGAAGCTATAAACTTTCTCTATTATTTTCTTTTACTGTTGACAGGCATTTTAACATAACTGTCCAGCACATTTAATTTAAAGGCTTTGTCACGTGCACCCGTTTAGAGGATTGACATGTAAAGGTGCTGAGGGTTTTGGGGTTGTTCAGGCACATGGAGGGTCGTAGACGGGCTGCATCTGAAGAAGAACACAGGTGCATCTTGCAGTTCTTTTGACGCTCGTGCGGCCACCTAGAACCTTAGTCACGATTTGATGGGTCAACCCCCATATGGGTGCTGCGGGTTTTTGGGTTGCCCGGGCCGGTAGAGGGTTGTAGAAAGGAGTGTCTGCATCTTAAAAGAGGAGGGCAGGTGTGTCTTTCAGGTCCCTTGAGGCTCGTGCAGCCACCTCATTAAAATGGGACGTACCATTGTCGTGCTTATGGTGAGTGTCTCATGAAATATTTCTAAGGATAATGTAAGTTACATGCCTTTACGCAGCACTCTGGTCGTTAGTAAGGGGTGCACAATGGTTCTTTACTGATGAATGCACAAACTTTGCCGCATTGTGCAGGTGATACGGAAATGCTTGAAGGACTCCTGCAGGACCCCCACATGAAATACACTTTGATTGTCTAATATCCTAAATTTTAACAGTTAGGCAGCATGCAAGGCGTGCACACTTATCACTTCAACAGCACTGACAGGACCCTTGCGTAATCTGTATGGCAGGCCCGTGTCTCACATACTTCACCCTTACTTATCCTTATGTTTTGTACAAGTGTTCGTTGCGACCTATTGCTGGCAACAAGCCCGTAGGAAAAAACGTGCATGAAACTTTTCACTCTATGGGCTAACAGAGCAACCTCTAACCTTAATATTTCATGCAGGCTACCTGTGTGCCCTGTACAAATTTGCCCACAGACAGCCCATATCCATCCGTAAAGGCAGTCGTGACTACGGCATAATCTGTTTTCTAGCTATAATCTTTATATTCCACACAAATTCCAATGCAGATCTCAAATGATCTCAAACAGCTGATGTGAACCAGTGCCACAAATGAGTTCTTGTGACTTTTCATCCTCTTCTTTTTTTCTTCCTCTAATATTTTCACCTCATCTAATTCCCAAAGATCTGTGTCTCCCTTCAGTAGCCAAGCACTGAACCTACTGGCTAACTGTTAAATAGAGATGCCACAGACCAAGTGTGTGTGCTAAACCACAACGTTACAGAATATTAACAACTAAATCCAGTGGCTTGTTTTCCTGGGCCTGCTCCAGGCGGAATTACATGTTGACAACACTTCATAAACCCCAAACCCTGCGCCTGCGTCAGCCCAGGGTGATACAGATTAGAGCGTAATATGGATTGATCCCTGCGTCCTCTCGCTCCCAACTCTCATTTTAATGAAAACACCCATACGTGTGTGAGTGAATGCGCATGCATGAGCGGTGCAGTGCACCATTTGTGTATAATTTTTGAGCAGACTCCAGCTGTCCCTGCATTCTCCGAAAACACAGCTTGTTTCTGTATCTGGAAAAACCTTCTATTTGGCTGCACCCGCGCCTATTTTTTCTTATTTCGGAGTCTTTTTTCTTAGATTAAATCCTTTCTTCCCATCTTTGGGCTGTCAGCTCTGGGCATGGAGTCATTTTTTAAATTCAGCTGTTCTCGAGGCAAAGAGACTGATTGAGTCGTGGCCTTTTTCTGAGTGGGTAAAAAACAGGATTAATGCGGACCCCTTGAAACCAACAAGTTGGGAGAAACAAAATACAAATGGAGAAAAAAAAATATCCATTGGGAAGTCATGAAATTATGAGGGTCTATAAACTTTAGAATTATGTACTGTATTATTCATTCTTTAAGGGAATACAAGTGCACGAAAACAACAGCGTAACCTTTAACGATGAATAAATGATCACTAGACCAGTGTGAGCTCATGTAAAAATAGCTATCCTACTTACCTGTGCAATTGACTTTCCAGTAAACTTCCTCACTAAATAGTGTTTGTCCTACTTTATCAACATGTCAAATTGCAGGCTTATTTTAAAAAATGGTCCACCATTGCCTTTCCTATGATGTCGGAGACTTTAAAGGGCACCTGCTGTAATCAAATGGTTGCAGCTTTTATGACCCTATTAGCACACTCTGTCTAATAACTGATTTACAGCGGTGCGTCTCCCTTGCATTGTGTGTAGTGTCCATCTCACATCTGTCAGGTAGAGAGGCACTGCAGACAGACCAGTGGAAACCAGGCATAAGACGTGTTTTCAACAATGTAGGGATTACAGCTCTAATGATTGTTTACACAAACAACAAATCAACTTGTTAGCTATTTGTTTCATTCAGGCATCTGAACGTGAAGAAAAAAGAGATATGAGATTATCATATCATCATCAACACCTCTAAAACACCCTCTCTCTGGCATCCTGGTAAAATTTCAGCTTTTCAAAAAAAGAGTAAAGATCACTAAACTTAAATCAATTCACACAAAAATCTTTTTCCTAAAGCAGTCAAAGAGTGATATCACTGCGAGTAGACTGATCCTCGGTTCTCTTAAGGGCCACTGCTCCCTTAAAAACCTGCAATTAAACCAAGCCAAGACCTTATGAGGCAGATAAACAAGAACATTCACACCCTCAGCATTGCAATGATATCACACACTGGGCTGTGAGGGGTCAGCATGTTTAAACACTGAACACATTGCTCAGCATAGCTGTGAATCCTACCGAAATACATGTTTCTTATGTTGAACTGTTGAACAAACAGAGTCTTTAACTTGCTCATGATTGATAGTGAGAGGCTTTTGGGATATACTTTAACTAATTATTGTCCAGTAATCACTAAATATGATTTAATTTGTCTGCAAAACAACTGACAACAGTACTGAAAAATCTGTATAGAAGAACAAAAAAAAAACATCTGACAGATGACAAATGTGCTGCATTATTCAAGACAGGCGACACTTGTGGATGTTGACTAGTCAGGGTAAATTATCTATTAGTCACATAACTGTAAGATCCGACATAATGACAGGAAATTAAATGTAATATCAAAGAAGCTTCCACAACCTCCCTGCTAGAATATTCATTTGTGAGTTAATGTGCTTCCTCGGCTATGTCTGAATTGGATAATATTTTTCATGCATGCACTCAAGCGAACACAAATCATGGTGTCATCATCTTTTACACTGTGTATCATTAAATTATTTTCAGAGGGGTGAAGTAGCAGCTCTGCTGATTCAGAAACCTACAACACTGCTCCATGTCTGCAAGAAAGTACATTTGCATTCACAGAGGACTTCTTGAGAGCCAATCTTCTCAGCAGAGGGAGTGAATCAGAGGCTGGGCCTGCACTTTCTCATGAACTCCACCCAACACTCTGCCCGCTCCTCTCCTTTATCCTTCCCATGGCCACTCAGAGCTGAATAGCTGATTAAGCACCCATTGATTAGCGAAGGCTCATTAGCATCCTGTTTGCGTTGATCCCCCCCAATCTACCATTTCCAAGCAGCCCTAACACACATGCAGACACAGAGCCACACTCTGCTTTGCTCACAGAGCCCCCATGCTGCTCCCATTCAAATGGATTACCAAGCACAATATTTCTGCCAGGGACAGGAAATCACTGAACACTTGTCAGGAGGCCTGCAATCGATGGAATACACATCAGTGACCCTCCTCTCACCGCATGTGCACTCTAGTCGGACCCCACCACCCGTGTCACTGGTCTTTCCTTACCACTCACAGTACCCCTGCAAAACCTGACCTCATGGCAAATGCTGAAAAACCAACATAACCTCATTTTATCAACACAGAAATGCACACAAATAAATGCCAAAATGGCCGCATGTAGAACAATCTTTTAGGCTTTCTGTAGTTTTAACCAAAGTCTGTTATTCGTTTCTACTGCTGCAATTCTGGTTATGAATGAAAACATTTAGGATTAGCAAGATCATGTTAAAAAAAGGTAACAGAGCAAGAATAGTTTAAGTTTCAACAGAAGTCTATGGAATTTTGGTTTCTTGGAGCCTGTGGGCACTTCCTGTTTGGAACTCGAGGTGGAAGTTGCCACATACAGAAAGCAATACTGTTATGGAGCAGCATAAAAACAGATTTTGAAAAGTGTTTAAGAGTACAACTTACCATTGCTCAGGATTATTGGGATGCCTGAGTGTTTCAAGATACACAGACTAATGGATCAAGACATTTAAAATTTTTCAACTTTTTAAACTGAAAGTTAATAGAATGTTCCCTAATTTATTGCGGAGGGGTTAAGATTCTAAAAATAACCCACGATATGTAAAATCAGCAAAGTAGGATTACAGATGTTTTAAGGCTGTATAACCTGTTACTACAAACTCCATACACTTATAGAATGAAAACAAAGATCTGCTGACTACTTTTTATTTTTTTAAATAATTTTTAAGAATTTTTTTTTGCTGACTATTGCAGATTTACAAATTCACCAAGGTCAACAGCCAATCATGATGTAGATCACAGGGCGCTGTTCAAAACAAGAAAACATGCAAATGCACTGAAAAAGGCAGTGAAACAGCAAAAGGTTGGTTCACCTTTCAGTATTTACCTTTAGGGGTCATCACACACAAGTGCCTTGGCAGAGATTCTTTTGCCCTTCCAAACAAAACCTTGTTGTTTTTCCAGGGGTTGGGTACTGGCGTGAAGCAAATCATGCTCCCTGAGAATTGAACCCTGGTTTTCTATGTGCCAGTCCTGCACTTAACCAGCCTTAAGGCCCGTACACACCGGGACGAATATTCGCCTGGCGTTATTCGCCAGCGTTTTTCGCCACGTCTTTTGTGTTCAAACCCAGGCGATTTTTGCTGACGATGAGCCGAGCCAGCATGCAATTTCATTCCCTGCCATTAGATGGCGTTTAATGTAAAACAGAAATACTCCTGTACACAAGGTGGTCGCTTTTCACTCAGAAGAAGAGAGCCAGTATTTACGCGCTTGTCAGAATCAAACAAAGAAAACATGAATATTTCAAGCACCAGTAGCTCCAGCTCCAGTTCCAATGATGAAAAAATTATTGTTCTGTTGAATGATGAAAGACGCCGGAAAAGAGGCCGATTTTGGGTACATCCCATAGTTACGAGAAGAGAAGAACATGGTGAGTTTTATCGACTGGTACAAGAGCTGAAAATGTATCATGAGCGTTTTCGGGGATATTTTAGAATGTCCGTCATTATTTCTTTGCGGCAGTGTAGACGCTACTTGGCGTCTATCTTCTTTGCTGGTATGTGTGCTCAGAAAGGCAGTTTTGTGTTTGAGCGCCCCCAAGTTGTGTTTTACTGTAACTTCAGAAGCTCCAGACACGTGTGCAAAAGCGCCATTCTCATTGGTTGTATAGTTTTTGACGCGGCGCGTCAAACCAAAAAAATGAACCCAAGGCTTTTTTAAAAAGTGACGCTTTGACGCGTGGCGTCTTTTCGCGTCGGTGTGCACACTCACATTGGTGCCCTTTGTTTAGTCAGGAGGCATTAAACGTCGGCGAATATCGCGTGCGAAATTCGTCCCGGTGTGTACGGGCCTTTAGGCTGTGAAAGACTGGATTCAATCTGTCTGTGCACCCCCACACCAAATTTCCAATGGGACCAGCTCCAGTCCAAGCCCCAATGATTGGAGACCACTGATCTATGGAACTCATCGGCACCACAACACAACTTAATGTCCAGCCCAACCAATTTTCTAACATTTTTATAATTTATATGATCACATTTTATTTTAGCAGAAAGTAGAAGAAAACACTGGATTACATTAATAAAAGTCAAAGTATACTAAAAGACACAGATTTACTTCACTAAATGATGGAGGATTAAAATATCTTCCTGGAACACAATCAATATTCCTCTAAATATGCGTGCTTGGGTATCCATCCAACTATGACACATATTTGTTCAAATAAAGGACAGAGAAAATAAACGTGTTGCTGATTTCTCCATTAGCCATCTGTTGCTGAAAGATTCACACAGAGACAGAGGAGTGGAGTCTGCTTTTACAGTTGAGCTGAAGGCAGTTTGCAGCTCTTGATTCTCAAACTTCATTTGGCTTCTTGCTTAATGCAAACATTTGATAAGGGCTTTTGGGTGAACTTCCTAAAAAAATAAATAAATGAAAAAACAAATATATTTGCAGAAGAAAAAATACAGTTTTTTTCTTTTCGTTCCATGCTATTATTTGTTACCCGAAGATGAAAAAGGCAATGAAACAACAAAGTGATTTCAATTCTTCAGATATAAAATGTGTTACATTTTTCTTCTCAGGTGAAATGCTTTGCTATTCATTCTTTTCTGGCTGCTGTGAGCTTTCTGGAGTATGACAAATTACCCAGCAGGCCTGGAGCCCACAGCTCAGTAAGCATTCCAACAATGCCATATTACAACATTAATATTTAAGGTCTAATGTTTCCCCAACTGGCTTTCAGACAGCAGGCTAAGGGCCCCTCTTTATAGTAAAACCCTGGTGCTGAGTGGAGTGCCATATGTGTTGTTACTGTGTTAAATGTCATCCCAGCAAAATAAACTATGATTGTTTAAACATAATTTTCAATGACGGTTAAAAAGTTAAAACTCCTACTTAACAAGTAGAGGATATGTTGAAAAGTGCAACCAGCTGGAAACCTTCAGACTGAATGTTTTCCAGTTTGAGGATATTTTTTTATTTTAATCAAGACTAACGGCATATTTCAGTTGCCTCAAAATGCACAGCTGGGAATGAAGTCAATTAGATTTTAAGCGTTTTGATGCAAAGCAAAGACAGCTTACTTTTAGTAAATAAATGGCACTTTAAGAAGCACATTATTAAGAGGAGCACGTCTGTTGATGATAGGGTATGGAGGAGGTTAGAAGCAGAGTGTTGAAAGAAGCAGAAGGTTCAGTGAAAAAGAAAAGAAAACCATCTTAGGTGGATCTTAAATACCTTCAAAATTTATATAAAAATACACCCACGAGTTAATAAAAAAGGTTAACACATATACGTGTTTAGTGTGTTTTGCTTTTTAAAACAATCACTTAAAAGTACTACATGTGTGCATCTGTTGTGACACAGTGTGTTTAAAATGTTGCATGTTTGCTTCTTGGTGTAACATCAAAATGTGTATTTTTATAAAAAACATGTTGTCTTTCTTTTTACTAAGAACATAGTCCATGCTTTAGGTTATGAGGCTGTAAAACATTCAACAGACTATTATCAAAAACACAGTTATTATAATAATTAATCTGTTATGAGCAATTCATTAACATGTTTAAGGCATTAGTAAAACATTAATAAATGTCAAATAAATGTCAAATAAATGTCTCAACTGCTATTAACTGTTTAAATAAACAACATATTTACACTCATGAGGCATTAGTAAGACATGTACAAATGCTAATACATGTCTTAGAAAGTGCTATAAAGGCTTATAAAAACATTAGTAATAAGTGTTAACGACTTATAACTAGATTATTAAGGAATCTTTTTCTAAAGCTGCACCAATCATTTTGATTAGTAACAATTTAACGATTTAAGTAGGACACGTTGTTTTGATGTATATTTGACTAAAACACTTAGTATTATGGGCTGAGTCAGACTGTTTAGAGTTTGATTTTACATTTTAAGAGTGAAATGCACATTTTATAACCTTTATCTTGACAAATATCTTGAAGTGCAAGATGAACACTTTGCCGTCTGTTGATATGCCAAATCTATGGAGCGTTTTGTTTCGCTTCAACATTAGTGTATTACAAAACAACAACAAAAAACACCAAAAAAATTGGAAAAACTTTTTTTTTAATCTGCTAATAAGCAAGTAACAATGAAGAAAAACCCTTCAATTGGCTCATACTGGTGTAATGTAATAAAACAATAAATACCAAATCCTTCATAGCACAATTGTTTGACACTTTCAGCACAAACATACTGGTATGCAGCACAGATGCAATAATTTCCTCTTCTTATGATTTGGTTTAATGGTGTAACATACAATTCAGTTTTCAGTTGTGGCTTCCCTAATGGTTACTTACAAGAACATGTATGTTTTACTCATTTCAATTACTTTGGGAAAAACCCAAATGTTGACGTACATACTTATTTTGTCTTTACTAACTTAGTTAGTTTGCAGATTGAAAAATAAGTATGTTTATCTTTTAACTGTTTACATTTACAATCCTAACACTGGTCACAAGTGAGTTGCTGAGTAGCACAGCCTTTATTTATTTTTCATATGGAATTTATTTTACTTACAGTTGTTCATGTTTTTGAGTAGATCCACCAGCTGCTTGTGTGTGTTTTTTTTTTTTTCTCAGAATATCGACATTTCCAGGGGTTTCCCTGCTGGCTCACCGCACAATCTTGTTGAGAAGGGAAAAAAAAGAGAGAAATGACTCACCACTAACAATAGCCTTGTACGTGTGTCACATCAAACCAGATTAGAAAAAATAAATGCAAAAAATGGACATTTAGTAATAACAAATATTCGGAGTTGCATTTCACTTCTTCTTTCAATCAACAACCTTTTGACTCTGTGCATGTGTCAGGATATGTGATACCACACTAATTAAGAAAACATTTATGGTTTGAGAAAAAATTTGCATCAGTCACAGTTACACATCATCCTTTGGTGTGTGTTCCACACCTTATGGCAGCATGTTTTTGGCTGGTTCCAGCTATGCTTTGCTCCCCTCCCTCCTCTTTTTTCTCATCTTCTTTCTCAGTCTGTGGATGTACCGTAGTTACTGCTCCACAGCAAAAACAAGGTTCTCAAAAGATGTAAGTGGAAGAGTTTTACTGCACAAATGGCTGTGCTATCAATACCAAATACAGTTGGTGTGACATGGAATGCGAGTAGAAGCGGAATTGAGTCAAACGTGCTAATTCTGTTAGATGGAGCGGAGGAATGTTCAGAGAAGAGCTGCTTGTGCACTGTAACTGAACCCAAAGCTGTAAATTAGCAGGGGGCAGCCTGACGTATGTGTGTAAGTGAATGCATGTGCATGGTCGGCTGGTGTATATTTTTGCGTGCACGCATGTGTTTATGGGAACGTGTGCCATAGCGCCGATGGAAGGAACAGATGGGCGGGGGAAGTGGACTCCTGTGCCTGAGGAATACTGTGGCGCCGAGGATCAGAGTGCCGCCTACGTTCCACCCTGGGCCCCTGTTACCCACTACAGCACATGGAGCCCGTCCAGCGCCAACCCATCATGGACCAGCTCCCCACGCCATCTGTCTCGTAGGACAGACACCCCCCCCCCCACCACCACCACCTCCACCGTCCTTCCTCCTTCTCAGTACTGTGTCCTCGCCAGCCCCACTCCACCCCCATCCTAAAACCATAAAAAAGAGAAACAGTTACATGGATGTCACGTGTTGCTTTTTGGAACTCTGAGAAGACAGAAGAAAGCAGAAAAGATGACTCAAGGAGATGAAGATCCAGGTGCAAACACTGACATACATCGAGAATTTACTTGTGATTTTTGGCTTTTCTTAATCGTAAAAGGTACACGTGCAAACGATTGGACACATGATTTAAGGTAATGTACTTATAGCTGACCAAACTTACTATTGATACAGATTTTTTTGTGTTTTTGTAAATGGATTGGATTTATCTGCGCTTTTCAAGACACTCAAAGCGCTTACAATGTGTCCATTATTCAGTCAGTCCTCATTCATACTTGGTGATGGTAGCTACTGATGTAGCCACAGCTGCCCTGGGGCAGACTGACAGAGGCGTGGCTGCCAGTTCGCGCCTACGGCCCCTCTGACCATCACCGGGACCATTCATGCACATTCACACACCAGTGGAGGCCACACTGGAGGCAAGGAGGGTGAAGTGTCTTGCCCAAGGACGCAACGACATTTTGGCTGGTGGGAGCGGGGAATCGAACCGCCGATCCTTCGATCATTGGACGACCCGCTCAACCACCTGAGCCACTGTCGCCCCCCAAAGGGTTAATTCCGCCTTCACAAAAAACAGCTGAGCCACAGTAAAACCTAGATTCGCTCAAATTATAAGCAATAAGGAGGAAACCCCCCCCCCCCCTCCAAGCTACATCAAAATTAGATGAGGATAAATCATGCTGCATTTATCAGATCTATGAAGCAATCATTTACAATTATTCAGAGGAAATGTGGGGTTAGATGACCGACCCAAGAGCACGTTGACATGTAGACCGGGCCTTGAACGGAATTACTGACTAGAAGATGTGCAGATGGTTGCATGCTTTCCTGAGCTTAGTGCTTTCCAAACTGAACTCACAGTAAATAAACACAACTAGTTTGAAGACCCACTCAGATGAAAATTGTGTTTTTGTTGCTTTTTTTTGGGCATTTTTCTGATTATGGAGCAAACATGTAAATAACATTAAGATTAAAATTGCATGTCCAATTGAAGATTCAGGCTTTACTTAAAATATCTCAGAGATGAGTCAAAATGCTTCCAATCCTACAAGGAATGTAGCTTCGATAAAGATGATTGTCATGTAAGGGTGATGTTGCAGTACTACATTCATCCAAGTAGTTCACTGAGCTCATGGAGAGCAAAGTAAAGGGAGAAGATTGTATCTGAAGGTTTTGATTTTTCATTACACACAACCACATATGATTTATTGTACAAATTTTATTTTAGTTATTGTCAAAATTTGAATGCAGGCCTTTCAAAAGCAGACCAAAGGGAACCTGTAACCATGGTTACGCACAAGACTAACTTGTGTGAAATGAACATCTTAAATCTGGTTTAGTTGGTTTGTTAGAAAGCACGACCTGACAGCAGAAAGTCTTTTTTTTTTTTAACGATCCTTTTTGTTTCTAACAATATACTCAATATTTGTTTGTAAAAACTTTCCACCAAAGCATTAGCTAATGCTTGCCTGTATTTCAATAGCTTTTTGCAAGAGAAAACACATTTTGGTGAGTAAAAGTTTGAACTTTAGCCTGGAATGAAAATCCCTCCCAAAGCTTTTGTGTTGTTTTTTTCTTTTCTGGTAAACATGGTTCCTGGTAGCTTTTATTGTGTCCTAAAAAGCACCAGAATTGAACAACTGTTAATACAGTTGTTTGAACAGAAAGAACATTTAAATGGAATAAAAGTGCAGGAAAAAAGAGGAAAGTTTCTGGAAGAAACTCTGTCTAATATAACATTTTCTGGGAGCAGCATATGCAAAGTCAGAATTTCTTTTTCATGTGGTTGTTTATGCCTGAAAAACTGAGAATATATCAGACTTTGATCTTTCCTTCTTTAACTCAACAAACCCAAAGATGGAAACTGTTTACACATGCGGTGATTACAGTCTAATCTTGTTTTTTTCCCCCTAAAAATTGGAAATATATATATAAAACCTCAGCAATAGTTTCTTTCAAATTTAACTGACATGAGCAAATAAAACCTTTGGCCTGTCTTAATCGCTTGTTATCTCCACCAGGAGCCCCTGGCCCTCTGACCGAGGGGGAGTGTCTGATGTCCTTTATAGCCCTGCTTCTCTGGTGTCTGTGGAGGTAATGGGGTTAGATAATGAGACAATACTCCACACAAGCTATGACACCATACTGGGCGAGAAAGTTGATTTGGGGTGCAGCAAGGACCAATAATGAGAGACTAACTCTCACAGGCACAGAGGTAGTGGCGGTGGGTGGATGGTGTTTGGAGGCAGCCACAGCAGGGGGGGTGGGGGGGGCTCCACATGAGCTGGGAGGAAGGTGGAGGGAGAGGAAAACGAGAAAGAAGGGAACAAAGACCAGCGACAAAATGCAGCAGACAAGTGTAAAAAAAACAACACATCGCTCACAACAGATTAATGACGACAGGGAACAGCTGGACGTCTGGAACACTGTGAACGTATAGCATGTGATTTTGTGCATGTGTGGGTGGTTATGTGTGTGTGTCACAATGTGGATCTTAAACTTGAATGTGGACTAAAAGAATGCCAGGACAGGACCAGGAAAGCTATAAGTATTTTAGAGATTAGAAGCACACAAAGCGGAGTCATACCTTAAAATCCCCTTTTCCATGATTCGTATGTACCCAGTAGGGCTACTTCTCACTGACCTTGATGAAATATTGCCAAGTGTTGGTATACTTATTTGTGGTTTTGTTGTGTCTGTATGCAGTACTTTAGCAGAAGTTAGAAAAAGTTCACCTTTTCAGGCTTTAATGAGACCGGCGGCCAATCAAAATGCAGCTACACATCATACAGGAGAACAAGCTTATTAGCAGACTGTGATAGCAAAATGCAGGGAAAACCTATATTTAGAGTGTAAAATTACCTAATTTAATACAAAATGTCATATTTTCTAGAAAAAAAGTGGTAGAGAATATTAAAGAGAAAGGGTCAATCTTTTATGAACTAGATGTTTGAAAGGATGAAGACACCAGTTCTAGCATGACAGGCTAAAAGCCAGCAAGAGGCATAAGGCAAGGAATGGTAAAGCAGTTTATTTCAGTTAGGAGGTTATTTTTAATGCACAGAAGGAATCTAAAGTGGTTTGCTAAAACTGAAAAGCATTTACAGCATACAGGAAGATGAAATGACATAGAAATGCAGCAAGAGTACTTCAAATGAAGCATTGAGGGTGTATTATTTAAAGAAAGGGAGCAAAGTTTTAAGCTTGGACTTAAAGTCCCACTCCACTTATAATTCAATCTGTTGTAAAAGTGTTCCCAGTGGTCTTTTAATTAGGATTATTTTTGGCAAAATAAAAAAAAAACCTGTGTTGTTTTCAAGGACAAAATTGGTGAAAAGCAGTAGGAGTTTTCCAGAAATTCGTCTCTAAGTTGTGGGCGGGACTATTGAGGCGGAAGTAAACCTCCGCTGATATCCCATCATCCATCTGCTTACACTATCTCGAGCTAGCTTACAGACCATTTTCATTTATTTAACTTTAGCAGGAAATCCCATTAAGATAAAATCTCTTTTTCAAGGGAGACTTGGGCCAAAAGGCACCATTATAATAAAAAAAAAACTAAAAACAATAAATTAGGAATAAAATAAAATAAAAATACACAGTATAACAACAATAAAAAGGTTAAATCATGAATTATACAGTCAATATACAGTCGATAATTTTTTGTACATAGTTTCCATAAAGCCTTCATCACAACTTCCCCTGTGGGTGGATACGGGCTGTCTGCAGGTGAAAAATGGGCAAATCTGTGTGAGGCACATAGCTAGTCTGCAAGGAAAATTTCAAGATTGTAGACAACCTGGTGAGCCTGCATGGTGAAAATCATCATGCACATTTTTTTCTACAGGCGTCAGGTTGTAGTGAGCATACAAAGGGGAAGTAGGAGACACAGGCGTGTCTTACGGATCTTTCCTTTTTTCTATAACCCCCCAAATCCTGTGCGCTGCTGTAGTGCTGTTCAAGGAAAAAATCCATACTTTTTGTGCACCCATTGTGTGCAACTTGGCTGTTTGAAATGAGGAACTACACCATTGTACATTGTAACTATTTGTAACTTACATTATCATTACAAATGCTTAATGATACACTTACTACACACACAACAATGGTTTGTTCCATTTTTTGACATTCCTTAAGGTTGCTGCACAAGCCTAAAGGGGACTGCAAGACTCATTAAGATGCAGCTGCATCTCTCTACGATCCTCCTACAGGCTCAGCCAACCCAAAAACCCGGAGCACCTGTACACGTCAACCCCCCGACTAAGGTTTAATCCACATTTCAGTCTGACAATTCAATCAGTAGAGAATGCTTTATTTTCCATATTTCTTTTAGTTTGGCATAAAGCTCAGTTCAGATACAATAAAACAAGATCTCCATAGAAAACCTTTGGTATAAAGCTACCCCTAACGGAGCTCACAGGTGGAAGCCGGGGAGGAGGGTGGGGGGACAAACGTGGAAATGGATGAAGAGGGCGTAAAGCGCACACCTGGTTCTTAATAGGACGCGGAACAGGTGAATTGAACGGCTCCCACGGGGAGGTGTAAACGCACTGCTGAGCTGCCAGCCTGAAATTCTCCTAGGGTTGTTTATATTTATTTACAACAGATCAAATAGCAGTAGCCCCAGAATGCAGAAGCAAAGGTCCGGACAGGTACAAGAACCAAGAAAAGATACGATGTCGAAGGTAGCCAGCGCACAAATACATTACAAAAAAAGGGAGGGCAAGTGGACCAGAATTAGTTTTTACTTGTTTGGTTTAACCCATTGTAAAGCAATTACATTCCTCTATGTGAAGCAGAATATTTCTGGATCTTACTTTGGTCTGGATATGTGAATGAATGTGCCCAAACACTAAAAACAGTTTTTTTTTTTGCTTTGGGACACTGTTATAAAACAAAAAAAAAAGACATGCGTGTTTAGTCCCATGACATGGCTGTGATGATGGTAAGGGAATGTTAATTCAGCCCAAAATAAATAAGAATTCTTTAACTGCCCCCTCAAAGTTTCAATGCAGCTTCTCACTCAGAAGATGCTAAAAGAGGACAGTGTGTCCCACAGCTGCACTAAATCTCCCACACACTAACCTCTGTTTTGTTGCCACTTTTACTTTCTTCAGCTGTAATATTCTTGTTGACTGTTCATTCAGGTCCAAAAGTTTACTTTGTGCTGCCTTCTGTACATAGGCTTCTGCCTCAAGGAGGCACACCAGACTGTAAAGTTACAATAACTCCTCAGTCCTCAGGAGAGCTGAGCATTGATCGGTGCCTGCGATTTGTCACAGGTGATCACAGTGATGGGGACACTGTTAGAGCGTGTTATCCAGCTCGGCCCTGGAGTAAAGTGTAAGGACTTTAACAGCACAAACCGACAGGCACTAATGGAGACTGGCCCCGTTTATTATATGAGCCACTTGTCTTGATTGCCAAGCACTTTGAAAAAGTGACAGACATAAAACAGGCATTTCAGATGAATGCGTTTGTGCTTGTGAAACATGATAAACATAAAACATAAAATGTGGCTGCAATTCATGACAATGGATATTCGTCAAAGTCAGTTGTGGTTCTAGCTTCAATAGCTGCATTTACATGGACAAAAGTAATCGGAATGAACGCCACATTGGAAGAAAAATGCGTCATGTAAACACGGCGTTCGGAATACTCGTGCCCCCGATGTCCGGACACAGCTGCCAGTGGACCGAGCGAACCGTTTCTCTGAGCAGAGCAGCTGGACTTATAGCTTTGTGTTTGAGGGGAAGGGAGGATGCTTTGTTACGTGTGCGCTTTGTGTGTGGGAGACTTAGGACTGCGATCCGTCCCCCAGCTCTAGGTGAACGAGCTGTCGAACTCAGGAGAACCGTGTCTCCCGGTAGAACTGTGTCTCCGAGCAGAGCTCGGACCGCCAGCTCACACAGCGGCTTTGGGGTGGTGTGTGAGCTTTTCAAAGCAGGGATGCAGCTCTGTCCTTAGAAACCATTCAAACAATCACATGGATTTGTGTTTCCAGTTGTGTCCAGACAAAATAAAGCCTGATGTCATTCCCACATATTTACGTGCAGCCAAGATGCAGATTGCATAATTTCCCACATGGATTTTATGTTCATCCGAGGCTAAATGTTGTTAGCCTTCTCCTAACCCTTCTTCCAGGTCCGTTCTGCCACAAAAAAAGCACTGACCACACGGATTAAAAATAAACTGATGAGCAAACAGGCGCTTCATAATAACTGTAACAATAATAAAAGCACGTTTAGAAGATCATCCCATATATTACCTTGCTTCTGCCCACTCTTGTCTTTGTTCATGTCACATTGATTTCAGTAAAATGTGTATAATATCACATTACACATGAAATCACTTTAATTTAGTAGATTTATAAAGCGCCAGTTCACAATTTCGGATGTCCTCAGATGCAACTCAAAAAGCAAGAAGCATAAAAAAAAGCTAAATTCATTATAAATGGTTTGATCCAATTCAGTCAGGATCATCTCGGTGAGGGCAAATAGCATTTTCCTATTAGTCTACTCTACACAAGTGACCAAAGAGCTCCATCAGAGGGATTTCTGTGTAATCTCCGTGTACTGAGGAAGCAATGGGTGAAGAGGAGAAAGGAATACTCCTCCTAATTAAGGAAGATTAGGAAAAACCCTCTGGCAGCACCAGATTCAATAGGTGTAGCCATCATCATGACCCTTTGGGTTGTGAGAGGACACAATAGACAGAAAAGCACAAATGTATCCAGAAATGTGTTGTACGACAGCAGTTAGAGGACAAGAACTGAAAAGAACACAGCTAAAATCCCTTCACATCTGTTTTTGGGTTGAATAAAAATGAGTGAGTCACTGCAACAATGACAAAACAGAAAGCAGATAACCATTATATCACTGAAACAAGTTACAAGACAGAAGACAAGCGCCAACTCTTAGAGCAGTGAGAGAACCAGAAATGAAGAAAAAACATCCCCAAAGATCTATTTAAGTACACAAGATACATTAATAACTGCAACTGCAAGAAAGCAGATAGGACTCAGACAAACTCAAAAATACTGTAAAAGGTGCAAAAACAAAAGAGATGCAGGTTATGTCTTAGTCACAACTGCCCTCACGGGTGGATATGGGCTGTCTTTAGATGAAAAATGGGCAAATGTGTTTGGGGCATGCAGGTGGCCCTCACAAAGTATCCTCCATGCATCATAACTTACAAATAATTCACGATATGCCTACCACTTGCACGACAATCAAATGTTCCAATTTCACGACAGAGGTGGCTGCACAAGCCTCAAACATCTTCTTCCCTGAGGATACAACCACCTTTCTTCATAACCCTCTTTGGGCCTAGATAACACCTAGATAACACAAAAACCCGCAGCTCCTGTACAGGTCAACCTCTGTGTGACTAAGGCATTAACAATGCATAGATTCATAGGTAGGAAAGAAAGGAGGTGGAAGAAAGGAAGGTGACAGTAAAAAAGCAAAATGAAGTAGGAGATGTGTAGATATCTTGAATCACAACCTTGCTGGAAAAGGCGTGGCCTTCCTTTGTGCCCTAACTCTCAACCCAAAACTCACAGACTGGGTTGAAACTGAAGGAGTGGTAGTGGTTTTACGTCTGTCTACAACTTAAGATATCAAATAGGGCCTTATATGTCATCCGTGAATTGAGAAGGAAGTGTTCTGTTTAAAAAGTCTACAACAATCAGAACTTTGAGAGAAGGCAGAACACAAAGTAAACTCAGCGTTTGGAACCAACCAACGCTTTTCCTCTTGGAACTAATATAAATCCCTGTGCGTCTTTATCATTGGAGCAGTAATTAAGTTAAGAAATCTTTTATAGGTTTGATCAGAAATCATTCAAAATGTTGTTCACAGATACAAGTCTAAGAAGCTAACGGGCTACATCTCACTTGTCTCATAAAATAAACAAAATTTGGTAAAATGGAGAACAAAACTTATGTCACAAACAAACTATCTTAAACACGGAGAGTAAACCTCAGAGTTTAAAAAAGTTCAATGCATATGACTTAAAAGTTAAACCATTTTAAGTGTTTCAGATAGTCAATTTCTAAAGGAAAAAGACCCTCGGAATGCCATCTGTAAGGTCTTATAAGTCATTTTCAACCTGTGATGCTCTAAGAAACCAGAGAAAATGAGCTGTTGCCACCCAGTCTTCAACTTCTGTTGGAACATCCCTCTATTGCAACGTCTTCCTCTTTCCTATCCTCACTATCCCACAGACATTCCAGGATAAAGCTTTTCTCACAGAGCTGCTGTCACATCGGCCTCCTCTTCCCCCAAATGAGGTATTACCCAGCAGTACATGCTGACCCATGTGCAGTCCATTTTTATAGCCATTGACTGCACTGTATTTTAACCTCTGTTACTGTTTTTTTATTCTTGGTCCTGGCCTTCACATCAAGTGCAATAAGTGCATCTAAAACACTATGACTTTTCTCTTTATTTATGACCACGCTATTCCCCAACTGGAAAATTCATGATTTATTTATCTTATTTTGTTCAGGTGTTTCTTTTAGCAATGCTGCCTTTGCTTTTAGTCCTGGGGACTTTCCACAGAGTGTGTGCACATGTTCTTTTATGTATTACTTTTTCTACAGTTTATCACTCATTTAGGAATATTTTTACTGTACCTTAAGGCATCTACAAGCCCATCATCGATGGCAAACATTCAGACAACAGAATATCTGATAATGATAAAAACAAGCAGAGGTGTAAGTACAGCAGAGGTGGAAGTCATAAATGGAGAGAGAATATACACTCTGGAAATTCTTTGTGCGTAATTCTTGAGTTGTAACTTGTGTCTGCCTGTTTGTGTGGAACTGTAGATTTTTGTGTGCGCAATACTCGGTTTGCGACTCACACAGTATACTTAGTTCGTAACTGTGTGTACTTGCAACTGTGAATTCACATGTACACTCCGATGTCAAAAACGAACAAATACAAAATACAAGTTGAAATGAAAGCAACTTAAAACTAACTACGAATTCGAAACGACTTCTACGAATACCAATTTTTGAACAGTATACCCTATCACTTGATATACACAAACAAAACCACATTTACACATCAATCAGAATTAAAAGTACACAAGGGGTTGTGAGACGTCTTTTGCGTCTTCAGATTTGCACATAGATGAGTTTAAATGCCACTAGAAGGCTAGGTCATCAGAATTTTCTTATCAGCCACGTTGAACTTAGATTGTATATAATATCTAGTTAAAGATGGACTTTTTAATTAATATTTAAAAGACAAAAAAACCCTTGTTTTTAAAACAGGTTTTAAGGTTGTGTAATTACAAGTTGTGCATACGTAAGCTGTATTTTGTATTTATGTGTTTTTGACATTCAAGTGTATGTGAATGTGAATACACAATAGCAAGTACACACAGTTACGCACAAAATGTATTGTATGAGTTAAAAAAAACAGTATTGTGCACACAAAAATCCAAAGTTACACAAAAACAGGCAGACACAAGTTACAACTCAAGAATTACGCACACACAAATCCAGTGAGTTTGTTTTCTGTCCATAGTCATACGACAAATTTCAGGCCAGGACGAAGAGATAAAGGAACACCTCGGGGCATCTTACTGTCAAACTATAACTCTTAAATATTGAGGTTTTTTTTCCTGCTTCCTTGTTTTGTTATACAACCATGAGCCTGTTTGCAGTGGTCTGTTGTTGCAACAGGGTTAATCTTTAGCAGCCTTGCAGTTTTGAAGCAATCTTTTTTTTTTTTTTAGCAATTTTATATGCTTTGTTTCTTTGTTTTTTTTTCACAGCCTACTGGGTTCTGTGTCCTATCTCTCTGTAGACTGTTCACTGTCTAGTTAATGTCATCTTTGCTGTGTCTCCTGCACAAAATACATTCAGCTAGACAGAATCACACATCTAAAATAAAACCTGACGGACTATTTGTTGATTACATCAGACTAAAAAGATGAATAAAGACACAGAAATTGACATCGAGGAAGTAAAGCTGAATGAAGTTCCCTAGTGGGAAAATGTTCCTTTCTGTCTGTACAAAGTGTGTTAAGTGTGCATTGAGGTGGTTTACAGGCTTAAACATCTATAATCATTGTACAAAATAAAGTGACTATTTTGGAAATTTTGCTAACCGAGGGGTATTTTAATTCAATTCAATTCAATTCAATTCAATTCAGCCCAATATTACAACAATAGTTGTCTCAACGGGCTTTCTAATAAACATTAAATCATAATGAACATGAAGTCATGGAATTCAATAGGTAATGGCTTAACTAGACAGACTAAGCTAAACTGGGCATCCCTGCCCTTAGACCCTCTGTCTTGGTAAAAACGGATTCCGGAAAAAAAAAAAGAAACCTCTTGGGTGTCCACAAGAAGGAGGGATCCTCCCCAGGACAGACAGGCAAATGGTAAATTGATATAAATATAGACTTATATAGCGCCTTTCTACCTTCTTTTCTACCTCCTAGGCAATGTACCATCCCAAAAACGGCGTTGGCATTGTTGACAATTGGAGCGCGTTTTGGGGAAAGCCCGGTCTCATGCAGAGAGATGACAGACATCCCACTTTGGACGGAGCCGCTCTTCTTTCTAGGAACATTTCTGCTAGCCTTAGTTATGCAACCTGACAACACAAAGATGAGACCAGATCACAAAGCAGCAGTTCACAACTCTCTTTTGAGCCTACTTTAGCGTAGGAGCGAAACCCGTGCAGGGATAGTTGAGCAGATCCTAGCCTTAACTTATGTGCTGAAGGCAAGTGAAAGGAGTGAGTCACAGAAACCTAAAAGTTATTTATGCCAATACTCTCATTAACAACAAGCAGAATTATGATGTAATTAAATATGGTTTATTGAACATTAGATCCATTTCCTCAAAGTCCCTCTTAGTCAATGAGTTAATTCATGATATTTCTATGACGTGCCTCCCCCAATTAAGGAAGGACCACTGTTCATGCATTACAAATTTATTTGTTATTCAAAGTTTAAACATTTTACAGAGACCACAGGTCTCTAGGTATAAAGCTGAAGACTGAGTTAAATCATACAGAGCAGAGCCAGGGACAAAAAAGGCAGTAAGAGCTAACCATAATCTAAATATATTTGTTGCATTTTGAGCCCTGTTTTGCTGTCAAACGTTAAATGAAATAATAAAGTTGGTAAAAGAAAAGAGTAAAAGCACAAAACGCGTATTAAATAAAAAGATTTGATTTGAAATTTTAACAGCTGATGATATGACAGGTTTGCATCTAACAGAAAAAGTGAAAAATCCAAGAAACTTTCAATGACATTCTTGTGCAGTGACACTAGCACTAGCAGTGGAAGTGTTGCTTAAACATCTTCAAATTCAAATGCATTTTTCAAAGTAAAGGAGAGCAGCCCATCTGGTAAAGAACCTTAAAATAACTCAAGATGCTTATCAGTTGCAGAAATGGGATGAGGCTGCAAATTCTTTGCCCAAGGGTCACAATTAATGCTGAACCTTCAATATTGCTATTGAAGAGTGGAGCCAGAGCTCGGTGGTCTCTGGTGATCTATTAGAATTACCATAAACAAATTGGTCAATGACCAGAAACATAGTACATAAGTGGGTTTCAGCAAGTGACCCTCCCCAGCCACTTTGTGAGTGACGCGGGTCCTTCTTAACCTTTGGCACCATCAGCTTATCAAGCTAAAAGCTTCTATGATAAGTACCCTATAGGAGCGAAAAAAAAAAACCAACCCACTGTCATCTGCATTACATCAAACATTCATAAACTGACCTTGCACAACAGCGGAAACTCTTAAAACCTTGAAACTGTACAGAAGGGTGCACATTAATGTGGGGAAGCTGGGAAGGCGTAACAGCTTTAAAATATTAACCTCTTTATAACAGTTTGATGGCTTAATCGCCGATCAATAGCATTGCGCAGCAGCAGTGACTGGGTGGGAACAGGATGGTGGGGATGAAAAATACATGAAGCTGGGGGCTGAGAAGGTGGGGGGGCAGAAAATTAAACCTTGCCGGCCACATTTGCTGAGTTGCAGCTCTGGAGCTGCATGTCAGGAGTGTGAGTGTGCGCATGTGGAGGTGTGTTTTACATCTGAGTAAAATAAGTAACACATCTTTGGCAGAAATTGTGATCCACATTCACGAACCTTCATATCAAAAATAAATGTTTCTTTAAGAAGATTTAAGAATGATTTGAAAAGTGCTTTTTCAAAAATATTAGGACATACTGGAGCATTAGTTAAAGTTGAAGATTTTGCAGGATCAAAACAAGGTCAACAATGCCATAAAATGATTGGGATGAGAAGAGATGTTTGGCTAAAATATTCAAGATGTACTTGAAGCATGCAATAGTAGTACGTGCAAAATGACAGATAAACACATACACAAATAAGAAATTATAATAAAATACAACGGCCAGGGTTAAAATATTATGGTGAACACAAATGTGTGGGTGGGGTTAAAATGGATTTTGGGGCATGTTATTGCACTTATAACAGAATAATTGACTAAGAGGTAGAGACATACATAGTACCTTTAAGACACACTCCAATGAAATGTATGTTTTTGGTGGTTTTAACACATTCTTGTGGCAATTTCTGATGATGGAGGACATATAAGAAGAAAATTGAGCTTAAAATTGCATTTCTTAGTATTTTTTATTTAAATTGTTGTGAATCAGGAATGGAATGGAATCTATTCAGAATCAGAATCAGAATCAGAAATGGTTTTATTGCCATGTTCAGTAGAGCGCCACTTGACCAGAAATAGGAATTGGTCATGGTGTTTTGGTACAATTAAAATAAAGAATAAGTTAAGAAATTAAATTAACACAACAACCACCACTATATACAGTTTAAGTAAACGGTGGGAGCACAGGTGGGCTGGGATGGTGGGGTCTCCATTCTGATGCATCCACTTGTAGACAAATAAATCAACGTACGTCATTGTTTTCCCCATCCGAGCTGGCATGGGGCTCAAAAATGTTCACCTGGATAGCTCCGATATCGATTGCTATTTTTGCTGGTAACAAAGGAGAGCATGTAAACAAACAGCTCAGTCGTGGGTGATGGCTGGGGGGCGGTGTTGTTCCGGCCCGACAGTCCCACCCACAACTCAGACATATATTTCTAATGAGCTCCTGCCGCTCTACAGAAACTGTCAAAGAAAACAACTCAGGTTTTCATGGATTTTGGTTAAAAACAGCAATCGTCATTAAAAGACCACTGAGGAAGCCATGATTGAAGTAGGTCTTCGAGTTTGTCAGTTAGCTGAGACTTTGTTTAACTATAGCTAGTCTCCTGCAGGAAAATAAACAGTGACCCTAAATGCAAGTTTATTTTTAGCCTATCCTTAATTTTGATCTTGTTAAGACCAGAAAGCCTTCAGCCTCCCCTGGGTCACATAAGATTAAAGGCTCCTTCTGTAAGGAATTTAGCCAAACAAAAGTCTTACTCAAACTTAAAAACAGCTTGCACCTCATGAGTAATGCCTCCTCTTTTATTGAGAGCATTGGGGCATTAATCAGAACTCATGAATAGTTGTTTGCAAATCTAGCAGGAAAATTTGCTTGTCTTTTAGAGAACATTAGCTGAAAGACAATCTAACAAAAAAAAGTTAACAAATTCCTTAAGTGATCAATGTTTTAAGTGTAACTTGGTGAAAGTCGCTGAAAACATCAGTGTTTTAGTTTCATGGACAGGCTAAAAAAACCTATAACTCATTAAAGATATTTTCGTTATTCCTTGGAGCTGTAGAGCACAGGTAAGTCCTTTGAGGCTGAGCTCCAACTGCCTTGTGCCTCTCCCTACTCTGTTGGGTGCAACACCCCACTGTGAGGCTGTGATCTCACCTGTCAAAGCAAATTTAGCGGCATGTGAGCTCAGCTGGTGGCTACCTGTGGACCTGCAACCTTGTTTTATGCTCCAGTTGGCTGTCTCCTGCTGAACTTGCTGCTAAGGAAGTTGGACCATGACCCACCCATCTAAGGCTGTGAGATAAAGTGAGTACAGTAGATGGCCGGAGAGTTTTTAGAGACACAATCCAATGGGTTTTTAAGGTGTTTTTTTTTAGCATTAATGATGAAAAACATTTAAAAAGAAAATTGGTGGTGTAAAATTGTTGCATTAATCGTGATTAATCAATTACAGACACATTAGTGATAAGAGATAGAGAGAAATATGCTTTTACTGTCACTTTCTACAGGACAATCAAATTGAAGAGTGTTAATAGTCTTAATATCATTTTTAATTTATAACTATTGTCGTGTTGTCAAATATAAACCAAGGGTTCAGCTGTTTACTTTTGTGAACGTTTCTGTGAATTAGACCCCTTTGGCTTCCTGGGGTCAGTGGGCACTGTGGCGATGTTCCTACGGCCGAACTGGCTCCTGGTATGAAGAGATTCCCAAATGCTGTTTCCTCACAGCAGAACCAAGCCTTACATTTATTTTAGTAGTTATTTTTGTCAGTTTTCATTGTGTTTGGGGTCATGGGTCACATGTGTTAACAGAGGGGAGTGGGAAGGGTGAAGGGTGGGTTGGGTTTTTTGTAATGTGTGTTTTCTCTGTTTTTTGTTTTAAATGTTAAAGTGCTTAGAGTTGCGCAATGTATGAGAAGCGTTTTCTTGTAAATAAAGTTTGATTTGATTTGAACTCAGCTGAAAATGCATCACAGGCTGTGCCCGTTGATGTTGTGACATCATCAATGTGTGACTTTGTAGTGCTTAACAGATTTATCCCAAAACAATGCCATAACGCAACAACTATTATCTACTATGTAAGCGGTAAAGCCAGATGAAGGGTTAATTATCACAAATTATTGAGGTATGTGAGGGGCTGATCACATCAGCTTTGCTTTCACAAAGTCCATTTATTTTTTATTATAGACACCCTGAAAGGCATTATGCCACTTATACCATGGCCACTTAATAAATAATAAATAATTTATCAGTACATTCTTCTTATTACATTTTTAAGCGTAAATCTTTGTTCACAAAAAGCTAGCAATTGTTATGTGGTGTGACAGGTTGTCCTAGAAATGGCCTGCACCAATCTCACCCAGTTTGAGATTAAAAATCTTACCCACTGGAAGTGTAAAAGTCTGTCAAAATAAAATCTTTCAGAAAGTCACTTTTTTAGTTGTATGTTGATCTTTTGCTGCGCTGCAATACCATGAAATTAAATGGAAATACTTCAAAATGAGGCTTTTCACAGCAATTACGAAGCTCGATTAAACTTAGAATAATTAGATTTAATAATCATGGTCATAATTAATAAAAAAGAATGATCATGATAGCACCAAAAAAATGTCTTTCTTTACTCAAATCGTTGTTAATCAGGAGCAGATGAAAAATGGCATTGGAAAAAGCCTGTAGCTGTGCTACAGCCGCCTGATCACAAGCTCCATTTTCTGCTCCATTCTAATGCATCTACTTGCAGACAAGTAGATCCAGGTCCGTCTTTGTTTTCCTCATTGGAGCTGCTATCTGGCTCAAAACTGTAGGCTGGATGGCTCCACTATTGCTTGACATTTCTGTGGCATCTGGTAATGTTAGGTTGGGGGTGAGAGAGGCTTTGTCTTAAGAAAAAAAACGACACAGCATTTTTGATTTTGCCTAGAACTGGCATAATTAAAAGACCATAGACGGTTTTAAAATAGATCAAAGGATGATCGGAATGGGACTTTAAAGAAAGATTTAGGAGCAGCGGCACATGCTGCACTCCAGCAGGACTTTCCCTGAAATGCTTCTCTCAGCTAACGGGATAGTGGGTGGCATATTGTAAGCTGACAGTGGTGTCATTGTATTGGCTGAAACTTTGCATGACAGAGTGCTGATTCCTTAAAAATGATTCCACTATCAACGCATTTATAACAGAAGAATATTTATGAGACAGAGAAGAGGTATTTTTTTGAGCTGCTGAAGCTTTTACGGCCTTGAATGGTCCGTCAGGCAAGCCCGTCTCTCTCACTTTGCCTGAAGCAAACTAGGTCCTGCCCTTGACACAAAAAATAGCTCTGCCATTGATCAGAATGCATCCCAGCAAACAAGCATAACTAAAATAGCGTCAGCATTGATCTTGAAAGGAACACTGATCAATCTTTATTAGTTCTGAGCCAAAACCTTGAAACAGCAGCGGAGCAATTTTAGCTTTACATTGACTAGAAAGCCTGTTCTTCATGATCAAACACTGTCACCACATCTGTGCTTTGCATCCTCTCAGCTCAGACAGAAAACCTAGGTAACCTCTTCACACGCACACTGAGCATGTGAGAAGATAGTCAAACGAGCAGGCGGAAGCCGGCAGGGAAGTGTTTTAGTCAGCAGAGTTGGACTGGAGCACCTGGCTTAAAGGATAACACTTTTTTCTGATCCCCTGTATTTACAAGACCGGGGTAACAAAACACAGTGTCTCATAACCTCTGATTAAGTTAACTAAACGCAGCTAGCTTTGAATCCATGACACAGGATTGCACACACTCATATAAATAAGACATCTGTGTTTCTGATGATATAATCCATAATCGCCAACAGGGCAGGAGCCAGTTTGTATCCCTAGTAGCTGTTTAATCCAGATAATGGTTTTTCAGTACCGTCATATATAGCTCAACAGTCTTATTGATTTTTCTGAACAGTGAAACACTCATGGCATGACACTAAGCATTTCCTAGCACTTGCCCTTCTGATCAAACAGCTAGAGTTTTTTTTATTTGGCTGAAAGGCTAACTTGATTTTCTGTAACAGAACCCCCCCCTTGTGTGGTCCAACCGATCATTAGAGCTAGGTGGGAGGTCCTCAGGCTGAGGTCATGATTAGAACTCTGCTGGCAGGTTCCTGAGATGGACTTGCAATTTGGCCTGGCGATCTGAGTTTAAAAGATTTTAATTACCTATCTGCCACAAATATATAATGCTACGTTCACATTGGGCACGTGGCACACATTCATTAACACTGGACTGTCCCTACCCCATCGATACTAGTGCATGTACCTACAGTTAGAAGAGGCTTGGTTTCAAATACTAAAGCGGTGCAAATCTTGCTCCAGGCCTGTTCTTTCACAGCTCTATTCCGATAAAGGAGGACTTGGTGTCATAGAGTTCTGGCCAGGCATAAACCACAGTTTTTAATTTCTCCTCCATGATCAATATTCAAATGGTTGAAAATTGATCAACAACAGCCCCCATTGAAACTGATGATGTGTTAGTGCACAAGCATAAATTATTAGTCAGGTCAGCAAAAGAACTGCAAAGCAAGAAAGATCGTGGATAAGATAGATACTAATGGAGATGTATGAGGAGGAGGGGGGGGTCATTTAGTTTACTTTCCAACTTAGGAAAGCCAGGTTTCAGTGAAAGATGTAAGACAATGAGAGGTAGACAGGTATGGAAGGGGGAACAAGAAAAAAGAATGTGTGTAGTGGGTATTTAGGGGAGTAAACAGAAACGTCTTTGATCCTGGCACACAGATGTTGAAGAGAGGTTGTCTTTTCTGAGTAATAGCTCTCCTGAGCTGGCATACAGCCATGCCCAGATGGTTCTTTGTAGAAAACCCAACACTAATAAGCAGATATAGAGACGGAAAAGGAAGGGAGGTACTTTGACAGGATGTGTGAGGAGGGGCTTGAAATCGGGGGGCAAGCGTGGTGTTTTTCAGCTGGCACAAATACAAGAGCATTCACATGTTATAGCAGTTACATCTCATTTACAAGCCACCAGTGTCCTGCCTGGATGGAATAAATCAAACATCTGTGACTTAGGGGTGATGTCATAAACAGCCAATCACTCACATGCCCGGCCTGGAGTTTTAAATATTCATCACACAGTTTGATGCATCAGTAGATCAATGGTGATGTATGCTTAAATATGCATAGAAACAGTGGTGGTGTTTGACACATCAATCCTTCTACGGAATAATGAAATATCATTTTAATCCTATGGGTCAGTGACTACAGTTGCTTTATGCTCACATCAACTTAGGCGTGAATTAGTGGTAAGGTATGTTTTGAAGTCATATTTCAAATGTTTAAATGAAAAAGACCTGGAGCTTTTATGTGTTTCTTTAAGTCTTTTGTGTATCTGTATGGATTGTGTCATGATCCTCATCTATCCCCTAATAAAGCCAGTGGTGTTTACACCAAAGTCCGTTTTGTACAGATTGCTGAATCATTAAATAGCGTCCATTTTTGTAGGCTATGCTTTAAGTTAAATATGAAACCAGGCTTATGCTTATTTATGCCTTTAAACCAAGATTTATGCCCACGTCCTTATTCATCTGTTATTTTGGGGTAAGTGACGTAAAATCTATTGTATCCCCTTTTCATACTGCTTGTAACAAGTCAATATTAACATTAAAGGCAAAGGGTGCTAAAGAAAATCTGCATTCTTACCAGCTGGAGGAAGTGGCTGGGGTGAGGCGGGACTCCAGAGGCAGCTGACAGGTACCGGCAGTCTAAGCGAGCTGCGGCCCGGACTGTTGCGGAGGCGAAAACTCGGTCCTGGGAGGAGTTCGGTGAGGCCATGGAGGAGGACTATCGGTTGGCCTCAAAGAAATTCTGGCAAACCGTCCGACGACTCAGGAGGGTAAAGCAGTTCTCCACAGGCACCATTTTCGGTGCAGGTGGGGAGCTGTTGACTTCGACTGGGGACATTGTCGGGCGGTGGAAGGAGTACTTCGAGGATCTCCTCAATCCCACTGACACGCCTTCTTTTGAAGAAGCGGAGAATTTGGACTTTGGGGTGGGGCTGTCTATTACCCAGGCTGAAGTCACTGAGGTAGTCAACGAGCTCCTCGGTGGCAAGGCCCCGGGGGTGGATGAAGTCTGCCCTGAGCACCTCAAGTCTCTGGATGCTGTGGGAGTGTCTTGGCTGACACGTCTCTGCAGCATCGCGTGGCGGTCGGGAACCGTACCACTGGACTGGCAGACAGGGGTGGTGGTTCCCCTCTTTAAGAAGGGGGACCGGAGGGTGTGTTCCAACCATAGGGGAATTACACTCCTCAGCCTCCCTGGGAAAGTCTATGCCAGGGTACTGGAGAGGAGAGTCCGTCCGATAGTCGAACCTCGGATTCAGGAACAACAGTGCGGTTTCCGTCCTGGTCGTGGAACAGTGGACCAGCTCTACACCCTATCTAGGGTACTGGAGGGTTTGTGGGAGTTCGCTCATCCAGTCCATATGTGTTTTGTGGATTTGGAGAAGGCGTTCGACCGCGTCCCCCGTGGCATTCTGTGGGGGGTGCTCTGGGAGTATGGGGTCCCGGGAGCCTTACTGAGGGCTGTCCGGTCTCTGTATGACCGGAGTAGGAGCTTGGTTCGCATAGCCGGCAGTAAGTCAGACCTGTTCCCGGTCCACGTTGGACTCCGGCAGGGCTGCCCTTTATCACCGGTTCTGTTCATAGTTTTTATGGACAGAATTTCTAGGCGCAGCCAGGGGCCGGAAGGGATCTGGTTTGGGGCCTCCTGGACGCCTCCCTGGAGAGGTGTTCCGGGCATGTCCCACTGGGCGGAGGCCCCGGGGAAGACCCAGGACACGCTGGAGAGACTACGTCTCTCGGCTGGCCTGGGAACGTCTCGGGGTCCCCCCAGAGGAGCTGGAGGAAGTGGCTGGGGTGAGGGAAGTCTGGGCATCCTTGCTTAGACTGCTGCCCCCGCGACCCGGTCCCGGAAACATTTTTTTATCTTTTTCCTGTAAAATTGTCTTATCTGTCTTATAATTTTACTTGGATGGCTGTCTTAAGTTGAAGGGTGGGGTGGGAGGGGGGGTGACATCTTTTTTGCTACTTGATGCTTAAATTGTTCAAATGTCTTTGTGTTTGAATTGTTTAAATTTTAAAAACAACAAATAAACAAATATAAAAAAAATTACTGACCTTACTTTTTGTATTTAATGTGATTATTGCGATCATTTGACACCCTTAATTTGAAGTTTGTTATGTTCAATAAGGCTATATGTGTGAATGATGAACAGCACTGGTACATTGCACCAACCCAAAACTCATATTGTGTTCGTGCCAGAATGGAGGATCTGCAGCAGAGAATACTTTTCTATCTACCAGTTAGAGTTCTCCTCTGATATTCATCTTCCACCTGCAGTTGGTGGTAGGTTTCAAATATTCCAGCCGGCTGCTGCTGCTGTAGAGTGCAAGAAAGGCCTCCTGAGGACAGAGAGCATCTCCAAACTGTTCTTTTTCAAACTCTCTCGCCTGTGGTGATAACATTTCATGGCCTATTTCAAATTTTACAAGACATTGCTGGAATCTTGCAAGCAAAACAATAACTTTCAATATGGTAAAAGTTGAAAAAGACTTGTTGAATCACTTTCCTCTGATCCAAACTGCAAATCTTCTCTGCTGCCTTGAATCCTTTTGGACTCATTGAGTTGTTTATGGTGTATTGGAGTGCGTACAGACTGCGTGCTGACAAAGAGACAGGCGAAGCGTCAAAGAGACTTCTAATCAATAGCACTTTAGCGGTCATCCTTATAGCTGTGCACTTGTGCTGCCAGCCTGGCACTCCCTGCTCTCCCGCCTTTGCTCTCCAGACTCGGCAGCAGCCAGCTTGCCTCTCTGAAGGACATCCGAAGAGTTTCAAAGGCGATAACAAATCAAACTGTTCCCTGAATCTAATATCAAACAGGCCTGGTGTCAGCATTTATTAGAGAAATCAGATCCCCCCCTCCCTACCTCCTCCAAGCTCTACCCCTCCTTTTTACTCTCCCACTTGCAGTATTCCAACACACAGTGGCCCTTTGAAGTCAAAAGAATGCAGGATCACAAATTACCCAGGAGACGCAGCTGATATTCTTTGAAGCCTTCCTTTGATAGTGTTGTTTTCTGAGCTCCCAAAGCATCTCTCTCCTTCTGTCTCACTTCTTCTTTCCTCACACAATACATTGCAGCCCATAAACACACATCAGATCTATTCAGCGGCTGCATTACAAACAGTCGTTTATGATAATCGTCGCGACCCACCTGAAACGGACAAGAGTCTGTTTTTTTGTCTGTTTTTTTCTTTTAAACAATGAAGAACTGATTGTGGAAACCTGGTGCTTGATCCAAAAAACTGTTTTGATATGTTATAGACACATTTCTTTTGATCAGATCTAGAAGTGTGGACAAACAATTAAATAAAACTCAGGGCATAGAAGGTGAATTCAGCAGGCAGACCTTTATGTGGTTGGATTTCTTTAACACATGCACTCTTTAAAGCAGCACCATGAATCTTGGAAATTCCAGACATTTATAACAGCATGTTAGAGGATGATCAGGAGCTACAACCAGGGAAAAAAATTCAGCTTGCCCCAAGTCTTTTGGTTGTCATTTTGAAGTTGTGTTGTGAACGTTTTGTGTTTACAACTCATTCCATGTGATTTGCTTTGCTCTTTGGATCATGGGAAAATTCTATGTGCATTCACACTGTGGCTCAACTCCTCAAGGTTCACTTGCAAGTTGATCAAAACCTTTGTTTTCATGCAGAGCAGGGTTTGCTTGCTTGGTTTGCAAGTGTTCATTTGAGCTTTAAACATGTCCAATGCAGCCAATTTTCAGAAAACATTGACTGGTTCTGACCAAAGACCTTCAAGCATCAGCGCCTTGTTAGAGGCATCTTTTCTTTACATTCATGATTGCTATCAAAATCTAGGAAGGATGGGTTTGGTGTTTGCAATTGGAAGAGGCAACATTTTTTGTCACCAACATTCTAAGTTTGATTAATGTTCTCCCTACATTTTCATTGTGATAAATTGTAGAAACCTCAAAACCTCCAGAAAATGGTGGCTCACAATAAATGGAAAAGCAAAAATCAAGATATACAAGATTGGCATATTCAGACTCTATCCATGCATCCATCCATTTTCTAAACCCACTGAAACTCTTTTGGGGTCACTGGGTTGCAGGAACCAACCCAGCTGCTGTTGGGTGAAGGCAGTGTACACCTTGAACAGGTGGTCAGTCTGTTACAGGAACACATGCACAGCTTGGGGCAACTCAGAGATACCAATCAACCTAGGAGTACTCAGAACAAACCCATGCATGCATGAGGAGAACATGCAAACGTGGAATATGGAATAAGCTCCCAGCTCATGTAAGAGAGGCCGATTCGGTTTCTACATTCAAAGTTAGACTGAAAACATTCCTCTTTGGACAGGCTTATTGTCAGACTAGTTAGTATTCAGAGATTATTTAACTTAATGTTAATTGTTTAAATTAAACTTAATAACAATAACTATTTGTTTTAAAAGGCTGCTAGAAGTTGAAGCTGGGGTAACTATGGTGCACTGGGGCTCTGTCCTATTTTCTGTCCTCTTTTCTTTTCTCATCTACCTCTACACTTCCTCTCTTCTCTATTTTTGATCATCATTTCTCATTTAGTTCTCCATGCCTCTGTTTGGTGCAGTATTGTATTGTATTTTCCCTTTTTCGTCTCCCCTCCTGGGGAGTGGGAGTGCTTCCAGACTCCAGTTGGCCCATCCGTGCTAGTGTACCTGGCCGTGGACCTCGTCTCTGCTCCTGCTCCTACACCTGGCTGTGGTTCCTGTCTCCGGCTCGACTCGCGCCCCTGACTGTCCCCCCAACCCCGGCTGGATGAAGCTCGTCTGCTGGACTTTAAATATGTAGATGTAGAGTTAGATAAGTTAATTCTTCTCTATCAGTTCTGGTAAATCGCCTGTCCGTCCTGGGGGAGGATCACTCCTTCATGTGGGCACCCCTGAGGCTTCTTCATTTTTTCCGGAATCCGGTTTTTTAGGAATTTTTCCTTACCGCGAAGGGGGGTCTAAGGGCAGGGATGCCAGTATAGCTTAGTTAGATTGTTAGTTTATTTTAGTATTTTCCTATTGACTCTTTGTATTCATGATCCTTTTGAGTTCATGTTTTACTTCAAAGCCCATCGAGACGACTGTTGTTGTGATTTTGGGCTATACAAACAAAATTGAATTGAATTGAATTGAAACGTCACAGAGGAAACCTAGATGGGGTTTGAGCGAGGATGTTCTCCCTGTGAGGCGAGGACCCTAACCACTACGCCAACTACACCCTATTCTATTAAATTCTATTCAATAAAGACAACTAGTCACAAAGGCTTTTGAATCAGTTGTTTTTCTTTCTTGAAAAAAATGGTCACTTGAGTGCGAGATTGCTGTATTTCAAAAAATAGCAACAAAATGTCACTATTTTAGTTGTAGTTATTTAGTAAAAAGCTGCTAAGAAGAAGTCCTTACTGACCGCAATGAGATAATATCATAAACACATTATAAACATCTAAGTTAAATTGAAGAAAGAGCCAAAAATCATACAATGTATTCAAATCATTGAAAACATTATATTCTGAGACCCAGCAGCTTTTCCTTTTTCTGTCTTTGTGTCTATTTATTTAATATATATTTAGAGTATGGATGAGGCATCAACTGTGTTGCCAGTTTCATGTGCAAATTAGGCCATTAGGGCTTCTTTTTATTGACAGATTTCTTCCCCAGAGAAACAGTGGGATTACATCTGCTGTCTATCAGTGCTGTGTCGTAATATAGTCGATACTTTCAAGGACACTTTGACCAGCTGGATTTGGAGCACTGCCTTTTCAGTGGGCACTCTACTGACTAAAAAAATAAAATAAAATAAAAAGAAACACTATTCACCAACACCTAGCAATAAATCATGATGTAATGGAGGGACCAAGGACACTTTTAAAGCTATACATTTTCTTTGGTTATATTTCTTTCAAGTTTTCTTCCTTTTCATGTCCTGAGATCCGAAAATGAAATTGAGGTTCTGAGAAAGAATACAACTTTTCTCGGCATCCCTCTTGTTCCTCTCGTTTAATCACGTGGGAATTCAAAGCATTACCTCCATAATCCCAGAGAAGACGATCATTTCCTGACAGATGATGCAACTGTTTTCGATTCAAGTGTAATGACAAGATGATTGTACTTGGGCCTTAAAACTTCTTTCATAAATCTTAAATGGCCTCTCTTTCATTAAAGCGAGAGTTTCTCAAGAGCGCCTTTGTGTGCCTCTGTGCTTGACAGCTTTGACAAACCCCGCTTTGCTTTTGAACAATGCCGAAGATCGCCTTCCTGTGAGCACGCCGCGCACTTGAAGGGCAATATGTCAAATGATGATCCTTATGGCAACACACAGATGCACACAGATGCTTAATTGCACACATACATGTCTCCCACCGGTCTAAAAAAACACACAAGCACCCTCCCCTGACATGGAGTGCTAGCAGCGTTGCTGTGGTGGTTTGGGAGCTTCACGACCACTTAGGTAATTAACAGTGATCAAGGGTCGTCCTGCCTGTCATGGTTGCCTCATGTTACTGCCTGTTCAAAAGGATTCAAACTCATTGGCCTGAGCTGAAAGGAAAGCTCCACACAAGCTCATACTCACATTCAATAAGCCCCCAGTGTAAATGTGAATATAGGTTTTTGAGGTGGGAGCTAGAATCTGACTTATTTAATATGAACAAGGAAAGATCAGAAGCCTTCCACCCACACCCAGTGAAGGCTTTGAAAGGGACCAAAAATATGAAACAGTCCCGAAGAGTGCCATGCAGCTCTGCATTACTAATGCTTTAATAAGGAGCTCACTGTGGAGGCGTGGGTCAATACAGTACTTATTTTCTGCTGTATGTATTGGCAGGAAAAAGGACTTAAAAATGTACATAAAGTTCTATGTACGGTTTAAGTACAGTTGTAGTAGTCACGAAAAAAAAAAAAAGAAAAACAGAAAAACATACATTTTTGCTCTGTTAAATCTTTTGAAACAGTATTGCTAAGTAAAGTACCTTTTTTATTAGAACTTCATCTCAAGCTTAAATTTTGGTTACCAGACCCAAATTTCAGCCCAACTAAAAAAAGCAATCTACCCACGCTATGGCCAAATTTCCTCCCGACACCCTGACTAAAAAAAACAAAAAAACAAAAAAGAAATAACCCACAAAGTATGAGACTATGTAGTGCTCTGGATTTTAAAAGTAATTTGAATTCCATGCTCACTGCTTTTTTTTCTTTTTGTTTTTTATGACATCACTGATTTTCCAAAGTAAAACCTAATAAACATGAACATTTACGAAGACTATGAATCCACCGTTTTCTAATGATTAAAACTTGGATGATTTCTAAAACATAAATAAAAACAAATGTATTATTACATGAAAAAATAGTTCAAACGCAATGTATTGAGGTCTATATTTTCTAGTGAGTATAGATGCACACTGTTTTTAGCAGACTTTCTGGGAAATTTCAAAGGCACTGGATTGCTGAATTGTCGATTTGAACAGCTTAATAATGGTGAACGCCCTATGTAATGCACTATGTAGTGAGGAGTTAGGGAGCTTGGACACAACCTTAGTCTTGACCGCGCTGGTGGGAAATAAATCAGGAAAAACAAAATGGATCCAGTGAATAAGTACAAAATGACACAATGACTGTAAAAAGACATCAGGCTACCCCTCACATACAGTATAATCCAACTTTTTGTTTATTCCAAATGTATGAATATACGCCTTCAAGAAAAAGGCAAGTGATACATTTTTGACATTACATTACATAAATTTTTTTAAGTAATTACAAAAGTTGTTTGATGCTTTAAAGATTTGCTAAGTACATGTTTTTGGGGTAAATATGAAATGTTTTTTAAGGAGTTTCATTAACTTTTTGGTTAAAAACAGAAATTTGTCATTTATAAATGAAAACCCTAAAGAAAATGCAAAAAGATAGCAGTTTTTACATTTTTTTTTACAAATGTTTTTTTCATAAATTGCGAATAGTTTATGAAAAAATTTCTCTAAAATATTTTCTAACACCATACGATTTCTTCTGCACAGTTATAAAAAATGGTGTAATCTGTAACAGACCATTAAATGCAGTTTTTGGAGCCCAGTCCATTAAAAACACTGAGTAGAAAATCTGACAACAACGAGCTAAAACAGAGGCTGCAGGACCACCCTTCAACTTCATCAACCTTAGAGGTTTACCATGCGTGCAAATACTTTGCTAAAGAACAATAGGAACATTGTAGCAATACATTTTACAAACTAGTGGATGAGAGCAGCCTAAAATATTAACAGACAGCAACTAACACATTACAGATCTTTATGCTCTTTAGTCACTGTTTATTTTAAAAGGTGCTTGCTACAAATTGTAGGTAAAATACTGACAGAGTCCAGATATTTTGAGTTTGTATGGAACAAAGTGAAAAGGCAAAATTTTGTCCAAATATGAGACAAAACAAAACATCCTGCTGAGATGCTCACTAGTTTATAATGGAGGTAACCTCTTCCACAGAAGAAGCACAACTCGTCAACACAGCAGTGGCTTTTAGCACCTCTTTGCCAATTCCCCAAGGACAAGAAAATGGACTGTTGAAAGAAAAATACGTTCAAAAGGGCAGACCACACACAGTGTCACTGCATCTGTGTACTCTCCAACCTGCAACACAATGTGTTTTTTTTTTACAAAATGTCCTACATCTAGTGCTGGAGTTACATTGCTACTCCTTTCTACGAAAGACACAACAGTCCTATAGACAAAATACAGATAATTATTTCAGAAAAAAGCAGAATATTAAGCCTACCATTCACAAATACTAAAAACAAAAATGGATGCGTTGTGAAAAAAATTGCCTGGTTTAATCCGTCTTGATTGTGGGCCTGAAAGTCTTCTGTAAACAACATAAAAACAAACCTGGCCATATCTTTTCAGTAGGTAGAATGGCCTAAAATTATACAATACCTAGCAGCAATACTTGAAAATAACATTACTCAAGTAGCAAGACAAACCAATCATCCAAAAACTGATTTAGCTTTGAGAACCTGGAAAACTGCAAATGTTATGCCAGTAGTCCTTTTTAGAATGTTTAACATAAAAAAAAAAATTTTTGGTCTTATACTTTAAAAAAATTGGAGGTTTAAATTTAAAACTCATATTTGCTATTTGTTTTTTCTTGTAAGCTTAGGACAGTTTGTAAAAAGTAAAAAGCAATGGGTTGACTGTTGTTCAATGTAATTGAGAAGTGTTTTTTTTTCAACCCTTTAACAGCAGAGCTTTAGCTCCTGTGCTGACATTCTTTCAACATCAGTAACTCTTCAATCGTTTACTAAATTAATGCAATTACAGTGAATTCTGAAGCGGAGAAAATCAGCCTTGCACTGATATGCAACACTATACATGAGTGAAGTGCTTACGCAATCGATGTAAATCAACAATCAAAATAAAAGGGTTATTCCTATATCTACTTAAGTAAAACTACAATATGTGATACTAGGATACTATGTGCCTTTTATTTTGAAAAGACAACATTACTTACTTAAACATAACTAAATGTAATCTAGCTGAGTTCAAGGATTAGACATTCCAACCATGAAGTTAAAAAAGGGAGAAAACTCTTCCGCTTTGTCTCACCAGATATTGTGAAGTCATGGAGGAACCAAAATGGCCACCAAAATGAGAGAAATTGTCAGTAAAAATACGAGTCAGGAGAAAACATACAATCTTTAAAATGATCCAGGTTTCATAGCTTTCTAAACATCAGCACACGTTGTTGAAACCATGTCAGCTACATGAGAGAAACACAATAAAATCTGAATAAATCAATGAAGAGCCAGCAAGAAAGTGAAAGTTATGAGAAAGACTATTGGACAGAGGATTTCAGACAAACATTCCTGTAATTGTTTACCCTTTATAAAATGTAATCAAAGAGAGTTTAAAAGTAAAACTTGTTAACAACTGTCAAGTGTGAACTGTGAATTAACATTTTACAGTCAATTTATCAGCTATTGTTGTAATACTAGAGTGCAACCTATAAATTAAGCAAACAACAGAAGTTCCTATTATAAATTAGTTGATTTTAATTGTCAAAATATACATTTTTGTAAAATGCTGCTGTGTCAATGCATTTCTCAAAGGTTTTTTTTTCTAAGGGAGATTGACTGAGTTCTTTCAAAACTGTACATCATAGGTTTTCCCAACTATGAAAGAAAATTCCAGACCTTTTCTTGATGCAACACCAAACTCAAGATTTGTGCTTAATTATCCCAAGCAATACATCAATGCTCGAAAACTGTGTGCCGGTTATTTATCACCTTTAAAGGATCCAAACGGTCTTTTAGAAACAAAGTTGTGTGACTCAAAGTGTCGGCAGTGCACATTCGGAGCTCATAGGGAAATAAAAGCGCTGCTGCACACACTGCGGCGCAGCATCTTTTCATCTCCACATTATCGGTGTGAGACTGCTAATGAGAGCTTTCGTGTGTGTCTGTTACACCATCAGTTTCAGCCTTTAGAGCCTGGTGAGCACTCGGCTAGTTCACTGCTTCTGTGGGAGTTGTAGAAATGTGTGTGTGCGTGTGTGTAATTAGAGTTGGAAAGGAAGGATGTAGGGGTTAAACTGAACACTATGGAGATCCCTGACATCTGGGAGTAAAAAAAACAAGGCTTTTCTCTTTGCAAGTCATGCATGGAGACTTGCACTTTTTCTTGCTTTTTCTCTCACATTTCATCACCCATTTCGCATTGCAGGCCAGGGAGATAGGGAGCTGACCCCCCTGCTGGGAAAAAAGATCTCATCCTATGGATCAGATGGTGGAATTAATATACATGAGATATACGGAGCAAGAGGAAGAAGAAAACAAAGAAAGTTAATTGTCTTGTGACCTTGTTTGCCTTGTTGGACTTGAGTGAAAAAAAGACTGAACTCTGGTCTTCATGTGGTGAGCTGCCTTAAGCATAAATTAAACAAAACCCACAGAAAGAGATGAATTAGTTTCAATATATCAAAATATTGCATTTTTAAACAATCAACGGCAAAAGCGTGCATTCAAACAACTTGCTTAAGGAGTAAACATTTTCTAAATGTTCTAAATCTCAAAATCGTAATTTTCTGTGATTTGGAAAATAATTTTGCAAAAAATTTTTAATCCCACAATTTTTCTGCCCTCAACTGCACAATGTAAATGCAAAACAGTTTACCTTTTAAAATTATTGTTATTATTAGAGTTAATGTAAAGGTGATGATCTGTATCATATAGAGTTTGTAAACCTAAACATTAAATATTTTTTAGTGACAGATAAATGTTGTTTATGCACCCATCGCGACTAACACATCTGAGGAATTAGTGAATAAAGTGAGAGAGTGAAGCAGGGATGCTACAGTGACGTCATGAGCAGGAAGTAAAGTTACATAGGGAAATTATCTGCAGTATGCTAAAGATTTTGCAGCTCATTATTTGATACGACTTTGTTTGAAAATGAAAATAACTCAAACCTAAAAGTTTGTATTATCATTTTTAAGAAGATTTGCAAAGGTCAAACTAGTGTTTTTTCCCCTTCAATATTGTTCTTTTTATGTATAAAACTTATAGAAAGTCACAAGTAGGAAACTTGGGCCTCTTTTAGAAAAGTGAATTTGTTTTAGAAAAATGCTGCTGACAGCAAAAGAGGAGTTCCTGGGAAAGCACAAAGTAGCTGTTTGAATGAGAGCATTCTCTTCCAACATTCAGTATTGCTATAATTTTGTTTTTATTTAGTTCTACACATTTCTGTAAGTCTATACAATGGTACGGGTGAATGCTCGATTCTGATTGGCTGCTGGATGTG
Source organism: Oryzias curvinotus (assembly GCA_023969325.1). Taxonomy (NCBI): domain Eukaryota; kingdom Metazoa; phylum Chordata; class Actinopteri; order Beloniformes; family Adrianichthyidae; genus Oryzias; species Oryzias curvinotus. Next base: position 23,450,417 of record CM043717.1, read on the forward strand.
GTTTAAAAAGTCATAATGGACAGTAATATGTTCATCTTAAAAAGAAGTTCCGGTCACATAGCCCCAACATTCTATATCACTGCGCTGGCTCTTTTAAAACAAACTTTAGCTTCATCATCTGGACAAAAACAAGCAGTGAGAGGTGAACTTTCACTCTGAACTGATGCTTTTTTTAACCCATCATGACGACCAGCATATATATTGCTTTCTTTTGCCGCTGCAGTTGAGATTGTTCCTATCTAAGTAATTACCATGACAATGCGCCGCACCATGAATCAGTCAGCTTTTTGTGAAAAACCTATTTAAAATGAAAATAATAAAAAGCATGAAGTACTAACATTGATTGAATAATTATTTCTTTTGTAAGTGGCCATGGTATGAGTGGGATAATGCCCTTCGAAGTGTGCATTATCAGAAATTAACGAACGTCGTGAAAGCTTGAACCGTCCAATGACAAGCATGGTATATGTTGCCGCTTATACCATGGTCACTTACAAAAGAAATACATATTCAAACAGTTCTTAGTTCTTAATTCTTGTTATTTGTTCAGTTAAGATGGCTTTTTTTGTCATGATAACAAGACAACGCGGCGCTTAGTGTGCACCGACCTTGACTGCAGCGGGAAAAAAGCAATAAATATGCTCATCATCACGATGGATTAAATAAGCATCAGTTCAGAGAGAAACTTCACCTCTTACCGCTTGTTTTTGTCCTGATGATAAGGCTAAAGTTTTTTTTGAAGAAGCCAGTGATATGAATATTTAAGCTATGTGACCTGAACTTCTTTTTTAGGTTTGCATTATCGCTGTGGATTATCACTTTTTAATGCACACCCAGCAGGCAATCAGAATCGAGTATTCGCCTGGACCATGGTATAACAGAAATTAATGGACTTCACAAAAGCAACCATCTTCTGCTTTGTGTTGGACGGTTCAGGCTTCCGTGCTATCCATTAATTTCTAAAAATGTACAAAAATGTACAAAATGTACATCCTTTACCTATTAGACATTTGAAGGGCTTTTAAAACCCCATCAACAAAGTTTTGGAGGATTTTCAGTAAGTCTGACAATGTCAATGAAATCATGAGTCACAAACCTTTTAATATGCACAATATACACATCCATCTTTGCAAAAGTTTGGATGTTGTTTGATTTAATTTGGGGAAACGCAGACAGGCTGCTGAGGCCGGCTTTTAGATTGACGTCATAAAATGGGCGACACCCACAAAGAGCGAAAAGCTGTGCCTCAGAGATCCAGTTGTATTACTTCCGGGTAGGAAAATGAGCTGCAATAATAACATATATCTCATAAAAAAATAATTCTTTAGTGTGCCAAAGGTGATATATTATCATTTATATGGACATAGCTTACTCTGTAAGACTTAAGAATAGAATAATATAGGCCCTGACAAGCCGTACTGAGAAAAGCACAAAAGGAAAAATCGCCACCTTTGCTCATTGGTTGATTTTTTTCTGCGCTGAATAGTTTGTCGACATGAACGCTATTGTTTAACCAGGGTTGAGTGTTGTTTGCTGGTTTGGTCCATGCCAACCCTAACACAAAAACAAACGGGTGCAAACCAAATCGTCCAATGTGAGCGTGTTTTTAGCTTTCCTGTCACGATTCCTCGATCAACTGTTACTAAAAAAACTCTCTACAAATCTCTGTCTCCATACTTTCATTAACTTCTGACTTTAGGGCAGACAACTAACTGACACAACTTGTGTGACATAAGTTTAAAGCACTGACTCCCCTGTTATTTGTCCCCTCCCCTCATGCAGCTCCCCCTGTTGCATGCATGCTAAGTGTGAAATGCCTAAAACCTAGGAGAAAAACTCTCTTATGTAAACACATGTCCTAGCTTATTAAAACTCTGTGCAGATCATCTGAGGAAACATAATTATACTGACTTATACATCCCCACTCAGGAGACTGCTGGACGCTGCACCCTGTTCTGCAAGAAGTAAGGGAAATGCAAACCAGATACCATATGAGGCCTGCTGAAGATGATGCAGAATCAGTCATTCATATTTCATAAGCTCAGCCTTATGCATATGCTCCCCCTCCTCCTTCTACCTTTAACATTTGCTCATTAAATTCGCAGCTGTCAAAGGATTCCTCAAAGTCTCTGCACACTTACACACACAAGCCTTCTCAGAATCATGTTTGTGCACTCACAAAGTGTGGGAAAAATACTCACACGTGCACACTTACTGTTTCTAATACCTCTTTGAGACAGGCACCCTGACTTTAAACTCATTACCTTGGACAGGCCTTTTAATGGAGGTTGGAGTCAACCTCACCATGTACAAGAATGAATGAGAAACAGAAAGGAAAGTGAGAATAAACTTTTGTTGTTCATTCAAACTACGTCGTTGACTCACTTGAGCACACACCTGAATACTGAGAGAAAGAAAAGAGCCTATTCACCTCTGCAAACCACTAGAAGGCCACCCACAAGCTGCTATCCACCACGTTGGTTTAACCGTGTAAATGAAACTTTGGCTGACTGGCCGACGCTCCTTTAACGCAGCAGACATGCGCCACCAGGGAGTGATTGAGCGGCAACGAAGCCCGGGGTGTCATAACAACAATATTGCACCAGCAAAGTGCTAAATGACAGTGAGCTCACAGACACATCGGTGCAAGTGGCAGAGCTGCACTGATCAATGAAGAATCAATACTACCCTGCCAGGTAATCACAAGCCATGGTGATTAACGGCAAGCAATCAATCGCTATTAACCCCTGAAAGTAGCAGTGGAGCACACCATCAACGTCGCCTCGGCCGTGATGAATGCCAGAAATTATCAGGGGCTCTTTAGCATCCTTCTGTCTCTGTAAATGTCAGCAAGCAGAACACTCAGATCTGTGATTCATTGTGTTTAACTCCACTCCCGTGTCTCGCCTGACCATCAGCACAGCATGACAGTCAACACAAACGGGGGGGTTTGCAAAACTTTACATTTATTTAAACTTAAATCATGCACAGCTTTGTGTGAACCTTTATCCTTTATGAGTTTTTTTTTTTAATAAATAAACTAATGAGATGAGACTTGCCAGTGCTGTAACAGGTGCCAAACAAAGATTTCTGCGACATGTGAAAATGTAGACACTCCCCCACCACATGTACAATCATAGTCCTCAGTGCATTTCATGCAACAATCCAACCCTTATGTTTTCACCTGCTATCACTTGCAATAAAATATTCACAATATATATATATATATATATAACAAATATATATATATATATATATATATATAGCGGTCAAAGTGACGGTCATCTGGGCCATTTGCTGCAATCAGCGTCAGTTCTCATCAGCCTCAATGTTGAGAGCTCAGATTTGGGCAGACAGCTGTTGGTAACAGGTAAATTGATGGATGAGTGTGTTCAGACACAAGTAATATATAAAAAGCTGACTTTCATTGCAGCTAATGAGGAATAAAAGCACTTAACAGGGGATTTCTGGGTGCACTGCCAGGTTTGGACCAGAAGAGGGAGGCACTGGTGGAAGCTGAACTCAGGCAGCATCCAAACTCTGTAAAATAGGTCAGAGAAGTCGTCTCTCTCACACCTGACTTGCTTCTTCTTCACTTACTTTCAATCCAGAAAAGGAATCACTTCTTTTTATCTCCTCCTTTTTTTACTTCAACTTCTGATTTCACAGAACCCCATGGAGCATTTTGGACTGGATTCCCCTCCAGCAGCCTCCCTCTCCTGTTGTCTCCTCATTCAGCCCCCCCCCCCCCCCCAACACTCACATTCCTTTTATTGCACCTCTCAGCACAACTCTCAAACTTCAGCCATCACAGACCTTTGACAAATATTCTACACTACGAAGCACTCTTGCTCGCTGCTTACTTTGCCACTATGCTAACCTTGAGTTTGTGAAGGATGCACAAGGAAGGATGTGTCTGTGTGTGTCTTCCTGCTTGTGACTGAGCAGTTTTATCAAGTGCAGATCAATATCACCACAAGGTCACTTTAAATTCAATTATGAAGAAAGCGAACATCCCATGATCTGTCGCCAGTCCTGGTGGGGGGCACGACTTAACACGACCAGATCCTAAGGCAGACACATGATGAAACAGAAAAGATATGGATACATTCGTTACTCTTTTAGTAGACACACTGCTTTGTTTGGAGATGGGACTGCCTGGAATGAATGTCTCAGCAACTCCATGTATTATTAATGGTCGAGGAGCAAGCCAGCAAAAGCATAATGTCTTTTGCGCCACCATCTGTGTGTATTTTTCTTCTGCACGTGTTTTGATTCATGCTTGTTTCTGTGACCCACAATCTTCAGGGCCAACTAAGTGCTTGCAAAGGAACTGGTTAAGATCCCAGAAAAGATGTTGGAATAACTTTTGTTTAATGCAACTTCTCACATCCACAATAGTATTGGATTCAAATATGTATGTTGGACCACGACTTGGTCTTAACATTTAAGCTAGCCTGGAGGTGAGACCGCTCCCACACAGTATGACAGATGATGTGGACCAAAAACGCTCTGTCCAATATGAAGACTAGTTCCCAGTAAACCACAAAACTGTATAGATTAGTTGTTGTTCAAGAGTAATCCGTTTCCCTACTTTACTCTTTCAACATTGAACTGCATTACATGAGTCCTGCAATACTTTGGTCTTAGTAGAAACTGCCCTTACAGGTGGACATGGGCTGTTTATGGGCAAATCTGTATGGGGCACGCAGGTTGGAGACCACTCGACTAGCCCGTAGAGTAAAAATGCTTATTCTGTCTATGGGAATGCACGTAGACAACACATAAGGGGGATGCAGGAACGTCGTACTGATTTTGCATTTTTTCAATCCCCCCCTAACTCTGCATACTGTGCAAGGGGCCCATAATGCTGTTCAAGTGGTAGGTGTCAGCATCCTTACGTATCACCTACACACCTTGTGCAAGTAGCATTTGTGCACAATAACTAAGGAGCCAATACACGCACCTTACTAATGACTGGAGTGTAGTACAAGAGCACCGTACAACAGTATCACCCATACGTCATAAGTGTGAGTAACTTACATCACCCTTACAAATACTTCACCACATACTTAACACACGCACAACAATGGTACGTTCGGTTTTTATGACATCTCTTAAGGTGGCTGCACAAGTCTCAAGGAACCTGCAAGACACACCTGCCCCCCCCCTTTGGGTCTAGACGACCCAAAAACCTGCAGTAGCCCTACGGGTCATTTACCCATATCGATACATCTGACTATAAGGCTTTTCTTTATAACACCTGCAGATGAACATAACATTTGATGTAGGCTAGGTATTGTTTATTTCTAATACTGTATAGTGAAAGCACAGTTAGAAGAATGACCCTCAATGTTAGTCAGTTCAGTCCATTAAAAAGGAAAACAGGCAGAAAAGGAGAATTGCAAAAAGGGAAAACAGACCAGAGAACTGGAGGCCCCCAAAAAAACTAATACTGGAAAAGCTGCCTCATAAACGATAAAAGCAGCTTAAAATGACCAAATGTAGTTTACAACAACAAGACGGACAGATGTTGGCTCCTTTGAAAAACAGGACTGAACAAAAAAAAGGAATTAAGTTTCTAAAGTCCACATTCAACAATAAAACTGACCCACATGGGGAAAAAGTATTCAGTTTGTGATGTGTTGTCATCTCCTGCTTTAAACAAACTTCTTTTGAACATTAAGTCTAATGTGCAGAGTAATGAGTTAAATATAACTCAAAGTGAATTAAAAAATAGCTTTCACTACTTTGTCAAAGCAAAATGTAATCTGTTATTGTAATACAATACTTTTGTGGTGAGCTGCTCCCAACACTGATAAAGGAGCAGAGACAGACAAACATAATGATCTATTCCGGTTAAGAGGATAGATTCATATACAGTATAACATGTAGGCCTGGTTTAAGAGTTTGAGCTACTGGGAGGTCTCGCTAGCAGCACCATGGGGTTGTAACCAGTACTTCTTTGTGACGATGAATTGATGGTGGAGAGAGGGCATATGACTCAAACAGACTCAGGTGATCCGAACGTTAATTACCGTCTGTTAATTACGCGAGAGTCGCATCGTTAGGCAGACAGCACCACTGGAGGGCTCGAGAACTCCCAGTCTCTCCTCTGCTCCACTCCTCTCCTTCATTCTTCATGACCCCGATCTTCTGTCCCAATTAGCACTGCCCTGCTCCCCTCCCATCCTCCCATCCTACCTCCCTCCCTCCCATGTGTGTTTCCATCAACGCTGCTGCAGCCACTGTTTAAACACAGACAGCAATGGCAGGACGCGGCAGGCAGGCTGTGGGCGCCGCACCTCCTCACAAGTGCAGCTATTAGAGGAGACAGAGCTAAAGAGGCCGCGTAGACACCTCCATCTTTTAACACAGTGACTAATGTGGCATCACAAGCTGTCATCTATGCCTCGCTGAGTCTCCCATTCCGATCTCCTTCCCTCATTGTCTTGAATGCTTCCTCACATTTCTATCTGTAATGTGATCCGTGTGATTTTCTTTCCCCCCACCCGTAGCTCAAATCCTTTTTTTTTTTTTATTGCACTGCAGCTCTTGAGCGGTTGCAAAGTGTGCATGCTGGCGCTTCAAACAACTCAGGCACTTTTAAAGAAGCAGTTTTGGACTGTTTGAGGATGAGATGAAGTAAATGACAGGTTTGGCTGTTTTGCAATTCTCCCCTGGCTCACAGCCTCCATCCTGTCTGTTTGCTCTCTTCCGGCCTGAGATGTGCTTTTCCTTTCAAAGCTGCTGAGGTTTGAGGTAAAGGGGAGCATCCACTGCAGAACCTACTGCCTGTTGGACCATCTGAACACCATATGTGTTCTGGGCAGCAAAGGAGGGGGTGATAATCAAGATAAGGCAATAATGGGATAATGCTAAAGAAGGGCAGCTACAAATTAGATCTATTTTCTCCACATTAAATTTGTATCTTTTGCAGCCAGAAGCATTTAAATTCCAAAACTCAACCACACATTTATGTTTGGCTGAGGAAAAAGTGTGATCTTGAAACACAATGACTCACCCACTCCCTCTTCTTTGTCAGCACAAATTTGCCATTGTTTGCTATTAAATCTACTGAAGAAGGATTTTAGAAACATACTCTTTGGAAAGATATCATGATCTCCATCACAGCAATCTCCCTTTGACCTTTGTGTACTTTAAAAGGCAAAGCAACTTTTTTTCTATGGTATCATTAAACACAGGGATTTAATTAAAAAAAACACTTAAGTCTTGAACTGAAATTCATATCTTTAAAATATTTTTAAACTAAATTTTATTTGTTAGATTTGCTAAATGCTAATCTAATAGAATCTATTAGATTGTTTTGCATTTGAAATGCATTACGGATGCACATCAGGTTTTTTGGCTGGTAATAAAAAGCAGGAGGATTAAAGAGACAGACGAGAGTATTTCCAGGTCCCATTGGGTCCCATTGGGTGTTGCATTCATAAAGCCCTAATAACTGGTAGAGTTTGTGTCTTTTTTGACCACTAAAGTTACTCTGAGCTGTCAAATATGAGGAGTTTTTTTGCTAATAAAGCCAAAAAAACAACAAAAGCCTCATGCCTGGATGAAAACAAAACAATAATTTACTTAATTAAGACAAGATAAATAAAAATGGTGGATATTTTCAATTCTCTACTTTCAGTTTAGAAAACTTGGCTTTAAGGTGTTCAAATATTTTTCCTGCACAAAGCTGTAAAGTCTAAAAAGACCCTTCCCCTGATGAAAAGTCTCCTTATCACCAAATCAAAGAGCTTTGATACCCAGGTTTCATCCTCTTCTGTGCGAATATGGCTGCTTATTCTTGAAGAAAAACTATCAATGCTTGATAATGAAAGGGTCTTAGAGGCACTCAAAAACAGCAACATGGAAAAATGAGAAAACTGTTGCAGAGTCAGAACTCTTATAACAAATGTCTTTGTTTTGAGGAACAGAAGTCTTGAGAGTTTTTCCACAGATTGTGTTCAGGATAACTTGCTCCTGTTTTAACTCACCGGTGGAACATGTCACTCAATTACTGACTTAGTCCCACTTAGTTCTGTCATAATACCAGTGGAAGACATGACCAGTGGCTAGTGACATTGCTAAAAGGGCTCACCATTATCTCATCTTTTAATGAAAACTGTGTAGACTGTGTGAAAAAAAAAATATATATATTTAAAGGTAAATGTTATTTTTTTGTTTTTTTTATTAGTGTGGTCCTCTTACCAGCTTAGTTTCCTCCTTTTTAAACATATTTAGGCCGTGTCTATGTTGTATCTCCAGGCTTGTGTTGTGTAAACTTGAGATCTTAAACTACTGCTTTTCAATGTGTTTTTACACTTCAAATGGAATATGAACTGAAATAAACTTGAGTTTAACAAAAGGTGAAGTTACATGCAACTGTGAGGGTGCTGAGGTTTTTTTTTGGGTTGCTTGGGCCTGTGGAGGGTCGTAGGAAGGAGCTGTCGGTTTAAGGGACATCTCAAGGGGATTGCAGGTATGTCTTGCAGTCTCCTTGAGGCTCCTTTAAAATCTGGAACCTCTGATTGTTGTGCATGTGGCAAGTGCATTGTGAAGTATTCATGAAGCTAAAATAAGTTGCACACACTTGTCAAACGAGTGATGCTGTTGCTGTCGCACGTTGTCCTTTTGCTGCACTGTAGTCGCTAGTGAAGCCTAAGACATAAATGGTTCTTATGGCTAGAGCTAGGCAGCCACCGGGTGAAAAATGGCCAAACCTGTGCTGGGCACACAAAAAAAGAGCACTTACCACGTGAACAGTACTCACAAGCCCCTTGCATAGTCCGCAGAATTTAGAGGGGTTAAAAAAAAGACAAAGCTGTACACTTGCATCTCACCTACTTCTCCTTTGAGGCCACGCCACACAGCCACCACGTACATTTTGCACATTTCAATGTAGGACATTTCAGTCTTGCATGATACATGCGTGATATCCGTTTCAGCCGACGGGTCGTTACGTCAATTGAGTTTTGTGCTTTTCACAATTTTTGGTTGGTTGATAATTATGCAATTTATGCATATTTAATTAAATCTTACAAACTTGTGTGTGATTTTACAAGATGCATTTTCAAGTTTGTGGCTTTCCTCAACCGTTCCATGCACATCCACTCATGTCTAGCTAACTTTTCATGCCACATACCACCGATGTACAACTTTGTGTACGTGTATGGAGCACATATCAGGTTAAACGTAGGTAATTGAATCACTAATTGCATATAGCCAGCAAAATAATTATAAACAGTTCATGTTCTACGTTGATTTATGTGTTCATTGCGTGGTTTAATCTTACGTCAGTAGTTTTAACATGATTAAGTCATGATACATCTGTAATCATTTCACATAAAGACCACAACTTTTCGGTGCCGAGACAAGAATGGAAACTAGAACTGATAGAATCACATTTGCTGACTTAAGAGGACAGGACGACCTCAAAGAGGTTTTTACATTGGAGACTGAGAGGGCACAGGAAGCAGCAGTGGACAGCTGACCTATTTGTCCTGTACTGCTCTGACATGCATCACACAAGTGTTGTCATATGATAAACTTCATGGCACTGACGACAGCTGAGCATTTTATTTTATCAGGAAACGGTTATTGTGAAGTTCACGTACAGATGCAGAAGTTTCACCTCAAGTTTATCAGATAGAATCTGGGCTACACGAGAGTCAAGGTGTGGTCTGTTCACTTTACAGAGATTTCTGTGAGAGCAGGTCAGTCAAGGATAGCTCAATAGCGGGCTTAGTACTGCAACGGAGGGCATGAATAAAACAAATCTGATACCGGCAGCAGCTCTCCCTTCATCCATTACATGAAGAGGATTTCAGTGCAGCTTTCAGGTCTAAAAAAACATTGCAACTGAGGCCCCAGTTAGTCTCTGGAAGTTAGGATGCATGTCATGTGACCACAATGACTTAATCCAGATCTGACTTCAACTGTCAATCAGTGGCTCTCCTTGACCCTGGTTGGCTGTGGAGGGTTCTCCTGGGGCCAGACTACGTTGACTGTTAAAATTTCGGGACATTCGGCTGTCAGAAAAGTGCCCGTCACAAACTGTCACTATCACGAGCGATGAACAGCTGGAACATCAGGGAAGACATTGACAGATTAATGTGTTCACTTGTAAGCAGGCACTATGATGGGGAGACAACTGTCAAAACAGTTCAAAGAAAACACAGAGGACACAAAAAATAAAGTTTTTTCACAGCCTAATCAATTTTTTTTTCCAGTTATCATATACTCTGTGTGTCCTGTGTTTGTGTGGGCAGATGGGTGGGAGGAAACAAACAGACTTGATGATATTTAAATGTTGTCAACGTGCCCAGCACTCATGTCCTCTGTCACTTCATTTCATCCTACTCCTCCAAACCTACTGTATAAAACCAGTGTGCATTGGGCCTACTCATGCTTAATGTCACACTGGCATTATCATTTCTTTCCTTCTTGGAAACATTGGCCTATTTATTCTGAACAGCAAAGAACTGCTTTAATAACCCCCAAACAATTCAAGTGAATCAGGGGATGCTTCTGAAATGTGGAAGATTTATCAGAATAAGAAAAAAATCACCAACCAGATATTTGTCATTAAGCCCTTTTGTTATGCCAGTTGTCCTTTTGTTTCACTCACTTCCACCCAATGGGTCGCTCCCCATGTCACTGATGTCCTTGTTGGTGAACAGTATGCGTATGCCTGAGTAAGGCATCAGCATTTTATCAGGAATCGTTGAGCCGATGGCCTGTCACCCCACCTTAAGGACACAGCGAGGAGAGGCGAGGCTCACCTTTGCAACAGCTGACATTTTAATTTGTCACCGTCGGCCATCCTGTTTCCGTCAATAGTGCATCAATACATCAAAACAAACGCTATGGGACACAAGAGGATTTTTCTGTTCAATACCATTGATACACATCTTAGTTTAAAGCTATACTTTCCTGCGTTTTACAGGGGTACTTGGCCTAAAGCTGTGGCAGGAGAGGAAGGAAGAGAAATGATCAGAATGTTCAGATCTTAAAAAATAAACAAATCTTCATTACCTTCATAACCAGCAAGCCAACTCCTGATTGGGCAGAGTGGTTTCCATAGAAATGTTGACTAAAACCAACCAATCACTGCTTACTGATAACATTCGCATTGCAAAAGTGTGGCGACTGAATTAACTAAGATACAGTCAATGTGCTGGGCATCCCACACTTCCTGTTGCATTCAGTGTCATTGCAGCATACATTAAAATACTTACACTCACATGAATATGCACAGAACACACTTCTAAGTATCATTGTTAATCTTTTTCTTATCATTTTACCTTTTTTTCTTCCCCTCATGCTTCTGCCAACAACTTCTGTCTTGTCTTTGCACTTTGTTTAACCCCTTAAAACACTGGAGGCGTGGCCGGGGACACCTAAATGACACATGCTCTCTGACATACCACAACTCTTCGACCACAATTAGCAAGATTCCAACAGATTGTGACATGGAAAAAGACGGCTTTGCACCACTGTGCAACACTTTGGCACTAAACCATCTTTTTTGCATGTCACAATATATTGGTTCATAATGATGGCATAAGCACTTCTTTACCGTGAAGTGTTGCATATCAGTGCAAAGCTGCTTTTATCTGCTTCACAATCCGTTGGTAATACGGCCATTGCGTAAATATTTGAATAGTTACTGTAATTGAAAGAACATCAACCGTGGTGCTAATACTCCTGTGTTAAGGGTCAACCACACTTCCAGATTACTCATGTTGCAGTTTACTTATCATGCCCTTATTGTAATCAGTTTTTCATACTCATAAAAAGGAAAACACTCAAGCACTGCAATACCATATTAACCTTATTTTCAGAAATTTAAATAGTACATGAAAAGCGTAAACAGTCAATAGTTTTTTACCTTCATCAAGACCCAAAGTGTTTAACAGTCACATACAACCATGCATGGTGCAACAGTTCATCACTCTAGTGTAACACAGAGGGTCTGTTTGCATCAGGGCTAAAAATCAAAATTCCCAATATTTCCCCAAGGAAATATGAAGAAAAGACCTGGTGCTAAGCTAAGCTAGGTTCAGAAAAAAAAAATGCCAGAACCAGGTATGTCAGATAGGCTTATCTGACGTGGATTAGTTAAAACTGCCGATAGGGAAATAGTAAAGTTAGAAGCCACGCCAACCAGTGAGAAAACTTTGAATTTAGGAAGAGCCAGATCGAGCCATGCTGAGTTGACCTGATGGAAATGCAACATAATGAGTTGTAAGGTTTATTCAAAATTTTAAAAAAGGTTAGTTAGGATATTTATCAAGAACATTTGAATAAACATCACCAAAAGTTGTGCATTTAGAAAAAAATTAACCTTGATAAAGAAAACAGTGCTTCATTACAGGCCACAACAATCAGTTGAGCGGTGAAGTGCAGTGTAAAAGTGTAGCAAATTTGTAAACTAAAATAATTATCATTGAACTTTTCCCGGTTGAGGTCATTAAGCGCTCACAGTGGCGTCCGTCATTCCGGTTGAGACACCTCTCCCAAATGTCAATACAGGTTTGGCACACCTCAGCCCACAGTGCCCTCTGAGACCCCGCTGCTGTCCTGCACATATCAGCAGAAACAGAAGCCACTGTGTCAGGCTGCGGTTGCCTTTCTCTTTCTCCACTTCTCCCCCTCTCTAAAGACCTCCATCCATCCCTTGCTCTGTCCGGTCCCAAGAGCAGCAGGTTAGTCTTAATTGTATGCTAATCAGGGCATGCTGCATGTCTTTCTAACTGCTGACAATCGATGGGTGACATCAAGGTATTGTATCTAATGCAAAAGAGAGTCTCCAGAGTAAACAGCAAGGACGAGATGTGGATGCAGAAGACGTGTGTGCCAGCTTGGCTTTACTCCACATTCATACTGTGCAGTCATTTTTTTTTGCAGCATGAATGAACAAACTGCAGTTTTTTAGGTGCAACTTCTTTTGAATAGACTCTTACTCATTGTTAACGGGATGACATGAGCGAGTAACACTCAACATCTCCATCCACTGCTAACACAGTGTCTGTCCGTTTGCCTCTGTTCTCTCGTTTTCTCACACTCACTGTCCAGACTCATTATGATAACACTCCAGTAAATCTGTTCTGACTTCCAGTAACAAAAAAACTGGCAGATTTCAATGATAAAGGCATGGGCACGCAGAGATGACACAGAAAATGATGAATACATTTCCCAATATGGGATGCAAGAGTGTAATCAGCAATATGGGATGTGCGTATGTGCATGCAAGCATGTCTGAATGAGCTGCTGATTACGTGGGAACATGAAAATGTGTCATGACTTTTAATGCAATAGATTTGTCATTATGCTAATCTGGCATAGACAAGTTTATTAGTATTGCACAATTCACACCCAAGACATATCAAAGGGTCTTAAAGAAAAAAGACGATCCAAAAGCAACACAGCAGCATCAATTGTGAATAAAAAAAGGGAAAATGTTTTGGTCTGAGACAGATACCAATTTCAGCTAAAAGACGAAAAACCTACCCAGTCCTCCAGTCTTTTTAGTAAAATCATGTGATTGGCTCTAAATATATACATATATAAAATAAAGAAAGTAATTTAGATCAATATTTTGGAACTGTAGTACCTACTGTTTTGTTTTTGCTGTGAAGTTGAATAATTTTCTTTCCAATTAATGGAGTCCAATTTGTTTGTAACTGTCCCCCTGTGAGTTAGCATCTAAGCTTCTGCGGTTTCTTCCCATGGCATCAAACAGGAAGTCAAGGTTCTCCTTCATAAAAAATTACCACCATGGCTGCACTTTAAAGACCCACTCCAATGAAAATTGTGTAGCATTCTTTTGATGAATGAGGACATACAGTATATTTAGAGAATTAAGCTCAACACTGCATTTCTGAGGATCATTTTTAGATCTTTGTAAATCAGGAGAAGACGTAAAAATACCTTTTTGAAAAGAACGCATTTGTGACATAGACAATATGCTGGGCGCTCCCTAAACTTCTCCATTCTGATTCATCCATATATGACAATATTCTTGTATGTCTTTGTTTTCTGTGTCTGAGTTGGTATCTGGATCAAAACTATGGTTCAATTACTCCTAGTGAGTGGCTGTGAGATATAGCGGGTAAACAGAGCTCTCAGCCAAGTGTTGAGCAACCACACCCGTGGCAGGGGGGGTTGCTTTATGCTGACGCCACCACCCATAACTCACAGGTAAATTTCTAATTAAACACTGCTTTGCAGAAACCATGCTCTTGAAAACGACAGTTTTTTTAAGTTTTGGCTAATAACCCCATAACCACAATTAAATGACCACTGGGAACACTTTTACAGTAGATCAATAGATGATCTGAGTGAGTCTTTAAAAAGCTTTTGTAGCTAATATACTTTTGACTTCCAAAAAGATCCCTAAAACACTGTTTACTTGCTTCCAGAACAACAACAAATCACTGTCTGCAGAAAAACACTAATTTTTTAGTTATGTTCAATTCATCCATAGTTCTTATGTTAGATAAATCCACCCAGCTTTTGTCTAAACTCGTTGGCAGTTCAATCACTCTTTTGCAGATCTAATCCTTCCAAGACATTCCTTGGACACCTCATGGATATTTTTTTTTCTTGGAACTCACATTCTAAGCTGCTTTAAGATGCTACATTATTGCTGCAATTCTTTTTTTTTACTTAGATGGGTCACTCAATCATATCCCTAACTAATTAATGAGTAATAATAGCAATGAAAAGGAACCTGCCTTTGAATGACTAAATACAATTACCAGTAAAGTAAGTAACTGATGTTCCACATCCCTATCTCTAAAAAAAAAAAAAAAAAAAAGATTGTTATTCATGTCGAGCTCTAGTGTTCACACTTGACAGGTTTTGATCAATTAAGCTGGATTCTGGTACTCTGCCAGTCCGTGGGAGCAAGGCCAACAGTTTTTAGATAGGAAGGCTAACTGCTGCCATTCAAACTCTATTGAGCTCCAAGTATAATTCTGGCTGGGCACAAACCGCAATTATTAATTTCTCCTTCAGGATCCATTTTTAAACGGCTCACACTTCCATAAATTAACAAGGACACTACCCATATGTCACTATTAAATCTATTGGTCAAAGATCAAACAGATTTAACTCTTTACGCTCATTCCACGTTTTGTACGCAGAACCTGAAACAAACTTAAAAACTTGTATGATAATGATTCAACAGTTTTTTTGGCCAAATTGCTGCAGGAGCTTTGGGTTTTGTTTTGTTTTCTTTGAATCTTTAAGCATATCGTTCATCATGGTAGTAGAATTGGGGACTCATTTTAGACAATTGAATGTGTTTTTCTAATGCTAAGGTCTCTAAAAGCTCAATAGTTTTCTCAGGGTTTCCTCAGCTTACCGTGTCTTTTCAGGGTCCTTTTGCTTGTAAGAGGAGGGTTTTCTGTCGGCATAGCTTCATGCTCTTTCTGTGCAGGAGTTTTTGGACCAAAATTTCCAAACCCAGCTTTTTCAGTTCTTTGGCAATCCTTTCATTTTGCTTTCAAATTATTTCCTTTAATCAATCTTTGACTGCTGATACTTACTGTCCAATCCTTGTTACTTTTCTTTCATTGTGATCAGATTTCCAAAAGGGCTTCATTTTTCTATTTTTGCGCGGTAAAATCCTATGTCATGTCATTGACATTTCAAACCCTTGCTCCATCGGGAATTCCTCACCTTGTTGAGAAATGTCACTGAGTTGGTTATTCATTTGTGTTTATTCACCATCTAATACCTTTTTATCAGCTTTCAGAGAGCACTACTGGCGCTTCATTGCAGATTATTTTTCAAATATTTTCTCCAATTCCTGAAGCTCTTTTTTAAAGGCGCTGAAACAGATCAGATTCCTATTTTTATTTTTCTTTCCAGCTCATCTTTCAGCTCATCTGCAGAATTACCAAAGTTCTGCTAGACACCAGCTTTTTCCTCTTTAACTTGAGGTGAGTTGGGCTGGAGGTGAGAGCTTGGCTTGGGTTGGGGGCAATTTCCTTAAACCAAAATGTAAGAAAAAGATATTGAAATCAAGATGTAAGTATATTTTTTCGCTAAGAATATGGCCTCCATTAGTTTTTGGGGCAGCTGACCTGACTCCTGTTACTTTTATTTCAAATGGGCTTGCACCAGTATTGTTAAGTTGGGGTGGTGAGTGGCTGTGAGATAGAGGGAGAGAGTGTAAAGACATGGATGTTGGGAAGTAGAGGCAGGCTTACTCCACGCCAACAGTCTCACACACAACTCAGCAAAAACATTTCTAATAAACTGCTGCAGCTCTGCAGAAACTATATTCTAGAAAACAACACTTATTTTTTTAAATTTTGACTGAAACCAGTATAATCATAATAAAAGACCACTGGAAATACTTTGAAAAATTGATCAAAAGATGATTTTAATGGGACTTTAATGGTACTAAAAAATGGCTTTAACCTTTGTGCTATCCTATGACCCCACACTTACATTGATGTGTTCTCCCTACCATGACAAAGGTGGAGAGGATTTCATGTAATCCATGGACACCAGTGAAGATCACAAATCATTGAAGAAAAAAGGTTCAGCACAGTGTCTAATGGGGTCTAGATGACCCAACTCCCAATGTTAAAGTGCTTAAGATAGCACAAAGGTTACATAAAAAATATATATTAAAATATAAATGGCATCATATCATTTTTGTGACATGCACTAACTACTTTTTTCCTATTAGACTCATCTCACTAAATCTTATCTAATCACACATGCCAGTCCATTTTTGTTTTAATTGTTCTTTTATACCTTACTTTCTCACACACCAGCACTAATTCCCATAGTTCACTCTCCTCCATATCCCATACTGCACCTCTTCCCCCTCATCCCGTCCCAAAGGCCTCCTGATATCAGGGTCAGAGTAATCCCACCATACGTAATCTCCAGCCTAATCCTTTCAGTCTCCCATGATTAAATACAAAAAAAAAAAGTACAAACAAGAGCAATAAAATTTTTGTTTTTGAAATTGCTCATAAAGCTGCAAAACGGTTGCTTTGAGAGAGGAGCTTGTCACTGTGGGTATGAAGAGAGTAGAGAGATGCAATAAAATGACAAAAGCTGCAATTTATTGGACTTATTCTGCACATCAGTCCAAATGCTGGAAAAATGCATACATATGCTGATCTGCTCCCTGTTGGAAACCGCATCCATATGGGCATTGTTAGGTCAGCTAAGAATCAAGAAAGCAATGAAACAGCAGGCAGTGCTTCTTTATCACAAGTAAGGACAGTGGACCACTCAGAGGTTAACTCGCAGAGATCCTCATCATCAGTCACAAACCTTTAATCTCTTTCTTTTTAACCTCTGTAGCAAACAACACGACAATCACATTGTGATACTTAGTTGTTCACCTCTGTGCTGAAAAAAGTGAGACACAAAATGAAAAATAATGTCTTGAAATTCAAGAATAGCCTTTGTTTATTAAAGTGTTAATATCTTTCAATGTTGCATTAGCACTAAAAAAGATCCTTTTTGTGTAAAAGAGGTTGTTGAAGTTTGGTGTTACAACCTTATCACACCGTCAAACTGAAGAAGTCATCCGTTATGATCATGTGCGTGCAGAGCGCCTGAATTGATTGTGGTGAGCCAAACCTCATGTACTCTGGTGTTGAATGAGTCTGGAGGCTGAAAGGAGGCTGGGTGCCGTCATGTGATGTTGCTTCTGTTAAGAACAACTAGATTCCAGGCTGACGGGGGCACAGCACAACCGACCCGACAGTGCCACTGCAGATCGATCCCGCAAGGACGCAGCTGCTGCTTTGAGAGTGAGATGAAAATGGCCCTAGTGACTGGCCCACTGGTGACTTCCCACCACACTGCTGGAGAAGGAGATGACCTTGTTTATCTCGAAATTCTAGCAGCTGCTTTCAACTTTGAAAAAATTCTGTGTCTGATTATTTGAGGGGAGGTGAATGAAATTTTGTATTAGGATGTGCTGTTGGTCTAAAAAAAAAAACACAATTAAATACAATAAACCTACCATGGACAAATCCAATTGAAATAAATTCAGTTCAAAAACACTTTCTTCTGTTTTTTTGTGGGGGTGTAATAATTAATCACTCAATCGATGAATCAATTTATATCCATATGAGCCAACCAGACCAATCTGTCTGAGGCAAGTTGTTAATCAAATCGACCTTATAAAATTGTTTTAAAGGAAATAAATTGATTATATCGATATTGGAACATACCATTTGGATTGATGTAATGGCAGCAACAATTGATCAGCCATCATTACAGTGTAACATGTGGAAACACTTTTAATTTAGCAACAACATGTGACCATACAGTGGCAGAATGATGTAATAATTTTCCCTTTGTATTATTTTGATGTGCAAAAACAACAGCGGGCTGAACTTTATTGTTACGTCCCTCTTCAGAGAGGAGGGAGAAATGTGTAACATAAAGAAAATTATGATAACTGGGCGGGGTTAAAGTTGGCCACCCAGCCGTTTATTCGGTGACAAATAACAATCATAGGGGTCTAAAAGGGAAATAAACAACTCAACACCAAAGGTGCAATAAATAATGATAAAACTTAAATTCTCAGGCTTTATAGCAGGACACCAAATTACTCAAAACGCAAATAGCAGACCACAAGAGTAAATGTAACAAAAGGACAAAACCAGAACCAAACTAAGGGGGGAAACCAGAGGCTTTCACGAGCTAAGGCCAGGCAGACAGTAGGGGCAGGCTGAAGAACGAATTCCCACTCAGGAATGCAGCCGCCACTGGAGCAGAGGATCCTGGGAGCTTTTAAACCTCCCTCCAAGCCAAGTGATTGGTAGCAGCCTCAATCAGCTCTGCAGAGGGGGCGGAGTCAGCAGCTGTGCAGGAGCTGGACTTCTGCAGGAGCTAGAACACAAACACATATGCATACACACACACACACACACACACACACACAAGACAAGCATACAAATACCAGGGGTCGTAACATTTATGATTGTAAAATGTGAATGATTTGACATTAATTCTTGTTTACTTGCTTGTTTGTACACATATTTACTTTACACTTGATGATCTTGGAAAAAATTCAAGGAATCTGGAAAAGTCACCTGCACTGTTCAGGAATTTATCTTTGAGTCA
Organism: Oryzias curvinotus; assembly: GCA_023969325.1. Classification (NCBI taxonomy): domain Eukaryota; kingdom Metazoa; phylum Chordata; class Actinopteri; order Beloniformes; family Adrianichthyidae; genus Oryzias; species Oryzias curvinotus. Next base: position 23,469,539 of record CM043717.1, read on the forward strand.
CCCTGGTTGAACTTTTGGCTAAAGATTTGCTAGATCGATCTTAGGTCAGTGAATTGGATCGTTAAAAAGGAACCAATACTGAAGAATAGTATCAGCAACCACAAATTATGATGTGAAATGAATTGTGAAAATGAATTTTTACACCCTTATTTCAAATTATTAACCTGGTTTTGTAGATTTTTTTTAAAATTAAAGATTCCAAATAATCTAATACTGGTGGAGTTTTATATTTAACCCTGTAATACGCCCACACCGCACATGCACCCTTGGTTAGAAATACAAATAAAGCAAGACTGAATTTAAGTTGTCAAAAACATAACTGGTAAAAATTTATTATCTTTCACTCAAAAAAAAAAACAAAAACCTCTGCACAATTTCATAATCACTCATGACTGGTGTCCCAGTCCTCTTTGAAAGGAAGACTTGAGCAGTCAGGGCATAAAACAAACCATAAGACTTCCGCTTCTCTGATTTCACACACTTATGAGAATCCAATACCACTGGTGCAGCACAAGCCCCTTCTTTTTCTTTGCCTAGCATTCATGCGTGTGCAAAAATACAGCAACGAGGTTTCAGGGTGAGGTGGAGGGGCTGGAGAGTGTGCAAAGATAAAGAGATAGGAAAGCGTTTGTCGTAACAAGAAACACCGGGACAGGGGGATTAGCAGTTCTTTTTTTTCTTGAGTATCTAAGATGAAGTGAAAAGAACATCTGAGATGAAATGATGAGTTTAACAAAGTGAAAGACAGACTGGATGAAAAGTGAAGGAGAAAAGAGAAAAAGCTGGTTTGGAGAAATGCAGCAAAGATGGAGAAAAAACCCTCTTGTGAAGATCAACCTGCATAATTTATGTTTTGCTCCTTTTAGAAACGCCAGCTTCATCAGGACAGGCCTGTTTGACTGTAGTACTGCAGTGTGTGAATTTGAGTAAATGTGGAAAGCGGTATGTTCATTTACTGATCCCGTGTTTCTCGCCATGCGGATGTGCCGTGTGCCTGAGCACACAGATGCACATGCGCATGTGTGTTTTAGCGCAGGAAGTGGATCCGTATGGCTTCACCTTGCCCTGCTCTTCACCCTCACTCTCTCTGACTGCACTCTGCAAGGCCATTAGAGCTCTCTGAGGCACACGGAGGCTGCTTGTCTCTGGGTCTACTTTCATGTGTCAGTGAGTGGGCTGCAATGTGTGTGTGAGTAGTGTGCACAGCTGTTTGTTTCGACCCCACAAAGAGCGCAGTTTTTGTTTTTTCCTTCATCCATATGTTGTTCCATGTCAGTGGGAGCTGATGTACAGTACTAAAGACAAAGTCTGGACAGCTCTAGCTGAATTTAGCTTCCAATGATGAATTGAGGATTAGATTTAACAAACCAGAGAGAAAAAAAGGGCAAAGAAATAGATATTAAACATTTTAGCAACTTAAAAATGCATATAAGAGAAAGAGGAGATCAGTTTGATGAACAGAGGGTCTAGAAAGCTGAATTTAAACTGAGTTTAACTGAATAGGTGAACAATAAGTGTTCCTTCACTACACAGTGTACTATGTGGGGATCAAAAGTTTGGACCCCTCAAGGTAAAACATTGTATTATTGCGCATAAAGAAACCAAGGAAAGATGGAAATATTTCCAAAAGGCATCAGATTACAGATGAGACACTTGTAGTATATATATTTTTTAAAGGCTCTTTTTTTCTATCATTTACAATTTCAAAACAACAGGAAACAAAGGTTTATATTACTGTCCTAAATCTACAATTCCAAGTACACTGGGAATGTACCTGAAGAGTCTGTGAAAAACCAATGTGAATCAATGCTAATTAGATTAACAAATATAGCCCATAATGCGTTGTGTTTGAACAACTCTTGGGGGAAAATATGTTTTTTAATGTATTTTCTATAAACTTGCCTCACAGCAAAAAGGCCCCCGGTTCAAGTCCCGGCTGGGGGACATGAAAAAACAACATCACTGGGGGACCTTTCTGTGTGGAGTTTGCATGTTCTCCCCGTGCATGCGTGAGTTCTCTCCGGGGTCTCCGGCTTCCTCCCACCGTCCAAAAACATGCTTCATAGGTTAATTCTTTTAAACGGGCGGCTGTGGAGCAGCGGTAGGGCGGTCGACCCATGTTCATAAGATTGCAGGTTCGACTCCCGCCTTGCACGCCCATGAGTCGAAGTGTCCTTGGGCAAGACACTGAACCCCACCTTGCCTCTGGTGGCAGGCAGGCGCCTTTGTCCTTGTAGGTAGAAAAGCGCTATACAAGTATACGCCATTTACCATTAACAATTTAATTGGCAACTCTAAATGTCCCTAGGTGTGAATTCTACCCTGCGACAGACTGGCGACCTGTCCAGGGCGTCCCCTGCCTTCGCCCACAAGTGGCCAGGATGGGCTCCGGCAGCCCCGTGACCCCGAAAGGGACAAAACGGAATAGAAAATGAATGAATAGATAACACGTCAATCATAAGAACACAGTGGATTTATGAATAGTCTTCATAAAATGCTGTATCATCAAATCCGTATGATTTTTGCCATTTCAAAAAATAAAATTAGTGAGCGTGGTGTCCGAATTGCTTTTAAAATCCAAAGCGCTAGATAGTTTTTTAGTCATTAGAAAGTCGGAGGGGAATTCAGACATAGCCAGAGTTTGAGATTTAAGGGGGACCCAAAAGGATAATGATAGAAATGTGACAACTTCTTTTAAAGCCAAAATCAGTTACAAACAGACGGTGGGGGGAAAAAAAAACAGCAACATAGAACAAACACTAAACATAGCAAATTGAACACACTGGAACAGAGACAAAGTAAGAAAAACAGTGACAGGGCATCTGGCACAGGGCTTTTGAGCGATATTGAGAGGCATGCAGGCAAACAGGAAGTAGCTGAGATGATTATAAGCAAAGGTTACAACTTAAACTTGAATGGGAGACCAAGCAAGAACACAAGAATTGATCACATAAAAACTAAAATATATAGACAGAAACTTGACAAACTCGATTAAGCCAAGCTCAAACCAGCAGCAACTGTTACAGGCACTACAGCTCATCTCCCACAATAGGTTTTTTTAAATAGTCGGGCAACTAAAAAATATATATATTGCAATTATACAACTATTAAAATGATAAAACTCAAGGACCAACAAGCATTTACTGTTAGGGTGGATTCAGTTGAAAAAAGTTTTCCAAACCTATTAGAGAAGCCGGACAGATGGAGAATAATATCATCACATAGATCTGTGCAGTATCCTTTGTATAGTAACAAAATATATGTCAAAGGGCAAGTTTTTCACATGGTGAGGTCAACAATAATACTGAAAAACACATTTAGTCAGTGGCTATATCTTAAAAAGAAAAAAAAAAGAGAGAGACTGACTACAGACACATGACTTGAGCCTCTTTTCTAAGACAGTTGGCTTCTTTCTTAAGCCTTAAGGTGCATTCATGGGATGCATTTTCAAGAACGCGCTAAACGTACATGTTAGGGTGGTGTGAACATAGCTTCAGTCATATGCACCTATGTGGGGGTTGACCCGTCCAGGCACAACTTTTTGGGTTGTCTGGGTCCATGAAGGGTTGTAGAGAGGACCAACTGTATCTTAAGGGGAGTGCATATGCGTCTTGCAGTTCCCTTGCGGCAACCTCAAGCAACATCATAACAATGAACCATACCCTTATCGCGTGTGTTTGCTCACACACATGCTTCTCTTTAGTAAGTTGCATGTACTGTTTCCCCACTGGCTGGACGCAAATCACGCATGCACAGGATGTGCAAGTGACCGTAGGATGCTTAGGATTTCTAAGGTCTACTCTACGACCTTCATATTTCGTATGATCCATCTGCGTGCCCCGTAATGAGTTTCCTAATTTTCACCCACAGACAACCTGTACCCACCTAAGAAAGCCTTAGAAGTAGTCTGAGAAACGGGATTATTCAGACTCGTAGAGTGACACTACAGCTCTTCCATTAGGATAACCCTGATGACGTTTCTCTGTGTTGTGGCTGGAGGAGATCCTGTGAACTCTTTCATGTTTCTTCAAGGAGTTGGGACTTAGAGGTCTTCATTTTTTTTAGTTTTCCAACTAAATACAAAAAAGTCACTTCCCGAAAACAACAGAAAAGCTAAAAGGTACGATAAGATTTAAAACAGAGCCCTAAAACCACTCCCGATTTCAATGAGAAGAGAAAACAGAGGATCGTTTCTCCAGATGCAATAATACAAAAAAGTTATTAAAAGCCTCGCGGTTGACCACTGATTTTGTTCACTCTTTTCTAGAAGTTTTCCAAAAAAAAAGGTCAAACTGTGAATAAACCCATACGTTTTTTCTTTTACAAAGTGATGTAAAAGCGTTTGAATGCATAGTGTTGGCCAGCTGTGCGTGCATTTACTCAGGCAGCAGTCCGTGGAGATGGTTTGTACAGCTGCCAGAGAGTCTCTGTAGCTTTGCAGAAGGACTCCGCTCTGCAGGCAGTGTTGGTCTGATCAAAAGATCCTCAGGTCTCTCAAATACACAGCTCAGGCTCTATCTCTGTTGACAGCTAGATTAACATGCTGAGAACAAACATCGCTATACAAATAGACGGATGAAAAAAACATTCTGAAAAAGAGTCAGAACTCCCACTCAGCCGATCCTGCACGTCAAAATGTGACAGTGCTGTTACAGCTCAGTGCACAGACATGAATGCAAAGGAAAGAGAAGACGGCAAGCAAAAAGAAAACGAAACAGAGACTCCTTTTCAAGTTTATCTAATCAGTGCTTTTGTTGGATGAATTGACTCATTTTGATTAATTTTAACAAATGAGATCTCAAATCAGAGTCAATACAAAGCTGACGTTTTTCAGTTTTTCAAGCTGTAGCATTCACCAAAGTGCACCAAACCCCACAGGACACAGTGAGGTGAGTTGTGCTGCTAATGAATCCCTTAATCATAGCATTGGAAAGTTATTAAGGCCAGCAACACCAAAGTAGACAAGGGCTAAGCCTTAGACCTGTTAATACGAACTCTCCCTGTCTCTAATAAAACATTTAAAATAAAATAAAAACTCATCCCTTGCTCTTCAGTAAGTATATTTTAGCATGTTTTATGTATGTGTGTGCGTGCGTGCATGTGTGTGTTAAACAAAGCAGATGACAGTTTTCACAGAGGGATGCAGGAGGTTTATTATTTTTTGAAGACAAATGGATTATGGTCTTCTGTTAGACTGTGTTTCTCCCTAAATAATATTAAGGTTATGGAATGAATTGCTTTTATTTAAGATATATTTTAAAAAAAAAAAGTAATTTTCTTGTGAATTTGACATCTTTTATTAAATTAAGTTACAAAAAAAGTATTTGTGAGTATCTGGATTGTTTGTTACGGTGGCCCTGAAGTGCAAATCACATCAACAAATAACTCGACGTGAAGACAAAGCTCAACAAACAAAAGAATCACATTTTAAAATTAAAATAAAATTCCAAAACCAAAACATAATTCCAAAAAAAATTAAAATGAAATAAAAAAACGAATGAAATATTTGGAAAAACAAAACTCATTCTCAGGAATCAAAATGAATTTTTTTAAAATCCAAATTCAATAAGAAAGTGGACAAGGTAGGTACTATGGGACATCAGTGATTGGATGATGATATCCAGTATCGCTTCATATCAAATAATTTTCTGTTGAAATGATGGACAAACATCATTATCCAATCATTGATGTCTCATGGTACCTATCTTTTCCAGTTAGTGTAAAAAAGAAAAAAAAGAAAAAATTTGGGGAAAACAATAGTAATTTCCAGAAATGAAAATGAAATAAAAAAAAAATGAAATAAAAGAAGAAACTGGAAAAGGTAGGTACTGTGGAACATCTCTGGATGATGTCATGTGTTAATTAGTTGCAGAAATAAAGAAATAAGCAAATTCTTGAAAAAAACACTTTCTTCCCCCCTTTACATTAGAAAACTCAGTTAGTTGATTGGAAACAAAGAAAAAAGGGTGGAGTCTACGCCAAAACAGGAAGAAGAACTAAAACCTTTATTTTCTTTGATCATTTTTGCACTGGAAATGGAGAATCCTCTGGTTAAAGACCATCGTGGGAGAGTTTGCAGCGGTTAAAAGATGTTTTCACAGTTTGATTTCAGTTCCCTCCAAATATCCACCTCTCGGTTCGTCCGTTTTTTAGATTTTACCAGCAACTTTAATAATATACATCAGTCCCATTAGAGTTGATGAGAATTTTCCTTTCACATGCAGCGTGCTAAAGCTTCCAGCAGGACTTCAATGTGTATTTTGAAGGTTATTTGGGTTTAAATCACATTAAACAGACTGAGAGAAGATTTTGTTGGACTCTTTCCCATAACAGCAGATTAAAGCTCACACACATGCTTTCATTAGATTTCGGTCTGAACATGGATTATGGGGTGCTTACCACTGTCGGCTCCTAACCTGTGAAACATCCCCACCTGCTTTAATACTAGCCTGAGTGCAGCAGAGGTCATGGGGGAACAGTAGCAGGCCCATCCTTTAAGTGGGTACATAACGTCCATGAAAATGATATTCATTCTGCCACCAAACAGGAGGCTTTTTGATTCTCGATAATCATTAAATGCGTGTTTTTTCGCCAATGCGTGTAGCGTTGAGCTCCACGTACGGCTGCTACAGTCCTCCACCAGCTCTTAGATGAGGCTCGTCAATTAGAGCTAAGGCCAAAGCTCGGCATGTTAATTCTCTGTAAAATATTCCTCCTCCAGCGGTAATTAGGTGCTAGCTGTGGTCGAGTAGCTCTGTACACTGAGCGAGAGGATTCTGTGCTGCATAGCAGTCCCTGGGTATCATTTGGCTGACCAAAGCAGCCACGCTAACTGGGAATTATTTTAATTAACCAGTGCCGCCTTCTGCAGCTAATGAGCCTGGTTACTAATCTACCATTCTGCTGGAGCATGCATGTTTGTGGGTCCACAACCAAGAGTCCCAAACCCAAAACAGCAACCTTTAAAGGTGCTCACCAAAGTCTCCTGCGTGGATAGAAAAGCAGTTTAAAAAATACAAAGAGGTAGCCTAGAAATAATAATAAAAATAAATCTTAAAAAAAAAAAAATCACTGAAATTATCTTTCCTGCAGCAAGTCAATTTGACTTAATATTAAATTTTACAATACGATATAAAAAACTAGGAGTTCCACACAAGCAATCAAAAAGGGAAAAATAAGCTTGAAAAGCTAACTGTTAGAAGGAATGACTTAAAATTGAATGTTATACACTTCCAATAAGTGTATTTCATTACAGTGACAAAAAATAATGTAATAAGTGGAAAAGACTTTTTTAAAACAATATGTGAACAAAACATGATCTTAGTTCAGGTTGGCCCATTTTAATAAATCCTCATAAAATCTAAAAGTAGCACTTATTCTGAGAACATTTTTGGTGTATTTAACCAATAAGAACCCATGTGCACTTTTTCTTAAAAAATATAATTATGTGTATTTTACCACAAACCAAGTGAACACAAAATCCATTTCAGAGATTTTTTTTCTACACTGATGTCACCGTGAGTTTTTCTGGGCTAAAGCCTTCCTAGTGGTCTTTTAGTTATGATTATGTAGTTTTTAGGCAAAATCACAAAACCTGCATCATTTTTTAGGTCATAGTTTCTGCAGAGCGGCAGGAGTTCATCGGAAAATCATCTCTGAGCTGTGAGCAGGACTGTTGCCACAAAGTAAGCCTGCCCCTGCTTCCTGACATCCTTCTCTTTACATGCTCTCCCGCTAATTTACAGCTCCTCCCAAACCCACATTTAAAATTACCGGAGCAACAGAAAAACCAGCCACACAGTTTTGTGCCAGTTACAAGCTCAGACGAGGAGAACGGAGAGGAAACTATTCGTCTGCAAGTGGACGCAGTGGAATGCAAAAGAGCAGGGAGCTGCTGGCCTGCCGACTATTGCAACTATTTCACCGCTTCAAGCTTTTTCCATTGGCATTTTTTCATCTGCTCCTGATTCACAACAATTTAAAACTCTTTTGATCTTAATTTTGTATGCATGTCCTCCTTCATGAAAACAAAATACAACAAGAACATATTCAAAAACATCAAAAACACCATTTTCATTGGAGTACGTCTAAGACCTTGTAAAATGCCTTTAATGTCGAAATACCAGATTTTAAATCTTTGTATCAAATATTTTGCTGCATCAGAGGCTGTGGAAGAGCACGTGTTGGTGTGTTTGACCTTATTTGACAGATTATGTGACAAAGATTACAACATGCCACAAATAATGGCGTACTGGGGGGAAAAGACAGCGGTCTTCCACATCCCTGAATCTTTTGGGCCAGGATGATGCATTCCTTGTGTATATGCAGGTTCAGGTGCAGGTTTTTTTTTAAAACTCTCCTCCCAAATGAGACAGAGAGAGAGAAAAAAGAAGCTTTAAAAGTCTGCTTGATCTTCTGCAAAAGAAAAGCAGAGGACAGAAAAATACTACACACACATACATGTTGGCCCTGGTCGCTACTCTTGAGTTGTGTAACAGGGACATTTGGTACATTCATCTCTACCTCCAAACCACCTGCGCCTCAAGAATTGCAAACCATCGCATTTTTCACTGACAGAATATAGAAGTCACACGCAGGAGACGCTTGTCACATTAGCAAGAACGGCTGCATATGTGGCTTCAGAGGCACAGGTGTTAACCCAGATCCCAGGCTGCTCACAGACATATCACACTGTAGGATTCTGTGCAAAATCCTGCACCTCTTTGTAATTCAAACGCCTGAAGATACAGACTCTGCGTTCGGGGAGATCAGGTTGGTATCATGCCGGTAAGGTAATCACCAGCAGGACCTGGAGCAGTTAACACTGTTAACCAAAGCTGCAACTCCCTTATGTCCGTTCAAGCACACCACAGATATCTAACCACAAATCAGCAGCATAGAACTGTGGTAAAACCCTTCTGCGATCTCCCAGGCTCCGATTATCTTTTTGCAGGAGCTGAACTTTAAATTAGTCAGCGTGGCATATTCATTAGCCTGCATGAATTTACCTCCCCAAACTTGCTCATGCAGAATACTTCATCTGCACATCACACATCTCACCATCATACTTAGCCTCTCATCTAAAACCTAGCTATGCTGGCGGCAGCAGCAGCCGTCAAGGTCATTGGATGAGAGCTGGAGGTGTATGTGATGTGAATTCACTCACTGGATTGATTCTTTCTGTACGTCCTAATGATCAAACCCTGGCGGATTTAGAGGATAGTCGAGCCGCTTAATGAGAACGTGGAGGATACTGGTGTTCAGGGAAATGAGACAGTGCAGGTACACATTGTTACAGTAGAAAAGGGTCATGTTGCAGACTCTTTCATGCTTTATTCTGTGGATTACACTCACAGTTAAGGATAGAAATGGTTTAACTCATCTTGGAATTATTAATTCCAGAGATCAGAGACCGTATTTCAACGGTTTCACGCATTTCTAAGATGTACAAGTGAAGCCACTTTATTGGCCTTTTTAGAGAGTATTTTCAACCACTTTTGACCACTTTAGAGGACTTATGCATGCTATTTAAATCAGCTTTATCTGAATTCCAGAGGTACCATTTTTAAAATAGGGGTTCTTTAAAAAATATTGAGAAAGATTGAAACATTGCCAAAGCATAATGGATCATAAAAATTGCCAAAAAGACTACTGCTCAAAAACCCACTCGGCTAAAAATCTGGATTTTGATGTTTTTAATTAGCATTTTCCTGATGATGGAGTACATTTATTAAGAAAATTAAGCTAAAAATTAATTGTGTTTCTGAGTATTTCTTCATTCATATTCTTGTGAATCAGGACCAAATGAAAAAAGGCTGTTGGAAAAAGATTGTATTTGTTATAAAAAAAATATGCTGGGCGAGCCCACAAGCCACATGCAGTAAATAAGCAGTTAACATCTTTGTAATTTAAATATTCAACTGTTTACTCAATTAACGTGATTTCAACAGATTCTGTCACAAAGAAAAGCGGCACAAAGCTGAAGAGTTATGGCACTTCAAAGAGAAGAGCGTTTATTATTTAAGTGACCCACTCAGAATAAAAATGGGTTTTTGGTGTTTTTAACATAAGTTTAAAATTGCATTTCTGATTTTTTTTCTTTCTCCCAAATCATTGTGAATCAGAAGCAGACAAAAAAATGCAGTGTGAAAAAGATTGTAATTGTGACGTAGAAAATACGTCGCAAAAACAATACAAATACAATTCCATTCTGATGCATCCATTTGTCGACGACTAGATTCTTGTACGTATTCTTTCTGCTTTTTCTGGCCTAGCATCTAGCGCAAAACTAAACATATTGCCCACTATTTTTGTTGCACACATAATGTTAGGCAGGGTTTAAGGGGTTGTAAGCGGGAGAGAGTGTAAACAGATAGCCTAGTTAGGGGTGATGGGAAGGGGGGACGGGGCTTCTCTGTGCCAACGGTCCTGCCTACAACTCAGAGGTGAATTTTTAATGGACTGCCACTCTGCCAAAACTATGTCCTAGAAAACAACACAGGGGTTTTTGAGTTTGGCTGTAAATGGCACATCATAAGTAACAGACCACTGGGAAAGCTTTTAAAGCAGATCAAAAGATAATTGGAGTGAGTCTTTCAGTTTTTTAACATATAAAAGTAAAACAGCTTGGAAAAAGGCACAATTTTAAACTATTTGGTGAAATTAGGATTTGATCAAATTGAGGAAAAAGGGCTTTTGAGGCCTGAGCAAAGTGTGTCAGAGGAGGCAGATGGCTGCCCTCTGTGAGCCTGGTTCTTCTGGAACTTTCTGTGGTTTTTCTTCCAATTGCCCTCAAGTGCTTGCTCACAGGGAATAGTTGGATTTCTCTCCATGTGAACTAGCATGACATGACATACAGTATGATTCAGTCCTATATGAATAATTTGGAATTGAACTGAACAGAATTAGCTCGACCTCAGAACGTATTGACTGAAAGATGAGAAGAGAACAGATTTCTTATCTAATAAAAGAGAAATAGAAATGTCAAAAGTTGTACTCACTCAGAAGCTTAAATGGCACATTATCACAGGAAAGGTGCAGCCCCTCTCTTAGTGTCAAACCTCCTTGGTGTGACTGTGAACTCGTTTGAGCCAGAGTTGGAGCCTGAAGACTCTGTCTCAGCCGGAGGCAATCTATTGTAGAGCAGTGTTCACATTCGAATCACTGTTTCAAGGATGCTTTCACAAAAATTTAACAGGATTTTTCAGTAAATGGGTTTCAGGAGAAGATCAGGCAGCAGAACCAGATAAAGATGATGAGTATTTATCTCTAAATTCAGAGAAAAATGACAAAAAGAGGAATAATACAAATGTGTATTCATTAAAGCTGATTATGACTTAATTTTATACTACTAAATTAATTAATGCAATAATGCAAATAATGCACATTTTCAGGTTAACTCTTAACTATATGTTATCTCTCCTTTACTTTTCTGTATTGCTCAGGGGTCAGCCATCGAGGTTTCAAAGCTCCCTATCAAACAAACATGAATGCCCAAATAGGAAGTTAAATATAACTTCATTATTTTTTTCACTATTTTTGCGTAACAAAGTTTGATTGTGTGCTGTGAGGAGAAGGCAATTGTTGAAACTTTTACAGAAACTAAAAACCAAATGGAGAATCATGGGGGGGGGGTCCAAATCTTTGTTGTTGTTGTTGCTGTTATCAGTCAGTTATCAAGGTTAAAGAAGGATAAGGGGTTTCTGCCTGGCAACAGTTCACCTTTTCACCACAGGATAAACATAAATTAAACGAAAAAAAGCTAGAAAAGAAGAAAGAAGGGAACAAAAGAAAGTAAGGCCACTGGAGGTCTTTGGTATTTCCTGGGTCAGCCCCCCATAAATCAGAGTCTTTTGCTTACATTGACGTGAGTTTTTATTTTTTTTAGGACAGAAACTCATTTTGGCTTTAAACACGTCTTTGCTCACCATGATTGAACAAGTGGGCGAATGTGTGTGACAGTAAAACATGGCACTAATGAGATCCCAAACCAGCACCAAGCGATGGCTGGAATTAGCGCCTTTCACACCCTCGCCTCCTCCTCCTCTCTCCACATCCAGCATCCGTGCTATTCTCCCAACCACTCGAATGGCTTTATTAAAACCTGGACAGGAGGCAGAGTTGAAAAATGAGCAGAACTCAATCTGGGCTTTAAGACTGACACAGTCCGGGTTGTGTGCTCTGAAGGAGCACGGGGAAATGACCTATGAAATATTGCCTTGTTTTAAACTCAGCACAGCCGTCGTTACAGCACTGCTGTGTGCGCTGCAAACACACCGCTGCGATCCCACGAACACACATGCATGTGCCAAGCCCTGGAACAATTAGAGGGTTGATGTAAATAATCGAGAAAAGATCCCTTTACTTTATAAAGAGTCCACCATGGAACAAAAGCTGTGATTCGTCCTTTCACAACCGAATGCACAGTTAACCACTCACGACAAAATGAATTCTATAATGTAGATAGAGTAAATCAGCATAATCTCCTGAGACTTGCAGCCAACTCACACAGTGGGCCCACCGCAAAACACTGTTTGGAGAAGCAAAGCAAACACTCTGCAGCTTTGAATCAAAAAGCTCCAGTTGATTCGGACAATTTTTAATGAGGAATTAGCGGTAAAAGATAAATAAGCACATTGCAATTTATTATTCATCTACTTCACCACTCCCACACCCATCAAAGAGTTGAGCAGATCTGAGTGATGGAGTTGTGTCTGCTCTGTAACAGAGCAGGAAAATCTTCATGGCTTGTTGTATCATAGCTTTGCTGCTTTTTCAGTGCTTTCTGTTTTTGTGAAGGTTCACAATTTGTCCAGTGTTTGACTGACCAACTTATTAGATGTGGCTCCCAGAGCAGCAAAAGAGTATGTGTTCCTTGTCATTAACCGTCTTTGCTGGGTCATTAGCAGTTGAGCCGAACTGCATCCCAAGGAGGGGACCGTGCATAAAGAGGCAGACTGAATAAGCGTGGGTGGGTCACCGCTGACTGTAACCCATGGCCTCGCTCCACAGATGATTAAAGCGGTGGTGGCAGAGACAAACATGCATGTGTGCACAGCGACAACAACCCCCACACACACACAGAAGATAAAGCGGGATTCTGCACAGCCGTTCTGCAGCTCTCACAGACGACTTACCAACTTTTGATCAGCTGCTCCACAATGTGAGCCCCACAGACAGTTCCAGAGCTTTTTTTTTACTGCAGCTCAGTAATGCAGAGAGATCATCGGGCTCTGTGTCATCAACTCCACAACAGAGTTCAACTTTAGACAAACGATTAATATATTAAATCAAAATCTCACTCTCATTAGTGGAGTACATTAACTTTTTCTGCTACAGCTGACGAAAGAAAAAGAGAGCCTGCGGCAAAGTGACCTTCTGGGGACGGACGCAGGCCGGGGGAATTCTCTGACGCCACTGATCTCTACTAAGTTCAACCCCAGAAAAAGCAAAGCTCTGATCTGACGCAGCAAGCAGTGATTGACAGGGGGGAACGGGGTGAATCATAAGCACCGCTCCAGCTCCAGGGAGATCTTCTGACTAAAACTGACAAGTTTGATAATGGCTGTTGGCAAATAACCCCTTGAAAACATAATCAGGAAAGATCTAAGGTGAGAGGGGATCTTTTGTTTTATCAAAGGAAAGAAGTGTTTTTTGGAAAAATAACCCCAATAATTGAAGTCTTAAAGCTCCTGTGTTCAAAATGATAACAATTACTGACCCAGAGAGTCTAGGAAGCCTATTTAATGGTTTGGATTTTTTTCAAACTCTCGCCGCTGCAGCTATATCAAATTACGTGGCCAGAGCTCCTGGCGACACTTGAGAGACCTTCTGTGCCCCTGCATCACCACAAGACCCTGTCAGTGTCAGCGCTTCTGTGCAAAGCATTGCTCAGCAAGCCATATAAACTGACTATAATATAAAGTTTTTTTGATTGGTCAACAGGCAAACTAAGGTCTCATTAATATTTCTATTTTGTGCTTTGAAATCCAGGCACCAGCTGTTTTTGCTGCATCTCTGACCTCACAAAGGAAAAAAAAACACAAGATGACAAAATATTTGCATATTTTTAATTAATTACAGCCAATCTAAAAGGTTTTAGCACAAATTTTAGAGACTGAAATTTACAGTGGGAGTGTACAATAAATGTAAACTGTCAGGTAAATTTTTAAGCGTACAGTATTTGAAATGATCAGGGAAAAAAAGTATAAATTGCAAGGATTTATCTTCTCTATTGAAATAAAGTTTTTGGGACATTTTGCTGTGCCTCAGAATTGCAGATATGCCGCTCTGAAGGAAAAACTAACATACAAATACGAATTTTTGGTCTTCTGCTTGAAGGAAACAATATTGAAAATGCACTTTTAGGACAAGAAAAAACATGCACTTAATCTGATTGCAGCCTTCAATCCTGTAATCAATGAAATCCTTCAGGACTGGAAAAGTAGGTGGAATTGTCAGGTACAGTCCACAAATAGGCTATCTTGAAGGTAAGAATTAAGATGCTTCCATTGATAATTTGACATCTGATAATGTCTTCATTTTATGTGGAGTACCTCAGGGTTCCATCCTTGAACTTCTGCCTTTCAACTAAAATATGCATACTACTTAAAATGGAGACTAATGCAACTTTGAATCACAGTTGTGCAGATGACACTTGACTTTACACAGCCTTGTCACCAGAAGACCATGCTGCTGCTTAGAGAAACTAAACGACTGGATGCGGTCAAACCTCCTCCTTCAAGCTAGATCATGACAGATATGATTGTTTTTGAAAAAAAGAAATGTAGACAACCATAAAACTTTTTTTTGTACAAATAAAGAAAAGTCAAGTTGCGAGTCTTGCTTTTATAATAGTTCATATTTAAGTTTCAGCTCTCACATGAAGTTATGGATTAAATTTACCATTGCAAGTAAATACTGAAACTCATGTCCAGAAAAACTTTAGACAAGCTGGTTCTTGTCTTCATCTCCTGCAGGCTGGACATTTGTGACAGTCAGTTTGTGAACGCGGCTTTTAAAAGTGTAACCAGAACTAGCAGAAATCATCACATCTGGTTTTTTCTGTAGAGCTTACACCAGCAACCAGTTCAACATAGGACTAACTTTAGAGTGCTGCTGCTAGTTTATGAATGACTTAATGGCGCAGGACCCAAATACTCATCACATCGACACATATAAAAGCCCAGCAGGACTCTGGATCTACAGACACACCAGGCATGTGATGAGCATTCAAGAATGTGCTAAACACGCATTCTTGAACCTACATTTCAGGGACAATCAAAGAGGGTCTTCTTCTTTTGCCACGGTTTATTAGCACATGTCCTCCACCTACAGTTTAAAAGGGGCAAGGTGCGAAATGTTGAAATGGTGCAAATCTCATGAATATTGCTGCAGGCTTTTTTTTTTTCAAAGCTCTATTTCGGTACATGAAATAATTGGTATTATATAATTCTGACCAGGTACAAACCACAATTATTAATTTCTCCTCTATGATCAATTTTCGAATGGTTGGAACTTTCGTGAACTAAAAGGGAAGGCATTCATACGTTACCACCAAATCTGCGTCACGGATTATTTCAAAGGTTGACTTGGTTTAACTTTCAACTCTTTTTCAATGGCTGTGTGTTTTGCATGTAAAGCGCGAAAAACTTGGTCCGTGTAAACTTGGCTTATGATCTGCAGGAGGGAATCTACTAGTGAAAGCTCAAGTCAGAAGCAAACAGAATGAAACTGATTTAAGCTACTATGCCGCAAACTGATAGAAACAGCTTCCTGATGAACTCACTTGTTCCTGCAGTGCTTTTATTTTTAAGTGTAAACTTTATAACTTGCTCTTTTTTCTTTTCTTGAAATGTTACAATTTTTTTGCAATGTTTGTTTTAATGAGGCGAGGGGGTTTTGCATTTTTGTAAAGTCCTTTGAATTAACTGTGTGCATACATATAAAGCTGCCTTTCCTTGTTAGGCAAAACTTAATGACTAATGCACAGGAACCCCGTGGAAAACTCCATGAGACTGTTTTTTAGAGTGGCTTCATTAAACTTCACAATAATCTGTTCTTCTGGTCTGCTCAGTGTGGCCAAACACAAAAATAATAACGATAGCTGCAGCCGTGCCACTGTGGGCTTGAACACATCTTTGTTTTCAGCCAATATGAGGAAATGCAGCAGAAACAAATTGTCAAACTTTAAACAACCAACAGCAATCCTCTCCGAACAGACTTTTGATTCAGATGCTTGCAAGTTTTTCAGCAGATTGTTTTTAACACACCAATTAAGGTGGTAAACTTGCGCTGAAAAACGTAGTCGAGCATATTTTGAATATTAGTTTACAAAGCAAAACCAAACCCAACAGATGCCACTCAAACCCATTAGATGGTGTTTTCTATCATCGTAGATAAACTATCTTCCATGTATATGCAGTGATATGAGCAGACAATGAAGTCGACAAATACAAACACTTAATACTGTAAGCTTACTTGAAGTGTTTTACAAAATTTAGAAGAATTTTAGGAATAGAGGAACAAGCATGCCCTTAAAGGATAAAATATTCGTAGGTGCATGTGTTAAAATTAATAATAAAAGTAAAAACATCAAGGCAAAAGGTAGAAACACAAAAGTAGAAACACAGAACCAGTGACTTCCGAATTGAAGCACATTCAAAAAGGACCTATTTAGAGAATGGTTGGGGCAACAAAGTTACCACAAGGTGGCTTGGAACACTAGAAGTATTAATTACATTTTATGTTAAAAGGTACATCTGTGCTCCAGAAATAGACCTAGCTATAAATTAAAAAAAAAGGTTGTCTCTGTGGCTTGATTAACCCTTTAACACTGGAGATGTCACTGGCAACACCTAAATAACACGCTCTCTGACATGATACAATCAATCTTTGATCATTTACGCAATCATTGTGAATCAGCAGATTTTGATGCGCCTCAACAAACAGAAAGTACAGTAATCCCCCCATTTTCGCTGGGGTTACGTCCCCCCCCCCCATAACAAAAATCTGCAAATAATTGACGCTGTTTTAAAACTCCCAGAGCCTTATGTGAGCCTTACTCATTAATACAGTAAGAATACTGTAATATATAGTAATGACAAAGTACATTTTAATTTTTTACATAGTAATGTTTATTAACAGTAATAAAAAACATTCTGTGAAATATAGTAAAATGGAAATGATTACTGTACACGTATTATTATTAACTGCCGTTCAGGAGTCGGGAGATGGTGTCGTATCTTCTCCGGGCGTGTTAGACGTTTTTTTTATGTTCATTATGAACATAGTTATCGGCAGCTGGCCCCGTTGTTTTTTCATACTGATGAAGAGGGTTCTCTACGTTGACATAGCAGAATCAATTGCATTTGAGAACTAGCGTTCTCAAGAGCTAGCGGAGTAGCGATGTGGTGTTGGGAGGGAGAAACTCGATCCAGACACCCTCATGACGCTAATCCACAGCGTGACCGCCAGCGTTATCCATGAGCAGCAACACCTGAAAAGGCATTCCTTTTTCACAGAGGTATTCTAGCGCTTGGGGGCTAAAGCTCTGATGAAACCAGTTGGATGTCAGGACCTTCATAATCCAGGCCTTTGAATTGTGCATCCAGAACACAGGTAAAGTGTTTTTATTTTTGTTTTTGAGAGCCCTCGGATTCGCGGATTTATAAATGAAACTATAGGTTTCATCATCCAACCAGCAGCGTTGCCGCACACATTTTCTGCCGTTTGGGTTCATTTCCAGAAGCTGGAGATGATGCAGAGCGTTTGGATGGCATCTTAAACGCGTAAACAATACTTTACAGTAAAGTACAGAATAAATCGTTTTGCAAAATTCGCGGAATGAGCGCTGTTCTGCGTCTTACGCTTGTGACGTCACGTCATCTGCGGCCACCCGCGAATGGGCGGGGCGCGAATATTAAACTGCGAATGGGCGGGGGATTACTGTACTGCATAACAGCACAAAATCTCTTTTCTCTGCAACAGAATCAGCGGATTAAGGTGGATTGCGTAACCACTTAACTACCAAAAAGTGTTGTATATTAGCACAAGGCTGCTTTTCTCCACCTCAGAATCGCTTGGATTTATGTCGATTGCATCAACGATTGAGTAGTTACGGTAACCGAAAAAATGTCAACACTGGAGCTAAACCTCCGGTGTTAAAGGGTAAAATATCTAAACAAGTTTGCGTTTAGCAAAATAAAAACACTGTAAAATACTTAGCTCTACAAAAACCTTAATGTCCTTCTAAAAACAGTTTGTTTGTCTCATGTATTTTTAGAAAGGTCAGGGATCTGTGATGTCAAATCTGGTGGACAGGGTGGTGACCACGAAGCCAAAAAACAAGCTTTATGGGCTCAATATGAATCAAAGTCACACAGCCCCACTCACTATCAGTCGGTAATCTTTGTAGGGAGTCACTGCCTATCTCATGATCTATAATGAAAGGATGGCCTGAGACAACAAACTTTTTATGATTCCCAACATCTTACTATAACTTTTTGCTCCTGTCTCCTTTTAGTTTCTTTGCAAAGTCACTTTTATTTGTTTGTTTACCAACAAGAGTGATAAAGCCAGCAGTTGAAGCCACTGTAGAAATATGCCTTCAGGCAGTGTTGAGGGAGAAACTCTGGTACCAGCATGGCCAATGTAGCCTCACAGCCTCTGAATTATCAAGGCAAAAATTTAATGAAGCAATGAAAGATGTAACCTTGAATACAATGAGCTTACAAAAAAAAATCGCACCTGTTTCTTTTATTTCATTTTTTTTGTCAGAATAACCCTTCTTGCTCTGCTACATTAATTTCGTTGTGTTGTTGTTAAAAGTCTTTCTTTTTCAAGTGCAAGTACAAACTGACCAATCGGATGCCTCAACTGAATGTTCAAAATGTTTGACTGATAGATTCTCCCGAGTCAGCTTTCGTGTGGTAGGGGTGTGGCCTTCTAACGTGTTCACTGCTGATTGGCAAGAGTGGTTGCCACAGAAATCTTGACTCAGACCAGCTCGGACGAATCACTGCAACTGATGATGTCTGTCTTAAAAGAAATGGTGATTGAATTGACTTCATATTGTTGAAGCTGGAAGAAAGGGATTTTCTATGGGTGACATCACACTCAGTCCAGTTCTCATATACAACCAATTATCTAGTCTCTGGGTCTGCAACCTGATTCTCCAGAGCCTCTTCTGGCTCTTTTATACCTCCATTGTGGCTCTCATGTTTAATGAAAAAAAAAATGTAATTTTAAAAAACTAAGTGTGCAGTAAAAAGTACGTAAATAGTAAAAACAAAAAGTAGTGTGTTACTCTGCGAGGCTTCTGGCCATGGTCGCTACTGTGCTTTAATAATCCATCAAGTCGTTTGACTTGGTAGTTTAACAAAATTGGAATAAAATGTTTGACAGATTTTTGTGCGCCATAGTAAGCAGAACCAGAATTTATACTTCAGGTGCACTGGATAATAAGGCGGATTTCCTTTTTTTTTTTTTTAATTCAATTTTAATTGCACCATATGGTTCATAAAATACGGCACTGGTCACTAATAAGCTCTGATGTAATTTTAGTTTTTTGGATTTATGAATTTCTGTCTGAAACCCACTATAAATACTAAAATAAACTATATTTTAATCATTGCTGCCATTACACTACATACCTCAACAATGAGTTGATCCAATGTGGTGTCCAATGGGGTGTCTTATTTTGAAAAGATTTGACGCTCTGTCAAAAGTTATAAACTATTTCATATTTTTTCAAAAGAGTTAAATTTACGGTAAAAGGAAAAACAATATTCCTTTTAGATTCATCCTTAATAACAGAAACACAATATAGTATCTAATTTTTCTTTAGTAGTAAGTGAGAAATTGACCTGTATGACTCTTGAAGTGTTGAAGGTTGCCCACCCTCTGATTTATATAAATGTTTTCTCCAAAATGTCTTCTTAGATTTTATGCGATTTTTTGGTTAATGTGTAAAAGTATCAACAATGATCAACTTGTTGAGCTGAATTGTTCTAAAAATCTGGTTGGTACAAGCACAGATACTGATTCATATCTCTAAAGTTTAGACTTTTATCCTGGCACCCACAGATTCAGAAACAAAGATCTCTTAACTCTGTGGTTTGGCTTCAAGAACAAGAGAAGTAGGAGTCAGAAGAGAGCTAACACTGATCTCAGTCTGAGAACATTTAAGCTGGTTTGAGAGTTTTGCTCCGCCACAACTGCTGCGGTTATGTTTGGATCAACTCGGACTCAGAGACTCTGAGAAAGAAATGTGTCAATCAAATTAATCGTAGCTACGATTATGTAGCTACGATTATGCAGCTGCCTCTATATGTTCACATATAAATATATTATATTGACAGTATTAAAGAGAGGGTGCTGAGGTGCATTAAATGTCTTTATTTCTTCGTCTGACTTGGGGGCGGAGAGAGATGAAGCAGGTGCTTACACGGCTCACCACTTCTCTGTTAGAGTGCCAGCACTGGGAGCTACACACACATCCAGTGTTAATCACTGTGTTCTGTGCTCACAAGCATGTCACACGCACAGAGCTACACACACTCAAAACACACTGAGACGCACTAGGGGGAACCACAACTGCCTGCAGGGAAATAGGGGGCTAATCTGACAGTGATCTAGTGACTCTGGAGAGAAACCCCTTGCACAGAGGAGTGATGCTGGCTTAGTGAAGAGGAATGTGTGCCTATGGGTGTATGTGACAGAGGGAGAAGCTGTGTTTCTGAGACGTAGATTGAGGAAAACATTTAGATTTGACGCTTCACTGAAGAGGTTTTCTAAACAAGTTCCTACTAATGATATAATAAACTGCTTTAAAAATGAGTTTTTTAAAAACTCCAACCTTACCCTGAGCATTCAAAATGTCAGTATATAACCATGAAAAGATACTTTTCAGAAATGTCATCCAAGTAGCTTTGATTTGAACATGTCAAATGTACTGACACAGAGCAGCTGGCAGTTCTTCCTTTTTAGGCCACACACTAAGTTCTTGGAAAGTCGAACCTGAAAGTCCCACTCTGATCTTTTAACCTGTTGTGTTTCCTGTTGTTTTTTAATATTGATTATGCTGTTTTAAAGCAAAATAATCATTTAAAAAAAACTTGTCTTTCTAGGACAAAGCTTCTCCAGAGCTGCAAGAGTTTACTAGAAATTTGACTCTGAATTTTGGGACCGTTGGCGCAGCATAAACCTACTTCCACTTCCCGTCATCTATTTTTTTCACAATCTATGCAGCTAGTTTCTCTGCAGCTGATTCACAACGATTTGAATAAAGAAACACTCAGAAATGTAATTTTATGCTCAATTCTCTCTCTGTCTCTCCATGGATTTATATATATAAATTCTCCATCATGAAGAAAATGTCACCACAACATGGTAAAATCACCAAAAAACATGATTTTCTTTTGAGTGGGTCTTAAAAATGCCCTGCTCAGTTCCAAAGTGGCTAAATTGTCAATGTCCTGCTAGCAAACACTGCATACCAATGTTAAAATTTCATTTTGAATGAAATAAATCAATAAAAAACCCAAGATGTAGAAATTTCTCCAAAAAGCTATTTCCAGAGATTTTAAATTAACTTAAAGACCCACTTTGATGATTTGTCCAAATAGTTGTGAATCAGGAGTAGATGAAAATATACAGTTTGACTAAAAAAAGAGTACCTGTGATGCAGCAAACATGCTGGGCAGGCCACAAGTTCCCTGCTGCAAGCGCTCAGCAACGAGGAGGGGAAGGGGGGGTGGGGTTGCTCCACACCAATAGTCTTGCCCACACCTCAGGGGTGAATTCCTAATGATCTCCTGGCGCTCTGCAGAAACTATGTCCTAGAAGAAGAAGTTTTGGGTGAAAACTGCATAATCATAGTTAAAAAGCGACTCAAATTTTTTTTTAAATTAGCTCAAAAAGATGAGAGTTGGTCTTCTAACATTTTTTCTCTAGTTTTAACACAAGGTATGTGTTCAGCAGTTTACTCTTTTCCTTTCATGAAAACAAAAAAAGCATTTCTTTTTAAACAAAGACCTTAGATTGTCTGTTAAAAAACAGTCTGAATTTGTAGTTTTTTTAATGCTTTTATTTAACAACAAGAATCTTTGGGCAATTAAAAAATAAAATAAATGATTCATTTTATGAGAATAAACTCATGAAATTATAAGAAAAATAGTTGATATTTTACGTTTTACGTTTAGAATTAATGAGTCTTAAATCATCAATTTATGAGTTTCAAATCATCAATTTATTAGGCAAAATCATCATGCATCATTTATGCATCATAGCATATAGATTCCCATGAAAAACTAAAGCCCTATGGAGCCACCAAAAATGGCTGCATTGATGGATTTAGTCAGCATGGAATGTGAAAGGAGGCTTACGCCACCAGCTAATTTTAAAAGGAAAAAGCATGGCTTTTTCCTTTTAAAATTACAATTTTTTCTTTCACAAATTTAAAGGTTTATTCTCATAAAATTATGACCTTTTTCTCATAGTTTTACCATATTACTCATAAATGTATTTATTTGTTTCATTTTTATGGTGGCTCTAATTCTCTGTCGTAGTTTTGAGTAAAAGCATATTTTGTAAAACTTTTTTTCAATACAACACAGGACAAATACTCTTTTTACAGAGATATTCTGGTTTTCTTTGGCCAAAGACATCCCACATTAGAGTGTTTACTTTAAGCCCCTTATTTCATCCAAATCTAGATGTGTTGTTGTAACTCAACAGGTTACTCAAAATGTTACTACTGTGTATATATATGACAATATGTAAATACTACCAGAGTGTTTTTAGGTCAGCTTAATGCAGAGTAGTTCTCTTACATGTTGCTATTTATAACCCTGGACACTTATCCTTTTCTGGACAGGCCATTTAAAAAAAGAAAATTGGGTCAAAAATAAAGAGGATACCCACCAGCAGGAATATAAATCACAGCAATGTCAAAAAGCTTCACTTATTTAGGTTTGGGTCAGCTGATCTGCACAGGTGTTGCCATGTCTATTAAGAAAATGTATGTACGGTAGCTTTACAATGGGTTCTGGTTAAAAATATTAAATATGTAACAGAATTGGTGATTTTTCCTTCTGTTAGAGGTGGAGAAAAAAATCGACAGCTCTTCATTTTCTGTGGTCCATTAGTTCAATAGAGACAAGTTGAAGGGTGATTTAAGCTTTTCTTTTTTGCAGAAAAAAATCATGGTGCAAGTACTATTAACTTTTTCTTGGGAAATTTAAACAACATATTCAACTTTAATGCAAAAGCTTATGTAAAAGAAAATGAGATTGCTATCAAACAACATTTGACCCTATAGCAGGTGGCAGACTGAGCAAAAATTGGCCATATAATAGTAAATCAAAACTTTAACAGCACTTTAACTATAAAGTCACATCACTGAAAGAAATGGAGGATAGTTGAGCAGAGATTTGAACAAGTGTGTGCAAAACAGATCTGTAATCACATTTAGGTTTTTGATGGGAGCAGTATTTTAAACTAGTGTGGAAACGTAGAGCCTTGGAGGACCATTTTAATGAGTGAACTGCTCAGTGAGAGACTTCACTGGGTGATTCAAACAGACAGCAAGCATGAAAGTAGCTACAGAACTCACTATGGTTGTCATTTCCAAAACATTTCTCACATTTTTGTTGCTACATTTCAAGAACTCCTTTTGTTTGCAATAGTTGCTAACCTGAAAGTAATTGTTTCTGTCTGTCATTGGAGTGTTTTGTAGCTCAGGCTCTCCTGTCATTTTTCTCAATTTTTTTTTATTTCAGTTTTGTAGATTCTCAATGAAGTTTCACCTTTAGCAGTTATCTTTGACTCCTGCTGCTCCTCAGTTAAAAAAGGTGGGTACAGCTCTACTTTTTTTTTTGAAAACTTCCACTATTTATTGTGGTTGAATTAGCCAATCATTATTTCTTTAATTCACTAATAATACAACTTTTATTTTTGATAATAGGGATTTTTTAAAATATCCAGCAGGTGACCCTGAGCTTTAAGTTATGCTGCCTTGGTCCAAGACAGCTGGGTTTGAGTAGCTCTGGGCGGTTTTGCTCATGTACACCTTTCCTCTCTTTTGTTCTCATCTATGAATATATATGTCAATGTTGCAGATGTTTTTTAGTGTTTTTGTATTTGTGTATTTCTTGCTTGTCCTCACTGACCCCACATGGTCTCAGCAGATGGTCTCCTTTAGTCAGCCAAAACAGGGAAGACGTTTTCCTCCCTAAAGTCACTTAAATGCATGCTCAGTGAGAATTCACACAAAAAACGTATATTCCATCTAGTTACTTATAAGTCTATATTAAAAAAGAAGTTGTGACATTTTGACTTTATTGGACTGATCTTAGCCAGATTGGATTATGAGGATATTTAGTAGTTTTGTTTGTTTTATTATTTTTCTTGTGTTCTTTGTGAAATTCATTAGTTAGGGAATAATTTAAAATCATTTAATTTAACAATTCTTTGAACCAAATCAAAAGTCATAATGTTTTATGGTGTGACTGATCCTTAAAGACTCACTCTAACGAAAATTGTGTTTTGGGTGTTTTAAACATGTTCTTGTATTATTTTCATGATAGAGGACATTTATAAAGAAACTCAAGTTCAAATTGTATTTTTAAGTATTTATTTATTCAAATTGTTATAAATCTGGAGCAGACAAATTTTGATTTGAAGAAGAGCTCATTTGTGACAGAAAAATATGCTGCAATCTCCCTGCTTTAGGTTCTCGGCAACTGAGAGAGGAAGGGGGGGGGGGGTTGCTCTCTGACCACGGTCTCACCCACAACTCAGAGGCAAATTAGAAAAGAAAAACAACTGTTGATCTAAACTATTTTATCTTCATGAACTATGTCCTAGAAAACAATGCAGGTTTATGATTTTTTTTTGCTAAAAACAATATAATCATAATTAAAAGATCACTGGGAATCCTTTGAAAATAGATCAAAATATGATCTTAGTGGGTCTTTAAATGTAAAAGAAATACTGTAAGTAAGCTTTTATAGACATTAGGATGTGAATTCTAGTGCTGACAATAATTGCCTTATAGTTTACATGAAGCATAGGATAGAAAAAAACATTTGAGATTCAATTTTTGGATTTTAAAGTAAGCAGAATGGACCAGATCAAAAAGATGGAACATCTTCTAACGGAAGAAAGTGGGGTAAAATTCTGGCCTCACGGTTGTGCGAGTTCACTCTCTCCTCCTTTAAGCTGCAGGTCTCATGGCAAACATATTGATCGTGTTTACATTAATGGGAAAGTTGGGAGCTGCAGAGGTGGAGCGGGCGCTGCCTTTACTGCAATCCTGGAATCACTCAAACGGGAGGCTAATCTCCTGTTAGACCTCCACCTACTGCCTGCTTCATTCGCACCCTTAGTGGACACGAGACACAACCTTCACAAACACCCACCACCTCTGTCTCTGCACTCTGCATTTGCATACTGTGGGAAAATGCTCTACTGATGAAGAAAGATCGGCATATGCAGATACTGAATGCACAAAAGTGTAACTGTATAAGAAATTATGCTTGCCTCATCAAGAAAGCTTTACTCTTGGACACACATGCTCATTCATGCCCAGAGAAACCTCACACAGTCTGACGAGCCATGACCCCGGCAGACAAACCTAAAAGCTTGAAGGAAATCATCCGTTTGTTGGTGGAGAAAGAAAAATAATTGAACAAGAATCAATGCCTTTCTTCTGGGTCTAATAAGGGGAGATACTGTATCAGGGAGTGGGAGAAGAAAATGCTTTTAAGTCCAGGAAACCTTTGGTGTACGCTGAAGTCATATGCCGAAACCCCCTGCAGTGTGCAGCCACTGTAGAAAGCAGAATAAGGAGATAATTAGCAGATTTTCTATCACGGGCACTAACTGGTGGCGCTGGGTTCTGATGAGCTGCAGCTGATGTGGGTTTACAGCTGTTTGATGCAGGAAAGAAAAACTAAATTTGGGAAAAGTCAATGAACATAACAGGCTAAAAGTCTGTTTGAGGAAAGTAAACACACATCCAAGCAATCTGAACTTGCATTCACATTATTTTGTTACCAAACACCGTTAAACAAGATGACACAAAAACGTTAGCTCATTAAAACATTTTGAAATTACAGTATAGTTACAGTCATGTATAGCGACAGCTAATCTTAATCTTTGATTATTTAGTTCTAGAAGTTTAAAGCTGCCTTCAAACCAATCCATGATACTGTCGTGGATACAACTTCATTAGGTCTGATCTACTTTCAAACTGCACTCTTAAGAGGAAACAACAGCTGCTCATTGGCAGGATTGACTGACTGAAGCCAACGTCCGTCCTCGGTCCTGTAAACACAATATTTTGAGAGGAGCCTAAACTTCTTATCTGCACCACGTTTGCCAAAAATATTCTTACTTTTTCTTGATTCTTTCTTTCTCTGATTTGCACTGCAATTAGTTATGACTTGTGATTTCATAGTCAAAATATACAAATCTTAAAATCATTGAATATCACTGAACTTCACCACAATTCATTTGGTGAAACTGAATTATTTTGAGGCCCTTAACGCTTTTGGACCTGGAAAATGAAGCAGACTTTCTAAGCAAACAATATTAGGTGTTGACCAGGTTCTGACTAGATTTTTAAGTGTAACAACAAGTTGGTTGGTAAAATAAATAAACGTTTCTTTTTACTAGATGCTTAGAGGTGGCAAGAAACTGCAGGTTAAGCAAGCTTGACAAAGGCCTGAAACATGGAGCATGGTCACAGCATGGAACAATAGGAAATGATTTTAGCTCCTCCCCACTGTACAAGTTCAAGTCCAATTGGACATGATTTAGGAGCAAAGCAGCTCCAAGTAGAGTTTACTTGGCAGGATTCCTTAGATAACAAATTGAAGGTGTGTACACATACCACATTTTGTGTTTTATTCTGAAAATCCAAAAGACTCTTGCTTCATTTAGAGGATGGACTTCCTTCAAGTTTAATTTTATTTATGTAAATTGACTTAACAATTATGTTTTTATTTTTCTTTATGATGACAAAAATGGTGAGACAACATTGACTGTTTCCTAACAGCTTTCAGGTTCATCACCCAAATGTGTGGCCTTCACTTGTTCTCAGGGGTCATCCTCACAGAGATTTCCATACATATCTTTTTAAAAACAAATTACAAGTGTACTCATTTTCCTCAAAAGTGAATGTCTGTGCACATCAAACCCCAAAACAGCAGATTATTCCAAAGAGAAAATCTAAAACTACATTCAGGAGCTACGGATCAAACTTTCTATGGTTTCTATGGATGTGTTGTCAGGGGAAAGCCATATCTTTTTATCAACAACATGGTCGGATGATAATTAAATAAATTAAATAAATTAAAAAAAGAAAAAAAAGCCCATGAAGATCATTATTTCCAACTGGAAATCAAAAGAAAAGCAACCTCTTACGTAGGATCTGTTTGGCTGAACTTGGCCATGCAACAGGATACAGACACAAAAAGCTACGACAAATATTTAAACAAGGAGAGATGAATGAAAAGATGGAGTCAATCTGCACATATAGTGGTCTATGCTGCTACATGAGCCTTTCAAAGCCTTGATGCAAGATCCATGAGCAGAAAGAAAGATGTTGGTTTACCTGTGATCTGCAATGACAACCTAGAATGTGGAAAGACTTGTCAGGTAAACTTGACAGCTCAGGAGTGATTGGATAAAAGAGAAGATGTGACAGGATGGAGGCTTATTAGCAATGAAGAACAGATGCTTGGAAATCAGCGATGCATAAGAGGCAGTCTTACTGACTAAACCAAGCCTTACATAACTCAGTAATTAGAACAGAAAGCAACGTTGACTCAACTTTGGTGGACTACATCTCTAGACCTCAGTTTGATTCAAATGTTATGCCAGAACCTTGAATTGAAGCCACAAGTGAAAGGTCACAAATGCGAATAAACTCTAATTTAAAGAGTGGATTTTAACATTTTTAAACTATTTTGCTGAAAATATTCAGCAACAAACTAGTTAAAATATGTGTTTAATGTAATTATGTAGTTTTTGTGCAACATGAAAACTACATCTGTGATAGAAACATAATATTTTGCTTAACACACACCCTTTATTGTTTGAATTTATCAAAAATACATCTTAAATAAAACTTCCAATTTTGGGTTTTGTTTCAATTTCTTGCTAGTTAGTTTTTGGCACTTTTAGTTGTTGAAATTGTTACTTAGTGTGACACAGAACTGATGAAGATAATCATGGATAACATGGTCTAATGGGAAAACATATACAGACATAGACTGCAATATAAATAGAATCCTCCAGCCTCATATCCATTTCCCCTGTATCTGAGGCTGACCCATGACCTCTTAGATGTGGAGCTTCCAAAGACACAAGCCTCATTACCCAGACTCCTCTCTAGCAGAGCAGGGTCTTATTTACCCCCGAGGAAGGACAGAAATAAACAAAGACCATCCTTGATTGACTGATGGAAACAAAACACTGTTGCAGCGAAAGGTTACAGTGGTCATTGTTCTGCTCAGCGCTCTGTGGTTTTCAGCCCTGAAAATGGACTCCCAATCAGCTGTGACAATGTCTCAATTATGCAAAAAAAATGTCACCTAGAAATAGTGCAGCTCATGCTAATTATGTCATGGAGGGCGGATCAGGATTGCCTGCTTGCTGCTTTAAAACTGTCTGCCATTAGTGTTTACAGTTTAGAAATTTCTAACTGTTCAAAAATATATAGTTTGTCATGTAAAGAAGGAGTTTTATAAAGTCATACATGTGTTTAATTCATTGGGTTGGTCAAGGGTTCAAATCCTATGCCCAGCATCTTGCCCAGGGCAACACTTAACCCTCTTAACACCAATTATTAAATAATAATAGTAATAATAATTTAAAATAAAATAAATTAAAATAAAAACACTTTAGATAAAAGTGCCTACCATATGCTATGTAAGGATGAACAAGGTTTTATGTAAATGTTTTAACAGGATTTATCTCATAAATAAAGCCTGGCTCCATGTTTTGGATCAAAGCTCATTCAAACACTAAATTAAGTAGAAAGATGTAGTTCACAAAGTGACCACTGGGGGCGTGCTGCACAAAAAAGTCAGTTTCCATTCAGGCCTATGCAAAATGGCTCAACTACAGGACAGAAACAAGCAAACAACTTGCTTTTGATCTATTTTTTCACTTCTGTGACTACATTTCATGATCAAAGTCATACATAGGTCAGTGTTTCACAAACAAAACCATTACTTATTCATAATTCTTCATATCTGACTTCTAAACTACAAATACAGTGGTAAATGGATTCCACCTTTTTTGATTGGGAGCAAATTACTTTGAATCTCAGCTTTACAATGACCTTACAGACTATCTTCCAACAAGTTGTTTATTTATTTTCAGAAAAGCCAAAGTTATAAAAGGTCCTTTCTTTTGGCTCAGATTACAACCAACAGGTCACTGAGGCACATATTTAGGCCATTTATCTCATTACATTTACGTCCTGTGTTTTGGTAAATCTCTTGTAAAACTATTTCTATTACAGAAACAGAAAAAGTATTTGCTCAAAACACTTTTACTTTTTTAATGAGACATATTGTGAGCTATCGGAAATAGCAGTTTCCTGAGTGTGGCTTTACAAGCAGAAATAATAAGTTGCAACCACAGGTGACAGTGGGGGTCAGTTTGGTGGAGGAGCTTTGGGTTAGAGGAGAACAAGGTTGTATGAGCAAATCAATGAGACAAAAAGCTGGTATTGATCCAGCTGCATTTATCCCCCTCAATGTCAACAAGATAGTCGGAAGTAGAGACTGTGCCCTGTTTGCCGTGCACCAGGATGAATCATATTCCCTTTTTTGCAGCTGATTTAATGATGACTCTAAGAGTTTAAGTGGGTTGAGCTGCTGGCTGGTAGTGGACCACATCTTGATCTTTCTGCAAACCTGCCTCTGACATGGTACATAATTTCAAATAATTTGGTTGTGTTTTGGCTATGTAAAAATGTTAGAAACTTGCATTTTTACATACATTTACACTGAAGTGCAAAAATTATATATTTTTATGCTTGAGAGACTATTAACAGAAATCAATAAATGCCCTCATTAAGGGCACACAGTCAATACAAGTTGAAGATGTTAAAACTGGATTAGTCAGTCTGATCTTGACTGATATAAATTAAAGAGTATCAGAAATATGTAAGCCTAGAATTGAAATTAATTGTAAGTACATGAAGGTTGTAGACCATCCAAAGAGGGAAGAGCATGTTTTAAAAGGAGACTATAGTCATTTTAGCCAGATCAACTCGATAAGCGGCTGTGACCTCCTCCTCCTCCTCATGGATGACATCATGCTGTTCACAACCTGACAGACTTCTTCTGGCCCTGTGACAGAAACAGGGTCAAATAACGGCAGATGCCATCAAGAACATTTTAGGTGGTCTGGATTGAGGCAGGTTCATGAAACTTGAGCACTGCCAAATCTTTGAAATCGAGAAGTTCTTTGTTTCTACTTTTCTTCTTTTTTAGGAAAACTTAACACCTTTATAGTATTATTAACAGTTAAGACAACAGGTGAGTATCTTTATGTGAAAAGATTTAAAATGTCTTGGTTTTTAGTCAATAACACACATCTAATACAAAAGCTAATGCAAAAAAACTTGCAATTTCTCTACTTCCTCTTCTCTTTCTTAACAAATCACTGAAGTTCAAATTTATAGTTTCCAAAATTATGTTTTCACAAGTTAAAATACATGCATGGAGTGCTTATTGTTCACACACCAGCATACCATGCAGACAAAACTGATTTTGTTTCAGTATTTTTTTATTTTAAGATTTCATTTAATTTAATTTACAGAATGTATTTACAGAATTTATTTATTTGTGATTTAATTAAAAATCATGAAGTGTGAAAAAGTAAAATAAGTGATGTTGATTTCAAATTTTAAAGGTACATTTTGTGTATTAAATAAAAGAAAAAAGCTTAATGAAGGATTTTAAGTTGTATTAATTTATGTATTACCTATTTAAATTTAAAAAAGATAAGATTCTAAAGAAATAATTCTATAAAACCAAAAATGTGAAAGTTTAAAGGAAAGTTTATCTTTCAACTTTTCAACTACAATAATCCTGGGAAAGCTGTAAGGTAAAGCATACTGGGGCCGGATTGGAGGGTTAAGATTTTGGAAAACCGTGTGGAATCAGATTCCCTGCCATGTCCTCAGACAGGAATGCTGGACACTAATGTTGTGACAAGAAAGCTTCTCACAATGCATGAAGGGTTTTTCTGTGATTCCAGTGTATTCTGAGTGTTCAGTATGTGGAAGGGAGGGGGGGGGGGGGGACTCTTGAGCATCAAAGCCACTGTCCAGCATGAAACAACAAAGATGCTGGTGTACATCGGGAAGAGCTTCTATTAGAGGGCATTGTTCTGTACCTATGTAGTCTTTTATAAACACACTAAATATGTATTATATTTAATTTATTATCAATATATCCTATTTTTTTTATTTAAAATTCAGTAAAAATGCATACAGGGTTAAATATTTTTCGTTTGAGAGTTTCTAAAGCCTAAACCTGCTCATTTTCATAACATTATCTTGCTTAGACAAAGACTGAATTAAAACATCTGTTTTTTCTTCAGGGAAAACACAGCAGTGTCCTGTAACTTACTGCTTTTTGTTAAGTGCTTATGATCAGGTGTTCTGTTGTTTTTGCACTAATAACACTGTGAATCCTCAAGACAGTTACTCGTCCTCCTGCAACTCTGGCAAAACAAAGATAAAAGACATCAAGAACAAGGCAAACAACAGATTGACATTTTAAAAACCTGACTGGAAACTGTACAAACATATAGATCAATATATAAATGACTGACACGAGCAGGTGATTCTATATTTTCTGTGTAAAAAAAAAGGCTTTAAACACAGAGCACAGGATGCTTCGTGAGGTGAATGAGTCAGTCTGTGAACAGTGAACACACTAATCTGCCAAACGCATGAATGAGTGGGTGAGTGGTGTTAAGTGTTTGACTGTGTTAGAGTGTGTGTCAGTCGCCGTGGATGCAATTTATCAGGAATGCACATCCCTGTTAACAGTAAGTGCAACTTTCCTTGGTGCTGAAGTGATAGATAAGCGGAAAGAAGAGGATGGAGGTGTGAATGGCTGATTGATCCCTTAAGCGAGACGCTGATGGACAAGTTAGCTCTGCGAGTCTAACCTTCTGGACACATCTAGCACCGAAGAACAGAAAAAGGAGTGTGCATGCATGCATACACGTGTGTGTAAGGCACCTCCAGAGCATCTCATCGATCACATCACACAGGGACAGAGAGGAGGCTCAGTCATGCAGCAGCTGAGGGGAAGAAAGGAGGCCACGTCTGTGCAGCACCTGAACACACACAAACCCACTGCCTCTTCTACATGGATTCACATCCCAGGACCCCACTGAGCTTTTATACACACAATGAATGCAAACAGTGCTGGCTTTTATGCCCAGTTTTGCAAACACACGAAGCGTTGTTGTCCCTCATTACAAAGTGACTTATATGTAACTTCAAAATGTTAGCCCCCGGAGTGCGATTCCTGCTCTTTGCAGCACATCTTTCGTTTTTTCCACCACTTTTGCAGCCTGACAGTCTTCTTTGAACAGAAACCATTAAAGAGATTAATTTAGAACTATTAATGTTTATGATAGGAGGGAAACAGTCTAACTACTGTACAGTGGAGGGGTAAAGTGAAAAAAAAAGTGCACTTTGTGGTGATACAAGTATAAGGAGAAAGGTTAAGATGTGTTTTGTGAAAATGAGTAGCTCGGTTTCAGGGCCGCTGCTTTCCCTTGTGGATGAAAACCCAATTTAATTGAAAAGAGCATCATTTCCAAGGTAGGTCCACTAACTAGGAGTTGCCAGGAGACCGTGATTGGTGTATGCGCTTATGTGTAAGTCTCCATTCACTCTCTGCAGGACCCATCTGGTTGTTTAAAGAACATTACACACTCACACTGACAGATGTTTTGCAGTCCAAAGGCACATGTGGGGCTCCGGGGAAAGAAACAAATGTCAGTCTAAGCTTTTATTACAAATATGTCCGTACCAGTTCAACTACTAACAATGTGATCCTCTTTTCTTTTTAGGTACTTGGTTTGGTCTAAACCTTTGACCTAACCGTCAGCAGGAGGCAATTTGTTCAGCAAGGTCTTCAAAAGTAAAACTCAGCATGGCCCACTGCGAAGGGCAAATAGTTTTAAAAAAGTAAAAAAAAAATGTACTCAACAAAACTACCACAATCCAGTACTTTTATTTTGTTGACGTAAAATCTGCCGATAGGATAAACAACTCGAAGGCAACAATCAAATTTAGAATGAAGGCTTTAACGTTTGCAAAGATTACTGTAGTAAAACAGCGCACACATCAACATGTGTGAACAAACAGATGTGTACAAGTGCCGAAGAAAGAGATTACAGCCCAGCCATCTGGACAAACTTATGCAGCATGAATTCAATGGATGGATAAATTATTTCTGATCATGCACTACTTGTTTGGGGCCCTTCCAGAGTTCCAAGCTGATTTATGCGCCACTGTGACACGCACACAGGCTGACTTTAGCGTCATCTTTTCGGCAAACAGGGGGAGAGATGAGGCCTGTCCTGAAACATGTCCAGACTCTGCAGGCTGCCACAGTGAAGGGTATATCTTTTTTTTTTGTCAAGGTCTGCCAGCTAGGCCACTCTGTCAGACCGATTTGCTGCCAAAACGGCAGGATGAAAGAAAGAAAGGAAAGGTATGGAAAAAGTTAAAACAGAACTAAGGAGGATAGACTTTCATCACCTTGCGATACCATACTGTTTGGACAGCTCCTCAGATTACCAGTGAATGCTTTTAAAGATTAATGCTGAAGCTAACAAAAGACTGAATGATGTGAGCTTTGCAAAGGGATCATATTTACACGCTGCCATGTTGAAATCACTGACATTGTTGGAGTAAATGAATGTGACGATATGCTGCCGTGCAACATACCGTAATGTGTACAGTTCTATTAGCCCGGACAGGCTGCTCTATTGTTATTGATGCTCTTATTTAAGTATACATAATTGAATTCCAAAATACAATATTACTCGTTCATCATGTTGAGGGTTGACATTTCTATCAGATTATTGATGCACGGTCAAGCGAGTTTGCTAAAAGTGTAAAAAACAAAAACAAAATCAGATGTAGAAAATGTGTTTTCTGGCTGATAATATTTGTCAGACAAACAGAGACACAGAGGCTTGCCCCAAACGCAATCAGCTTCCCGACCTACATGTGTAATCCACATCCATTTTTGGAGAATAAACGTCTGGAGCTTAATCACGCCAAAGTCACGTTTTGAGGTCGGATGACTCGTTGAATCAGTCCAGACTTCTGATTTAAATAAAATGTGAAAGCAGTAAATGTTTTGAAATTCGTCCTGGAAACATTTGAAGATATTTGGGAGTCTAAAATTTAAGGTGGCATTTGCTGAGCAACTTCTCCCAGCCTCTGACGAATGCTGTGTAGCTTATGCTTCAATTGCTGACTCAGAAGCTGCTTTACAAGTTCAGAAAGGGTCTTTTTTTTCAGCAAAAGAATTGTGTCAGTTCTATGTTGATAGCCACATTTGCAACATTTTATTGATCCCTGGAGGGTGGGTGTTTGGGAAGCAGGGGTCCTCTTCTCTAAAACATCTCATCAGGTCAAAAGGGGGTTAAATCCCATCTTGATGATTTAGAAAAAGCCTTCAAGGACGAGCTATCGATCCTTTTCTATACTGCCAGTTTTTCATCGGCAGCTCATAATTTTTTCTCAAGTTTTTCATCTGTTTTTCCCTATGTTGCCTCTTCCGGCCTCCCTTTCCTTTAAATGTGACCATAGATAGGAATTATGTCATCTATGGTGTTATGACTTTGTCTAAACTCCTTACATCTGCTTCTCTGTTGGCAGTACAGTGACATGTGTCATTCACATGATTTCCAAAGTTTCATGCACTTTAAGAGGTTTGAAAAATGCTTCAGGCCTTCTGGTAAATGCTAAGGATTGGGGGTTATTGAATTGTTTAATTGACAAATCACCTTCCCTATCTGGCAAAGTTAAATATTTAGGTGACTGAAGATTGCTTGATGTGTCCTTGGAAAGCTCTTCATGTGTAACTTGACTGGTTAAATGCACAATAAATAAAGAAGCAAAATTCTGACCTAAAAAAATGAACTGGGGAGCACCAGTGAAGTAGAATTGCTATCGGAGGGAACAATACTGACGTTTCACAAAACTCTGTAAAACTAAAGATGAAAGCATGGCTATAATTCAGCACCAGCTGAACAACAGATTCAGACAAAAAAATCCAAGTGGTTCATTCAACAAGCTGTTGAGACTGAGAAACACACATAAATGGATTAATTGGAGTGCTTACCACAAAAGGCTAAAGTTTGGTTAGACAGTAAGCATGAGACTCTTTCAATTTCTATTATTTATCATTTTTACTCTGATTTTTAATTATTATGGACATGCAAAAGTCATAAATATTTAATATAATTTAAACAGTTTAATATGCAGCTAAGTGTTTCAGCTGTGATTGTGTTCTAAAGCACTGTTTAAATAAAGTTTTGATGAACGATTGAGAAGTGTGGCACCCGCAGGTTTTTACACATCTGTGTCTGCTTATGGGACATCTTTTCTTCAGGACTTTTGGCATTTGTGCTGCCAGCTTCCTTTTCTTCTTTCTATTGAAAGACCATAGTGCTTACATCCCTTCCTCTTTATTTTATTTTTTTTTTTATTTTTTTTAGTACACTGTATTTATCCCACGAAGAGAAATTCTTTCTCCGTAGTTGACCCATCCCCTTGGGGAGCGGTGAGCTGCAGCCGAACCGCACTCGGGAGGTGGTAGCGTTAAGAGTCTTGCCTAAGGCCCCTCACTGGGTGATGTTAATTGCTCGCCATTGATATGGTAATTGCCCCCAGTACCATTGCACATTCCCCTCCGGGAATCGAACCCTCGTTTCCTGGTTTCCCACCTTACCAACCGAGCTACCCAGCTGTTCTCTTTAGGTTAATTCCTGTCTTAGTGCCGTTGGATAAACCATTGTGTCTTTTAAAGTCTTTTAAAAGCAGCGTTGTGACAGTTGTATGATGTGTTACAAAAATGTGTTAATTGTGCATACTGAATCAGATTTTTAAGGATAACTTTCAAGTAGAAATGACAATTGTATTAATATTTATTAGATGCTACAGTTATGATAAAAGTTTTTGTGTCAGCATTCCCTTATTTTTCATCAGAGACATGACTTTGGCATAACTGCCCTGTCATATAACACAAAAATTACAGTCATTATTTGTAAAAAATAAAGTCTACATGACTTATTTCAAATTGAAAAAATGCAGAATGAATACAAACAGTAATAGGATATTTTCTGTTTTTAGCAGCATCTTATTGAGGGGCATCAATAAACTATCTCACTAAAAAGTAATCAATGAAAATAAAAAATAAAAACAGAAACTTTTGATAAAAGGTGGGACTTTTATATTTTACTTTGAGATACCTTATGCGTCAGACTCTGTCTACTTTGTTTTACTGATTGTTTTGTTTCTATCCTACATGCAAATATGTCATTTTCCTTTCATCACGCAGTTTCCTCATACATTTTGTGAACTTATTTTTGCTATACTAATGGCTGTTATGCTTATTTGTCTTCAGCATTTGATAAAGCCGGAGTTTTTGATTTCTTAAACTGGAATTTCCTGAATTTAAAACAATTTACTATTCTCTGACATGGAGTCATTTTAGTTGTTAAACTGAAATGAAACCTCTAAGTTTTATTCCATTACTGTATACAGTGTGTGTGTATATAGTGTGTTTGTGTGGGTGTGTGTGTGTATATTTTTTTTCCTTTTTTTCCACGATATATAAGATATAAGATTTGGTTTATTCAATTTTATTTCATTAAAAATTATATTCTTATCCAAAACATGTATCATGTATCCTTCATTTGTGTTTACAGGCGACATATCCCTTCTCTTTTTAGGGAAGAGAGGTAGAGTTAGTATCTAACTGAAGCAATGCATCATAATAAATAATTCATAATTTAACAGCATTTCCCTGTACTTTTATACTGAAGCACAAATGAGCACTTCCACAACTCCACCAAACTCCTACATCATCATGTTTTCAAATGAAAATCTGTGCTCTGATGCACCGTGTGGTCATTTGCAGTGATCACACACACCCTCTGTCAAAAGTCACAGCTTTGATGCAGAGGACAGCAAAAAAGGAAAAAATACAAGTTTAGGAGACTGTTTATGCACAGACTTCACCACCTATGTTTGAGGAATGTCACAGGTGCGGGGTTGATCCTTGATGGAGCTCTATGAGGTCTGTGACTATCTTTGACAACCCCCCCAAAAGACTCAGGAAACTTTAGCAAGAATAGGATCTAAAAGAAAGTTAAAATTGGATTTACAGTATTAGTTAGTGGAGTAAATAGGTGTTTGCAAACAATCTTTTGTGCCCAGACCTGTTTCTGCTGCTCCCATATGAAATTAAAAAGGCAATTTTGCAGGGATATGGAAAAATCGTATCTACAAACTGGAAGCATAAAATGTAAAAATTGTTTATATTTACCTTGGTGAAATTCTAAGATACAGTCACAATCACAAGAGTTGGAAAAAATTGACCTCTACACATTTTAATGCCAAAAAAGTTCAAACAATGTCATGGTAGAGTTGCTGACATGTGATGCACAAGAGCAAAAATGCTTGATGGACAGTTTTGAGAGCTGCTGCACATATAACTTGGTGGGTTATTTAGTGTATACTTTAAAGTATTAAACTACTTTATGCTATTAAAAGTCTGCTTTTTAAAATTTCTCCTGATTCAGCACCCTGGACATAAATGAATGGTGGAGTTTTACAAACTTTACCCACATTTTTATTGGATTTATCAGCATTTTGGTGCGTAATAAACTAGTTAGAGCACTCTCCTTCTCCATCCTCTACCAAAAAGAGCTGCATGTCCAGCACAGGTGCAGGAGGAGTGAGCGGATCCCCGTTTTGCCCGCTGGTCCTTTAAACAGCTGCAGATCGGACCCGACGGGGACGCAGTTTAGGAGCGGGAGCGAGCAGGGGAAGAAAGTTGCACCGCGCCGAGCCGATCCGGGCAGGGCAGCGGGGCAGGAGCAGATGAAAGCGCAGATAGTGATTGAAAGCGATGGGAAAAGGATTTAGCCACGGCATTAACTGAGAGAGGGAGAGGAGGAGGGAGAAAGGCAAAG
Organism: Oryzias curvinotus; assembly: GCA_023969325.1. Taxonomy (NCBI): domain Eukaryota; kingdom Metazoa; phylum Chordata; class Actinopteri; order Beloniformes; family Adrianichthyidae; genus Oryzias; species Oryzias curvinotus. The sequence goes on from CM043717.1 coordinate 23,507,807, forward strand.
AGATAGAGAGATAGACAGAGGGAGGAGGGAGGAAAATACTTTCCATAAAGCCTCCCCCCCTCTCTCTTTCTGCCCTTGAGCATCCAGGGTAAACCCGAGCTTGTAAAGTCGGAGGAGGAGGAGTAGGAGAGGGGAAGACGAAGGGCGGGCACAAGCCTTTCCAAAACTCCATATTTTATACTTTTGATACTCCTTGACGCTGGATTTCAGTCCTGCTCTCCCCACCAGATCTAGGACATAGATCCACCGCGTGCGGCCGTCCACAGATTTAAAAAATAAATTAAAAGTAACCCACTGGACAGCAACACAAACGCCGGGCCAAGCTGATGAGGGGAGTACAGTGAGGATCACGAGAGGGGGACGCATGCTCCATACCGGATGGTCGGAGGGGGATTGTTGTATCCACGCACGGGGACGTGCGCGGTCCGATCGGCCTGACCGATGCGTCCAAGAAGTAAGTGTTGTCTTTATCTGATAATGCATCTCTACATTCGGCTCCATTGATTCCGATTGGGGCGCGCGGGCACTAGAAAGTGCCGCCTGTCAGGATTCGCCGCGCGGCTGTAAATGACAGTTTGCAGAGTGAGAGCGGAGCTGCACGGTCGAGTGCACCACAGTAGAAAGTGACACACCCCTGCAACCCTGTCAGTGCCGGGAAGCAGCGCTGAACACTTCACTTGTGAACTGCCGGGTCCGCGCGGGACAGTTTGTCCACGGAGCTGGAGTCAGTCACCGTGGATTGAAAGTGGGATTATAATCTCTCAAACCACGCTGGAAAAAGAATTGCGCATCCATGAATTGATTTAATTTTTGTTATTTAGATGACTTTATGTGTTTTGCTTTTTGATTTTGTGCATAAAGTAAAATCATTATTGAACTTATTTTTAAAGACTAATGAAACAAAAACAGAGAATTTAATAGACTTTTAATAGAAGAATATTAGAGACCGACTTTTCTTGCAGTGTAATTCGAACATCTGTGGCCCGCTCTGCAGCAGTGGAGCAACTATAACAACTCCTGCACGCACAGGCGGCACCCACAGCAGCAGCACGTGTTTTTACGCACAAGGTTGTCTCACAGCGCAGCGCTTTAAAGTCTGCTCCAATTCAGAACAAATGTCATTAAGGCTCAGCGTGTTATGGATGACGGGGATTTTCCCCTCACTTTAAAGCTTCCAGTCATCCTAATATTATTCAAATGCATTATGGATGCAGTGAAGTTTTGCTAAACTAACTTTCTTCCGCTTTTTCAACTTTCTTCCATCTTTGTGTCGCTTCAGGACCACAAGGAGGAGTGAATCTGAAACGATCAATGGATCTATCTGAAGACAAAGTCTTTTTTTCTTCATCCTCACCCTCCATCACTGGTGGCCCCTTGCAGCTGTCCGCTCTCTGAGGCATGGATCCGCGCGACCATCTCCCTCCCAACTCCCTGCATCAGCATGGTCCAAGTGTGCTCCAAGATTAATCCCTGCAACAGTGCTCGCTTTTCCAACCACCGCCCGACTGTCTCAGGAATTCAGCCATCCGAACAAGAAAGTGTCCCTCTGTCGGTTCTCCGGGGACCCTCGACATTAGTTTGAAGAGTGAAGGCGAGCTTCACTTTTACGGGATTCTCCTTTCATCTGGGGAATTAATAGCAACCAAGCGGGGAGTCTGTTTACTTCTGCCTCCCCCTCAATTCAAGGTGGTAGCAGGGATGCTCACTTTTTTCTTCTGATCACCGATCCATGCGCGTCTTTCCTCCTCTGACCTCCGTGACCCCCTCATCCCGTACCGGACCCCGCTCCATACACCCCATTCCCGGCCTGCCATGCTCCTCCAAGCTGTGATCCTGTTGCTGTTGCGCTGCTTGGCGTCCTCCCTTGGCCAGTACGACCTGTGCAAGTCCCTGGTGAGCACGGATGACGGCTCGGTGTGGGAACATTACGCGTGCCAACCGAGTCCCGCGCCCATGAAAAACTACATGCGGATCAAAGTAGACCCGCCAGGAATCACGTGTGGAAATCCACCTGAGAGGTTCTGTACTCTGGTAAGTTCTTTGATAGCACCTGCATACTTTCTTTTTAATTGCACATTATTTTTTGTGGACATGTTTGTGTAAATCAGGTAAAGACGCACATGCAAAAAATAGATTTGAATTTTAGTCCATGCACAAATCCATGCAACAAGATTGATAAAGGAGGAACCACAGGAAGCGGGTCAAAGGCATGCAGGGATGACATAAATGCAGTGACTTGACATAAATCGACCTTGCTTTCAGATGTCCGGAGGTGCTGTTTACATTTGAAAGGGCTTCCAGAGAACCTCACACTTCCTGAGATAAAATGTTGGAGCGTCTCTTTTTTTTCCCAAGGACACAAAAGGTTTATCTGCAGGAAAACTTGTTAAATTTCTGCTGAAGTAGTTTTTAACACTCTACCCTGCAGGCTTGTCCCAGCTAATGAAGGCGCAATAATAAAAAAAAACAGGTTATAAATTCTGAATTGTAGGATTCTAATCAGGCCGCAGAGGAAAGTTATATGCTTAGGACTTGACTCATGACAGACAAGTTTTGTCCGTCTGACTGTTTAGACAATTATGGCACCAGATTCATTGGCATTTTCTCCCTTCCTTCAAATTAAAAAGGAGTCATTTTAGCAGGAAAAGACCTCTTTGTCTTTGGACACCCGGAAGCTAATAATTGGTTTAGTATAGTGGAAACCACCCTTGTCCTGAGTGAAACATTTCCGCTGACTTCTCTTAAGAGGGAGGATAGACAGGAGTAGGACACAGAGTTGCTCTCTGCCATCACGTATTGACGTCTGCCCCCTAATGGCTTTGGTCTGAAAACTTCTCCAACTATGTTTCTGAGTGAGCGATGATGAAATATTGATGGACTCCTTAATGGGCCTCCTTATAAAGGTTGGCCAGCGACGCTCCATCTCAAGGAACCAGAGTTCTGCACGGTTGATGACACAGGAGGAAAGAAGGGAAAGAGGAAGAGGGAGGGCGGGACAGGAAGGAGTCTGGTCTTAGTCAGCACTTTTACATGGGACGGGTGTCGTTATTGTGGAAAGATCTAGTTCCTCTCTGGTCATTTGCGGCTGTGGGGATTTAACTAGTGAGTCCGTCCTCCCCAGAGTGCACTTGCTCAGAGCTTAGAGAGGAAAATTCAGTCAGGAAGGAAAGAATGACGCCTTAGAGGGGAACGTAATGGACCTTTTTTTGTAAAAAAAAAAAAAAAAAAAAGTAAATAAAAACTTGGTAAAATGTAGTAAACAAAAGCTGTATTTGCACTTCTGTTCTGTCTGTCTAACTTACAATTTTAAAGCACAGCAGTTTTGGTCAGAACAGTTCCATAAAGTTTGATCTGGTTTGAATTGCCCACATAATAAAGGGTCATACCCCTGAGTCCAAGATTTTATTTTTTATTTTTTAAAAAGGTAGGCAAAAGAAGCTTTTTTAACTAACCAACTGCAGTGATTCTACCTTTTACTTCAGATATGGTTTGGGAAAACACAATAAAAGAGCGCTCTATTCTTTCTGAATGTTTGTGATATCATGTTAAGGAGTTGCTGGGGAAATCATTTAAAAAAAAAGTAACAGAAAGCAGAAAAAAACTGAACACGACATAAGCTCGCAACAAGTCTAGCAAAGAAACACAATTTGGTTTGACAACTATCAGCTCAAAACAGGGACTTAAAGTCAGGAGGTTAGTGTTCAGACTAACTGAAAGTAGCTTTAGTTTGTTACCAGGTGTGTACACGATGGAAGAACTTAAAAACTATGCATCAAACAAACCAAATTGATGTAAAGGTTACAATTGAACGGGTCCATCTTTACCGGTAAACCCGACAATTTAAGAATCAAAGAATTCACACCAACATGCAAGTGGTTACCATCCACACCTTTACAGGAGATTACGCCCATTAGATCAACTCTATATCCTCTAGAAACGCCAAATGGGTGTTGGCTGAAACTCCTTGATTTGCAGATCATTTATTTTTAGACAAGAAGCATTTTTTCCTCTCCTCCTCTTCTTCTTCTTCTTGTCATGAGATTTGGCAGCTCTAAGCTAGTGTCTTTTCTAATTGGCGTACATTTGCATTCAGTCATTCAGCGCTTGCACAAATTGAAAGTAAAAAAAAAAAAGAACTGTACAATAAATTAATTAATTAATGGTTCATCCAGTGTGCAGAGCTGCTGGTTCTTGATTGAGAAATCAGCTTCCTCATCTGGTTCTTGAAATAGACTGCAAAAGATGCTCCCCTCTACAGTGAGTGAGTGTTACAGTATGTTGTTACACTGATAGAAATCAGGTTTCAGGCTTCTTGAACCTCACTGTACTTCAGCTTTCTGTACTTCCACTGGCTTACTGTAGCTTTAGTTCCCTTCATCTCTACGGGGATGCATTTTTTTCTTCTCTATTTATCTCCCCTGTTTCCTGGGAATGCAGCATTTTTGTTTCCACAGAGTCAAACAGGCTGGCATGTTGGCTTCCGTAACGGGATGGGCTTCCAGCACTTTGACGAAGATGCTACTGTCTCTTTTGTGGCGTGTGAGGAGCCTCTGTAGTTTCTTTGTAGTTTCTGTGCATGGAATCAAGTGCAGCTTGTCGTTGAGGGTGATGGAATGAGCGGTTTGAGGCAGTTCGTAGTCGAGTGGGGTAGCTAATGATGAGGGAGAGATGAGGAAGATCCAAGCTTAGCTAAGCAGAAAGAAGTAGTTAGACCACAGTCCCGCAGTAGTACACACAGTACCCATTTATAAATGTTGCATTCCTGTGCGCCTTTGTTTTTTATTTTGTTTTTTGTTTTGAACCAAAACCTTCAGTCAAGCGCCTCCCTTAGGGAAAAGAACAGAGAGCAGCCGAATGCAAACGTGGGTATCAGTGTGCTGGAATGTACAGTTCACAGTGGTGCTCGCTGCTTTAAACGTGTGCATGAACTGGCTGACTGTGCAGTCGAAGATAAAAAAAAAATATATATATATATATAAGAAACAGAAAAATAAAAAAGCAGCCTTCCTGTTCCCTAACACATTTGCTAGTTTTAGAAAGTAGAATCAGCCAGCTCTAAAAATAGACATGAGAGAAAAGAGGAGCTGTGCTGTAGTGGAAGGGGAGTGCACAGGAAGGGGAGGAAGATGGCAGCTGGTAGTGTGGATCAGTGCGTTTCAGACTGGGCCTATGGCCATACCTCATGTTCTCCGTTTGGTGGTGGCTATGCCAGACTCTGCATGCATGCTCTGTCCAGCAGTGGACCATTGAGGAAGACTGGATAATAGAGTTCGGCAGTGGGATGCTGCTTTATGCCCCCACCTGGGAAACATGCAGCCCTGGTGGCCACTGTCCTAAAAAAAAAAAAAAAAAAAGTGTGAGTTGGTTAAGAGTTCAGCTAGAAGACAGGAAACAGATGAGAACGTGGACCAACAGCGATGATGAAAAGAAGGGAGGAGGAAGAGTGTGCAGTGATGTAATGGTGTGGCTTCCTCCCTCATTAGGATACAGTTGAAAGTGAACTAAAACCATTTATGTGGTGCCAGAACAGGAGAACAGATTTCTATGATTTACTCAGGTGAATCTGGCTGCAGTGCTCACACAGGCACAAGTGGACAATTTTCCCAATAAATCACTGATTGTGCATGTTGCATGACTATTACATCCCATAAAAAATAATAGCACCTACTTAGTAGGAAGCCAGTAAGACTATTTTGGCCCTTATGATCCACATGCAATCAATGATTGATGATAAAAATGTGTACATTCAAGAAAGCTGTTTTTTTTTTGTTGCTTTGTTTAAAGAATTTTGAAGCTTTATGTTTCTCAGTCTTTGCAGGATCAAAACTTTTTTTTTTTTTATCTTAAGTTTTTATAAGTTAAGGTGCGCAGCAGTATTGAACCACAGCAGAACATATTTTTTTTAAATCTCTCCAAAAGCTTAAAAAAACTTTTTAGCACTGCACCACAAAAAAATGTATGCTTTGCTTTCGTTCAAGGAGCAAAGAGTTGATTTAATCTTAAAAAATCTTAGAAAATGAACCCCCCCCCCCCCCCACGTTCCCCTGTAGCCACCCCTTGTGGGAATACTGAAAGAATTACAGCCTAAGGAATCTGGTTTTATCTGTAAAAGTGGATGCCGTATTTTTGTAATAAATTTTATCCTCCCCTCTTTTGTTTTACATTTGTATTTGTGTTATAATTGTTCACACGTTTAGTGTTTCTACATTCTTAAAAGACAAAATTAATTATTTTTTGTTTCCTTTAAATTCCAAAATCCAAATATTTTTCAGTTTATGCAAGTGTTCGTTAACCAAATATTTTTAGTTTAGTTGCTGAAATGCAAAAATGTACTAGAAGTTATACGTTTGTTTGTTGTTTGTTTTTTAATTTTCTGCTTTGCCTAAGAAAATTGGTTGTCCACTCCATAAAACCCAGAGAGAAGAACATTATAAGAGGCCCTTCTGGCTGTTTTATGCCCAAAAATCCTCCCCTTCCTACCTCATCTACACTTTCCTTGTAATTGGTTTATATTCAATAACATACATCAATAAAAGATAATAGCTTTTCCCTGAAATCACCTCATGGAAGGCACTTTGGAAAAAGCACTGCCTCCATCTGATGTTTCCCTCCATGACGCATAAACGCTGTGCCTGAATACAAGATAAGTTCACAATGCGGCCCTGTCCATGGAGGTCCGGCCACCGTGACTCCAGCAGAACGAGCTCAGCTGCTGCTTTAAAGCAGCAGGACGTCTCTGTTTCTGTTCTCTCCTCCTCCAGCAGAATCACCCTTGCCCACAGTAAACATTTAAAAACATTTTTTTCTTATCCAGCGCCCTTACAGACATAAACAACACCCACCCACACAAACGCACACATAGAACACATTTGCATGCAGAGGCTCCTGTTTTTGAACACAGCAAGGCATTTTATAGGAAACAGAAAAACACTTTATGTGATTAAAGCAAAGCCTTGGTCTATTGTTTGTAATTTCATTTGAGGGATTCACTTATGCCAGGAGTAAAACAGTTTGAGCACCCCAGCTTGAAATGACTCACCTGAAAAAGAATCACCTGATTTCCAGAAAGCAATAAGAGGAAAGATGACTGTAGTATTTTCTGCTAAATTACTTTTTAATGTATTTCTTTGTTTATTTTTCAGTAGTAAGGTCTAAATAAAGGTTCTTTCCTCCAGTGTCTGTGAGCCTTTATGCAAACTCTGGACCCTCCTTTCAGGAAACACATTCTAAACGATGTTCAGATTTTGGGAAGTCTGAGCTTCATAATCCCTGTTCTGTTGGTAAATTGCATCTTTTGCTTTTTTCCTCTCATGTTTCTGCACTCTCACATCCGCTACAGAAGTTTCTACAACCCTTTTCGGGCTCTACGTACAGAACGTGTGGCTATTTCAATTCAAAAAATTAAATTCAAACTTTATTTGTAAAGCACTTTTCATATAATAAATGTAACACAAAGTGCTTTACATTAAAACACAACAAAATATAAAAACAAGCATGACGATTAAAATAAACAAGCACAAAAATAAATAAATAAATAGGGCCCCCCTCCCCGTACCTGGCCCCCCACTCCTTTCACACCTCCCTCCCCCTAACTGATGGGGAAAGACAATGAGAAACAGGCTATTGAACGTGTTGAAGGTTAAACTGGGTTGAACTTTGACCAATCAGAGACTGGGATTTGGTAGTCACATATGGATGGCATTCGTTTTAATTCATGGGAGTGCCAACAGTCTGATAATTGATCATGAAAGATGAAAGAAAATTAATAATTGCGGTTTGTGCCTGAACAGAATTATAAAACACTAAGGCTTTCATACATTGGAATAGAGCCCTGAAATGAAAAACCTGGAGCAAGATTTGCAAGGCTTCAATATTTCGCACGAAGCAACTTTTCAACTTTAGGTGGTGGGCAAAGAAGAAGAAGAAGAAGCCCCTTCCTGCTCATCCAGCATGAACACCATGGGTTGAACGCATGTCAAATATCCGGTGTAAACTTAGTATAAGATGTTTAAAAATCACAGTTCGGCTCACAAAAAAGCTCTGTTGCAAATGCCTTATTTGTTGCTCAACTTTCCCTGCAGAAAGAAAGAATGCCACTCTGCACAAAGCCTATGTTCTTTGCAGTTAACCAAAGGGTTTATTTTCATTTTAATCATTCTTGATACTTCAAATTACTTTCTGTACGCATTGGGATATACAAATAAACATGCCTTGTCACAAATTTCTGGAAAGATTTTTATTTATTTTTTTGGTATTTTTTGGTATTAAGAGCCATTTCTAAACTAATTTACCAACTTTCCACCCTCACACTTTTAAACTATTGCTGGCAGCAGTCTGGAGGAGGACAGAACCTGCAGTTTTTGGGACAAAAAGGAAAGAATCCGAGTTATTTCTCTGAGGCTGTTAGATCTGCGTCAGTTGTCCTTTTCCAACTCTCAGACAAGCTCTGATCAAACAATCTGTTTTGGATTTTCTGTCATGTTTAAACCTTTTACCCCAGGCTCCTTTTCTCTATTTTTCCCCGCTCTTAAAATTGCAGAAAACAGCATCAGGCCACACACACTACACTCACATATTTAAAGCCACTTCACCCATTGTAAAAAAAAAAAAAAAAAAACGAAAGATTAAATTTCCAGCATGATGGAAACCTTTCTGACAAAATAAAAGATTAACGTTATAAGTGAAAAAGCAATATCTCTTCCTCTTCCCCTCTGTGGCCTTTTTAATGGGAAGGTTGTTCCATTTGATGTTTCTCCAAAACAAAATAAATTGTGTTCTCAGGGTGTCTGTCCCTTCCTTTATTTCCCATGCAGGCAATATAATAAAGAAACTTCTGTATGTGGAAGGAAAAATTAGGCGTAAAAGGAGGCTTCGCTGGAACATGGAAGTATTCTGGGGAACAACAAAGGTTGGACGAGGAAGCAAGAAGAAAAAATACAAAACACAAGGGAAAGCAGTGTGGGGTCGAGGAGCAGCCATCGTCTTATCTGGAGATTTCTAACTGATCTTATAGGCTCATTTGTGACTAGACAAAAAGATGTAAAGTAAATATTTGCATAAAAGGATAAAGAAAAGCAGTTATTAAAAAAAAACGTAAAAGGTTTCTAATATAATAAGATATTTTGCACGTTCAGTGTACTTTTAACCACTAAATCCATCTTAAAGTGTGTCTTTTAAACACATTTTTAAAAGATGTATTTCAAATGTTAACCGTGCATAATCTATGTGTGCTAGCAGCCACAAATCCAGTTTAGTATATACATTCAGAGTACAATAATCCTGACTTCATTTTGCTGTCTGGTGGATATATATAAAGTTTGCAAAAAAAGACAATCTTTTAAAGTACAGTGTTCCCTCGTTTATCTCAGGTTTTTCTCAATAACCTGCAATTGGTGAAATCAGTGAACTAAGATTACAGGTGTTTTAAGGTTATAAAACTGCTAACTCACGCTCTTTATAAAATGTTCTCAGAAAGACAAACATTTTCACACTTTTCTTTCTTGTTTAAACTCTTAATATTCAAACCTCAGTAGAAAAATAAGTCCAGAATTATAGAATGAAACCAAGGACCTAATCGGAATCCAAGATTAATGTGAATGTGGAAAACTGAATGCATTCTGTACACTAGACACAACACAGAGGAGATTGATTTACAGCCAATCAGATGCAGAAAACAATGCACTGTAAAAAAAAAAAAAAAAAAGGAAGAATCCAAAATTCCATCCATCCATCCATCCATCTTCCTCCGCTTATCTGGGGCCGGGTTGCGGGGGCAGCAGTCTAAGCAAAGATGCCCAGACTTCCCTTGCCCCGGCTCACTTCCTCCATCTCATTGAGGGGGACCCCGAGGTGTTCCCAGGCCAGCTGAGAGACGTAGTTTTCTCCAGTGTGTCCTGGGTTTTTCCCGGAGTCTCCACCCTGTGGGACATGCCCGTAATGCAAAATTCTAAAGAAAAGAGAATCTATGGCAAATCAAGACTCCAAAAAGTAACCATTGTATTAGAAACGATGGTGTATCCTCAACTACATGGATGTAGAGATTAAAAGTTGCTTTTTTGATAACTCTTACCAGCAAAGATTTTTCCAACAATTCCATATTTTATTAGTTTTCTATCTTTTAGCATGAATGTGGTTAGCTTTGGTGCAAGCTAATTCCAAGAATCAAATTTGAGCTAAATAAAGAAAACAAATCCCTGATCATCATTGATTGTCACCGGGACATTAGATTTTCATTCCAAGTTGGGACCCAAACCAGGTTTGTAACAATTTTTGCAGTTCTTCAAATGACCACCGGGGGCTGATGTCAGAAAGAAGCAATTCCACATGGCCTCCTCTGTTGAAAAGTCTGACTTTACGCCCAAAATGAACTTTTGTGCAACCCTTGTGTCAAATTTTCTTTTGATGAATTACTTTATACTCTATCCATCATAACTGAGTTTCATTTTGCCGTTTTTTCTTGCAGTAAGATGTAAAAAAAAAAAAATTCCCTCTGTACTTCTCTAAAAACGGCAAACTTTCATAAAGTTACATCACAGCTGTAGTGAAAAAGCCGATAGAGTTATTTTGAAGCATAGTGAGACTGATAAACCTCTGCATAATCATCATTATTTCATTCTTGGTTTTCCAGTTGCAGATGCTGTGCATGCAGAAACATGAATCAGCAGCTAAAGCAGGCGACTGAGCCAAATTGCAGAAGTTGAGATGTTTTTAATGACTGTTAAGGTCTCATTGCTGTGACCCACCGCTGAAAACAAGGAAGTCACTCATCATTGGCGTGCTGTGGCAGCTGTTGTCGTAGAGACAGGAGCCCAGTGGAGATAATTGTTGGAAGGGTTTAGTAGTTCGGGCCACCTGCCGCAGTATTTGGCTGGGATCTGTGTGTGCATGTTAGTGAGGGAGAGTGTCTCTGCAGACGTTTGTGGATGTGTCTGTCCTGGCACAGTTAACCCCGGGCCAGGTAAGCGTGGAGGCACAGTGGAGAAAGGAGGGCAGGGTACACAAACGGCTTAAGCATAACCTCGCGTAAGGCTCTCATGGGGGATAAAATCTTCCAGCTCTATTACTGTACATATTACCTCTACTGTAGGTAATCCTATGGGCTCGAAGAGGTCAGCAGCTGATGAGCAGAAGTGTGTAGCTGGTTCTCACACTTGTACATGAAGCCACACAACAACAGCTTTTTTTTTTGTAGAGTATGCAAGGGCTAACCTAAATAGAGTTTGCACTGTACCTTGGTAGTATGACAGTACGGCCATTTTCAATAGGATTTGTAGGTCAAGAGTCAAGCCCAGAACAACAGTCTACTAATCTTTCTTTCTGTTGGTGTCTGGACTAAGGTCAGAAGTTGCTCTAAGTGAGCGCAGAAAAGCAGCTGGGCCTCCACAGGGCACCCTCTCATACTGTGACGTCCATTGCAGCACCTCTTTATCCGACTCCAATTACCTCGTCCGTTTGCGGTTGTTTACGAACAATGTCGATTAACATCTTAAGTGTGTTTGCACTGACAGCGATCGCTTTGTGAGCCACTGCAATGGGGATAATAGGGTTATCAGATAGTAAACAATCCTCCAATGTACTTCAGAGAGAGATTATTTGGAATTGCAGCATCAAGATAGTTCCCCAGCTGTGTGTCTGCATGTAAAGTGATCATCTATATTGCTTTATTTTATTTTTTTTCCATTCCTATCTTCCCTCAGAACCGTTTGAGTGTTCGCTTATGACTGGAGTTTTCCCACTCTTGCTTGTCACCATAAATCAGATGATTGATAGTATCTGCCTTTCAGGATTCTAACTTTTGGTGTTACATCACAAGAGCTGCTGTGAGTGACTGCTCACTTTCCGCCGCGTAACAGTCCAGTAACTTCATTCAAAAGGCAGAGCGGATGCTGCGTTTTGCTGTTGCTGAATGGGGAAACTGTGAGCTTCTGCAAAGAAGCTCTGACATATGATCTATGCTTGCGCAGTACATCAATATTATGCAGCTTTGCCTTCAGGTTAAAGCTTACATCACATGGAAGAAACTGCTGTTTCATGTGATACTCGACCCAAATCTTCTGAGTAATGACCAGTCAGCCTTTGCGGGAATGAACGGCGACTGGAGAAGGCTTAAATTCACATTAGTTGCAGAAATAAAAGTTTCAAAAAAATATCCATAAGTAACTTCACAAGTCACTACTTCATCTGTATTCTTCGCATGCAAGGATGCTCATTTCTATGCAAAACTCACGTTGCAAACAGAAACTCTGGTCAGCTCATTAGCAGGTCTTTGCATCATTGAAGTGCCCAGCTGCCATCTACCAGCATTTACCATCAATGATAAAAATACAAACTTTACATATCCACCCTTTAAAGCTATAAGAGCCCAGAGTTTGACATTCAACCTAATTTTGGTAAAATTCCATTATAGCCAATTTAGCTCAAAGACTACAAGATAAATCCTTTTATTAGCAAAATACTAAAATGTTTACCAGTTAATACAATGTTCATTTACATACCATTTTTAAAATTAAATTAGATTTTACAAAAAAAGAACCATACACCCTGCAGGTCCAACTCCAATAATTTTTTTAATGTATTTTGAAAGCATTCCCAGTGGTCTTTTCTTTATAGTTATTGCCTTCTTAGCCAAAATAAAGAAAAAAACTGTCACTTTCTGGGACATAGTTTCTGCAGAGCGAAAGTAGTTTATCAGAAATTTGCCTTCGAGTTGTGTGCACATTTCCAGTCAACAAAAATGTCCATTAATATCGGAGCAATCCATTCATACAGATTTGATCCAGATTCCAGCTCAGAGGAGAAAAATAAAAACTTACATGGATCTATTTACCTGCAAGTGGATGCATCAGAATGGAGTGGAGCAGGGAGCTTGTGGCTTGCCGTAGTAACGTCTACGTCCTGGCTACGAGCTTTTTCCAACTGCACTTTTTTTGTCTGTTCTTGATTCACAACAATTTGAATAAAGAAATATTCAGAAACGCAATTTTGAGCTAAATTTTCTTTATATACTGTATGTTCTCCATTATGAGAAAAATCCCACAAGAACAAGTTAAAAACACTAAATACGCTATTCTGAGTGGAAATTGGACGTAAAGTCAAATTTGAAACCTCGTCTTTCACTGATTCTACTTAAAGGATCTTCTGAAGGAAGCTGCTTGTAAAAAAGGTTGTGGCTTACTGCAGCACTAGACACTTGATAAATGTGACTTCCTCTTCATTTTCTGAGGCTGCTGACTTTGCAGTTAGCTCTTCAGCTTAATCCTTATAAGTCTGACAACAAATAAATAATCAAAAACAAAAGGCTTAATTACAACAAACTCCCTCTTGTTCTTGCTGCCGGGTGCAGGTTTTTGCACCTCGCTTGAGGATTTTGCTAACTCCTCAATTTCCTTAATATTTAAATATTAACAAACACCTCTACATCAATACGTTTTAACAAGCGAGAATTTCTGTAGTTTGTGTTCTCATCTTGTGGAAGTTGTTTTTACTTCATAAGTAAAGAAAATATGAAATAAAATAGGGGAAAAATGACAGAGGTGCAAGAATAAAAAAAAAGAAATGACTTTGCTTATGTTCAAACGGATCATATAAAAAGTGATTTAGTAAAAAAAAAAAAAAGTTATTTAGTAAAAAACAAAAGTAAATTATTTGTTGAAGTCTCAGTAAATAAAAAAAGATTAAATAAGGATTAAAACTAGATTAAGTTAATTCTTAACAAGGATATTTTTTTTTTCAACACACAAATCTACAACTTAAATAATTAATAATAAATTAAATGAAATGACTACTTAAGTTGATGTGGATAAAGGCATAAATTAGGCTTAAAAGAAAAACTGGATAAAATAAAATAAAAACAAATAGGGTAGAAAGGATACTAAAAGTTCTGAGTATAAAAGCTTATTACCAAGTTTTTTCACACTTTTATGCTCAAGACTCAGACTTGTGCTCAAGTGCGACTTATATGAAATTTAAATTAAAAATAAATACCAACAACCGCTGAAGGGCACATTAGGAGTTTGTATCACTATTTACTACCGATAGTCACGCAGAAGAATAAATGCAACTCAATCTCACACAGGCCTCTGTCAAAGAATGTCACAGAGGATGAAGAATTCAAGAGATGTAGTGATTTGAAGTGATATAAAGAGTTTAGTTGACTTGTTAGCATGTTCTCTATGCTATGGTTATCTTCATAATTGTTCATATGTTGTGCTACTATACTAGATGTGTTATGGTAGTGTATATTCAGTCTATTATTGTTATTATTGTTATCTACAGTATTCCCTCTGTTTTCATGGGGGTTAGGGACCAGAGACACCCGCGAATACGCAGAATCTGCAAATACAGCGAATCCCCCCTCAGCCGAAGAATGTCTGTCACCAATCCTTTCTCATCAAAATCCCACCTGAAGAATTTCTGATGCTTTGTAAAACATTGATTGAAGAACATTGGATTATTGCGCAACATAAGGAATTTTCTTTTTTCATTTAGAGCAATAGATTGGACCGTAGCGTACTTTGTAATGCACACAAGGAGTGTCACTCTGGCTCTGTCCGAATTCCCACACTAACCCCTAACTACTGAAAAACTATGTAGTGCCATGAATTTTAAAAGCAGTTCAGACACCATGCTCACTACTTTTTTTTTTCGTTAAACGGCAGATATGACATAATCGATTTTGCAAATTTAAAATCTAATTAGTATGAGCGTTTTGCGACGATTATTTATGAGTCCACTGTCTTCTAAAGATAAAAACGATGGTGTATAAAAAAAATTGATTTACATAAATTTTTTGGCATTGTGCATTGTGGTCTATCGCCAATCTAGTAAGCATCGATGCACACTGGTTTTTCGCAGAGACTTCTGGGAAATTTCCAGGGCACTTGATTTTGGAAATGTAGATTTAGACAGCACTACAAAATGGCGAACGCACTAAATAATGTACTATTGAGTGAGTAGGGAAGAAATTCGGACACAACCAGTGTCTCTCTGTGCCTTAAAATCAGAAACTCGTGCAGGACATTTTGTGGACACTTCCGAATCAGCTGATGCCAGTTTTCCATGCAGGGGCACAAACTTCAGTTGGTTGCGATTCAGGAACCGGTGGAACAAGCTCCCAGGTCGACTGGCCAGAGTGCTCTTCATCCGGGCTCTCTTCAGAAATTCCCGCAGCAGCTTCTTTGGACGGAATTTCTGTGATAAACCGGAGGAGTACTGTGACACAAAAAAAAAAATCTGCAAATACGTGACACCGCATATATGAAGACGCGAATAAGCGAGGGGACACTGTATTCCGGTACTATGATTTGCCTTTCAAAATGAAATGTCCGTTCTTGTTTCCATATTTTGTCAAATAAGTGTCTCCCAAAAGTGCAACTTATGTATGACTTTTTCTTCTTGATTGTGCTTTTTGTGGCGTCGCGACTTATACTCCGGAGCAATGTATTGTGCGGAAAATGATGTATAATCGAACAATGTAATTGATTGAGTTTCAATACTTTTAGTGCTTAAAGTATTTACTTAAAATATAAAATTATAACTTTTTTGTTTAATTACTGTACTGCTTAAGGACAGCACTTATTATAGTAAATAATCTGTTTTGTGCATCTGCTGCAATCCAAACTCTGCCAGAGCTGAATTTAGCAAATTAAGCACCGAGAGACATGACTGAGGATCTCTGGGAATTCTTTGTGCAAATATTTTCCCTTCTGCTGTGATGGGAATGTCAGACAAGTAGCCCAGAAGTCATGAGCTTTGTATTTAAACAAAAACTTAATTGTAAATGTAATCAAGCGTGTGTGTTTGTGTTTTAACCTGGTAACCTGATTGGTTTTTTTTTTTTCTTCTAGATAGCACAAAAAAGTCTCCAATCAGACTAAGAGGCATTACTTAGATCAGATGGGAAGGAGCCTGTGGAGCTCTGGGATCCATGTGAATAATCCTGTTGACTCTAAGTTGTGTAGCAGGGAAGCAGCTTGAAAGCTTTGGCATCACTCGGAGAGGAGGATCAATTCTCTGGAGTTAAAAGTGCAGCAGCACTCTGCTGTCCATGCAAAGACAGTGATGATGCACGACGCTCCTGACCTTCCTGTTGTACTGATTTGCAAGTTTACTTTTAATGTCACAGTAGCGCTTATGCGAGCTGTTCGCCATTCAGACTCAGTGTGGTTATGGGGAGAAATTTATTTTTAATTGAGTTTTTAACATCCTTGTAATAATATCTTCGGAATCAAGCAGCTTTTGAGTAAAACTAATGACAGAGAATAAATTAGAGAGGAAGTGGGAGCACCAATTCTTTTCTGCAGCTTTACTCATTACTTTGTCTGCTGCAAGACCAACTTTAAATCATAAAAAATTTAAATAAAGAGACTTTTTTCTTTGTATCATAGTCAAATGTGATCTGACAAAGACTAATAAAAAAATTGAATGAGCATAACATCTCTTTCTTTGCATTGTAGAAATGTGGCCTTGTTCATTTTTGATTAAAGTTATGTTGCAAACTCCTGAAACATCTTGCTGACCTTTTTGACTTTTTGTGTCCTGCAGGAGAACCCATACTTGTGCAGCGATGAGTGTGATGCATCCAACCCCGATCTTGCCCACCCGCCTCAGTTGATGCAGGACACCGAGCGCAAAGGAATGATCACCTACTGGCAGACAGTCACCTGGAGACGCCACCCAGAGCCCCTGCTGGCGAACATCAGCATGTCCTGGAACAAAAGCCTGGAGCTCACAAATGACATCCAGATCACCTTTGAATATGGCCGTCCCACCATCATGGTGCTGGATAAATCCATGGACCATGGCCGCTCCTGGCAGCCCTATCAGTTCTATGCCGACGACTGCTTGGACGCTTTCAACATGCCCCCCAAACGAGTGCGCGACCTCTCGCCCGCTAACATCACGCGGGTCATCTGCACCGAGCAGTACTCTCGCTGGGTCGGCTCCAAGAATGACAAGAATGTAAAGTTTGAGGTGCAGGCGCGCTTCTCTGTGTTCGCAGGGCCTCAGCTGCAGAACATGGAGAACCTGTACACCCGCATGGAAAGTATGAAGGGACTGCGGGACTTCTTCACCTTCACCAACCTGAGGCTGAGACTGCTCAGGCCTGCCCTCGGAGGCACCTACGTCCAGAGAGAAAACCTTCTCAAGTACTTCTACGCCATCTCTAACATTGAAGTACCAGCCAGGTGAGGAGGCGGGCGCTGATGAACTTCACATTTAGAAAAGCAACAAGCAAAACAATGACAAGTTCAATGAAACTGCTGAAAAAAGGGCAAACCATGCAACGATAGAGTAGATGCTGAATTCAAAGGAATCTTTTTCAGTCAAATCAACAAACATATATTCATTTGTTCCTGCAACCCTTAACACCAAAAAGTACACAGATTAAAACCCAGTGAGAGCCACTTCACGGTTTAGAAAAGAACACGTATGTACAATTCTGTGGCCAGTAAGCTATTCATTCATAAAATGTAGCTCATAATTATTTACAATAATCGAATTATAAAAGTGTTATATTTTGATTATATTGCTTTTGACAGACTCAAACACAAGTTCCTTTTAAAATAAAATACATCGTGTCAGTTAAAGTATTGTCACTGTAGTAGATTTACTTTACAATTACACTTTAAGAACTTTGCCTTTGAGAAGCAACCAGAGACAAGAGGAGAATACGAGTTTTAACATATCCTATTAATAAACCGCTCCAACAGTAGATCTAACCTTTTACAATTATTTTGTTCATCTGACATATGCGTTTTGGAAGAAAGCTAAATCTCTCAGTGTCTCTCGATTTTAGATCATTTTTACTCATTTAAGATCAACTCAGTTTTAAAAATCTAAAATTAAATGACAGAACATGACTAACAAATCACTTATTTATTTAAATTGTTTTCATTTTAATTCAAAGCCAAAGAGCCACCATTTAGAGATAAATG
Source organism: Oryzias curvinotus (assembly GCA_023969325.1). Lineage (NCBI taxonomy): Eukaryota > Metazoa > Chordata > Actinopteri > Beloniformes > Adrianichthyidae > Oryzias > Oryzias curvinotus. Next base: position 23,525,743 of record CM043717.1, read on the forward strand.
TGCCTCTGGAGCCTCAGCTTGCAGACCCCTGATTTGAACCATATATTTATATATTTTGCTTTTTTTTTCTAGAAGAAAATTATTAACAAGAGGGAGGTACAATAGTCTTAGCACAACATTGATATCAACCTTAAAATCCATATTTTTTCTTAAAACAGACAGACTCAGTAGTTGTATTTATTTTGTGATTTTTCTGGTAAAACACAATCAGATCAGGAGACAAATGTTCTTTACAAACTTTCCTCCACTTCCTGATTCATTTATACTGACAAAGGACCTGCAAATGTATTTTACTGTAATGACAGCTTCACGAGGTCTAAACTTTCAAAGACTAAAAATAATTAATATTTGAGTAAAAGTGACAATCCTCGACTGGAATCTACATGTTTTATGCTTGTACTTTAATATTCTGTCTCTGCTGAATTCAAACATGACTGAAAACAGAAAAAAAGACCTGATAATGTACGCACCCTTTCCATCTGACATTCATACCCAGCCTATGTGATCTGAGGGGTTTCAAACTGACCCCCAGCTCCGAGCATGAATCCTGCCCGGCCCGTCACCGGCCCTGTGATGACAATGATTAATGACAGAAACACACAGCCTCGGTGGTCCAACATAACCTCCCTCGCCACCCCCTCATCCAGGTTACGCACAGGGGGGGGGAGAAGCCTTACATAGCAATTTTGTGACAGTGAACGATGCTCACGCCGTCATACACCTGCTTAGCATCAACGAGCCATCTCCCCTTCCTTTCAGAGTTATTATTCCAATCAATACGGCGGGCTGACATTTGAATGGTATTTAACATCCTTGTTGGAATGGCGTGCAGCGGGAGGAAGAATGCATGAATTTGCGAGTGTGAGCTGGACGAAGGGGGGGGGAGCATCTGTTTGAGCCAGGCGTTGACCGATATGTGTGTGTGTGCATGAAAAAAAAAAAGATGTGGGGGTTGTTTGATGAAGTCCTGAGTGGATGCTGACACAGCACACATACAAACACGCACAAGCAGCCTTCTGGCAGCGTGGAGAGCAGGCCTGCAGGTATTGATCACTGCCACTTTTCAACCTCAGCATTGAATCAGAGAGAGAGATCAGTTGAATATCAGGAGTTGGCAAAAACTTCCATCAAACTAAGCAAAAGGAATAAAGACTATGCAAATTCTAGGGGTGTAACAATTATTGATTGATATTCCCACGTCTGAGGCAAGTTGTTAATCAAATCGAGCTGACCTATACTGATATAAAATGGTTTCAAAATAAAATAAATTGATTAAAATGATACAATTTAGATCGAGACACGGTAGGTTTATTTTACTACGACTTAAAACCGGTTAAGTGCATCACAACAGACAACACACTCGTGATGGCAGCGAAAAATGATCACGCCATCATTACAGTCTAATGTTTGGAAACACTTTGAATTTTGTAAAGTCATGACTATACAGGCTGGTAGAATGTTTTAATAATGTTCCATTTGTGTTATTTTGATGTGGAAAAACAACAATAGGCTGAACCTCATGAAACTAAAATGTGAATGGAATTTCCATTAATTCTTGTTTGTACACATATTTAATTTATTTGATTATTTTGCCAAAAATATAAGGTATTCATCTCCGAGTCACACTGGAGGAATTTTTGGCTGTGGATAAAATTTAGATCAGTGAAATTAATTATTCAAAATGACCAATATCAACTATAAATTAGATTAACATTAAAACAACTCGTTACACCCCTAGCAATTGGGAATAACAGTTTTTGTTTCTTTTTAAGTGATTTAGTCAAATTACTGATATTTCACTTTGCTTTAAATATCTATTTACATTGGTTATAAACACTAACAACTTTTGTCTTATGCGTAAAGTTAAAAAAAAATCTCTTCTTCAGTTCTGGTGGCACCTAGTTTTGGTTAGGGCTGGATCTGGTAACAGAGATCCCAAATTTAGCAGGGTGGAAATGACGGAGGCAAGTCCGTCTTCTGCCCTGGCCACCCACACCTCCGTAATATTATCACTAATCAATAAGTTATTCTGGGCAGCCAGCAGGGGTATAAAGTGATAGGGATGGGGGGGTGGTCCTGAGCAGTACAGTACAATCAGCAGCGTCTGATGCTTACGGCTGGAAAATTGATTCTGGAGAGTGAGACGATTAGTCAGTGTTCCCTGGACAAAAGGCTAAGCTATTTCATCTCCCCTCATCTGGCCTTGGTAACATATTGGGATTTCCAATGCTTAAAATTTGAATAATGAATATTCCGCTCTACTGGTGCTCCGACAGGAACGGCACACTGAAATGGGTTTTGTGTGATCAAGACTGAGTGGCAGTGTACCGCAGGTCGTCGCGGTAATGAGATACGCTGCCGTTGTCGATGGAAAGCGGGCTGCAGTTACTTCCTGGTCGTATTGTGTGTCCTCTTGCCTCCGGCTGAGACTCTGGCTGAACCCAGTTAAAAGTAATTATTATTAGTTGACTGTTTATAATGATCTGAAGTGAGGCTGCACAGGGATAGCCAAACAGAGCCTTGTGATTTTTCCCCCCGCAGCCAGTGCAGATGCAATCCTTGTGGGACGAGTCTCCTACCGAATGATGCTGCTGCAGGTATGCTAAAAGGATGGTCCTCTGGGATAAATAGTGCTGTTTTATCGATAAATACGTAACCTGATAAACCACTGAGTGCAAATGCTGGCAGAGCAGAGCTGGGCTGGAGGGTGTAAATTTAGATTTGTGGATGCAACAAAAACGCCCCGCAAACTGGATCTAGAGCACAGTGTGACAGGACGTTTAGAGGAGAGGTCAGCCAGAGGTGGAACCAAGATTTGGAAAGAGGAAGAAGAAAAGAAGAAGCACATACATATCCAAGTCTCACTCTGATCATCTTTCGATCTTTTGTAAAAGCATTCCCAGTGGTCTTTTCATTGTGATTATGCCGTATTTAGGTCACATATAAAATAAAAAAAAAGGATAGTTTTCTTGGACATAGTTTCTGCAGAGGGGCAGAATTCCATTCGAATTTCTCCTCTGAGTTGTGGGTGGGACTCCTGGCGCAGAGTAAGCCTGCAACTGCTTACCATCATCTATCTGTTTTTGTGCTCTCCCACTAGTCTACAGCCCCTCACAACCTAACTTAACTGGTGCAACAAAAAATGGCGAGCAATATAAGAGCTATCCAGCCGTACAGTTTTGAGCCAGATACCAGATACCAAAAGCTTGTACACACTGCAAGCTTTTTCCAGTGGTGTTTTTGCATCTGCTCCTGATTAACAATGATTGGAATAAAGAAATATTTGAAAATGTATTTAAAAAAAATTTGTTTTCTTTATATATATGCTTCATCATGAGAAAAATGAAACAAGAACATGCTGAAAACAGAAAGCAAAAATCATCAGTGTGGGTCTTTAAAAGTTGTCAGTGAAAACTCATTGTACTTTATGTGTAGCAACACCAACTAAAAGAGATGGAGCAGGGACTATGATGCAAACTTCTAAGCCTCCTTCAAGAGGCTTGACTTCTGATGTGAGTGTTTCCATATCACCAATGGACCACGTGAAAGCTATCTTCAGCCTCAGCTCTATCATCATTTACATCAGCAAAATCGCATTCACCGGGAAGCCTCACTCATAAGAAAGCATCTCAAATGTTCCCCTCGTCCATTGAACCTCCATTTCTCCAAGCCCGTTTCCTCTGTCCCATCTGTCAGCCGCCCTGCCGGACTGTAGACTGCCTTATGGATTAGACGGGAGGTCATGGGTTGGGCCATTTTAATGAAATAAGCAGCAGGTCGTACGGTGGGTCTTTATAATGGAATAAAGGAAAGGCTTCGAGCTCAGGAAGAGCCAACTAAGTGGATTAAGGCCAAGAGGGAGAGAAGGAGCCAGAGCAGGATGAGGAGGTAGACAAAGTCTGCGTTGTTTTTATTTTTTCACTCCTGGTTCATAATCGCTGCAGCATCAGTTTCTCTCATAGTCGACTGATACATTTTGATTTAAATTGACTTATGGAGGATGATGGTATTTGAGAGGAGCCAGCTGATCCTTGCTTCTCTTCCACTCTGTCAGTTAGCTGAATCAAAGACACAAGAGTCAGCAACTGGCGGGCCACATTACGTCTATGCTTTTTCCATTAAGGAAAAAAAAACAATGCTGACCATTAAAGTTTGCTGCAAAAGCAAGTGTTAATCTGTTTAACAAAAAAATATTACCAAACATTTAAAGCAAATAACAGTAAGTGGGGGGAAAAGCAGTTTGAGTGCAACTTCAAGTCTTTGTTTGCCAGAAAATAAAGAAAAAATGATCCACATATAAAAGCTAAACTTTTGATTGACATGACAAATAATGTTGAAAAGAGTCCTGCACATTCTGTGTCAAAAATTTTGAAATAATTTTGAATATGAGCACTCATAATATCATCACTAATATTATAATACTGAAAACTGCTGAAAACAGTAAATAACTTTCTATACTTAGCCCCTGATTACACATAATGCATTCAGTTTCTTCTAAAAACCATATTCTCTAATCAGGAAAAAGATAGTAAAGAGCTGATTTGGCGTTGTGGAAACAATCTGAAAGTCAATGCTGCTCTGAATATTTTGTGTTGTTGCATGGCTGCTTGACTCACTTATCCATCGTGTGTCTGTGATTCGTCTCTTCAACACCCCCCCCCCCTTCCGCTACTGGAGCTAATGTGCTCAGAAGTGTTAGTGCTCCTGACAGACTGCTGAAAACTTTCCGTTACATGCAGCAGAGACTCTACAAAGGGACATGCCAAGCAGACTTTAGCTATTATTGAGACAGCTGAAGTTACAAAGGAAGTAACTCTGCATCAACAGGAGTTGTAACTTTATTATCAAAACAGTGCACTAAAATTAGCTTTGTTTCTCAGTCTAGCAAGAAGGAAAGTAACTAAATTACCATTTGTTATTTATGTTCAAACGATTTTTTATCCTAAAGCGGACAGTTTTTTCAGAAACCCCTGCTAATCATAACTTATTCTTGTAGTTATTAGCATAGGGTTGCAGCACAAAAATAATCAAGAACAGACGGTGAGTTGGATGATAATGTAGTATTAAAATGTTTAAGCAGTCATGCTGACATTTGTATTTGCAAACTTCTAATAATATAACTTAAAAAAGAAAATCTACCTTGACCGTCTGGTTTGCCACAAATACAAACTATTAGTATTAGTATTAGTATTAGTATTTAGAGCTAGACATTTTTCCCCTATGAACCACTTGGAGGCTCTTTGAAAAAAATTAAAAAAAAAAAACAATCAACACTCATTCATGAGATGAAGTATTAGGGCCAGCCTACAAACATTTCTTTGTGTTACGACTTTAAAGTCATATTTTTAAGAGAAAAAAAGTTGTAAAAGTCATGGATTAAATTTATGGCTTTTTTTCTTGTAAATTTCTGTTTTAATGTTTTAGACGTATTACTTTAAATGTTGTAACTTTATGATAAAAAAAAGACAAACTGAAAAGAAATTTTTTTTATAAATTTACAAAATTTAAAGTTGTAAATTTACAAGTTTTTTCTCTGGACATTTTCTTTCTGGCGCTAATAATCTGTCATAGATTCACACCAACCAAAACGTTGTTGTTTTTTTCATTTGGAACCCTAAAATTCAGTAGAATTGGGGGAAAATAGAACAAAAGTTCAGCTTAAAAAAACAAACTTTTCAGTTTTCAGTATCTTAAGTGAACCAATATAAAAATCCTTATAAACCTTGAATTTATTTTACATGTTTTACCTTATTACTGGACAGTGGTCTTTCGATTGATGGTAAATTGTCCTTAGCTTTAGATCTCACATTGACTGCAAAGTCAAAAAATGGCTTTTAGCCAAGCCAATACAAACCAGTGACCACATGTATTCTTTTTTATTCTTTTATAAAGGCATTGAAGTAGACCAGGACTTGCTAGTACTGGTTAGGGAATTCAGATGCTAACATTTGGTTTGGTTTGGTTTGCTTTTAACGTTCATTTATGTTGGGAGACCAAACTGGTTTTGCTTTTGTGAATTGAAGGTGAAAAGAACAAAAGCTATCAGCTGGTCACAATCCAAAACTTTGATCAACCTCCTCACAAAACCATATGCATTTGTGATGTGTGCTTCTCTGATCATATATCAATAAATCTTTGCATTTACACGACTACATATAATATGTGCCCACAAACATTTTCCATCTTTATGATGATGCTCACTTCTTACTAAAGTCAGAGTACGCACACGTTCAGATGAGTTTTCAGATCTGCAAGAACAAAGTTGACAACTGTCTCTTAAAACAAGAGCCTTTACATATGCATCTCATTCTGCACTCAAGATGAAAACATCTTGTTTAATTAAATTATTAGCAACTAGTAATTTCAAGAGTTTGAACCAGCTGAGATAGAATGAATTATTTCAAAAGGTTCTCATTTTCTTTCCAAACACAACCCCTTTCCATCCATCCATCCATCCATCTTCCTCCGCTTATCCGGGACCGGGTCGCGGGGGCAGCAGACTGAGCAGAGATGCCCAGACTTCCCTCACCCCAGCCACTTCCTCCAGCTTCTCTGGGGGGACCCCGAGACGTTCCCAGGCCAGCCGAGAGACGTAGTCTCTCCAGCGTGTCCTGGGTCTTCCCCGGGGCCTCCGCCCAGTGGGACATGCCCGGAACACCTCTCCAGGGAGGCGTCCAGGAGGCATCCGGACTAGATGCCCGAGCCACCTCAACTGGCTCCTTTCGATGTGGAGGAGAAGCGGTTCTACTCCAAGCTCTCCGCGGGTGACCGAGCTTCTCACCCTATCTCTAAGGGAGCGCCCAGCCACCCTGCGGAGGAAGCTCATTTCAGCCGCTTGTATTCGGGACCTCGTTCTTTCAGTCATGACCCATAGCTCATGACCATAGGTGAGTACTGGAACGTAGATCGACCGGTAAATTGAGAGCTTTGCTTTTCGGCTCAGCTCTCTCTTCACCACGACGGACCGATAGAGCGACCGCATAACTACGGACGCCGCTCCGATCCGCCTGTCCATCTCACGCTCCAATCTTCCCTCACTCGTGAACAAGACCCCAAGGTATTTAAACTCCTCCACCTGGGGCAAGGACACTCCACCCACCGAGAGATGGCAGACTACCTTTCTCCGGTCAAGGACCATGGCCTCAGATTTAGCGGTGCTGACCCTCATCCCAGCCGCTTCACACTCGGCCGCAAACCGCCCCAATGCACGCTGGAGGTCCCGGTTCGATGAAGCCAACAGGACAACATCATCTGCAAAAAGCAGAGAGGAAATCCTGTGGTTCCCAAACCAGATCCCTTCCGGCCCCTGGCTGCGCCTAGAAATTCTGTCCATAAAAACTATGAACAGAACCGGTGATAAAGGGCAGCCCTGCCGGAGTCCAACGTGGACCGGGAACAGGTCTGACTTACTGCCGGCTATGCGGACCAAGCTCCTACTCCGGTCATACAGAGACCGGACAGCCCTCAGTAAGGCTCCCCGGACCCCATACTCCCAGAGCACCCCCCACAGGATGCCACGGGGGACGCGGTCGAACGCCTTCTCCAAATCCACAAACACATATGGACTGGATGAGCGAACTCCCACAAACCCTCCAGCACCCTAGATAGGGTGTAGAGCTGGTCCACTGTTCCACGACCAGGACGGAAACCGCACTGTTGTTCCTGAATCCGAGGTTCGACTATCGGACGGACTCTCCTCTCCAGCACCCTGGCATAGACTTTCCCAGGGAGGCTGAGGAGTGTAATTCCCCTATGGTTGGAACACACCCTCCGGTCCCCCTTCTTAAAGAGGGGAACCACCACCCCTGTCTGCCAGTCCAGTGGTACGGTTCCCGACTGCCACGCGATGCTGCAGAGACGTGTCAGCCAAGACACTCCCACAGCATCCAGAGACTTGAGGTGCTCAGGGCGGACTTCATCCACCCCCGGGGCCTTGCCACCGAGGAGCTCGTTGACTACCTCAGTGACTTCAGCCCGGGTAATAGACAGCCCCACCCCAAAGTCCTCATTCTCCGCTTCTTCAAAAGAAGGCGTGTCAGTGGGATTGAGGAGATCCTCGAAGTACTCCTTCCACCGCCCGACAATGTCCCCAGTCGAAGTCAACAGCTCCCCACCTGCACTGAAAACGGTGCCTGTGGAGAACTGCTTTCCCCTCCTGAGTCGTCGGATGGTTTGCCAGAATTTCTTCGAGGCCAACCGATAGTCCTTCTCCATGGCCAGACCGAACTCCTCCCAGGACCGAGTTTTCGCCTCCGCAACAGTCCGGGCCGCAGCTCGCTTGGACTGCCGGTACCCGTCAGCTGCCTCCGGAGTCCCGCAGGCCAGCCAGGCCTGGTAGGACTCCTTCTTCAGCTTGACGGCATCCCTTACTTCCGGTGTCCACCACCGGGTTCGGGGGTTACCGCCGCGACAGGCACCAGAGACCTTGCGACCACAGCTCCGAGCAGCAGCAGAGACAATGGAGGTGGAAAACATGGTCCACTCGGACTCAATGTCCCCAACCTCCCTCGGTACCTGTTTGAAGTTCTCCCGGATGTGGGAGTTAAAGACTTCCCTGACGGAGGGCTCAGCCAGACGTTCCCAGCAGACCCTCACAGTACGTTTGGGTCTTCCAAGTCTTTCCGGCCTCCTTCCCCGCCAGCGAATCCAACTCACCACCAGGTAGTGATCGGTGGACAGCTCCGCCCCTCTCTTCACCCGAGTGTCCAAGACACAGGGCCGAAGGTCACCTGAAACAACTACAAAGTCAATCATTGACCTCCTGCCTAGGGTGTCCTGATGCCAGGTGTATTGATGGACACCCTTGTGCTCGAACATGGTGTTCGTTATGGACAAACTATGACGAGCACAGAAGTCCAATAACAAAACACCACTCGGGTTCAGATCAGGGGGGGCGTTCCTACCAATCACACCCCTCCAGGTGCCACTGTCATTGCCCACGTGGGCATTGAAGTCCCCCAGGAAGACAATGGAGTCCCCCGTTGGGGCACTTTCCAGTACCCCTTCAAGAGACACCAAGAAGGCCTGGTACTCCGAACTGCTGTTCGGCCCGTAAGCCGAAACCACAGTTAGAGACCTGTCCCCCACCCGGAGGCGGAGGGACATGACCCTCTCGTCCACCGGGGTGAACTCCAACACTTGGCGGCTGAGCTGGGGGCTCACGAGTAAGCCCACGCCAGCCCGCCGCCTCTCACCTTGGGCAACTCCAGAGTGGTAGAGAGTCCAACCCCTCTCTAAGGACTGAGTTTCAGAGCCCAGACTATGTGTGGAGGTGAGCCCGACTATATCTAGACGGTATCTCTCAACCTCTCGCACCAGCTCAGGCTCCTTCCCTCCCAGAGAGGTGACATTCCATGTCCCAAAAGCCAGATTCCATGATCGGGGTTTGGGCCGCCGAGGCACCTGCCCCCGACTGCCACCCAAACCACAATGCACCGGCCCCTTTTGAGATCTCCTACGGGTGGTGGGCCCATAGGAGAGTGGTCCCACGTCGCTCCTTCGGGCTGAGCCCGACCGGGGTCCGTGGGAAGAGCCCCGGCCACCAGGCGCTCGCCTGCGAGCCCCGACCCTGGGCCTGGCTCCAGAGCGGGGCCCCGGTGACGCCAATCCGGGCGACGTAATCGGGTCCTTGTTGTTTCTTTTCATCAGGGGTTTCTGATGAAACAACCCCTTTCTTGAATGTTAAATGGATCTTTAGTTAAAAAACGTATCTAAAATCAAATCATAAAAAAAAGATGATTTGAATAAATCTTTTCAAGCAGAAGTGTTTAAAAAAAAAGCATCATCCACTTATTATTTTGTTGGTTGTGGGGTTTTTTGCTAAAAAATAAATAAATAAAAAAGGAATCCTGCTATGTAATAATGTTGTCTAAATCTGATTCATTTTGCATGTAGACAACTATCTGATATGAAGTTGTTTTTAAATATTTTGAAGTTCACAGAATTTTCCATTCAAACAAATCCCAACAATAACTTGAGATCTATTGGATCAGATTTATGGTTTGCCCAGAAGCAGCATGCAGCTTAAGAAGTAATAAATCATTTGAATTAATATTTACAGACAGAATTAACATCTCAGTGTTACACAAAATGTAACATCTTTTTCTAAAAATGATGAAGTTGTTTGCTGCACTATTTTATCAAAAGTGTACACGCAAAGCTTCTCATGGACTGCCAGAACCTACAGTCCTACCCTTTCCTTTCCAAATGTCCCTTTTGGCATCTAGAGTGACCAACAACTGAGATTGACATGTGGTAAGAAATGTCAAAAAAGCAGCCCTCAGATCCCTCAGCAGGATTGCAGGGAAAACTTTAGCAAAGATAATGCTGCAATCCTCAGAAAGCTTGTACTTACCCACATAGGCAACATCAATGCCCGCCCGTGTGGGTCAATGAGGCCTCCGTCCTGTCCATTTGATCCTGCAGAAGCAGCATGACCCATGAGATCCATGCATGAGTGGACCTGCCAGGTTTACCCTCAGATATAACTCACATGTTGGGCTGCTCTGTGGAAGAAGAAAAAGGCATTACCAAAACCAGTGTGCTGCAGTGTTAATGCTGGCTCTTAGTCATCTTTACTTCTTATAGTTTTTTTTTTTTAACTGATAATTTGTGCAGTGTTTGTCATCTAATTTTTTGTCACATTCATCAATGAATGGTTCCTTTTACATGCCATCTTATGCTGTATTTACACATGTAAAAAAGTTCATTTTTATTTCAAACTGATTATTTCTGGGGGGCTTTATGCATCCTTTGATTTTTTAAATTTATTTATTATTAAGAACAAGCAGCTTTGCTGACAGAACTTCTCACTTTGTGCTGACTTTCTTCTAATTGGCTTACTTCATAAAGGTGAGATTAAATTAAATGTGTTTAATAAAATTTGTGGCAAGCAGCTTTTGCACTGATATGCAACGCTTTACAGATAGTGAATTGATTACACAATTAACAGATTCTGCAGAATCGGCTGGAATTAACTTCATTGCAAAAACGGTCAAAGATCTACAGTAATTCAAATAGCATGTGCCATGTCCTGTCGCCGGTGATGGCTAAGGCGTTAAAGGGTTAAGTTTATATTATCTCAGTGTGAACCTTTTTTTTTTTACTTTTTTCAGTCAAAGTTAAAAAAAAGCAAGTTCACAGGAACATATAGTTTATTAGCTGTTCTTCCATTTTATGTTAAACTTTTATTTTTTAATCCCCTTTTTTTCAATACCAATACAAGCTGTCATTGTTTTAACCCCACAGACTGGGGCATTTACTTACTTTAGCTACTACTTAAAAATAAACTGCATCCACTGCTGCCTAGTCAAAAAACACCAAAACCTTATAGTGGACTGGTGAACTGTCCACTGCCTTTGCTCTGAAGTTTCTGGGATAGGCTCCAGCAACACCTATGACTCTTCAGGATAAAGCAAGAAGAAAATACTAATGGACGACAGACAAATATTTTTTAAATACCGTAAATATTTAAAGAAGTCGTTTCTCCCTCAGAGGGTCAAAGATTCTCACACGCTATGTCTGCTGCATCCTGCTATATCGCCCCCATATGGCCTGTTTAACAGCTTACATTTCCTGATGGAAACTAAGAAAAACCTCAAAGAAATGTGCTATATTGGAATTAGGTCATTTGGTGGGTGGAGGTGGAGGACTTTGCAACAAGTCCTCTACTTCAAACCTTTTTTTCTTTATCTTGACCTCTGACTTTGACCTTTGTGTTTATAGTCAATGGAAAGCATTACAGTGAAATACTTAGCTTAGAACGTCTAAAATAAAAAAAAATACATATTTGTTTTTTTAAAACAGCTTTTACCAAGAACACCTGTCTAAGATTCTAAATTAAAAATAATTTAAACCAAGTGTACCTATACTATAAATCAAACATACTAATTTAAGTTTGCAAATGTGTGACCTTATGTAACCCTGATCTTGTACTTGTGGGTTACCACTGCTTCCTGAGGGAAAGACTAATTAGGCCCTGAACAGCTCTCAGAGGCTAATCCTACTCTTACAAAGGCTTATTGTTGTAGTGGACTCATGAATGACGATACCAGGGCAGATAGGAAGGAATATCTGCGGCCTCTGGCTACTCCATCCTCTCCACTGAAGAGCACATGCTTCCTATTTGCTCCCTCTTTGGAGCCTCCAGCCTCTTTTACTTCCCTGATTAGCTTCTTAGGGTGACTTTCAGACTGTCAGACTATTCTTGAACTACAGTAAAGTTTTCTTTCCTGTCCTTCGTAGAGGGAAGGTGAGTGGATTGGAGGTGTAAGCCTGGATAACGGGAGAGAGGGGCGATCCAGGCAGATGATGGATTAACTTCTAGTTTCAGGGGACTAGCTGGGGTGTGTGATTTTGTGATGAATGATGTGAGGTGTGATGCTCTGTAAATATTATTCTCCCGTTCGCAGATCATGCATTTGAAAACTCTGTCTATTCTGTTGTACGAGCACTGCTGCCTTTTTTTTTTTTCCCACTGCATGAATGAAACATATGAACCACATGTGTGCTCAAAGACAGGAAAACATTGCGTGGACTCTCCCACCTCGCTTAGACTCCTCCCACCTATGTTATCTTCCTCCGGGGCAGCTGAGGCTCAGAAAACAGATCGCTTTTTAAATCATTCATGAGCACTCTCCGGAAAAGAAAGGCATGCAGAAATCGGAGGAAACGGAATGAGGAAAGTGTCATTGTCCCTCTTATATGCAATGATTTATGACACAATGGTTGTAAGTGATTTGATAATCAGAGTTTATTTCCCCTCTGAAAGAATAGTTAAAGTCAGCAATTTTGCCTGATTTCCTTTCATTCTTTTGTTTTACAGATGAATCTTTTTTCCCTATTTCCCCCCCATTCTTTAATAGTTTTTTTCTTCTTTCACCCACAAATACCCTTTTAAAAACACAAATAAAATAAGGAATAAATCTCGTGAGAAGAAATCCTCTTGATACAGCAGCTTTAAAGCTCAAAAGTGTGCTGGGAATTGGAAGGTGGAGGGAATATGTCCTTGGAAAGATGGCTGGTTCTCAGTCAACCACATTAATTAGCATAGCATTATTAAAGGGATGGCGTGATCAAAAACATGCTGCCGTATTTGCTGTGGGAGCGTCTCTGTCATCACAAGCATGTTGATGGCTTCCGATAAACAACTCATCAACTTGAGTCTGAGTGTGAGGGAGAGGCAAAATCCTCGTGTGCTGGTTAATGAGAAACACACCGGCTCCAACTGTCATCAGTCACTTTTTGATGTCAGAGACACTCCGTTTCACCGCAGTGTTTTCCCAACAGAGGCCAGAAGGGGATGGATCATTTTAACGCATCTAAACAAATCGACGGCGGATGTCAGATATATAATGTTATATTTTCCAAATGGTTCATCTCTGATCAACTCACAAGGATACATAAATATTCTTGTAATAGATGATAATTTGCAGTTTTGCAATTTTGTTCCCATTTTGCCCAAATTGTTTGTGTTCATCTAAAAAGTTGCATCTACATCTCTACAGTCAACATTTGGACAGTTGCACAGTGGTGTATTGGTTAGCACTCTTACCCCAAAGTGAGAAGGTCCTGGTTCTTTCTGTATGGAGTTTACATGTCCTCCTAGAGCATGTGTGAGTTTTCTCTGGTTTCCTCCCATAGTCCAAGTAGACTAAAAATTGTTTAATTGGTGACCATAAATTGCCACTTAGGTGTGACTGGGAATGTGTGTGGTGTTTTTTTTTTTGTGTTTTGTTTTGCTGCCCCACCTTTACCCAACAGTAGCCAGGCATGTTTTAGCAAACCACATGACCCAATCAGGTCTACAGCCGACTTTAGGAAACATACATGGGAGGTTATTAAAGACAGACATAACTGCACAGCTTTTATAGATGAAGTTAAAAGTGAAACCAATGACAAAGTGTCTGAACTATAAACTGGCTTCTGAGTTTCTCTATGTTCCATTAGCTTCCATTATATATAAAAAAGGGATAGACTTTTATGAAATCCAGTGTTATGCTGCATGTACGCCAGACGTGATTTGCGTCAGAAAGTCGCGCCTGTCGCCTCGCTTTTGACGGGACAAATTTACTGCTTGACTCCTTGACATGCTGCGGAGCAACCACCAATGTTTTTCTAAACTTCATTTGTTGCCATATCATGGAAAACGTGGAGATTGTTGATGGAGTATCTTAGTTTTATATGTTTTGGAGAGATCTACAGAGGTGCCAGCAAGCACGTCGCCGTGTCAGTTCAGAAGATCCTTCAGAGTCTCTCCCCGTGCCTTACTCATGCAGAGGGAGCTGCGCCTGGGTTATGGCCCTTTTAAATGTTACTTCAATATGTCTGTGGCCCAGTTTGAGCATTCACCCAAGAGGGGGGGGGGAAACTGGGGATCTTTTCATTACTGCCTTGATGAAAATGAGATAAACATTATAAGCCCATGGAGCTGAAGAGATCACGACTGCTACGATGGCACCCGCTCTTTGTCTGCTGGGCAGCCAACCACCTACAGGCCAGCATAGCGAGTATCGCTGCTCAGGGTCCAACTGTCTGACCCTGAGCAGAGGCGTTCGCTCACTCGATGATCCTCCTTTGCTTGCTCACTCCGCACGCTGAGTTGCCGGAGACTGTCTCGCTTAATGTTGGGCGAAGGCGGCTTACACCCTGAACAGGCTGCCAGCCTGTCAAAGAGCCCATGGAGATACAAACCGCGCTGCTCAGGGTCTGGCAGGATCCACAGATCGCGTCTGTACATTAACTTAACATTGAAACTTAACACGTGACGTGACGTGACACAGCATTAGAGCAGCCATTAGCTGGTTTCAAGTCTGCAATTTTTAGGAAAAAGTGTTATATGTGTATATTGTAGTTTCAAGTGGAAAAAAAAACAATGAAAAGAATTTAACATTTTATTTCTGATGTGACCAACTTCACAAAATCATTTGTTTGTGCGATCAGCTTACTTTTGCTTGCTGATAGTGTGAGAAACAGTCCACAACAGCCTCAACAGAGTACAAGTAGAAATGCGCTTGGTAAAAATTCACAAAAGATTATAAGTTAAAAAGCCACTTTTTGATTTTTACAAATGTACCAAAGTATTTTTTAGAAATTCAGAAGTTTCCTTCAAAACTCTTATTTCAAAGTGTGGTAAATAAACGATGAACTTTGGTGCTGCTGCAATCATTAAGATGCTTGCAGGTCTAAAATAAGTTTGGAGCATTTGACAATTTGTACTACATGCAGTTGATGAGTCTTTTTTTGTTTTGTTTTGGAGTATGAAAACTGAAATGCCACTTGGTAATAAAAAAAACATTTCCAAGAACAGAGAAATGCAAAATCCAAAAAGAAAATCATATTACTTTTTTACTGAGTTAATTGAAGCTTTTTCAATTGATTCAATGATGACAGATGCCACATGTACTTACATCAGGAGCATAACAAGGTTAAAGAAAATTAGCAACTTTGCAAAAAATACACTGATGCAGCATTGATCTGATATTAAATAGTCTAAAAACATAAAGATGTAGTCCAGGGAAATCCTGTTTTTGAAAGGTAGCATAAAAAAGGTTATAAGGTTCCAAAACTAAACAGATAAGTTAAATAGATAGATAAAAAAGATAAAGAAAAGTTGCTGATAGTCTAATAGATTTATGACAGAACATTAAAGATTACAGTTGATAGATGTAATGCTTCTGTAGGCGTAAGTCATTTGTACATTCCTTTGCTACAATCGCGAATGAAACTTGCATCAGATGAAGACATCAGCTCTGTCCACTTTATAAATTTGCACAAGCTTGAGATGACTTTAAAAAACAGCAACATTATGTTGGTTTATTTTTTTTTTGGAAAATTATTGTGAGGTTGCATTGTTTTGTATTTATTACAAATGTATTTCTGAGAAGATCTCTAGAAAAAATCATTCTGATTCCTGAGCAAGCATTGAAAATGCTGTGAAACACAGACTGGATGGTTTTTTAAACAAAGACTCTTACGTTTCAGTGCTTGCACATATTGTCTCGCTAAGTGGACTAATGGGTTTTGAAACTTCCTCCCTCCCCTTGTCCCCACCTCCTCTTCATCCTTCTCCTTGCCTCTCTCGTGGCCCGTGGCTCAGGTAGCTCTTCTGTTGCTATGACTAATGATGTTTTTTAAGTCTCAAGGTTCCAGTAGGATAATTATATTAACCCTTGTCCTCTAGATGATCCCAAATCAACTCTTCTTCCTCAGGCATCCTCCCCTCCTCTTTCTCAGTGGAATTAAACTTTAATACACAGGGCTGGTAAAAAAAATAATTAAAAAAAATCTGCACTAGTATAATAAAGAGTGAAGTTTTCTTTTGCAAATTGTGTCATTTTTGGAATAAGTAAACACAACTGTAAAACAAACAAGGAAAGAGGAAATTAAAATGTAGTTTAAACAAAAAAATTACATTTCAGGTTTAATTTTGTTCATATTTTTAACTTAAAAAATATTGTATTCATCCAGAAGATTAAATTAAGTTAAATAAAGTTTCTTATAACCCCTGGAGGCTTAAAACACACTAGGGGGGGCACAAGATAACAGGAAAGACCCCCCAACAAATCCCACAGCATCCCTGAATATCCGCCTCTTCATTACTTTTTAATTCAATCTATTGTCTACCTTCTCCTATGACTTTCCCTGCATTCCCTCCAATAATGGGGATGTGTGCAAGCCCCTGTATCTCACATTACACCCAATTTCCTGTCACCCCAGGTGTTACTTGGTGCTGCGGTGTTCATTAAAACACACCCAGCCGCAGTAAGGACTCTGCAGGGAGCTTACCCTCTAACATTCTACATAGTTACACAGATCTCGGGACGGTCATGGATAGGGGGAAAAAAAAGCAAGTCTGGACGTGCTTAAAAGAGTACAGATCTGCCCGTTTTTATGCAACGCAAACACAATAATTAAGGCATGCTGTGATTCAAATTACCATCCTGCGAATGCCAAATAAAACTAAAAATATATCTTGGATGAATTAATATGTGTCGCCCAACGCAGCAGTCAGTGACCTTAAAGGACGAGGCTATTCACAGGTGACCCATTTCAGCATATTTATTCAAAGTACAGCATCTCTTCATTAGTATCATGGGGTGGAATTGCTTATGTGGTAGTTCCTGAACTCTAAACATAGCCACATTAAAATATATATATAAACCCAGACGCTCTCAGATTCACCTTTCGACTCTGCAGGACCAAAAGTTCTGTTGTATATTTAATGCAAGTGGATCATAAGAAAATCAAGGAAAAATGGCTTTATTTTGTAAAACTTAATAATGCAAGAAAATGAAACTAATATCAAATTTTCAAAACAGCTCATATGAAAAATTAAACCAGAAAAAACAGGCTGTTTTGATTTTTTATATTTCCATTTAACAACCAAGAAAAGACTGTCATTTCTAAATACCTCTTCAAAAAATTCTTTTAACAATTTTAGCAAAGTTTAACAAAAAATGTAAAAAGAAATTAATTGAATTGAATTGAATTTTTATTTATAACCCTGTAAAGCAACACACACAGAAAAAACTGCAACTTCTTTTATGAGATACAGTGTCAATAATGAAACTCTAGTTTGGTAGGCTTTGCTCACACAATGTTAGTTTAAGATAAAAAAATATAAAAAGAGTGTTCAGGAAAAAAAAGCATCTTTTGTACCCAGTGCCTCAAATTTGATCCACATATTTTAACATGGTTGAACTGTATTATAAAGAATTAATTACCTAATTTTGCAGATGAGTTATTCTTACCTAAAAGTTTCGAAAATTAGCAAAACTTTGTGTTTTGAGATTTGATGGAAAGAGTCATTTTGAAATGGCGAGTAGCCCTTCTACTACCCATGGTGGAATGACGATGAACAAGGCAGAAAACATGGAGCATGTTGTATCGCCCTTGTGCTATCCTAGGCACTTTAATATTGGGAGTGGGAGTGTGCTGAACCTTTTTTCTTCAATGATATGTGATCTTTACTGGTGTCCATGGATTACATGAAATCCTTTTCACCTTTATCCACCTTTGTCATGGTAGGGAGAACACGTCAAAGTAAGGGTGGGGTCATCTGGACCCCATAGGATAGCACAAGGGTTACAATGGGTTTTAAAGGAAAGTTTGAATCATGCTACCAACCTGCAGACAACAAACAGAGTCCTAAAATTTCCACTTTAAACAACTGAGCATTGTTTTTTACTTGTTTTTCATGCACAATGACTGTCCAACAAACATATTGACTTCACCTTGACCTAGTTTTTCATTTAGCAAAACTAAACCTATAACTTATAAATCTGTGAAACCTTTTTGGCTTTGGATAAAAGCCTCTGTTTCATACAGTTGATGTAATGCAACCCAACTTCAGATGTGCACTTTAGCAGATGTAGTCTTTGAACTTAAAGACAGCTTTGATATCAAAATAAGAGAGGAAGCTAACATAAAAAGGATTACTATATTAAATGAACAGACGAGTAACTTAACGAGCTACAATTAATCAGTAGTGAAGCCTTATATATCTTTAAAATGCATCCATACAAGAATGTTTAATAAATTAAAAACAGCATCCTCTCTCAACACTCAGATTGAGATTTGTAGGGTTAAGAAGAGGCTCCTGTTGCTAGAAAACAGTCTGAACCACTGAAATCCAGCCAAATACTTACATTTTTTATTATTTTTTAGACCTAATCAGATTTTGTCTAGTGACATACTAAAACATTTATGACAACTTTGTGCTAATTTTCACATGAAGTTTCCAGTTTGAACAGGGATTTATGGATCCAAATCTCAGCTTGCCCAGAAATCACATCTAAGGAAGTATTTTTACAGATTTGAGCAGAATCAAATGTGAGCAGGTGCAGTAAAGCCAGAGGTGAAGATTGAGGTGGAGATGAATTTGCATGTGCATAAATATTAAATATTACATTAGGTGAAAGTGTGTGCCCTTTTCAGAAATAAAGGGATTATTTTCTATTAGTTTTGATCAAATCTTTTTATGAAAAAAAAAATGATACTGTGGCGGAACAATAAGCTACAATACGTGATGAAATAAAGATGTCATTCAGTCTGATTGTGTTCAGTGGCGTGCATGGAAGTGCTGAGCAGCTCCAACTGATTCTATTTTTGTATCAACATGGCAAGAGGAAAAGATCTAAGTGGCTTTGAAGCTACCACCACGCATGCCCCAAGAATGAATCCTCCTTTCAGCCCCAAAGACTCTTCAACTTATGTTTGAAAAGTGACATCTCCTCTTAGATCTGCAAGAAAAAAAGAGGCCTAAAGTGGGTCACAATCTTTGGTCCAAGCACATTTAAAGACTTCTTGCAATCATACCATTTGAGGTTTGGTTTAATTAATAAATGGAATGATTATCAAGTCACTATAAGGAGACTTTTTCTTTTAAAAAACCTATATGATGGTTTTCTGCTGTGGAATATGTCATATTGATTAATTCAAATGGACGGTACTTATTTGTCACATCCTACGTGTTTTTTATTTTAGTGTTATATTTGATTAAAAGTTGCAGAATAAGAATGACCCACATCCATCAAGATCAAAAAGAATATCCATCTATTTAGAAGCTGGGTTGTCACTTTGCACACATTTTTCCCCCCAAAAACAAAAAAAAAAGCAAAGTTGAGAAAATCTCTCTAAAAAGCTGCTTATTATTGTCCCTGCTAGTACTTAAAGGCCAACAAAAACAGCACACAGCTGGGCCTGTAATCCACACCTGAACTGCTCTGGTATACAGCTCTGTCACTTTCAGCTGCACTCATGAGAACGCTCCTCTGAGGTCTGGAGAACAGAACAGGATGTGCCCGGACTCCATTATTTAGCCATTTTTTCCTGTGCATACAGTGCATGTTCAGAGAGCAGGCACGTCAAAGCGGAGCAGAGTTTTTTCTGCTGCTCTTTACAGGACCCAACGCCACCAATCAGATCACGCAACGGCCTGCATGCACGCTACAGCCATTTACTGTATGCTGTGTGAATTATTTACTCCATAGTTTTGTCCCGCTCCCTCTTTCTCTATGGTCCTCAATATATAACAAAGTAAAGCACCAGATTACAAAATGTTTTGATAAATAAACTGTGCTGAAATAATGAATCATCCCAAAAGCACACCAGGGAGGTTATACAACTTTCCTCTGCACTTCCACACTTTACTAATACACACAGGGTGTAGATTGCAAAGACAATCAAGGTCATTCATCTGCTATGAATAATTAAGGATGTCTTTTTGCTTGATGCATCATTCCTATCTTTTGCAGTCATCTTACAGTCAACATGTCTAACAGTTAAAGACGCAGCTTATTCATTCAAAGGAAGCTTGCCTGATTTTTTTTATTTTGAATTAATATGTGATATCATACAGGAGGTTATATCATGATGATGTATTGGTCGGATTCCAAGCTAAATTTGGTACCAATACTGACTTTCCAACAAGATCTTGTTGCTGGTTCTTTTAGAAGATAAATAGAAAATCTAGATGGTGAAAAGACCACCAACCCTCAAGGGTTAAAGCAGCATCCTGTGGTAATGGTCAACTTATAATTTACTGATGCACAGTATAAAAGAGCATCTGCTACGAATTTTCTATTTCTATCTGAATGCTTAGCACGTAACTTTTTGATTGCTCAGTGATACATATTCAAATAGGATATTTAGAATTTAGAACATTGGATGCAGTTTATTTTTTCATAAACTTGACTGTAGAGTTTTATGTATTTGTTTTGTTAGTGAGTTCTAATTCACACAGCTTTACCAACAAATCTAAATCTTTTACCGGTAAACATAGAAACAGTTGGGAAAATATTTGGACCATCATTAAATGGCCTTTTAGTACCTTGACATGGCGGTGCCTCAAATTTGATCCACATATTTTTAACATGGTTGAACTGTATTATAAAGAATTAATTACCTAATTTTGCAGATGAGTTATTCTTACCTAAAAGTTTCGAAAATTAGCAAAACTTTGTGTTTTGAGATTTGATGGAAGGAGTTATTTTGAAATGGCCAGGAGCCCTTCTACTACCCATGGTGGAATGACGATGAACTACAAGGCAGAAAACATGGAGCATGTTGTATCGCCCTTGTGCTATCCTAGGCACTTTAATATTGGGAGTGGGAGTGTGCTGAACCTTTTTTCTTCAATGATATGTGATCTTTACTGGTGTCCATGGATTACATGAAACCCTCTTCACCTTTATCCACCTTTGTCATGGTAGGGAGAACACGTCAAAGTAAGGGTGGGGTCATCTGGACCCCATAGGACAGCACAAGGGTTACAATTTACCTTGACATGGCGGTGTTCACACTGGACTGTAGCTACCTAATACTAACATGGGTACCCAGAGGTTGAGGAGGCTTGGTCCAAAATGTCAAAACGATGCAAATCTTGCTCCAGGCCGTTTCTTTCACGGCTCTAGTCCGATAAATGAAAGACTTGGTGTCACATAACTCCGGCCGGGCACAAACTGCTATTATTAATCTCACTTTCATGGTCAATTTTCGGTGAGCTGTACTCACTTTTAAAAGGACGATACAATAAATCACTACCAAATCAGAGTCCCTGATTGGTCAAAGTTCAACTTGTTTAGCATTCAACCCACATTCAATGGCCAAGCTCTTTGTACGCAGAGCCCAAAAACGGTCTTAATAACATGCGAAGTGACGTGTGAAAACAAGTCTTGTGCATCAACGTGCATCTATAAAGACTTTTAATTGGAGTCTATGTGATTTTAAAACAAAAGTTTGAATTAACAGAAATGTTCAAAAAGCTAAGCAGTAAAAAAAAAAACATGAGTAAAAGTTTGAGTAAAAACACAAGAAAGAGCATTGAAGTTTTTATAGGCATTTGGAGCTTTCCTTTGATTTTATGTTACATAACGAGCTTTAAAAAATGTATGCTCACGAACTTTCATTATTACATGACAAATTTTATGCATGAGAAAAATTCGGCATGAAAACATGTTTGATAGAATTCTTGCATCTTTCACTGCATTGGCAGGTCAGATATAGATTACCTGTGTTGTCTTGAGAGACAGTGAAAGTGCACGTGAGAAAATGAATGGTAAAGATGGGTGGGGGTGGTGTAAAGAGGTGGTGCAGAGGAGAGGAGAGGGAATGTGTAAAGAGGCTCGTGCCGCCACGGAAGGTTGCACTAGAGGAAAATCGATCCTCTGCCTTCAGAGAAAGGAATTTATGAAGCTGGAACATAAACGCAGTCATGTCCAATTAGCTCCTCTAAATTTACGAGGCGAGGCAGAGGAGGAAGTAGGAGGGCACATGGTGATAAAGACATCAGCAGAAACCAATAAGGCATGCTGCAGCTCATTG
The DNA here is from genome assembly GCA_023969325.1 of Oryzias curvinotus. Classification (NCBI taxonomy): domain Eukaryota; kingdom Metazoa; phylum Chordata; class Actinopteri; order Beloniformes; family Adrianichthyidae; genus Oryzias; species Oryzias curvinotus. Next base: position 23,548,066 of record CM043717.1, read on the forward strand.
ATTTCAAGTTCATGCAACTTCCATTCTGAGCTTGGTTGCTTTCAGCTGTCCCGGAAAGAAAAGGCTGGAGGACTCAGGCCCACCTCTAGTAAACAGTGGCTAAGGTTTACGCTATTTTAAATAAAGTTATAAATAAACCTGGAAAATCCATCATTTGCTTTACTTTTATGTTAAAAAAAATTGGTAATACTGACAGTTTTAGACCTTAATCTATTGAAAATAAATTGGCTTCTAAACTGGTGGGTTAGAAAGAAACGCTGCATATTCTGCATGTAAATCCGCTTTCTGGTGAATGACTGAACATCAGTGCAAAGTAAAGGTCAGCCATCTGCTTGAAGTAAAAAGCAAAGGTGAAAGCATTTTTTAAATGGAGAAAAGCTTTAAAGGAGACTGTTTTTAACAGAACTGGTTTTCTGTCAACATCTTATAAAGAGGAACGTTGGAGAAATGAAGTTTGTGCTGTCCCACCTTCTGAAAATCTTTCAAAGATGTTCTGGCAGCATGGGCGGACTTCCCATTGGGCAGAGCCAGGTGATCGCCTGGGCCCCCCCCCAGACTTCCTCTCACCGTACAAAAACATGCTTCATAGGTTAATTGGCAACTCTAAATTGTCCATAGGTGTGAATGTGGGAGTGAATGGGTGTGTGATTGAGGACATTCTACCCTGGGACAGACTGGCGACCTGTCCAGGGCATCCCCTGCCTTCGCCCAAGTGGCCGGGATAGGCTCCGGCAGCCCCGTGACCCCGAAAGGGGAATAAACAATATAGAAAAAAAATGAATGAATGAACTACAGCTTCAAAAATTGCCACTTTTTTTTTTATAGACGTGATAGTGCTGGTATTCAAAAGAACATTTCCACATGTGCAGGTTTAGAGTCTGACCTGAAGCCCTTGTTAGTATGAATGCATTTTGTTTGTTACCCACTGCATCCCACAACCCACAAAACTACAAAAATGACTTGGGGCTTGTTCACCAACCTGGGCTGGTTTGATTCAATGAGAAAATAATGTTAACACTGCAATGGTGGAGCAATTAGAGAAAATAAAAATGCCCACAGCATAAATCAATGAAATCATAAAAAATATCTGGTGGGTTAAAGCGGTGTGGTGAAAACATAGAGGTTCTTTTTTTAATACACGATAGCCCAAAGGCTAGTGGGACTAGCATGTTTTCTTCTCTGTGCTGTTTATTACTGGTGAAAACTAAGCTGCAGTTTGTGCTGCTGAATTCTCCAGGTTCTTGGTTCACTCCACAGAGCGCTGCATAAGCACAAAGCAAAAGATAGGAAATTGCTCATTTAAACTGAGTCCACAGGACTGTCCTAGTGTGAAAGCAACTGTTCCATACCATCAAAGACACATGGAGCTGGAGGCTTTACTGCAACTTAAACTAACTTTAACCATATAAAGTTAGATTCAACTTTAAAGGGTTAAATCATTCTTTGGACTGCAGCAACTCTTCAACTGTTAACGCGATTAACGTAATTTCATTGGATTGTGAAGGAGAGAAAAGCAGCCGATATGAAACGCTCAAAAACATTTAAATTCTAAATTCATCAATCTGCTGATTCTGTCTAGGAAAAAGGTCATTTTTATGCAACACCCTACGTTAGTTAAGAGTTAGGCCTCAGAAAAGCATTTGAAACTATATTGTTTTTCTTCAATCAAATACATTTGAGGGAAAATAGAGAACAGTGTACTTCTGTTTATTAAAATAAACACATTTGAAACCAAAGAAGTTTCAGCTGAATGAAAACAATAATTCCAAAGGGGTTTTTTCAGACATACCTCTGATTTGTCAGAAGATTCATAACCCCTATTGTTAAAGTAAAATATCTCCAACACAAGAGGCCTTCAGCTCTCATCTGTTTGCCCCGCTGATGGAGAGGACAAGTTTAAAATAATAATTAAAGCTACAAGTAGCATTTAGCGGGCCCGAGCACGGGCGACCGCCTGGCACGGGCGACCGCCCCGCGAGCCACGCCCTGTTCGAACCGTTTGGCATAGTTATTTCTTCTCCATTCTGGAGCTGCAACCTACATTTAACATGACAGCAGCATGTCGGTGGAGGGGGGGGTGGGGGGGGTGGGGGTGGGGGGTTGTAATCTGTTGGCTTTAAGGACTGAGACGTTTGCATATAGCATGAAAAAAAAAATCTTCAACCAAAGCCTTGTTTAGACCTGCTCATTTTCTCATCAAAAAGAAGGCATTTTCAGATTAAGAAGCTGTCAATCAAGCAATCATAATAATTACTAACACTGTACCTTAGGATGAGAAAAATGGAACTGACCTAATCTCCACTACAATGTCTAGACAAGAGTCAGCTATGTCTGATAACTTGGCCGATTAGCTGGACCGGGATATTGCGAAGTGCAGGTAGTCTAGCATCCGGTGTGATGAGTCTGTGGAAAGCAGCAGTACAGCGCAGCTGTTGGTTTATATTAACATCAAGAGATAAACTCTTGACACAACTGCCCAAACAGACAACTAAAAGAGAAGATGAAATATATAACATGGTGAAGGAGTTTTTGTGCAGAAAAAGGTACCATTAGAAAAGCTGGTAGCAGTGACTGCAGACGGGGCTCCTGCTATGATCAATAGACAAACAAGTTTCATCACTCACTGTAAAGCTGACCCAGACTTTCCAAAATGTCTGCATTACTGCTGCTTCATTCACCAGCAGGCCTTATGTGCAGAAGTGATTGGCTCTGGACACATAATGACTCCTATTGTGAAAATCATAGACAACCTCAGCTGCATGCGCCTGTAACCAATGCCTTCAGTGTGTTTTGCAAAATAAGGTTGCGTAGGTCTTTGGACAGCTCTTTGCTTTTACCCATCATGCAATGCTTCTTGTCTAACACCTTGCTGGTGAGAAACCTTTTTAAAAGGCATCAGGACTATACCAGCTGATATTACTTTGCACTAATAGGGGGCAGGTTACCTTCTGAATACTGACAAAGTCCAGCTGCTTTCTTGGCTTGCCAGACCTTTTTACCCCTCCTTTTCTTCATGTGTTCAATACTTATTCCCTGTGCCATTTCACTTTATTACACATAACTTCATTTATGGACATAAATGTTTGGATTTCTTTCTATGTGTGCATTACTTGGGTTGATGCCGATATCCGGGGAAAATTTCATGTCAATAGCTCGATTAGAAATATGTTTTTTGAGAGAAATGTTGACGTCTTCAATACTTTTTTTCCCGCTGTAAAAGCATTGTTTTTATATTTAGAGCTCTAAGCAACCAAACAGTTGTTTGAATCGGTGATTTATTTTAAAAAGCTGCTGAAAAAAATGATCTTTTTCAAAATGTTGATTTCTAATTTGTGTTTTACATTTTGTGTTCCATTTTTTGTGCTTTAATTGGGAAGCATTTGTTATTTGTTTGGTGTTTTTAAGGTGCTACAAATATACACATCATTTTTAAGAGACATTTGTTATCAGTTGTGTTTCTTGATTTGTAGTTTAATATCATTGGATGTATAAAAAGGAAAAGAAGTTGCAGCATTGATTATAAAAAAAGGATGTAAGAGATATTTATCCTCCTATGTCACATCTGTAGGAGTGTACTGAGGTTGGTTTTTGTTGTGTTTGTAAAAAAAAGATACAATTTAAAGTTAATTGCATTTTGCATAATGATTATTGCATTCATAAATAATGGTTAAGATCTGCCTCTGTAGGATATAGATTAGTTTCAGCACAGCCACAATTTCTGTGGGATATTTTGGATACAAGGGTGATTTTGAAAAGTATGAGGGCATTGCTCCTGTATGTCTGATGACCCATCGTCAGTGTCCAAAGACACTTGCAATGCATTGTTAAATGTTCTGCAATGCAGAGAAGTTGCTGACGCTTCTTTTGTTAAAGGTTGTACTGGCAATTGTTAGAATTCCACTTTGGATGTTCTCTACCTGCTGCCGTGTGGTGTTGGGGGGTTCTGGCTGCTGCGGCTGTTGCAGCGGGGGTCTTGGTGTGGGGATGGCTGGTCACTCTCCCTCCTTTTCACATTCCACCACCCATTTTAGAAGAACATAAACACTCACCTGAGCACAGGTGCTAGCTCACCTTTGCACTAATAGTTTGTGTGAATGAATGAAATATTTCACACTAGTTGGTTTGAAGTCACAAGTGTGGATGTGTGAACACTATCTGTATTGCGTACATGTTGACTTGTGGACATTTTTGCAGCTAACAGGTGTGTTTTTAACATTTGAGTGTGTGTGTTTCACATTTTGTGTTCCATTTTTTTGTGCTTTTATTGGGAGGATTTGTTATTTGTTTGGTGTTTAAAGGTGCTATGTATATATATATATATATATATATATATATATATATATATATATATATATATATATATATATATATATATATATATATACACATCATTTTTTAGAGAAATTCGTTATCAGTTGTACTTTTTGTTGCTGTTGTAGTTCAATTTTATTGGATTTATAGAAAGGAAATAAGTTGCAGCATTGATTAAAAAAGGATAAAAGAGACATTTACTGTCTTATGTTACATCTGTAGAACTGTACTGAGAGTTGTGTTTTGTTTTGGAGCACATTCATATGTTTTGTTTGTAAAAAAAAAAAAGATAAAATATTGAGTAAATTGCATTTTAGATGACTAAAAAAGCAATGATTAGTAGTAAAAATGTATAAAAGACATGCAAAACAAATGAAAAAGCAGTCTTTCAGTGTGGCTGAACTCTTGTCCTCTTGACAGTCCTGGGTAATTAGCATATGAACAGGCAGCGGGGGGGAGGGGGGGAGTGAAATTTGACTCCTGCTGCAGAGCAGACTGAGGAAACGGCTGGAGCATGTTAGAGGAAAATACATCTTACAGATGACCAGTTTATTTTATATCTGTAAAAAATATCCAGCGACCACTTAGACATGTTCAGGTATATGCCTGTAAAATCTGGTGTGGATAGTTGAAACATAAGTTATAATAAAACACACTTGTTTGGAGTCCAGACGGAAAAAGCACAGATTTTGTGATGTAAAATATTTATAATAAATACATCTGTTTCACCTAGAAGTCTGAAAGAAATATGGAAGGCAGCAAACACAGATCCCTACCGTTTTCTATTTTTTGTGTTGATATTTGAAGGATAAGTTATGAAAAAAATAGGTGTTTGCAGTTTTGCCTAAAAAGACGTTTTCGGACCTTTTTGGATCTACGGCTCTCTTAGACGTCACCTGTAACTTCAATTATTCTGAATTTTTTAGGAAGCAGTAGCACATAAATGCCTATGAAAGTGGAATTGTTGGTACTGATAACCCAAACAGAAGTTATTATAATAATAGTTGTTTAGTCCAAAATTTAATTAAAAAAATCAAGTGATGAAGTTTCTCGTAGACTCTGTAGTGTTACATATCAAAGCTAGAAATTATTAAAGGCATCTTATTCTGAAATCTCAGCTTCCTGAGACAAACGGCTGATTTCCTATGAAGCTTTGTTTTATGAGTAAGTGCAATTGACCACTTCCTGTTTGGGGGGGCCTTATGAAGGCACCGTCAGATTGACACCCATGAAATTTTAGATGATGAGAGAGGACCCTTCTGAGTATCTCCAGTTTTAATTTCATGCACGTCGGACGAAGCGCAGATAAAAGATAGGGATGATTGCGACAAAAACTGTGTTTTTCAATAACTAGGTGGCGCTATGGAGCTCGTCCAAGATTTTCATATCCATGGGTTCAGAATGGAAGCTTTATCATATCCATTGAATTTCAGTGAGATTGGACAAGGAATGTGCACGTGAGAGCAACTTTTGTGTGCATGGCGAGACGCCCAACTTCGCCGCTCTGTCACGACCACACCCCTGATTAGAAAGTTATGGTTTTTTGTCAGAGTAAACTTCAATGGCTTTTCAACAGGTGGACGTCATTTTCAGGTGTGTCGGCTCATCCTACTTGGAGCAGTGATGCTCCAAGTCAAACATGTCATTTCCTCTTGCCAGCAGGTGGCGCTACACTTTTTCCGGATTCTTTCACTGCAGATGTGTTCAGAGTCAGACTGCAATCATGCACATCAATTTTGGATCAGATTGGATTATGCATGGCTGAGTAATGGCCATTTTTCTTTTCATGGCGTGTTTTTGATATGACCTCAAAGTTCGACGCGCCGCCACGGACACAAACATCCGTAAAAACTTAAAAGCTTCGCAATTTAACATCGGACATGGGTCTAGTTTACAAAACCAAAGTTTGGAGTCATTACTTCAAAATCTCTAGGAGGAGTTCGTTCTAGTACGAGGCCTGCAAATGACCAAAATAGAGCAAAAATGACATATTGTCATCAATATAGCAGACTTCCTGTGCGAGTGACAGGTGGGTCCTCTCAGACTTTTTTGTAGGTCTCCATCTGATGAACATGTCCTGTTAAAATCAAGCTTGTACGTTAAAGCGTATTCGGGGGCTCGGGACAACAGTCACTGTAGGTGGCGCTATCGAGCCGTTTTTGTGCGCCCATGCCAATCTCCTATAAAATACGAAATTTTTCGCGACTCCTGATGTGTGTGCCAAATTTGGTGAGTTTTGGGGTATGTTAAAGGCCTCAAAAAGGCGACTCTTCCGGTAGAATAATAATAATAATAATAATAATAATAATAAACATTCGAAAAACAATAGGGTCCTTGCACTCCGTGCTCGGGCCCTAATAAAAGTAGTAATTCTGGCTCAATGCTTTGATGGGCATCTTTCATCAATGCTTAGGTGACTAAAAAGCTACATACACAACGGGCATGTGATGCGCATTCAAGAATACTCCATTAGCGCATTTCTTAACACACGTACAGCCCATGGTGTTCACACTGGACAAGCAGGGAGGGGCTTCTTTTGCTTTTTCTACTGTTTACTAGCACATGTCGGCCACCAACAATTGTAAGAAGCTTGGAGAGACATGTGGAAACGGTACAAATCTTGTGAATCTTGCTTTAGGCTTTTTCTTTTACAGCTCTTTTCCAAAGCATAAACGACTTGGTGTCATACAATTCCAGCCAGGCACACAAGAACCTGAACTGAAGGGGATGCCATCCATATGTCACAATCTAATCCAAGTCCCTGATGATCAAAAGTTGATCTGGTTTTACTTGCAACGGTCACTGGTCACCTTGTCCGTATAACCCCAAAAGGGTTGTTTGTATAAACTTGACATTTTGAAAGCAAAAACCCCAAAAACACACATACTTTCATTGAAAGTGGCCACTTGAATGCATGTTGCAGAGGGCGGTGTCAACGTAGCTTAAACCGTTGACTTTTCATCTTTGTCTTTTTATGCCTTTAACAAGATAAAACACAGTTTAGATATAGACAGATTTGGAGCAAAGCTTCCAAATGAGTGCCGTGTCAGTCACTCCTAGGTGATAAGACTTTCTGGAAAAAGCACAACACTCTGCCCCCATTAGGCTCTCTTTTTGTGTCTCCATCAGATTGTGCAGCCAGGAGTGTTGTAAACGTGAGATGCTGCTCCTCTGTGACAGCTGATTGAACATGGAATAGTGGAGGGAGACCTCCTGCTGGGTCACAGCTGCATCATTTCAGTCTGTCATCATAGGTTAGAGCACAATGATGTAGAGCCTCCTCCATCCCGTTTCTCCTCCAGTTGTGAAAGACAGACTTTCTTAGCTTTAGTACAGTCTTAATTCTTCATTAACCAGTGTGGTCGCTTAATGCATTATTTAGATCCTCTCCATTTTGTCATCTTCTAACTCTTCCAAAGCACATGTCCACAACCTAGTTTTCCCAGTGCACTCCTTAGTCAACACTGGTGCAACGGCAGAACCAAAGGAGCTAAAAGGGCATGGCTGCAAAGACCAAAACAGAGAGATGCAGGGGAAGAGAAGGAAGATGAAGTGGAAAATCTCAGAGGAGGACAAAAGTGAAATACTGACAGTCAGTCGCAAAAGACTGCATTTGAAAGCAAAAAGAAAGAGGGAAAAAAAGAAATGAGAGCGAGACAGAGCGATAGCTGTGTCCCCTATGAGGGATAAAGAAATACAAGTCGACTACAGTAAAGAGACACATAAAGCCCCATTAACTGCTGCTTCCAGCAGCTTTTTCAGGCTCGGCCACCACATGACTCCCCCTTGATGTTTGTTTATCTTTCTCCTTACTTATCCTTTTTAATTGCTGCTTTTCTGCTCTCTGAAACAGGCAGACCCAAACTATTAAATACTCTGGGCCAACATGGGTTTGGACAGAGAAAATGGGGGAAATGTTCAGATAAACACACATTTAGTAAAGTCTGGACAGAGATACTTTATCATCTCTTGAACTGAGAACATTTTGCTTTTTCTAAAAGGATACTTAAGTTATTAATGTGCACTAATAGCTTTACCTTGTATTATAGAAACCTAGCAATTTCTGCTTTGTATTATTTTCTCGTGATATACAAATAAGTCAATACCACTCACTTTAAGCCATTATAAGAGATGCAATCTGTGGGCAAAAATGTTTTTCATGAAGTATATAACTATATTCAGATATTTGTCATGGTTTCAAATGTTTGGTTGGACCACCAATAGATTTGCTGTTGAAGGTTTTTTTTTTTTTTTTCCATACATCACACAAACAGTGCATCTGGAGTTCTCCAGAAACACACATCAGAAAGCATTTGGGTTTTTTGTTTGCATTCCCACTCAACACTTCAGTATAGAAATACAGCTGCAGGTCATCAAAATAATAGAAACAGAAATAAATAAATCGGGAAAAACGAGGTGGAAACAAAAGTGACCTAAATTTTAGAGCATCTGAATGCTTTGGATTTATGTTGACTGAGGGTGAAATCCACAAACTTAAAACAGCTGTGGTGATTACAAACTAAAATCAGGCCAGCAATAGAAACACAAAAAGCTACACATAATAAAACATCATTTCAAAAACCAAGAAAACTGACGAGTTTCCTAAAACAGTGGTCCCAGACCTTTTTTAGGCTATGGACCGGATTAATGTCAGATCATATTTTCACAGACCGGTCTAAACAAAGCTGAAGTTGGCATTGAATCTTTTTTAGCTTCTGATTTCAGGAAAATCTGTATTTTGAAATAAAGTGCAGTTTGTAGTTTTTGTCCTGTTTACAAAGGAGAAAAAGATTCAATGAAAACAAAGAGGTTCATTTGTAGAAGTTGTTTCTGAGTTTTAAAAATGTTATAAAGGCAACATTACAATGTCTTTATCATAGAATTTAACACTGAGAACTCAAAATCTCAGATTATCTTTCAGGGCAAAAGCATTTTTTTTTTTTCTAAAATCTGGACTCATCGTGGATTCCTCTTTAACACAGGAGTATTTTCTGTTCTAAAGTTTCTTAACTCTGCCTGTCTTCTTTAGCTTTGTCGTTGGAAATTTCTTAAATGACTGTCTTAAACGTTTCCACAAATCAGCAACTTTATTTTATTGAATCTTCATTCTCTATAAGATACTTACAGTTTAGGGACTATGGATGCAAATTAGCATCATTGCTATAATCCAGCATGTTTACGCCTATCATTGTTTGGTAGATGTTCATTAATGTGCACTGTCCCTATTAAATAAAGCTTAAAAAAAATAAAAAAAATAAGTTGATTTAAACATTCTTTGTACTCTTTTGTGTAGGACCCATTAAACACTAGCAAAGTGGAGACTAAAACCAAGACACCAACTTTTAGGGAGTGGTTGATATTTACTACAAAATACATTGATAGTGTCAGAAAACTGGTATTTTCTACATGTAATAATTATTGATAAAGACACAAAAAATATTAACATTGTCCTCTTAATATTAGACAGTTGGTTGCAAAATATTGTGCAGAGCTAGCCCTAACCCTTACCCTTTTTCCTTAAAGTCAAAGGTTCATCTTCGGTTTACTCAATAGCTCCTTCCTCCCCAAAGAAACTTAAAAAATATTTTTTTAATTAATATTGTTGGCTTTGGGCTTTTCATTTTGCTGCCAGAGTAGCTGCTTCACGATAGTAGCACATTTATTTCATAAATGATACCAAGGTGAATGTCTTGCGTCAAGAGTAAGTCTAAGATGAACATGGTTGACAGAATCAGTCAATCAGTCAACAATGATCAAATTAAGCTCAGAGTTTTTGTTTTTGAGCAACCTTATGGTTATAAAAAATAAGAACACTTGGATGCAATTTCTTTTTTTTTTAAGTGATCATCACATCAACGATTTTATCTGTTTTGGTTTTACTTGTTCTTACTATCCTGGAAATACATGTAGGAATTCACAAAATATGCTATAACCTGAAATAATACATCTTTACACATGATCAATGTTCTTTATGCATTGTCACTCGTTTTAATTAAACACATTTTTAAATTCTCTTAATAGAAATGAATCTAAGAATATTCCATTTGTTCATTTAAAACTCAGGTACCTGCGGTCTTTAAAGATCAAATTCACATCAAAATTAATTTGGTCAGTTAAATATGGTTTTGTGCTTTAGCTTTAGAAATCCATGTTTCATTGCACATATTAATCTGCTCAGTACCCACTATAAATGCCACTTTCCGTACTTTGGTGGAATTGTGTCTCCACATGTACAAGTGTTTTTAAAAGTGAAAGGAAATTGAGAACCTTAATTTAAAGAAAATGCTTCACTGCACCACTTGCTTTCACAGAAACCAAAACCGCATTCACTGGCTGATAAACAGAAGCACTCACACGTAATTAAGCCACTAATTAAAATCCTACCTTGTGAGTACTTTCTAATTTGCATCCCTCTCCTCCAACTGTAAATAATTCCCATTTCTGCCCCCCAACTCCCGCCGTCTCTTTACCACCTCCATCAAGTCTGTGATTGATCCAGTTGTCCTAACCTAAGTTCCCGTAGCTCATTGTTGTTCCTCCTGCTTTGATGACTTTGCAGTCAGCGCAAACATCTTGCACATTAACATATGATTGTGCACATGTATTATTTGTGTGGGGAGGGATCAGCAGAGGGGAAGGGGGGGGGGCAAATCCCCGAACGAGCTGTCAACTGAAAGGGGGGGAAGCAAAGAGACATGGCACTCGGAAAGTCGGAATGTCACATCGTTCATGCGGAAGGAGTGCAGAGCTGGAAGTGCTCTTGGTCTTTGTGGGATGCAAGGTAGAGGTCAGAGGAATGGGTTAAGAGTGTTAGGTGTCCTTGAAGTTTATTATAACATTTTGCTGATTTCAATGCACAGAGATTTGCTTTATAAACAAAATTCACTTCTTCAAACTCATGAGCCTTTGATGCTCGTCCACAGTATGCCAGCTGTCTGGATGACTGACAAAACAGGGGCCATTTCTATTAGTACCAGGAATCTATTAGGCCTGCATGACACAAACTGCACAGCAATGTAGCTAGAAAATTACTCTGTTCCTGACTATTGATTTATACTACAACTCCAGCTCCTCGACGTTCTACACAAGACAGATAAGATGTATCAGCAAAGATGCAGGGGATGAGAAGTGGTGATATGTTCAGCACTGTCAGTCATTCAGTGCAGGCATTAGTCACTGCGCGTCTGCTTCTCTGATTTGTTGGCTGTCGTTGGCGCTCTCAGATAAATGCGTGAGGCCGAAACACACACCTGTCTCATTTGACACACGTTCTCCCAGGCACCAAAAAGAGATGTTCAATTTCAGTCTCCGCTGAGTGGACAGCTTGTGTCCTTCAGAGTGGAGGCAGAAAACAAGGCCCCGCCGATGGATGGACCCTCCGTGGCTCCTGTCAGCACGATTGCCGATCAAAGCAAAACTAGCGGAATTTATTGGATTGAAATATTGGGATACAACTCCAAACCTAGCAATTGACTGTTTCCAATTCCTCCTTGAGGTTATTTTTAGTTTTACGTAAACTTAGAATAATTAGGGATATATTTTATTGATTCAAACTTCCTACCTCACTCAGGACAAGTTCAGAGAGTGCGCAATAGATGAGTGTGGGGAGGAAAGATTGAAGTATTCATCTCGGCAGAATACAGAGGCCATTCTTTGAATATTTGATGCAGACGGATAGCTGTTCACTCCAGCGGAACAAACTGCATTGGAGTCCAGTCGCTCATCTGGAAAAGGCTGTAATTTAAAGTCATACTTGCCGAGTGTCCTTAAGATCCTCATTTCCTTTCTGGAAGAATCTCAACTGCTAGATTTACCCACCTGGGTCCCACCCTGAACCGAGGTCCAAACGCAGATGGTAAATGTTCACAGGCGCTAATTGTTAATGTTGTTTTGTTTGCAAATGGGAGCGTGCAGCGTCGGTTTTGGACGGTTCAAGAGGTTTAATTTGAAGGACAAGTAAAATCCCCACAAACAGAAACCAAATAACCCTATGGTCAACATCTGCAAAACTGGGATCAAACCAATCCACATTAAAAAAAAACATACATTCTGTTTAACCCTACTTTTGATTCATTTACATAACATTCCAAATGTATTTATTGAGAGGGAAAAGGCACTACATTTTACACCGCTACATTCTGAATCTGTGAGTGTGCGAACAGCAAAACAAAACTTTTGTGCCTCGGAACGTGAAGCTAAACTGTGGAACAGTTTACGCGTAGGGTGGACGAGTTATCCTCCCGTTAAACACTTTTTAAAAAAAAAAGAAATGTGGGAAGAAATTGTTCATGATAGGAATCCTACAGGTGTTTAAACAATTATTTGAGGTGGACACTGCTGTTCTAGTTCATTTCTTTTTCTCCTCGTTTTTTTTCTCCTTCGGTTTCTTTGTTTTCTATAGTTTATAATGTAGTCTATGTTTTAAAAATAATGTTAATAAAAGAAAGGCTCCTGCGAACAATTGTGGTGCCAGCGAAGGTTAACCCCTTCATACCGTAACATACCATTAAATCCAGGATTCCACTAAATTTAGCATCAACTTGAACAGTAAAAACATTAAAAATGATCTACCGGTAATTGAAAATGAGGTCAGGCATGAAGAGCTCATATGTGCTGATTTAACCGCACCACTAAAGTTTAATGGAAACTTGAGCCCTTCATCTAATCAGGGTGTAGTTTGTGTGGGCGTCCTACACATGTATTTATTCCCACATATGATGTAGCCAAATGCCAACATTTTTAAAGTTTGGCAAACAGAAGAAACTGTCTAATATGTTACAGTAAAGCTGCACATGAGGAGTGCACACTTATATTGTGAGCAGCACTAGCTGGCTCCCTGCACAGTGCTTAGGATTTGGGGGGGGTCAAAAATGAAAAATCCATACAGCTCGACTGCACCTTTCCTACTTCACCCTTACGACGCACCATGCGGGCGACACGTCAAGTGCATTTAACATCACAGAGCGGTCTATACGCTTAACATTTCATGCGGGCCACCTGCGTGCCCTGTACAGGTGTGCCATAAACACACCCACAGACAGTGACTGAGGCTTTACTCATTATTACTTTAATAAATTATGACTTCTTTCTTTTAAACAGTAATAAATTACCCAGACTGTTATTTTGTGTAAAACCAAACCATCAGACAATCACAATCTTTCAATTTCTTCAGAATCTTCCTATTACTGATTCTGTTTCTTCCCAACTTCCGTAAGTCTTCTTCTGAAGTTTCTGTGCTTGAAAAACATAATGGGACAAAAACTCCAATGGACTGGCATGTGTTGAATCTGTGTGAGGAAACATCACGACAAAAAATGGGACATTTTGGTTCCGTCAGTCATTTCTTTGACTAAAAAAGGAATATATCTAAAACCGAAACGTGACTGAGAGTAACACAAGCCAAAGATAGAAACTAGTCTCAGGGGCATAGCAGAAGTGTTTTTTTTTCAGATGATTTCTTCAAAAGCCTCATTTCTGGTTAATTTTTCTGGTGTGCAAACACACACGTGCTGGATTTGAGTGCAGACACAAAACCAGCACAAAACTAAATGAGATATTTTATTACTTTTTCTGTCTACAGATGAGTTTTCTTTACATTATGGGATTCTGTCCTAAGAAATACTGTATTTGTTCAATCTTTGCTCTGGATAGTAATCAGTAGTTGCTCTTGTCTTTTTATAACCTTGTCTTTTTATAGTCCCCTTCCATAATACCTGCCCTCATTAACACCACCTGAACAACCAAGGTGTGATTATATTGTAATCCTGCTGCTTTTTGACACACACTCATCACACGCCACTATTTTATTTTGCATGTGTTGATGGTATCATCTCTTTCTTTTGAAGGTGCAAGTGTAACCTCCATGCCTCCCAGTGCCCGCTGGTTGATGGGAACCTCCAGTGCCAGTGTGAACACAACACGACTGGGCAGGACTGCCAGCGATGCAGGAAAGGCTTCAAAGCTCGGTCCTGGAAAGCAGGTTCCTACGTGCCTCCGTCCAGAGGAAGCCCCAACACCTGTACGTATACCTGCCTCCAGGATTAAAATGATTGTGCTGACACAGTAACAGATAGAATCGCATCATCTTTTTCTTGCGGTGTCGGTCTCTTTAAAATTAAGTATGAAATGGTGGCATATTTACAAGCAGATACTCCAAATTGATTTTTTTTCCAGACTGACAAATGCAGACACTTTTATCATGAGGTCCTAAATGAAAAGTGGGACCGAGGGAGCAGGCTGAGAAGAAAGGACAACTTGAGAGATGATGACAAAGAGGCTGAGCGGATCAGAGCTTTGTAATAGCAGGGGAATGTGTGGGGAGGAAATCCTTTTGGAGAGTGTAGCCAGCTACAGTAGCGAGCCGTGATAAAATAATAATCTAGGGCAGCCCCTCCCTACTTCTCTCCTTTTGCACTAATATGGCTACACAGGGAGAGAAAGACACGCAGAAACGCAAACATGCACCTGTACCTGCGCACACTGGAACCAACCTTTTTTTTTTCCTGCCGCTATGCTGTTGTTTCTTTTCTAATGGCACTGCCGTTCACCTTCAGAGCCCACCGCCAGCTTTTAAAAACTCCTGAATCCCATTAGTGGCATTTAAAAATTAAAATGTTTTCAGCTTGTGCTCGATTGCTTGCAAAATGGTCAAGGCTGGCGAAGAAGTTCGGTCTCTGCAGATTGCATTATGCACACCCAGCGGGGCCAGCTTTAAAATGCTATGCAGAGAAATATGCAAGAAAGGCAAAAAGTGTGTTTCCCTTAAAAGATATAAATGTGATGAGGGACTCTGAAAACAAGGGTTTGGGAATGAGTAAAATTAGAAAAAGATGGTTCAGGCGGGGCAGATCCGATAATTACTCAGAGATGTGGAGAGGTGGGCCACAATAAGCCCTTATTTTGCTCAACAGCTCTCTCTGCCACCTGAGTCTGAGGAATGAGGCAGAGTCAAGTCTTTAGGCAAATTGAATGCATAAATAAACAAGCTCTGATCTCCTCTTTCTTTTCTTATTCTCTTTCAGGTACAATTGCTGGCTCCCCCTCCGGTTCCAGTAAGTAATATGCAAAGCAGAAAAAAATAGTTTCTATTTTTCTTTCGCTTCCTAATTTGTGTCCATTCTTGCATTGTTTTTGTAAAATGTCCTTTTTAATTTTTTGCTTTCCCAAACTCCACCTCTTCCCATGTGATGTTCTGCCGGCTCTCTAGTCAATCATTTCTATTCCCCACAACCCCTCTCTCGGTGTGGCAGCTTAGGCCCTCTATGCTTCATTATTAATAAGTTTCTCTGTCGCCATGTCCTTTTATCACAGCACATCACACTAACCTGCACAGGAGGAATTCTTCCACAGTTCTGCCTCTTTATATTTAGACTAACGACTGCGCTGGTGATGGATGGAGAAAAGAAGGGATGGGAGCTGGTGGTGTTTAGTGAACTGAGCAACAAAAGGGAACTAAGAAGGGAGGAAAAGACACATAGAAGCTGCAGAGAAGGATGCGGGCATATGTTCGCGTGTTGTAATGCAGTGTGATTCCGGGCGAAGAGCTGGAGGAGGCAGGAATAAAAGGGAATTTGATTAGGGATTCTCTCTGTGGAGAGGCTCTCAGCCTCCGAGCTGTTAGACAGAAACGATCGGTAAAGTGGCAACATCAACCCTGACAGCACTGGGCTTCTCTCCACATGGCCCAGCAGTGCAGAGACGATGCGCGGACAAACCCAGCAATTGGACTGCACTGCAGAGGCCCGCTTCTGGCAATCAAACAGAATTGTGTAGTTATTTGGAAAAATAATGCCTTTGACTGCAGTTAATGGGCTGATTAAGGCTTAAGTGGTCGGATCAAGACTCCCACAGCTTCAGTTTGTTAATCAAAATTTTTGGGTGAGTTTCAAATTGCCTTGACAGCAGCATCATGTTGGAAATTCACTGCTGCTGAAGCTGACAGAGATGGTGAGAATGGTGTTAAATGTTAGGCTAAAGTTAAAGACCCACTCTGATGAAAATTGTGTTTTTGGTATTTTGATGAACATGTTCTTGTAGCATTTTACTGATGCTGTTGGATCAATATTTATATATTTTCAAATCGTTCTGAATCAGGAGCAGACAAAAAAGGCCTCTGCAAAAACAACAGTTTTGTGATGTAGAAAATACGACAAGTGGACCACAAGCTCCTTACCTCTTGACTCGAATGCATCCGATAGCAGACAAATAGATCCACGTTTGTCTTCGTTCTTCTCATCAGAGCTGGCATCAGGATCAAAACTGTACGGCTGGGTAGCTCCAAAATTGCTCGCCATCGATGTTAGGTTGGGGGTGTGTGAGCTAACGAGAGAGAGTGTAAACAGAGAGCTTTCAACAACAATATGGGTGAAAGGGGGTGCCAACTGCCCCACCCATCATAGGCAATTTTTAAATGAACTACTGACATGCTGCAGAAACTATGTCCTAGAAAACAACATAGGTATTTTAATACTGGCTAAAAATTGCACAATGTTTATTAAAAGACGACAGAGATTACAATAGATCAAAAAAGGATCTGAGTGGATTTTAAGGGTGAAAATTTGAGAAAACAGGCTATTGAAGCGGTACCATAAAGTGCACAAGCTACGTTTAACCCTAACCAGAGTAGGTAAACTGTAAACTTCCTTTTAGTGTTACTTTATTCTTTCTGTCTGTTTTTAGGCTTCGACACACAATACATGTTCCTTTGTTTTCAGATAATCTCACTCACATCTGCAATCAGCAGTTTCTTTAGAAGTAAATCTCTTAACAAGAAATTATTTTTAGAATTAAAACAAATGTCTCTTCACAAAGGTCACCCAAAACAATGAACATTTCTTTCCATGAATATTTTAATAATAACTTGCCTTTGGCAATATTTTGCTCTTATTGTTTCTGTCAAAATTCTGACACTTTTTTTCCCTCAACAATCCATAAAAAACATGCTGTGGTGTTCAGAGAAATGTAACTTCTTTGTGGACTGAACTGGAAAAGATGATTGACAATACTCTGGTATCTAAGAAGCACGACAGCAGCTGTTTAGCTCAGCATTTTTCAAATGCTGGAAAGTAAAAAATCCCCGCTAACAGACAGCTTATACCACTAAAGCTTACACTACAACTACAACATCTTTGTGCGAGTGTGTAATCCACAAAAAGTTAAGAGTTCAGAAAAACTCCTGAAAGTCAAAACGAACAAGGAAAAGTCTGGTGAAAAATTTGTGAATGTTATGAGCTCGGTGAACATTTTTCCTTTTTTTGTGCACAACTAAAACTAGAAAGTGATTTTCAAGCTAAAGGGCTTAGAAATGCTGCATGGCGGCAGCCTTGGTGCGGTTGTGGTGCAGCAGTTGGGCGGAAGATTGCAAGTTGCCTGCTAATTGTCTGCCCATGTGTCGAAGTGTCCTCGGGCAACACTGAACCCCACAATAGTGTAAATGTGTGTGTTTGAATGGGTGAACTGTGACTGTAAGGGACTTTGGGGCATTCAAGGAAGGTAGAAAAGGGCTATACAAGCATATGCCATTACCATTCCAACAAAATGACAACATGAAGTTTTACAAGGAAGTAAATTGCTAGAATCTCCAGGGCGCTGTAGAAAAATGAACAAGGGGGTCTTTTAAAGCAGCTTTGATTAGAGTAATGAAATTAAAAGTAAGTGTTACATTAACAAAAGGTATAAAATATTAAGATTTTGAAACTATCCCTCTACTTTGTTCATGTACTATTTAACATGGCTGTTGTTGACTGTATATGAGAACTGGAAAGTTCCAAACAGAAAGTATCTGTTGCTCCAAGAAGCCAAAATTCTAAATACTTCTATTGAGAAATATGTCATTACTTAGTCATATTTGTCAGAATAACCATTATTGTTCTGCCTTCATCATGTTCTTGCTAATCTATATTTTTTGTTATTACATGTTTGGTTTTTTTTGTAGTGCAAGTTATTCATGTTAAAAACTGGCCAACCAAATGCCTCAATAAAAGTAGGTGGTTTAAGTTTGCTCCCATACCGAACACTCAAATTGTTTGACAGATTCTCCCAGGCCCGCTTTCAAGTGGAAGGGGTGTGGATCTCCAACAAGCTGATTGGCTAGAGCAGTTGCCAGAGAAACGATGACTCGTACCAATTTAGACCAATTACTGCTTACTGACGTCATCTAGTTCTGAAATAATGGCGAATGAACCGACTTCGGCAGGAAGA
This sequence comes from Oryzias curvinotus, assembly GCA_023969325.1. Classification (NCBI taxonomy): domain Eukaryota; kingdom Metazoa; phylum Chordata; class Actinopteri; order Beloniformes; family Adrianichthyidae; genus Oryzias; species Oryzias curvinotus. The sequence continues at coordinate 23,566,576 of CM043717.1, forward strand.
AAACCATTTTCTTAGGGTGACGTCACACTCACTCAGTCCAGTTCTCATGTTCAGTCAGTGATTATGGGACTGATTCAAAGATTTTTATTTTTTTTTTAACTTTGGGGGGGTCCTAACATTTCTTCACCTTTCAATGAGCTTCTTTATGTTTTCATTTTTAGCAAACAAGCATTACAAAAATTGAAAAGTTCTTTAACCCCCACTAGAGAAATAAAATTGCCAAACAAACCTGCTCCTTTAATTTGAACAGATTCAGAAAATAAACTGTTCTGCTTTGTACTTTGACCTGCTAAATATTATATGAACATAGAGACAACAGCTTCAGTCTGTCTCAGTCATTTAATATTGAAAAGCTGCTCAACGGTGCTTACATAAGCAACAATAATCCTTTGAAAGTATGATGTAATATTTAAAAACAGGAGAAGCTACTTTTTCTTTACTTTTCAGGAAATGTTTCTCTTCAATTTTCACTTGACATATTTATACATCTATATGTACAAAGTGTGATATTGTGTCGATCCTTCTCCAGCTGGCTGGTCGTAGGCAGACCTGCTGGAGCACAGGCTTACTACATGTGTGACAAATCAAATGCATGTGTCTGTGAATGTACTTATAGGCTGTGACAGGCCGGGTGTTTCCGTCAGTGTAGGAAACATGCATAATTCATCCTGCGACTTACTGGAGGTCTGAAGACATACATTGACCGTTTCCCTGCCTATTTTTATTTCCAACATTAATGTTTGATGTGGTTTGTCCCGTCTCAAGAACAAGATCGTGGACCTCCAGACTTTATTTGTTCTGACTAATTTTTAAACCAAATCTAGGAAAGATGCAAACATTTTCTGTCAGCTGCTTCCATGCACAGTAAAGTGGTCCTTGCAGCACCGTGCGACCTCATGCTATATTTAAATCTGCCATCTTGGTAAAGAAGTGGCCATCAAATGTTACACTAGGAAAGCACTTAAAATGTGGGCGGAGCTGGGATTTCGGCTCCACTGTGATGTCAGACTTGTTTTTATTTATTTATCCGCTTTAAGGAAATCCATTAGTTGCTTTTGTTTATGCCTAAGCCCAGCAGTTTTGTTGTTTGGCTGACATTGGCGGAAAACAAAATACATGTCCTCAAGTACATGACTGAAGGTCCAACAGCAGATAGTTTGTCTTATAATAGTCTTCAAAAACATTCAGATAATTTTTTTCATTTTTGAAAGACAATTGGGCTTCAATTATATTTCCGTCCAGGTGAAGGAAACCGAATTTCTTAAGAAGATTTAATGAAATGTTTAGATGAATAAACTCACATTTGCTCAAGTTTTTTTTTTCTGTAACTATTCAGATTTTCCTTTTATGAACAGTCAGCCTTCAATATTGTCAGGTTACGTATGGCTGTTAATAATAAGAAAATGTTTAATGAAGCACAAATTATTAAATAATTATTCGCATAATGAATATGCACTAATTGTTACCCTGTTTTTCAACTTCATATTCTAATCCAAAGTATTAATTTGCAGCTAATCTTTCATCCTGCACTGTTTACAAAACTGATGCCATTACTGAAATGTGTACGAATTATTATATATTTAGGAAAAATTGAAAAATGTAGCCTAAATGTATCTCCATTGATTGAGAGTTTTTCCAGTCTGCAGTCAAATCGTTGCTTTTATTTGAATTTCACAGCCAAAGAACTACATTTTGGCTTTAACCTGACCCTAATGTGTGCAAACCCCAGTTGTACATGTATGTGTGTGCCTGTGTGTATGTTAAGATTTATGGTGGACATATGGTGCACTTCAGTGTAAGCCATAAATCATCTTCATCCTCTCCTTCGCCTCATGGGGATCCAGGTCTAAGATCTCTCCTCGCAGGGCGAACACCACTGTTTGTATTCTCTGACACACATAATATTTATACTAAACAATGACACACGGGTTTGTTTTAAGACGTGTTTGTAGCAGTTACTAATGTTATTTAAATAAAATATAGCTGTATTATTGATGTGTTCTAATAATTGTGTTCATCAATGTGAGTCAGAAAAATTAGAGTTTAACAAATCAATTTTTGAAATTGTTGAAGTACATTTAAAGCAAACGCATTAACAAACATGTAATGCACTTTAGCATCGGACATATAGTAGCTGCAGCCTTTGTCCCAGCCCTGCCCCAGTTAAATCAGTGAGCATGCTCAGATGAGGATTAGCGCTCAATTGGCAAGCGAGTCTGATCCACTGAGGCTGCAGCCCATTGGTCAGCAAGACAGATAGGCGTCAGCAAGAAAGACAGAGGAAAGGTTGGAGAAATCAAATCCTAAAACTAACCCTGCATGACCCCCTTCAGGCCCCACTTTTTAGCTTTCATCCAAAAATCCAGTGCCAGAGCGGCAGAGGAGACTGAATTTAAGCAGAAACACAGCATGCTAATGTGCTCTCTGCTCAAACCCTTGTTTTTAATCAAAAGTGAGGCAGGCCTTGCTTAGAAAAAGATTGAACCATGCCTGGAAAATGGTGGGACATATTAAAAACATCCATGCTGTCTATTAGTTGTTCTTGCATGTTAACCCATCCTGAATTACAATGGCTTCATTAGGCCTCAGCTAAATCAGTGTCCACCTCACTAGTAATAAATGATGGGAATGCTAAGAATGACAGGTGACATTAACTGTTATTGTTATACTTTTCTGGGGCACATTAACAAAACCGACAAATCACCTCATTAAATGCAAATGCACATGTGTGGAACATGTCCAAAATATGAAAGTACATAGACAAACAGCTAACACAGTGTGTGTGTATGAAGGAGTGTGTGTCATGGGACAGTTAGTGATTCCATTTGCACAGACGGGTGCATATTAGAGGATTATGGCATGGATCAGCTTATATTGTTCCAACGTTTTATGACAGAAGAGAGGCACAGTTGACTGGAAAAAATACTTTTTTTTTTAAGTCTAAAAAAAAAAATACATGTCTGTAAAATATTGCCTTTTGTGACTTGAATGAGTGATTATACTTTTTCTACATTTGTTAATACATTTGGTGAATAAAACATTTCTATTTTCTATTCTATTTCTGTGATCCTAAATCTACTTAAATGCTTAGAAAATAAAAAAGAAGAAGAGTACAAAGGTCTTTGAAAGGTCTTAGAAAGGCTCTTTCTTTCTGTTCTTGCAGACCAAATTATTTTAATACATTTACACTAAAACCAACATAGACTGATAGTAACAGTCTTAGTGTGCATGTATGTATATATATATATATATATATATATATATATATATATATATATATATATATATATATATATATATAAAACATGCCAAACTCTTGTCAACTTTACTTATAAAGAATTTTTCCTGCCAAAGTAACAAAGTGTTATGTTTTAGTTTAAACCGTCCCTTATGATAGTGAAACTTTATCGCTGAATTTGAACATCACCTATGTTAAAGAATGTTGTAATAAGTCCTACATTAAAAAATCATTTAGAAAACTATTGAAAGTATCAATGAATCTATGTAATGATGGCTATACCCTTCAAGCAGCAAAAATCTAAAAATTGCAGCAAAAATTGAAAATGTCTTTATTCAGAATTTGTAAAAATATTATTGGGGATTATGCAGCATATAGATTCAAAGCAAATGAGTTCATTTGAACTTATCATTTGTTGAACTCTTGACTATCACCTTGATCTGCAGACAGAGCAGCGCTTCCAGCACTGACAGGGTTAAAGAACAGCTTTTTAGTTGAGCCTATCTCAGCAGTGAGAAATCACACTTTCATTGTGCATTCTCACTTTCTGTGTGTTGTTGTCGATGTGCATGCTAGTGAGTGTTTATGTGCACATTTGAGGAAAAAAGGCTTTCTCCTGATAAACAATCTGAGGCAGCATTTCTTACGCTAACGTCTCATCTCCCCCATTCCTCATTGCATTTACGTTCTCTGTCCTCATGCAACCGATGCAACAGACAGCAGAGCTCCACCAGGAGAAAGCTCAGCCCCACAAACACGCCGTGTCTTCCCCACCAGCTCTTTCTCTGAGCCTCCACTCACACCCACGGTGGAACCTGACACCATTCCTGATAGAACAGAGGTTCTTCCTCCTTTGCCATCCTCTGCTCCAGAAGCTGAGCCTTCATATGCATCCCATTCAAACAGAGAGGAATCCCCACATCAGTCTGTTGTTAATCATCATAACATGGATGCAATCATACATGAGTCCACCCTTCGTCCACTGACCTACGATCACACAAGATCCTCAGAAAATGAGGAAAAGCATGAAACAAGCCAAGGAGGTAAGCCGAATCGTAGCTCTAGATCTCGTAGATCTTGCAGAAACAGTATAGAAACTGATAGAACTAGAACTGTATTATTCATCCTATTGTGTTTATAGTGTAAAACATTTCAAATTTAAGACGCCTTTTAAACAGGGCATAATTTTTCTCCCACTTGGGATTTTATATTGGTTTAGGCGTTCACTTTCTGTCACTGGGAGATATTCAGGAAGAATAGAGCAATGTTTTGGAGTTCTGGAACCTGTGAAAGTCTGATTTGTCTGTGGCAATAACTTCGCATTGTTCGGAGACATCCAGAGGATCTGAAGAGTATCACTGGAGACAGAACCGACAGAATCGGGCCAAAGTCAGACTTAACCTCAACTTACTGCAGCAGATCACAACTTACTATGTTTCCTGGATTATTGCATAAGGTGTCAAGATATAAATATAATCATCACGTGGCTTTTGAGGTGAAATTCTGCTGCATTTTGGCGTGTTGTCAACCTGCCAGCGAGGGGGCAGAGGAAGAACTCCATCACTGTCATTCCATACAAAGCCCTGCAAACTCTCATGCAGCCTTCTCTCTGTGCACAGGAATCCTGGGTGCTCCAGCTGCCAGCATCTCATGTCAGGTTGTTTGGGTCGGTCTGATTGAGATTAATACAAAGAACTGCTCCACCCCCTCAAGGCAGCATGGGATACTGAGATTAAGTGCATTTACGCTCACTGCTGTGCAGAAGCGGCTTTTAAAACAACTGCGATTTAGAATCCTGCTTTGCCACCAGGACTCTACCAGCTTCTGTGTGCAGCTGCAACAGATGTGTGGGGCCTAGCGAGGCCAGAGGAGGACACTTGCATAGACAGGGGTTGCCCTGATGAGATGTTATGATGGCATGATGCCACATGTGTGAAACCGCTGTGAGAACAGCTGTCCTGTCTCATCGGAGCCAGGCCATGGGAAAGAGGTGCAGTGAAGAAAGTGGGCGGGAGATAGCCTGAAGGGGGATGCACTGCAGGGGAGCGGGATCCTCTCAGGATGCCCCTCTCTGAAGAAAAGATGTACATCACTTGTATAAACCACCTCCAGGGGAAACGCAGATGGAAACAGGGCTTTGTGTATTCTCCAGCGATCTGGTGATCATTAGTCCCTTGATGAGGTGCACGGTGTGGTCACTTCACGTGATTGGTTATCTGCACTTTCAATCGGATTTGCAAGGACAATTTCAGCTTATTGAATTGTGCTTATTTAGCAGTAAAGGGGAGGACTAAGAAGGAAGCTTGATCTGTAAACTCGTTTTTCTTCCTCACTTGTGCACTAAAATATTGAAGAGAGGTATTCTGGGAAAAGCACGAAGCCCTATGGGAGAAGGGAATGCACAGAGAGAGAAAGGACAAAGAAAGGAGGGGAAAGACTTAAGCAAGAAGCAATTAAAAATGCAGCGTAATTGGAATTTCTGTTGTGTTGAAGACGGTTTTGTGGTACTGTGGCAGCAGACCGAACACTATTTCTCAATGTAAAGAAGTCAACCCATGGGCAAAATTTACTGTGATATATATAAATGCATATGTGTGCCACTGAAGTAAAAAGACGTGCCCTTGGTTTGGAAAGCCCCTATCTGACAAAGAGAAAAAAGAAAAATTGAATTACAGAAGAAGAGGGGAAGGTGCACTAACAGCAATCTATACACACTTGCCGTATCAAACTAATTATAAAGTTCTTATTGTTCAGGCAGCTGAGGAAAAGCTTGTAAAATACCCCAAGAGATGTCTGTTCTTGTTATGTTAATCGTGACTGTGGCGTCTCAGTTTCCCACAAGTCTTTGCAGGAGACTCCTGGAAGCTCCTGCTAGCAGACAGGGACAGAAGCAAATTGAAAAAGCATCTGAGATGACAGGTATTTGCTGAAGATATGAGAGATTTATGTTGTGCATTCTACTTTTGCTTAAGCAAAACGCACAACATAATCTTTTATTTCGGATCTTGACAGCTTGCAGAGAAAAGTATCACCATAAAACTGAAATCTATACATATTGATCTCTGCGCAACAAATCCCAATTCTGGCACCAGCGGCATCATCATCCATTCGTTTTAGACAGTCACTGAAGCTGATGGGTTAGAAATGAAAAAGAGACAGCAGGTTCCAGTAAAAAGTAAAAAAAAAAAATAAACAGCCCGCTGCTTATTTATTGCTCGGGTTCCTGTGAAAAGGGCAAATAAAATCCACCCTCCTGTTTATGCTTTTTTGTGTAAATGGCATTGTGTCAGACCACAGAAAGGCTGAGAAACATGTGCATGAGTCTCACAGCCACAAACCCATAACTTCATCTGCACATGTGGAGGCGTATGCGGAGGAGGAGCCGCTGTACCCAGAAGGAAAACCTGAAAGCAAAGGTATCTCCTTTGTAGTGGCCATAACTACCTGTACTTCATAGTAATAGTGAAGTAGATTTCTCTTAAAGACCCACTCCAATGAAAATTGTGTTTTTATCATGTTCTTGTGGCTTTTTTTTCTTTTTTTGATGATGACAGACATATTTTGAGAAAATTAATCTTAAAATTGCAGATGAAAAAAAGAAGTCACACTTGATTTAAGCTTTCAATCAAGTGAGATTTACAAAGACCAAACTTTCTTATTTGGTCTGCGCTAGAATTGTCAATTGCAAATCTGCCAAACAAAGAGGAAAAAGAGAAAACAAGCCACTTGGATCTGAATATAGAGAGCTCATAGTATGTTTTGGTTTTTCATTGCAACCATCACAGCAAAAATAAAACGTCACGATACGTCACAGCTGTCACAACAGGATTTCTTTTTAAATACTTGTCACATACAGAGGCATCATGAAAAATTACATATATTCAACTCCTGGAGGAAGTCACCATAAAGCAAGCAAAGTTACTGATAATAATTGTGACATGGAACTTTTAAAAGTTGTTCACCGCTTGTACCATGCTGGTCAGTTAAATCATATAGAAATGTCTTTGTACTGTGATTTTCACACCAATGCAATAGATACAGCAAACAGGACTGGCTAAACAAATAAGCAGATTAAAGATGCATTGGAAAAAAGTCAAGTGTAAATGCTTTAAAATATTTTCTATTAGTATGTCTTAAAAATTTCATAAAAGATAATCACTTCTATGAAATAAAGCGGTACCCCATCAGTCTTATAAAGTCATAACGTCCATGTAATGCACGCTGTCACACTTGATTGTGGCTTTCACGTTTCCTGTCTCGACTGCTGGAAAAGATCAGCAATATGAAAGTCGGCATTAATGTGTAATCTCGTTTTCGTCCAATTGCATCGTTAAAGTTGGCAATATATGTTCCATTGAAGAAGATGTGAGGTTGATTGGCCCCACTCCTCTGCTTAACTCAGCAGCTGCTTGTATAGAGACATCCTTGCTCGCCATCTGACATTGTTCAGCTTTAATCATTTGCTACAGTTATCGGGATGCCATTGCGGCATGCTGGCACTGCGTTCCTAATGACTGAAAACCTAATGTAATTACAAACAAATAAGCTCATTAACGTAGGACGACAAGCTTTGCTGTGCTGAGATAGCATAAATGAAGTGTTTGTCATTCAGTTCCACAATCTAGAATGCAAACAGTTTAGGAAATCATCAATTTATTTTCTACAATACAGGAATTTCAGTTTTATCGAGGTTTTAGGATTCAGAGACAACATATCTTGCAGGTTGCCCGAAACAGAAAAAAAATGCATTGTGTTGTATTACAATATAATTATTTTAGATCCAAAAAGGACACATTGAGGAAACTTGTATTGCTGCAATCAACTGAGAATGAAGAGCAGGCGCACTGGAGAACAGTTTTTGCCCTGAAAGCCACAAACAAAAATGCATCACTTTTTGTTTGTTTACAATATCGTTGGTGCATCAGGCCCCCACAGTTCTGAGGAGCATGGAGCTGATGGCCACAAAGCAACAGCTTCCTCGCAGGATGGGGAGGAAGGTGAGGAGGAGGAGGAGGCACATGAAAACAGATCAGTGATGCAAACCGGTATTTTTCATTTAGTGTTGCACTCAAAGATAGCTGTAGTTAGTTTGCAGTCATTAACATTCAAGTCACACACACACACACAAGTATACAAATAAAAATTAAATTAAGAATTTTCAAAAACTGCACCCAAAATCATAAAATGTCTTTGAATTTCTCTTACAATTTTTTAATGTCTAAGTTATGAGGGAAAAAAAGGGGTGTGTGTCACTGTTTTACATATATATGAGTATTTGCTAACACTAAACATTTTTTTAACGGGAATAAAAATTGTGGACTTGTATTATTAGTGTTGAAAAGTTATGGGAAATATTTTCTCCTTTAAGTACATGTGGACATAAATACATGAACTAAAAATGAATTTTTGGGGGTATTTTTGCACAGATAAATCCTGTTAAGGGTCACTGCTTATATACTGACTGTACTAAAAGTTAATTACTGGTACTTACATTTTTTTTTACATGAATGTAGCAGAGGAAACTATGGAGCCCCACTATAAAAAGTTATATGAAGAAAATTAAATAGGAAAAAAAATTCACAGAAACAACACGAGTTACATTCAGCTAAAGTCTCAAAACTTCGTTTTTATCTTGTAAAATCCAGCAGCAGAGCAAACCTTTTTTATATTTGATGTTTAACTTCATTTATATCAATTATATTTGCACACATTTATTTTTTGGAGCGGCCAGAAAAGAGTTGAGATAGTGGGAAATTAAAAATATGCGATAAAGGTACAAAAAAGGGGGTCAAGATGTTGGAGGATAAAAAAATGAGGATGAGAAAAAAGAGGGGGTAGAATTACATTACGAGGCAACGAGTTGCTAGTGGTTCATCGTTATTACTGACAAATGTAGAATTTTTTAAAAAGGTTTTACCTTTAAATTTTGCAAAAAGATTCAAAACCTCAAAGATCTTGATCTACAGACCAGAATTTGAAGATCAGACCTAAACTGACTTACTTTGCTAAAATAATTTACAATAGCAATTCAGCTTCTGTAAATATTCATAAAAAACATTTTAGCATTTAATTTCTCATTTCTTATCATTGAAGAGGGAAGAAATAAGTTCTGAATATGCTTGTTTCATACTTATAAACTGTGGTTCGACAGTTTCCCACATGCTTGAGGGTCACACACATGAGACTCATGGCCACAAAACCACAACCACAGCGGGCAAAGAGGAGGAGCACACAGGAAGCAAAGCTGGCAAGAAAGGTATCTTTTTTCCATTTGTAGTGGCAAAAGTTTCTTTGCAGTTAGCTCCAAGTAAACTCAAATAAAAGATAACTAAAGAAAGGAGAAATTTCTGATAGATAAATAAATATAATGTGTTTATATTCATGCTTGCTTTGCTAATACTTGTGGTTTGAAAGACTCCCATAACATAGGGCATAACACTGTTGGCCACAGAACAACCGCACCTGAACACAAAGAAGAACATTCAAAGGCTGAACATTCAGGTATTTGCTTTATACGCAGTGCAGCAGCTTCTAGTAGATAACCTTACGTAGTAAAAATGAGCACTAGTTAATCAGAGTGTATTCAGACTGGGAAAGTCAGTTGATCGGGATCAAATCTTGAACCTTGCCCTTAGTCTGTATTGAGACTGCCGTCAAGCAGACTATTCTGTTACGAACAAAGGTGGTAAACAAGAGCATGTTTGGTGCCTTTGGTCACACAGGGGACCAAAGCATGAGAAATTTGTTCCGGATTATCGGGGGAAACAAACTCTGATTCACTTTAAGTGAACCAAATGTGTCCAGTCTGAATACAGCCTAAGTAAGAGAAATGACAGAGATGCATGTATGCTTTCTTGCTTTGACTTTAACACTGTGGTATGACAGCTTCCCACATGTTTGGGGGATACACAAACAGCCCCCATACAACCTTGTCAGTTCAACATGGGGAGAAAACACAAGAAGAGCTTTACGACAAAGGAGGTATGTTTAAGCTTAGTTGTAGTCCATAGATCTTTAAGACAACATTATAGATAATAGAGGAAACATACAACTTTAAAAACCAGTGACTATATTAAGTATTTTCCCTCTCCCTTTGAGCAACGATGGCAATGTTTGTAGAGAAACACACACGATGCTCATGGCCATTAAATGAAACGGCAACCGTATCTCAACGTATAGACACACGGGGAGGGTAAAGAGACCTGGGATAGATATCATTCTAGAAAGAAAACGTTTCCATCCATGATTAAACTGCAGTTTTTTATATTTATATTTGTACACATTCATTACAGAAAGTATTACCAGCATAGATCAAAATTTCTGGGCGAAGATGTGCTTAGAGAATTTCAAAAGAGAGGAATCATAAATTGTGACTTTCATTCATCTTTTTATGGTTCACTAAAGTGCAGTTGTTATGGTTTTTCAGACCACAACAAATCAGGGAAATACAGACGCATGACAGTCACGACCACAAAACAAGAACATCATCTAAACGTGGTGCAGGAGGAAGCCGAGAGCAAAGGGATCTTCCTCAAATGAGCCATAGTTCTTAAATCTTTATGGTTCCGTTTGCAGCAGTGAGTTTTAGTCTTCTGCGGTTTGAGCCTTTCGAAACTATAGCAGTTTGCATCTCACTTAAGCTGTTACACATGGAATTTCATTGGAGATAAAGTTAATGAATATCATAGTATCCTTTCTTTTTTTTTAAAGGTCAATCATGTTTCCCATGCATTGACTAAAACAAGTTCAAACAGAAAAAATGAAAGGGGAAAGTAGTGCTAATATTTTTTTATTTTTATCTACTTGAGAAACCTAAGTAAATGCCACCTCGTAAAGGCTCTTTTAACACCAGAGCTTTAGCTCCAGTGTTGACATTCTTTGAAATAATGTACCTTCAACTGTTAAGGCAAGTAATGTAATTCCAATGGATTCTGAGGTAAGAAAAGCAGGTTTACAATAAATAAAAAAAAGCTGATTCTAGTGCAAAAAAAATAAATAATAACATCCTTGTGCCAATATGTTTGCTGATGTATGATTTTTTTTTTTTTTTTTTTGCGACAGAACTAATTGGAATTACATTAATTGGTTAACATCCGAAGAATTATGGCAGTTCTAAGAGCGATGTTATTTGATGTCACCAGCAACAACAACTGGTATTGAAGGGTTTAGCAATTGACTTTAAGCACCATTCAGTGACTGAGACTGGAGGTCCATGTTGTTGACAGAAACTGACTGAGGCCTTTATTAGCATCAGTCTGCCATCAATTTAGAGGCTGGCTTCCCACTGAACCATAAAGCGGATGAAAACTGTCAAAAATGTTAGGTTTTCTAATAAAATCACATTGTCTCAATTAAGCCTCATCAGATATCAATAAATGTAAAGAACATTGTAATTTATGGCCATGAAACATCAACAGGAAATAGATGTGCAAATAGAGACCATAACAAGTAGTACCTAGATCATAGCTACTGCTAGCACAGCTAAGTGTTCTCCGATTATAGGGGTGAACATATTTAGAAAATAACATTTATTTCTTCTTTTTGTGTGTTTGCTTCGGACAACTCTGGTGCCTCAGACCGACACTCATTTGTTGAACGACTGCCTGGGACCCATAGCTCTGCTAATGCCCATAATTCCCATGGGAGCCATGACCCAAATGGAGGTCATCAGATTGGACCACATAAAACTGGTTCAGATGAGACTCAAAGTTTACATGAAAATCATGGCTCAAAAGTGACTGGCAGACATGAAACTCCTCATGAGACTCAAATGTCACATGGGACTGGAGGACAAAGGACTTCTCATGGAAGTCAAAGCTCTCATGAAACTCAAGATGGAAAGAAGTTACTTGAAAATGGTAGACATGAGACTCCGGATGGAGGCCATGGCTCACTTGTGACTCCTCAAGAAAGTCATGGATCACATGGAACAGGTCGACATGAGATTTCTCAAGAAAGTCATATCTCACATGGGACCTTTCATGGAAGTCATGTTTCCAATGGGTATGAAAAAAACGAGGATCGTTATGGAAGTCCTAGCTCACATGAAACCAGTAGTGGACATGAAACGTCTCATGGCAGTCATAGTGCACATGAAACTAATAGTGGACATGAAACATCTCATGGAAGTCCTAACTCACATGAAACCAATAGTGGACATGAAACATCTCATGGAGGTCCTAGCTCACATGAAACAAATGGTGGACATGAAACGCCTCATGGAAGTCCTAGCTCACATAAAACCAGTAGTGGACATGGCACGTCTCATGGAGGTCCTAGCTCACATGAAACCAGTAGTGGACATGGCATGTCTCATGGAAGTCCTAGCTCACATGAAACCAGTAGTGTACATGAAATGTCTCATAGAAATCTTAGCTCACATGATTCCAGTGGCGAACATGGGTCTCTTCATGGGAGTCATATCTCACATAAAACCAGTAGTGGACTTGAGACTCCTTATGGAAGTCCTAGGCCACACAAAGCTGCTGGGAATGAGACTCCTCATGGAAGTCATAGCTCACATGATACCAGTAGCGGGCATGGGTCTCCCCATGGAAGTCTTAGTTCACATGATACTGGTGGATATGGGACTCCTCATGACAGTCCTAGCTCACATGATACCAGTCGCGGGCATGGGTCTCCTCATGGAAGTCATAGCTCACATGATACCAGTCGCGGGCATGGGTCTCCTCATGGAAGTCATAGCTCACATGATACTGGTGGACATGAGACTCCTCATGGCAGTCATAGCACACATGAGACTCCTCAAGGGAGTCTTAGCTCACATGAGACTCCTCATGGGAGTCTTAGCTCGCATGAGCCTCCTCATGGGAGTCATAGCGCACATGAGACTCCTCATGGAAGTCATAGCGCACATGAGACTCCTCATGGCAGTCATAGCGCACATGAGACTCCTCATGGCAGTCATAGCGCACATGAGACTCCTCATGGCAGTCATAGCGCACATGACGCTCCTCATGAAAGTCAGAGCTCACAAGAGATGCCTCATGGGAGTCATAGCGCACATGAGACTCCTCATGGAAGTCACAGCTCACATGAGACTCCTCATGGCAGTCATAACACGCATGAGACTCCTAATGGCAGTCATAGCGCGCATGAGACTCCTCATGGCAGTCATAGTGCACATGAGACTCCTCATGGCAGTCATAGTGCACATGAAACTCCTCATGGCACTCATAGCACACATGCGAATCCTCATGGGAGTCAGAGCTCACATGAAACTCCTCATAGCAGTCATAGCGCACACGAGACTCCTCATGGCAGTCATAGTGCACATGAGACTCCTCATGGCAGTCATAGTGCACATGCGAATCCTCATGGGAGTCAGAGCTCACATGAAACTCCTCATGGCAGTCATAGTGCACATGAAACTCCTCATGGGAGTCACAGTGCACATGGGACTCCTCATGGCAGTCATAGTGCACATGAGCCTCCTCATGGGAGTCAGAGCTCACATGAGACTCCTTATGGAGGTCTTAGCGCACATGAGCCTCCTCATGGAAGTCAGAGCGCACATGAAACTCCTCATGGCAGTCATAGCGCACATGAAACTCCTCATGGCAGTCTTAGCGCACATGCGACTCCTCATGGCAGTCTTAGCACACATGCGACTCCTCATGGCAGTCATAGCTCACATAGCTCACAAGAAACTCCTCATGGAAGTCATAGCTCACAAGAGACTCTTCATGGAAGTCATAGCTCACAAGAGACTCCTCATGGAAGTCTTAGCACACATGAGACTCCTCATGGCAGTCATAGCGCGCAAGAGACTCCTCATGGCAGTCATAGCGCGCAAGAGACTCCTCATGGCAGTCATAGCGCGCAAGAGACTCCTCATGGCAGTCATAGAGCACATGAGACTCCTCATGGCAGTCATAGCGCACATGAGTCTCCTCATGGCAGTCATAGCTCACATGGAACTCCTCATGGGAGTCATAGCGCACATGAGCCTCCTCATGGAAGTCATAGCGCACATGAGTCTCCTCATGGCAGTCATAGCTCACATGGAACTCCTCATGGGAGTCATAGCGCACATGATACCAGTAGCGGGCATGGGTCTCCCCATGGAAGTCATAGCTCACATGATACTGGTGGACATGAGACTCCTCATGGCAGTCATAGCACACATGAGACTCCTCATGGGAGTCATAGTGCACATGAGCCTCCTCATGGGAGTCATAGCGCACATGAGCCTCCTCATGGAAGTCATAGCGCACATGAGACTCCTCATGGGAGTCATAGCGCACATGAGACTCCTCATGGGAGTCATAGCGCACATGAGACTCCTCATGGGAGTCATAGCGCACAAGAAACTCCCCATGGGAGTCATAGCGCACATGAAACCCATCATGGAATTTTGCATTCAAGTCATAACTTGCATGAGACTGGTAGACATGAACATGGCAGTTCACATCAGACCCATAAACCCCACGAAATGCATAGCCAGCACCACCAGCAAGGGGCTAATAGACCACATGGAGCTCATAATACGCATCGGCCACACAACCTTCATGGATATCAACACGTGCATCGGACCTATAGGCCATCGTTTCACCACCAGCTGGAAAGTGAAGGTAAAAGAGCTACACTAAAACAAGAAAGCACCAGTGGCAATCAATGACTGTCCTTTTTACAAAGGTTTTTTTTTTTCTCAAATGCAGTATGTGCTAAATCTTAAATTACACACAACATTAAAAGGATTAACGACAGTTTTTTTTTTAACACAAATCAATTTGAACTTAAAAACACATTTCCTCGAGTACAAAATTACTGTACTGTATTGGTATTTTGGTTGACTTGGCAGTTATGAGTTTCCACGTTGTATAAGGTTTGGTTGTAAAGGCCCAAACCCCCTCCCCCACAGAGTACAATAGAACTAGAAATACAAAAGCTTTGAAAAAATGAGTTTGTCCATTAGGCTTTCAGTTAAGACTTTAGGAGTTGCACTTAAAATTCAATTTGCACTTGTAAATTCGATCTATTGTTGTAAATTAGATTGGTTCAAAGAAATCTAATATGGACTGGTAGATACTTTGATTTAATTTGTGCTGGTATTTGATTCCCCATGTCATAATATGGTCTTAAATTTTTTTTGTGCAAATTAGGAAGAGGAAGTCCCTGTATTCTTCTGCTTTTTCCTGCTTTTATGAAACAAAAATATACATTTTGTAAAGCTTGTAAATGTAACTACAGTAAAGGCATAGAGTACAGTTAGGTCAGCCACCACTTTTTATATCAAAATTTTCACATTAAAATTACTCAGTTAAATCAAACTTTGCATCCAACTTGTAGAGAGTTAAAGTATATTTACATTTACAATTGTTTCTGATGTTGATAATAATTAGGGTAGTTTCCCACTTGCATAAGGAGCATGCAAAGAAACTAATATTATACATTATACCATCTTAAGTATTTTATTTATTATAGTTCTTTATTTATGCTAAAACACAAAATTACAGAGATCAGTAGCGTGATCATAAATACAAGTTTCATGCTGCAACATCCTTGAAATAAAAATTTAACACTATGTTCAAATCGATAAGGCATGGATATTCCCATAACCTGATGGATTGACAAATTATAGATCTGTTGTGCAGTTATACCACAAAAACGACATGGGATAGAAAAGGGTTTTCACTGATCTGTACAAGCTGTCAACTTGTTGGTAGTCTGTGTGGTCTCCACTGTGGTTAAAGACCCAATGGTAACCCGTGCTGCATAAATACAAATTGATTTTTGTCTTGCGGGTCGTTTGTAGCGCACCATGAAAGATCAGGGCGCGAAAGAGGAGGTCACGGGACCACAAAGCACACTTCTGGTAAAGAGGAAGAGGACACAGAAAAAGAGAAAAAGAAAGGTAGAGCTTGAGAGCAAACGATTCAGTCTTCCAGTGATTTATAACTGGCTGCTCAAAGTTATCAAGATTCAGGCCGACAGTTGGTAGTCTCTGTGTCTCTTAGAATTTTCTTCGGTTTTATTTTGTCAGAATAATCTCATATCATATTTCAATTTCACTTACTCTTTTAAATAAGATTTTAAAAATTAAATTAAGGAAATGTCTAAGAAAAAAAATGCACTTAACTGCCAATCACATACTCCACTTATATATACAGAGACAGAGATCTGCAGAATAAGATTTGGCCTGAAAAAACTTGGCACATATATTTTTGTCCAATCAGTTATGAAACACTTGGATATTTCAGCTTCATAGAACAAAGCAAGCTCCTGCTCTTAGACAAAATGTAGTGGGATCCCCTTTCATTAGCCCCTCTGTAGCACCGACAGTGACCCTTAGGCAATGTTGGCTCCAGCTGTGAAACTGTAAAGAGCTGTAGGAGGCTGAAGCCTGTGAATGATGTGAATAAAAAATCTAAACCAAGAATCCTTTAACCCTTAAGGGCTTCTACAACTCTTGATCTCAGGAGAGCCCCAAGCCAAACAGTTGTTTGGAATCATATACGATGATTTCAAAGGTAAGAGATCTACATTTCAGAACCAGGAGGCGTCTCTAGCTTAATTATGATCGGTCTTAATTTTTATACAACTAATTAAAAACTGTGGAGAAATTCCTTTTGTTATCATTTTTTTTATTTTGCTCACTCTTTCCCTGCATGGTTGTGTTTCACTACTAAGGTAAGAATCTGCACTTTCAAGTTTACTTTAGATCTTCTCACCCATGCTGACATTTTTCTGTTATAATCAGGACTAAGAAAGTACACATTTGTACCTGTCATCCTCTTGACAGAAAACAGTTCCTCTGTCCCCCAATAAAACCATCTTTTAGCAAAAAGAATTCACAGCTGATAAATGCCAATAAAGCAGCACCTTGACTCTTAATGCTAATTTGTGAAACAATGTACTATTGCCTTTCTAGTCTGTGAAGTAATTGGCCATTTATATTTAATTAGGTAGTCCCCCCTCCAAACACTCACATGCACACACACACTCCCCACTGCTGCCATGGTTCCCTCAGTGCTGAGAAAGGCACTTTATGGTGCTCCTCTCTCCAGCTTTCTTTAAACCAGCTCATGAATATTTCAGCTGGCATCATCAACCAAACAATAATAAAATAATAATGTGATGGCTGATTAAAAAGCTAAACTCCGATTTTTTAATGTGCATTTAAATGTGTATTTGCATAAACATGCCTGGTAAACGCCTCTTTAGAGGACAGAGATTCCTTGCAGCAAACTACTGCAGTCAACTTTTAAAGCTTAATAAAACCTTAATTAGGAACAAGCCTCTGCCAAAAATAATAGAGCAATGCCCCTCCACCTCTCGGTGCACAGCGCACATCTGGCAATCCCAATACCAAGCTTTTGTTTCTCTCTTTGGGGAAAAAATTAAATGGAGGTCTCATTCACTGCTTCATTTTTCCTCCTCCACTCTTTAGGTTAGGTTTGAAGGTATACAATTCAGGTTCTTGTCTTAGCTTAGGAAGCATGTAACACCACAACTTTAAACAATATAATTACACGATTGTAAATTTGCAGAAGCCAAAGAAAGCTTTTACACACTCTAAAACCCAAGTTTGTTGCTGTGGTCTAAAGCATCTGCTCCCTGCAGACTAATTGAGGTCGTGACTAATTGACAGTTTCAAAGCTATAATTAAATAAGTTAAAAAAAAATTTACCCATTAGATTATGTTTGACCTGAACTTTTTCTAATGCAAAGAAAATAGTAATAAGATCACCAGATTCACAATTATTTGACTCAAGAAATAGCCTGTCATGCAATTTTAAGCTGAACTTTCGTATATGTTGACACAAGTGCTAAAAGAACATGTTAAAAACACCAAAAACTCAATTTTTATTTGAATAGGTCTTTAAAAATTACAAAAATACATTATTATGAAGGGGGAAAAAAATGATATAGGTTTAGCCTGATTTATGAGCTGAAAAGTTATTTCCATCATTAATAGTTTGTAATATAAATCAACAAATATTTTCATGATGACACCACAGACTGTGAAACTAAATGTTTTGTTTCATTTAAATGTATTATTTAAGATTATAACCATTTACTCCAAGCCTTAATGAAGCGCAGTTTTAAGAATAAAATTCAAATATTCTTACCAAACCGACAGTTTTTGTTTTATTTTTTTGTTTTTTTGCTGCTTATTGCAACCATGTGGGATGACACAAGATAGGCTATGTTACGTTTCATTTTATCGCATTTTCAATTTTGCACCTAATTTAGCAATACAAATTGACTCATTTTGTCCATAAATGCATAATCTACTTTAAAAAAAACATATTTTTATAGACCCACTAAGATGAAATTTATGTTTCTAACATGTTATCATAGCATTTTTCTCATGATGAAGAACACATAAAAAGTAATTTAGGATTAAAACTGCGTTTCTGTGTGCCTTTAAAAAAAAGCTCTCAGTTGTGATGTACAAAAATAAATGGGCGGGCCAAAGTCTTCCAGCTCTGCTCCATTCTGATGCATCCACAGACAGATTAATTTACAGGGTTTTTTTCTTGTCTGACCTGACATTTGGCTCAAAACTGTTTGACTGCATAGCTCTGATATTGCTCGCCATTTTTGCTGCACCACTAATGTTAGCTCGGGTGTGAGGGGCTGTAAGCTAGTGGGAGAGTGTAAACAAAGGGATGATGGGATATTAGCAGAGGCTTGCCTCCATGCCAACAGTCCTGCCTCAACCCAGGTGAATTCCTGATTAACTCCTGCTGCTCTGCAGAAACTATGTCCTAGAGAACGACACAGGGTTTTGATTTTGGCTAAAGAAGAATCACAATTAAAAGACCACTGGGAAAAAGTTTGCTATACATAAGAAAAATTGTTGGAATGCAACTTCAAAGTGCCTACAAAGACACATTTTTCATTGATTTTAAGTGAATTTTATTGGAGTATCATGAGGAACATTCTGCCCTTTGCTCTCAGGAGTCAGTGCTCTACCAGGTTAAAAAGGGGTCAGACTTGTGTCACAGTTTCAGGTAGAGACTTGAAACACCCACTCGTCATACCACTCCCCTATAAATCCCTTATATCAACTCGTCTTGTGATATAATTAAATTCCCAGACACAATTAACATGCCCTCTGATGGCACGTCCATACCCGCAGACAGGTGCACACACACCCACACAAACACACACTCAGGACAGTGGAATTCCCATCAGTAATCATTGCAGCCCTGCAGAGCAGACTCAGCAAAGCTGTGAGTGTAGTAATGGGAAGGGATTGGCCTGTCTTTATTGAGCCAATATTGAGTGATAGAGCTGCCTCATAAAACACACAGGCACCCATCCATTCTTTAAACTGAGATCTAAAACTAAAGCAGACATATCTCTCAGTGCGGATTATTCATCTCTCCTTGCTGTCATCCAATTATTCTACAAATCCAATAAACCTCCCGTCTATTTTTCATCCTCTAAATGTTTAGGTCAACATAAAATCACTGCCCTCACGTTACAGCTAAACCCAAGTCCGCCTCTTCTGTTGCAGACTGTGAGTGCTACGGCCACTCCAACCGCTGCAGCTACATCGACTACCTGAACATCGTCACATGCGTCAGCTGCAAGCACAACACCAGAGGCCAGAACTGCCAACACTGCAGGCTGGGATACTTCCGCAACGCCTCTGCCGAGCTGGATGATGAGAACGTCTGCATCGGTCAGTCTGCTGGGAGACAGTGAGGGCGTGTGAAGGGGGGGATGCTGTGGTGGAGTTTGAACATGATGTGCAGCTGGTTCAGAAGTGGACAACGAGAGGCTGTAGTTACTTTTAAACTGACTCTGTTTTGAATTAAAGTTAGCGGAGGAAGATCAGAGATAGTTTGATGCATAAACAAGAACAATTTTAAAAAATGACATCTCCTCTCCATTTTATCTGAAATTCCTTTTGTTAAGACTCATTCCTAGTCCTGCATTTGGGCAAGTTGGCAAGTACTAGGAAGACTATAAGAGCCAAATGAAGCAGAACATAAAAAAGAAAGATTATTTTGTTGTCTCCTTTTGCACAGATTTTGAAAATAAAGCCAGTTTGATTTGCAATCAAATTATTTTATACATTTGCATTGCAAAAGAAGTTGTTGGGGTAAACAGTATTCCAAGCTGAACATTTGTGGAATTGGCTTTTATTTAAATGGTTACATTTATGTCTGAAACAATGATCAATTGGTTTTCTATGGCAGTTTTACAAATAAAAAAAGCATATTATAATTTATACTATATCTTGTAAAAGAAGATCCATTTGAAAATTTCTTTTTTTTTTTTTAAATTTACTGGTAACTGAACCTGGACAATAAATATTGTTTGCAAAAGAAGAAGTCCCATCTGTGACTAAAAATATGAAGCAGAACCAGTGAAACAGTGACGTAGCTCTTTTTTTTTTTTTTTACAAATCTCCCCTTTTTTATCTTTTTTAATCAGAGTTAAAACAACTTCCTAATATATCACTTTAAATACAAGTTTGTGTAAATAATTAGCATCTAAACATCTTTCTTCTGTCAAACTTTCAAAAAAACAGCAGCTGAAATGGAGTCAACGTGAATTGACACATTAACTTTGTCCAGGTGTTTGTAGAAAAAAAAACAAAAGTATTTCTCCAAAAGATCTACTTTGAGAGTTTAAAGTTTTTCAGTCTATGGCAGCATTTTTTAGAATAATTTATTTTAATAAACCTGCTGATAATGTTAAAACAAAAACATTTAATCTTGTCTTTAATATTATGATGTGAAGCCAGAAATGTTTTTGACCTAAAAGACTGCAACCTAAAAAGTTTATTTAAATCTATCAAACAAATGTAAAAAAAAAATCTCAAAGTTGAAATGTGGCACAAAAAAAGATTCCAACTCTGTAAATGCTGTTGTATGTTGGATTTTATTACTTAGTGAGACCTTGCATGTTTATGTTTAGTGCTGTATAGGAATTTGACTCCACAGAAAGACCAATAGTAAGGAAAAACATATATAGCATTTTTTTTTGTATAAAATAAAACTGCAATCTGCAGGTGAGCCTGATTATTCATCAGTTTCTGTGTACAGTCACATACAGTGTGTAGACCGTTTCCTCTCAGGACATTTGACCAAAGATGAGACGGTTCTCCAAGGTCAACCAGTTCAAGTTAGTTTTTTTCTGTCTCAAATGGCCTTGTGCAACCACATTGATGCAGTGAGGAACATATAAAGTTTTTAGAGGTGTTGTTCTGCTACCCTGAAGCTGCATGAACAACATTATCTATTTAAATCCAAATAAGTTTTACACTGCGCAGTGATGAGAATGTCCTCCAGCAACCTTAAAGCAGAAGGCAGGCTCTTTTAACTCCAACCAAATCCAGTGTTTGGGGCTCAGAAACAAAAGCATTCATTTTTATAGATTTCCTGACAGAAACAGCAAAAAAAAAAAAGATTTATTAAAACTCCACTTTTAATCTGTTTTTTGCTGCAGAGAATACATTCTGATCAGAGGTCACTCTGTCCGCATAGCTGTGGAGATAAAATCTGGTGTTGATTGGATCCATCTGTAGGTGGACTGCAGGGGGCTGGAGGGTAAACTTGCAACGGTCAGGGCACACACAGGGCAAGGCCTTGGAGTCAGCACAAATAAGGCCCTGTGAGCTCATCTGCCAGCTCACTGGCACGCCGAGTGTGACAACAAGAATCGGCTCAATCAAGAGTCTCTTGGGCAGAAAATTTTAGAAAAAAAAAAAAAAGAAGAAACAGTTTTCACAGATTTGCATTCTCGCACAGTCTCTCACAGTGGGTCACACAGAAACCACAAACGAATAGAAATGACCCACAAGCAGGATTTTTGACAGCACAGCTGTAATTGCTTTAATCTGGGTCTCCCAGCTTTGTGCCAGTTTTCATGTATAAATATTTTAAAATGCATTTTAATTTAAAATCTGATCTTGTTTGATGCAAAAACACATGCAAGAATTATACCAAGTCATGAATGAAATTTCATCTCTACTGACAAACAAAAATGCAGCTTTGTGGGTTTTGTTATTATTAATTTGCTCCTGACAGTTAGTGAACTGAATTGGGATACTAATTACTAGCAGATTTAAGTTCTTTTTTTAACATGAAGTGAGCACTCAATTTAAGTCTAAAGGAAAGGAAAAATTATTCATCAAATATTCAGCACAATAATAATATATTGGTATTTTTAACAATGCATTTCTTTAAACCTACTTAAACATTCAGCTCAAAAGAAAGGAAGTTGATGATAGTAGTGAGATAAAAGGCAGATAAAATGTAAAAATGTCAAATATGAATCCAGAATTATTACTTCATTTTAATTTAAAAATCTCAGCAAGATGAAGAGAAGACACCGCAAATTTTGCACATAGGTCAGTCCACATTTCCTCCAGTGTAAAATAAATTAACTTTAAGATAAAATGTACAAATCTAAACATTTCATCTCATCATGTCTCAAGTTTGGAGAAATGGCCAAGCTACGTACATTCTGCGCAATTTCCAAGTATGAAATTTCAGCGTTTCATGATACATGCGAGCTTTACGTAATGCATAAGCGTTAGACACTGGATGTGCACAGATGTCTGTTGAGGGTTTCGCCCAACAGGTCTTTACGTGAATTTAGTTTGAGCCGTTCGAAAATTTTTGGTCGGTTAAGATTTATGTAGTTTATGCATATCTCACCGAGTTTATGATCAAGCGCATAAATCTTAAGCAATTGTGCATGAGTTTTGCAAGATGCGTAAATTTGTGGCTTTCCACAAATTATCCACTTATGTGGACGTATGTCTAACTGGCTTTTCAGGCATGTGCCACTAAAGTATACTGCACACATATGTTAAAATTATCCACAAATCACTAAAGAATTGCACATAAACAGTGCAATGGTCATGCAGTTCATGTTCTAATTTATTTGTTCTTTGCATGGTTTACTCTTACTGCCGTCATGGTTTAACATGGTTCTTTTGTGATGCATCGATGAAAATTTCACTTAAAGATTCACAACTTCTCACTTTTTCCATCTTTATTCATGTTTGACCAATTTCCATCCATGCACTATGCGCAAAATTTATGTAGTGGCTGTGTGACATGTTTTATACATTGTTAAAATATGAAAGTTAATTGGAAAGATGGATATACTTACAAGCATAGTTTCATTTTTTCTAACCTCTGTGACAAACACTTGTTTTTATAAATGGCAACTTAAGAGGAGTACATTTTTATTCAACTCATTTTTTATATCTTATTTCGCCCTGAAGTTGCAATTGAAGATTTATTTTGCTTGATAGGTTAGTGTCAGTGTCAAGTTGGACCTGTGAAAGGTTTGTTAGTGATTCAGGTGGACTCCTTCCAGGAACAGCAGGCAGCAGGTTACTAGGCTTCTCTGGAGGCACAGCAGTGTCTGAGTCAAAACACAACACTTGGTTAATGATGGATGGTGCGAAGAGCCAAAGATGTCGTGAAGTGCGGGTAGCTACAGTTCAGGGGTGAGTACTTAGAAATTAAAGTTCAAATCCTGATCCAACAAACGCAGCGGGGGTTCAAAACAACACGCATCCAACAGGGCAAGCATCCAACACAGTTCAAAAAAACCAAGAGGAGAGGCCAGACTTGGTGACAGACAGTGAGTCAGAGTGAATCACTTGAATGGTTAAGAAACTGAGGCAAACTAACAGAAACTACCTGAGTGCAGACTGTAAAAGGAATATTTCAGATGTGGCTGATGATGGCATTTATCTAAAGCAGGAACAACTAAGAGGGGTAAGGTGTGAAAGCACCATTTTAGAACCTATTAAATTTATATGTCATTAAAGACTCACTTTAATGAAATGGTGTTCATTTTTAACTTTATTGCAGCATTTTTCTCGTGATGGAGGACATATAAGAATATTAATCTATATATTGCATTTCTGAATTTTTCTTTATTCAAATCATTGCAAATCCAAAAACATGCTTCATAGTTTTTATTGGTTACTCTAAATTGTCCCAAGGTGTAAATGGGTGTGTATGGGTGTGTGATTGTGGCCCTGTGATAGACTGGTGACCTGTCCAAGGTGTCCCCCGCCTCCCTAATGGGCTCCGGCTGCCCCCGTGACCCTGAAAGGGACAAAAAGGGTTTAGAAAATGGATGGTTAATTTATTAAAAAAAAAAAAAAAAAAAAGGCGCTGTGTCATTATTATATTATTATCATTCTTTTTTAAATTTGCTTTGACTTCCAGCTTAAATTTCAAAGGTTTAAGGAGTTCTTTGTCCTAGATTTTAGCTCAATGCTAAAATATTTAGCATAAAAAGACGAGAACAGTAAACCTCATTCAGATTTTTCAATGATCTCCCCTGCCACTAGTTTCAAATAGCACGAGATAAGACAGACCTGCATTTCTGTACCCAACATCTGAGACGTGCCATACTGTCTTTTGTAAAAAGGACATCTGTTACCCTGCTTTCTCTACGTAGATTGAAAGGAAGTAAGCTCGGCCTCCTCCAGGCTGGAAGACAGCTGCAGTTACCAGAAAACACATGCTGGTGGATTGTATTGAAGAACTGCAAATGTAACCTCAAATAAACCTTAAGATGGCTTTTGCATGAATGCTCTGCAGACAAAGTGGGAAATCAATTCCAAAATGCAAAATAAAACCACATCTACAATACTTCGCAACCCAGAAAGCATTAGATTTATTACATTATCTCCGAATTATGCATACAAGCTTGAGACAAAATCTAAAATTAAAACAATGGGATGCAGAAATGGGCAAAAAAAAAGAAGAAAAAAAAAAGGGACTAACCCTGTGCAAAATGTCCGGATATGATAGAAGCTCCACCAATTGTGCTCTGGTATAAACGTTTAATGCAAAGTTCTAATTAACCAACCATTGTTTGTATGCTGAGGGGGGGAGTTGCAGACAATTAAACCTCTGGAAATGTAATCACAGCAAAACAGACATGAAACACAGTCAGTGTGGTTTTCAGGATTATCATGAACATGCCTCTGAAAAAGAGTCAACTATCAGAAATTGAAGGACAGCTCTGCTTGAAACGTTAATAAACTAACAGGTGGGAGGAACATTTGCTTTACCAACACTTTCCACGCTTTTGAGGCACATGTCCACTTTTCACAACTGATAATGTTGTGACATAAAAAAAAAAAAAAAAAAGGACAGGAACATCACACTGACAAGACAGCAGGGTGTTTTTCCATCTCTATTTTAAATGACACCTTAGAATCTAGCCAGCTAAAGACCCACCACTGAGCAGAGATCCCATCAGATTTGGAGAACCTCAAATAAAAATTAAAAAGTAGATTAAAAAAATAATAATCAAGCCTTTTATTATTTTTCCTCTCCCTTCAGAGTGCAATTGCAACCAAATGGGCGCTGTTCATGACCGGTGTAACGACACGGGCTTCTGCCAGTGCAAAGAGGGAGCCACGGGGGCCAAATGTGAAGACTGCCTGCCAGGATACTACTGGAAACAAGGCTGTTACCGTGAGTTTAAGGTCACAGATTTAACCAGTTTGAGGTCAAGATAACATTGCAGCCTTTTCAGGACCTTTTCCAGGTGCGCCGTCTGTTTGACTTGTGCCGCTGAAAATGTTTGGGGGAATAGATCATGTAGCTCATTAGCAGCATCAGCTGCTCTCTTAATTAATGAATCTGTCACACCATAGGAAGAAACCCCAAACTCTGCTATGTACTAGTCAGAGGCCTCAGCCCCAAATGCATCCTTTATGAGCCTTATAACAAGTCACATTTGACTGTTGCTTTGAATCCTAAAAAAAATTCAAAAATAATTTTTTGTTTGTTTGATGCAGTTTATTTTTTACCTCAATGTAAGAAAGAGAAGATTTTCTTCCCAACAGAAGTCGGATCCTTTTGTTTTCGAGGTCAAGAGTCTTGAGCAGTGCAGCTACCTCAGAGCTTCTTCTAATGATGCCACTTGTTCTTCCCATCACTGCTTAAAAAAAAGGGGAAAAAAATACACGTTCTATGTATTTTCTGCTGGGTTTGATACAATTTTGACTTGACCCTTAGAAAGTGCAGGCTCAAGAAAAACTGAGAAAAGGGCTGCAAAAACAAAAAAGGCAGGTGTTATGTGTTCATGTCCCAGAGGAGACGAGTGGAGAATTTTATCTCACCTCTTGGTTTCCTCTTGCCATCTTTTCTTCTTTGTTCTTTGTGCCCTGAATTACCACCCTCCCCTTCCAGCTGAATCTGCTTCCTATCACATTTTGTTCTAACATCCCCTCTTTTTATCTCCTCCTACCTGTCTTTTTGTTTGCCACACATCTTTCCCCATCCTTCTATCACCTGTCAAGCTGTCACTTTGCTGAGCTCTCTTGGTTTCAAACTCCTCACTGCAATCCTGTTTACCTCTACAAATCCTTTTGCTCAACTTACCCCCCTCTTTCTCTTCCATCTTTTGTTTGCAGCCAACGTTTGCGATGAGGAGATGCTCCTGTGCCAGAACGGAGGAACGTGCTTCCAGAACCAGAAGTGCATGTGTCCTCCAGAGTTCAAAGGGGTACTGTGCCAACAGTCCCGCTGCGAGGCGGGGAAGGACTGCAATGGCGCCTCTTCGCCGCACCTCTGCACAGTCACACTGCTGCTCTGCTCTCTGCTAACTCACATGTTGGCCATGTTAGCACCCCACTGAGCCACGATAACCGCCGTTCTGGCGACGGAGTGTGCACACGAGTACGAGGCAACAATTGGCCCAAAAGTTGTGAAAGCCAATCAAGACATGGACCTCAGTAAACGCACACGACAGCACTCTTATAAGCACCCACAAAAACACTACCTAGCCCCATCCTCTTTTGCAAACATGCACCACGCAGGACTGTTATATATCACTGAGCGTGTGCTCAGGTGTGAGAAAGACAAGCAGGAGCAACCTCAGAGAAAAAGAGATGGAGTCAAAGAGGAAGGAAAAAAAAAAAATAAAAGTCATGCCAACCACTGTTCCCTTTATTCCTCAGCAGGAGCAATGTGCATCAAACCAAAAAGTATGAACACTCAAACTCACTACTGTCTCACTTCAGAGGGAATGGCTGTTGTAACCACGAGGACGTTTTCTTTCCTTTTACTTGTTTGGGTTGGGGATGTCACCTCTGTCGGTCTGACGGCCCTTGTGTGCTGGTCAGGCTCAGCGTGAGGACGAGACAAGATGAATTGACAGATGGGTTAGGGGGTGCTTGTTTGATTCTGCTGCTGAAGCCTACATCATATTAAGCAGGTTTCATTTTTGTTTTCTCAGAAATGAGACTTGATTTGAAATTTACTCTATTTCTGCTGCATTTTTTTTCATTATACCTTAAATCATTGTATTTAAATGTGCCCACTAGCAGTTGCTGAGACTATACATATATACTATCCAGGGGATTATGAATTCTTAAAAAGAAAAAGGAAAAAAAAAAGAAAAAAAGTAATTTAGTCACTGTTATGGTTGTTTGTAGGAATGAGTGATTGTTGCCACACTTAAGGAGATTTAAAACTTCACGCAGTATTCAGGAAAGCAGAGTTTAACAGGTTTCAATTAATCAGAAGTCTAAAGAAGAGAGGGAAATATGAACCACGTATTAATATTATATGACTTTATTTGAATATTTTTTGTAGAAATTATTTTTGTTTGAAGTTACAATAAATTACAAAAAACAACTACAAGAAAAACTATTTCAAATGTGCATTTTTATTACACCAAGTGTAAAGCTTACAGTAAATATGACTGTTATTTGCCTTTTTGCTTGTTTGTTATCATTCACCTACGTGTCAAGCGTTTTTCAAAAAGGAGAAGGAAAAAAAAAGCTATGAATGCTTTCATATAATTGTTTTTTGTTACTCCAAAAATGGGTTTTTATTTATTTTAACAGTTTGCTTTGAAAAGCCTATATAATCTAGTTTTTAAGATTTTGAGAAAATGAAATAAAACAAACATTTGACAGTAATCACTGGATAAAGTTACAACAGCAATAAATATAAGCTGCAACACCTTTCATACTAAAATAATAAAAATTGGAAACAGTGAAAAATGGAAAAGAATGAAAAAAAAATCCAATCCAAGTGAAAACCCAAGGATAAAAAAAATTAAAAAAGACAAAAAATTGTAATTGAGAGAAATTTTGATGCAAATCATTTCATAGTTTGAAGGAGACCACATAAAAATACCTTCTGAGCATTTCCATCTTGACTGGATTTAACACCAATGAACCTCCTCCTAAAAATCAGGCAAATTTGTAGGACAAACAAGCTGTTGGAACACACCCCGGTGAAGCTGCTCTGGATCTAAAGCTGTGTTCGCACCGGCAGCTTTGACTCCCGTTCAATCGACCACTTTCAATGAAAAGTCTGTGTAAACTAAGATCAACCTGAATTTCGGGCTTCCGCGTCCAAACGTGTGCTCACGCATCACTAAAGATGTTTTCAAGTCTGGTTGCAGGCTCTACATACAAATCGGGCGATCATTGATTGCACGCTGGAAGTTCAACCTGAAATTTTTGGCTGATAAAAAAAACACGACAACGCTAAACTGTGACCAGTCAGCGACTCGGATTTAGTAGTGACGTGTGAGTCGCGTCCTTTTCAAAACACAAAAGTGTCAACCATTGTAAACGTGATCACGAAGGAGAAACTGATAATAGCACCTTTGCTGCACGGCTGGAATTATTAGACAGTCTTTAATTTATCTGAGAAGAGCTGTGAAAGAACAAGCCTGGAGTAACATTTGCACCACTTCAACATTTCACATCAAGCCTCATTCCACTGTAGGTGGTGGACACGCGCTAGTAAAAACCAAAAAACAAAAGAAGAAGCTTCCTCCCTGCTGCGTCCTGTGTGTCTGGTGTGAACACCACTGCTTGAATTTGTGTTCATGATGCCGCATATAGGTCGTTCTTAATCACGTCACACATGCAGTGGGAAAGCGGCACATGCATTTGATCATCACTTAAATCTCAGGGCCACATCCCTACAGTTTTTGCAACTTCAAATTAAATTTGAAAAAAAGATGATTTGGTCTATAAGATGTGCTTATAGGGGTCATGAATATACAATAATTCAGCAGAAATTAAAGAGGTCTTTGGATCCAGACCAAGTATTTTTATTTTTCTTATTTCACACGGAAATGGGTGTGACAGATTTGAAAACTTCCTAGAGGTTTCTTATCTACACATAATCCTGATCACTTTTATTCTTAAATAAGCTTCAACCTGGAGTTTCGTTGCTTGGTTTTAAGTCCTTCAACTACTGATTGTTCCTGTGTGTACATTTGAATAAGGCGAGTTGTCTTTAAGGCGGCCACATCAACTAGGATCCAGCAGCTCAGTTTTTAAATCCCATTTAAATATTAAAAAAAGAAACCAACCAAACTAATTAGACACTTCAAAAAGATTATCAGGTAAACAAGTTCAGATTTATTTATTTATTTATTTATTTTAGGTAGCATATTCAGCAATCACACATCGTAAAATCATTCCAAGTGGTCTTTTAATTATGATTATGCAATTTTTAGCCCAAATTGAGAAAAAAAAATAAACGGTGTCGTTTTCTAGGACAATTTCTGCAGCGCGCCAGGAATACATTAGAAACTCGCCAGAGTTGTGGGTGGGACCGTTGTAATGGAGCACCCCCCCCCCCACACACACACACACACGTTGGTGAGAGCTTTCCGTTTACAGGCTCTCCCACTAGCTTACGCCCCAAACCTAACGGCAAAAAAATGGGGAGAAATATTAGAACTATCCAGCCAGCATTTTTTCTTTGTGACAAATAGTCATTTTCTTCGTCTGCTCCTGATACACAACTATTTGAATAAAGAAATATTCAGAAATGCAATTTTAATCCAAATTTCTTTACGTCCTCATCAACAGAAAAATGTCACAAGACATGTTGAAAACACGAAAATCCACCTTTATCAGAGTGAGTCTTTAAAATTTTTTGTCTTGTTGGAAAAATATAAACATATGAAATCACAAAGCTTTGCAGTGAACAGAGCATGCAATCTTTTTCTGAGCATCTATTGATGTAAAGCAATTTTTCTCATAAGATACGGTATTGAGATACACAAGGGCCCAAAACACTAATGCCAGACTAATCTTGCACTCATCACCTCTTGTAAGCTCCTCCAGGCATGTTGTCTGCAGCAAAAAAAGCCCTTCAAGGCATCATCTTACAGAGAGATGCTTTACTGCTGAGTCAGTCGAAGCAAAAAAGATAGAGACACAAAGCTGCATCACATCCTAACCCAAGATAAAAGCCAGACTAAGCTATGAAGAAATAGCAGGATTGAGCCTCACTCCATTCTCTCTAAGCTGGTATTATGTTGCAGCTATACTGTGTGTGAAGCTCATCATAAATGATGTTAAAACTGAATCTCCAAGAAAAAAAAAAATACATAAATATAATTGTCCGATAATCAAATTGGTACAGTTGGATGGACTATATCAGACAGTGATATCCAGTTTATTTTCTGCCTGTTTGGACAGTTGGTGTCAGACGTGGGATTCAATTGGAAGACTGAAATGTCAGTCAAAGTTTAAAATGGAACAGAAGAGAATTTTAAATCATTTGAGAAAATGAAACAAGCTGAGAAATAAAAGGGGGAAAAAAAAACTTAAGACTAAAATCTATTTGAGAAGCAGGACATCTAACTGGGATCTTGCAGCTGTATCTAAAACCAGGTTGATCCATATATACTGGGGAAAACTAATCAGAACCCTAAAAACAGCTGCCGTGTTTGAAACAGTGACCAGGCAAGTAACAGGGAAGACTTTCAGAGTCAAAAGTAAAGTTCGCAGCCTCCAACAGCACTGTATTTCAACAAGTTCACTTCTGATTGGAGAGAGTGGTTGTCATAAAAACAATGACTCAGACCAATTTGGACTAGTCACTGCTTACCGATGTTGTCCGGCTCCAACGTGGCAGCATCCATAACTGAGAGAAAAATGGCGACTGAATTTACTTCATTTCATTGGAATAGGAAGTAAGACATTTTCTATCTCTCATATATATATTTATATATATGGCTGTATATTTTATGACTGATTTCGTGTTCTTATACAATTACCGGTATGATACGATTACCAAATAAATACAATTCAATGGAAACCCCTCAGTTCAACCACTGATGCTGAGTCTCAGATCGTTTCTTTCATATGACTCAAACTTTAACTCATTCTCTCAAAAGGTCAAGGATATAGGCTTTACCACTTTGCAACACAAAAAATAAAACATACAGAACAAATCTCACTAAGAGTAGATGGAATAGTCCAGAAAAGACAGAGCAGTAGTTCTCTGGATAAGAAGTTATGCTAAACCTGTTCCTCAGAAGATGAGCTGCAACAACAGAAGACCACACTCTTGTCAACTAGAAAGGAAGGTGTGGACATTTTCTTTCCCAGCACAAGAGGGATAAACAAAACCTAAAGAATCACAACTAGAGAAGAGCAAAAGCACACACACACACACACAAAAATCCCCAGTTCTCAATGCACTCTGCTCAGCAAAAATAAAGCAACAAAGAAAAAGACACAAACCCACCAATACTCAAGATGCTATAAATGCTACCAAACAAGCGTACTGCATGCAGGGACCTGTGCACCACTCCAAGGAAACCACAGATGAGTGGCTGAGGTCCTGCTGGAAAGAGCTACAGCCAGCCTGCCCAGAAAAAAACATTGACAGAGAAAGAAAACTAGTGCATTGTTTAAAAATAAGCAATAAAAATATATCCATTTGATGCCATGACTAGCTGCACAATTATGGTGCATTTCATTCATAAGTTGTGGCTGAAGCTTCCACAGCTGATCCTGTGGTCATCACACTATTAGGAAGAACACGTTATAACACACATATTAGCAACTAAGACTGTTTATTTCTTTTTTTTAATTACGAATAAAATGCGTTTTATTGCAGATAGGCAGCAGCTGCAATACAAGTTGGCAATGTTTAACAAATATGTTAAATTGCTATACTACTCTGAGGTTAGAAAGTAAAAAGTAGAACGTAAAAAGGCTTGTAAATCTGGAATCGCACTGAGAGTACATATGCACTAACGTATATATGTTTCAGAGAAATTCTGATGACCCACCATGATTTTCCATGGAAAACCAGGGAAAAAGGTCTACCACTCATAAATTATGTTCAAAGGTACATTTCTACTTTTGTTGTCATTAACATATGCATCTCTGCTGCTTCGCTTTCATGGTTGCATGCATTTGAAGTGCAAGCATTTCAGCAGATTTTTTTTCCATCGAGTTTCACCTTTACTTAAAGAAATATCTTCTTTGCATATAAAAATCATTTTGTATTCTCATTGCAAGATAAATAAAAGTCTTCAATAAACTATAATACAGCTGACAGCGCCATTTCATCACAGTAATCCAATCTGGGAGAAGGTACATGATAATCTGTACCATCTTTAATTAAATAAGAGTAAATCTGTTCATTTTGTATTCATAAGAGAATTTAAAAGTGCTTTATTTTTGGTTCTTATTGTCTTCAACATCAACACAGGAAGTACCTGAACAGTACTCCTTACAGTGACCTGCGTGGAGGAGGATGTAAGGTACAATTTTAATTTAGCCATGAGCACAGCACCTCTCATATGAGCGCTCACTATCTCAGGTTTTAAAAAGGATGCACAAAGCAGCCGCTGCTGATGTTGAGTCTGGGCTGCATGGACTAAAGTTTGTCTTTGTCCAACTGCAGGTGTCTGCATGAGACCCAGACTTTAGTAAAATATTTCCATTTGTCCTTGTCGCCTTGGGACCGTTTCCCAGCTGTGCAACCGCATTCTGTTGGAATCATTTGTGGGTTTCACAGGCGTCCACACGGCTTCTATATCTACTTGCCCTAAAATGTTCAAACCTCCTTCATCATGTTCAGAGATGGCAGTGTTGCACCAGGGGACCTCTGCCAGTCATATTTTGTCTGGTTTTCCCTTCTCCTGCGTATAAACTGATTTCTGTTCTCAGAGTGTCAACAGAACCTGCTCTGATATTTCATTACATATTGAAAATGCATGTAGACGAAAGCCGGCCCCAGCCTCACACTGTCCCTCTGGAAGAAGCTTGGCAGAGCACCTCATGTTTCTTGTGGTGGTTATTATTGACTCAATAGTTTCCACAGGTGGAGTTTTACTACATTTGCAGACTTACATTTTCAAACATCTGTCACTATGTCCTATTTGTATCAGACAGAGAGAGTTGTGCACTGCCTGGTTTTCCTAAAGAAACACTCTTCCTTGTTTACTTGATCCAGTCCAGGTGGAAATTATGAGGACATTTCTTCTTTTTCTTTGGGTGCTTCTGCAGCTTTTTGAATTACTACTGTGAAGCAGTTCATGCATTAACACATGCGAATGTGCAGAGTATTGTAAGCAGACTGAAATCTCAGCAGCAAATAATCTAATTTGCATATCTGCAGCATTTGTGATTGCCTGCATCAAAGCCAGTTTGTGCAAATGTGGCTAGCATTTGCAATACATGAAAATAAGCTAATTCCATTCCGATTGTCTAAGATTTACCAGTGCCATTACAGCCAAATCCAACTAAAGTAACTCCAGAAAAATCCAAAAAGGAGACAGAAAATGATGCAAAACTCAACAACAAAGATGGCAAGCAGTCAGTTTTTACCTAGAGTAATGAATGTGTTGATTCACTACAGCCCATGTGCACCAAATCAACAGGGAAAAAGGTTAAATTCTCCAAAGAATAGCTGGCTCCATAATGGCCACACTCTGAGAACATGCGACACTCAACAAAGCACTCTTTTTCTCTATGGGACCACACATATAGGACGCAAATTGACACACTGGATTGTAAGTTGCCCTACGTCAACTTTCTAAATTTAACTACTGACCTGTTTTTACATTTTTTACTCAGACATTCTTTTGTTTCAATGTCTATTGTAGTCTTACCAAATCATCAAATTTGTAACTTTTAAAAGTGTTTAGACTGGTCAAAAAGCCTTACTGGAGAATTTTGGTTATTAGTCTACTGTCCAAAAACTCCCAGAAAACAAAAAAAACAAAAGCAAAAACAAAAAAAATAGAGCTGTAAACACACTCCCAGCTGGAGGTAAAATAAAAGGAAAACAGATCATTTCATTTAAATTGTCATTCTGTTATTTCTTTCTTATGCTGCACTACACTACTGCACACAATCTAAATTTGTGTGTCTATTGAACCCAAAATAAAGATTCTCACCAATTTAGCTGTCTTTTTTTTTTTTTTTTTACATAGTAGCAGAGTATGTGCACCTGTAAAAAGTACTGAAAGAAAACAAAACAGTTTTTGCATGTTATACATAGAGTGGGTATTTATGCTTGACACAGATTGGAGTGTGGTGTATACTCACACTGCAGATACATACTACGGTACAAATGCTTATAAGGCTTATTTTGAGCATGTGATGCGTGTTGCCATTTTTTTAACTCTCATGTTAAAATGTTGCATACAACTTTCTGTAAAGGCCAGCTCATGTGGAAATCGTGTTTTTTGGTGTTTTTAACATCTTCCTGTAGCATTGATCTCATGATGGGGGACATTTGTTAAGAAAATCAAGATTAGAAATTGAATTTCTGAGTATTTCACTATTAAAATCTTGGTTAATCGACATTTTTGTAGTGCAAACATTAGCTTGGTGTTGCGAGGAGCTGTAAGATAGCAGGAAAGAGTGTAAACAAAAGGTATGATGAGAAATGATGGCGGGCTTACTCCGCACAAACCACAACTCAGAGGCTAGTTTCTAATGAAGTACTGCCGCTCTGCAGAAACTATGTCCTAGAAAATACAGTTTTTTTATGTTAGCTAAAATCGGCATCATCATAATTATAAGACCACTGGGAACGCTTTGAAAATAAATATAAAGATGACTAGAGTTTGAGGCCTACTTTTTCTGAAAAAGCCTAATGAAGTCCTAGTGACATGGCAACCTGTAATGGGGGGAAACTTTGTTTCAATTATATTTGAACAGAACCAATCATAAGATAAAACCCAGTAAAGACTGTTCCATTCTCTGTGTCAGCATTCAAATTTTTATACTAAACATCACTACAGCTTTTATAACTTTGTTATTCTTTTACGCTTGACTAAAATGCTGGTCCCCTAATAATAAGAATCTGCTTCAGGGGTGTCTATTTTTTCCACGTTCTGTTTTGTGAGGTGATCTGTTATTTGTGACACATTATGGAAAAATAAACTAAAACTAAACTACTGTGTCAACAAGAAGTGAGACCTCCACCATCTCTGCTCTAGATTCAGATCCACTTTCACTGGGATTTAAACCTGTGCACTCCTTGCTTCTTCAGCAATCCACCTGTCCTTCCCTGTTGACTTTCAGTCTTTTCCTCTCCAGAGTATACCTCCACCTCTCCAGGTTCTCCTCCATCTGCTCTCCACTCTCCACAGATCAGTGTCGTATGTGAACACCAGAGCCCATAGAGGCTGCTGCCCAAACGTATATGTCAACCTGTCCATCACCATTACAAACAAAGAGGGGCTTAGAGTAGATCCCAGATGTAATCCCACCCCCACCCTGAACCCATCTGTCACTCCAACAGACATCTCACAACTGTCTCACAGTCTATATAAATGTCTTGCTGTACCAACACATGCTTCCTCATACATTACTAGATTTCCTCTGCTGGCACCCTATCAAGAGCTTTCTCCAAATCCACAAAGACCAGCAGCAACTGCTTCCTGTCTTCAGTGGAAAGCCCTCCCAAACCAAACATTGCACCAGTAGTACTCTTAAAGTTGGAATCCATACAGTTGTAATCTCGCTTCAAAAAGTATTGAAAATGTGATTTAGTCTGGGCATACTTTTGCATTCTTTTAAATTTGTGTTGATGTAGACATCTCACTCCAAATCCCACTAGAAACGCTTTGAAAAAGGATCAAATTTGATCAAAGTGGTCTGAAATATGACCGTTTGGCCTAGTATAAAAAATTGGTGTTTTCTAAGACAGTTTCTGCAGAGCGACAGTGGTTCATTATATTGTGGGCGGTACTGTTTGTGTGGAGCACCCCCCCTTTTGCTGTCAAACACAACTGAAAGCCAATATTTGACTGCTTAGTTGCAGTAGCAGTTTTAGGTACGGGCAGTGCGGGCAACTGCCCAGGGCGGCAATTCAAAGGGGCGCAAGCTCAGTGCTCCGGAGGGTGATGGGGAAAAAAAAAATTAAAAAAGTCTGCGCAGCTATAGTTTTCTATTGCCTTTTAATCAGGATGTTTGGAACATCCTGCAAATTGCCCCCTCCTGCAGCTGTACGCGCTCCGTCTTCAAGGAGGTGTGTAAAGAAAATGGGATATGAGTGGAGAAAATCAGTTCAGTTGTGGGTCTCTCCCAAATTAAAATTGGACGATGGGGGAGAAATGTCAGAATGGGCATTTTCCTGCCCAATTAGATGGTTTTGATTCTATATATTTGCAGACAAAAATAGCTTTGGGTGAGTGAATAATGTGGGCGGGTTTGTGATCGGTTCGGTGGATCCTTATTGAAACACGTCTCAGCAGGAACGTGCGATCAGGAGGGACAGGTAAGCCAGAGCCTCACCTGTGAACCACCCGAGCCATCGTGAGGAAATGATAAAATCAAAATGTGTCCACTAATCTCCACCAAATGTAATTTATATGGATGAATTTTCATCATTTTTATCCTCAAATCTGTGTATTTTTCACTTGGTGGGGGTCTCGCCCAGGGATTAATTTAGTGTAGAGCTGCCACCGCTTTCCTGCTAGCTTACAGTCCCTCACACCCTCAACAACAGGGGGGCTCCTTATCCTTAAAGTCTTAAATGCACTAAAATAGGCCTTTAAAAGCATTAAATTGTCTTAAATTCTAGTAAATGAGTCTTAAAATTGCTTCTCATATATTTGACCTAGTGTTAAATCTTTTAATCTCAAATATCCAATAAATTGATGCTCGTTAGTGTGGGGAAAAAAAAGGGAAAGTGCAAATTCATGAAGAGAAGGCTTGCAGATAGGAATTACTTGTGATGTTTAAAATTGCGAGCAAGATACACAATTACTAAAAGACATTTAAACTCAACACAATGGGGATCAAATCGCATGTGTATAGCAAGAAACAGCAGTCTGGCTGTTCGTTTCATTTTATTTGTACATACAATCTTAAATTAAGTGTAAAGGGTTCATAAAAATTCAGTTTGGAGCCAGATGGCAGCTCAGGCGATAAACCAAAGACGGATCTGGTCATTTAAAAGTGGATGTATCCGAATGGAGCGGAGCGATAGTGGTTTCTATGCTACAGATACATATTTTTCATCTGCTCCTCATTCACAATGAATTTGAATAAGGAAATACTCAGAAATGCATTTTTAAACGTAATTAACTTTATGTCCTCCATGAAAAACACCAAAACAAGATTTTTAATCCAAGTGGGTCTTTAAAGAGAGAATCAAGTTCAAAGATCATCTCCCTAGTTTCTAGACATTTCGTGTCTCCACATGTCATCTGGACCAACGTCCATGCTCTAAACAGCTGCCCCCACCACCCATCTACTCTTCTGCAAATCATAATCCACCATCTGTGCTTTGCCATCCTGCTTCCTTAATTCATCAGTTCCTCTGAAAGACTGTGAATTCCCATAACAGTTAAAATCCAAAAGTCCTGGACATTTTCATTTTGCACATCATTTTCACACATTTTTTTGTGTGCAACTTCACCACTAGTCCATTAACAATAGAAATAATCTGATCTGACCGTGGAAAACAAAGAGGAAAGAACAATGGAGGGTTAGAGGTTTTGAAACCTGTTCTTTGGTTCTTTGTACCTTTCCCATTTCAGCTGTATATTACATCATAAAGCCTTCCTCTTTTTAAAAATGGAGGAAGAAGAAGACAGCTTGTTTTTTAATTTTCTTCTTTCTTCACCCCAGTCTGGAATAAGAAGCCACCCCTTCACCTTAAACTCCAGTTTAGTAAATTACAGACAGAGGCAGAAACGGTAGTATTCAGCCGGGTTTACAACTCACTATAAAGTCAGGTTCATACTCATCCAGACAAATCTTACACATGCGGCCACAAGAGAGAACAAGTCATCTTTTTTGTCGAGACATTTCATGTCTCCCAAGAAGTTCTACGTGGATCGTCTTGTTGGACCCCCATCTGCTGCGTATGTCACAGGCTCTAAACATTGGGGGTATTTGACATCCACAGCAGTGCTGTAATACCGGACAGAGTTTCCTCAGTAGACAACAGTTTGGCTTGTTTCTTCTGTGTTTTCAAACATTTATTCATGAAGCATCGCATGAATGTAAAGCTTGATGCAAGTGGAGCTCAGAAATGTCTAATTTACATAAGGTTTCAAAACTCTACAAGGGTTTAAAGGGAACCTTCTTCCCTGTCTCACTCAGACATCGTTGCATTTTTAAAAAACAATGTCGCACAGAAGCTGTGTCATTAAAAGGATTGGCTTTTATGCCTCACTCTTCTGTTGGTAAATTTTTCAGATCTTTTTTAGAATGTCAAGATGCCTTCAAGAGCCAAATTAAGATGTTTAAGAGTAGGACAAACTTTTTTAAATGTAAAAAGCAGCACAGAAGAAAATAGGACGGTAGTTGGTCTTGTTTAAGAATAATGACTAGTTTGCATATCAGTGCAACTGAATTTACATGAACTGAGTCACTGCTGTTTCTAGTGGAGTAGCAATGTGGCAAAACAGACTGGAATAGCCACGTAACAAAATTTAAATTAAGTGATGGTTTTCAAGTCATGCAGAACAGAACAAAAAAAATCATTGATGCTGCAAATATGAGCACATTTCAGGGATAGTCAGGATGAAACTCTAAAATTCTGACCGGAATATAAACAAAAACAAAAAAAAGATTAATGTTGTGAAAATAGGTGCATGGCTGACATCTGTTAATCAGATATAAAATAAATGAAGATAATTAAAATTGGGTCATTTGTTTTTGGTAATTCAACTGAGTTTAAACATTTGCTATTATTAAGTAAAAAAAAGAAAAATTGTATTCAACTTCAGAACAAAAGACAAAACGGATCTATTAAAATTTACTAAAACTTCAACCTTTTTTTTTATTAAAAAAAAAAAGAAAATGTATATAGAACAAATAAACCAACTGCCAGTCCTTTTAAGAAAATCAGGAATTTTATAGAAACCCTAGCTCAAACGCACACATTTCTTTTAAGACTTTTTTTTTAATTGCATTAGTTTTTAAATGTTTACAATTTTAGAATTTTCATATTCTTACTGGGTTACTTTCAATAGCAAACCATCTGCAAAAGGCACACAGAATGTCAAGATAAAGGCAAATCTTTCTGCTGCTGTTTTTTTTGTCACCCACAATCATGATGTTTTATGTTTGAAATGTTTTCTAGTTTTTGTGAACTTAAAAGCAAATCCAGTCTCACTTAAAAATAAATAATAAATAAATAGCTCCAACTTCATTGAATATAAAC
This sequence comes from Oryzias curvinotus, assembly GCA_023969325.1. NCBI lineage: Eukaryota > Metazoa > Chordata > Actinopteri > Beloniformes > Adrianichthyidae > Oryzias > Oryzias curvinotus. Next base: position 23,606,209 of record CM043717.1, read on the forward strand.
ACATTTATTAGCTCCACTGAGTTCTGAATCTGTTTAACAGATTGATGACATGCACCGGTTCTGAATCAGGTTGATTTACACTCTTACCAGCTGTGCAATTCAACAGATCGTACACTTTCAGCTTCACCAAGCTGGAAGCTCATGTTCCCACTAAGGCAAAGCTTCTGTTCAGTGGGCTCTAGAGGCCACTTCACCTCTTAGTAACAAGCAGTTAGTGGTTACAAAAAGAGCGGGACACAATGTCAATAATCCTTTTAGAGAGCGCCAATAATAAACACACTTTTTTAATCACAACATTGTGATAAGCTTTATGAGGACCTTGTCAAAGATCTTCAATACGGTCAAGCATCAAAGAGAATGACACCATTTGTTTTAGCTGCACTGTGGACCCTGACATTAGAAAAAAAAAAAAAAAGAAATATAACTTTTAAATAGAGTACACCAAAAAAGTCTTACCTTTATCATAGATTTTATGATAAAACAACAGTTGCCGTGAATATTTTTACATTCACGTCATTGAGGCATCTGGTATGTTTTTGGCAATGACATGGTCCATTCTGCACCCATCTGCAGGCTGGACACTTATTTGTAGAAAACATTTTTTTCCAATAACGAGAGGACGGACCATCAATCAATCATCAGATGCAGGTAATCCAACACCAGATGGCTTTTCCAAAAGATAAATAATACTAATAATATCACTTTGAAGTAGTTTGTCTTAAATGACAACAAAACTGGTTAAACACACACCAAACATTGGATTTATCATTGTCTGATGGTTTTAGAAATACACAGTCTTTAGCCTGAAAACAGTTTTCTTGGAGGCCGGAAGCAGCAAAAGTGACACAAGGACGCAAAGGAGAGTAAACCGTAACTACTAAACACTTTAAACTTAATTTTTTACTTAAATTTTGGTTAAGTGCAGGACTGGCATATGGGAAGTCAGGGTTCAAACTTTACATTCATCCAGTGTGGGGCCTTGGGCAACACCTTTGTTGCTCCTGCCTAACCACAAGAGACCCAAGTCTGGGGATAAAATACAGGGTTATATCAGGAAGGGCGTAAAAACGGGAAAACTTGGAACAGTTTGTTTTATATACATGTTTTGATGTTTTACAATGTAAATTCCATTCTTCCTATGTGTTGCTGCAAAAAAAATTGACAAATTCCTGGCTGCTTTCTGATGTATTGATGAACATATATATTTTGTTCATACACGCCTTTTCAAATTCAGGCATCCTCAAAGCGCCATTCTTAAATCCAGTCTTATAAATGAACCAGGTCTTCTCTGTGCGCTTACTTTAACTAGAACAAACACATTTTCCTTGCAGACATACCCAAAATAAATTTGCAAACACAGGGGAAATTAAAAATCTTTTGCAGTCACAGGTGAAACTTTCCAGCTTCCAAGCATATTTTCATAAAAATGGTAAGATCTTTGCAGAATAAAAAAAATCATGAAAGCAGCGGTGTGCTGTGAGGCTGTTTCTTCGTCCAGATATGTAAGAACACCTGCCAAAGCATTATTTTAAACAGTTTTGCTCTAAATAACGGCAATTTTGTTATCCACCGCCATGAAATCATTTTAAAAGCAGCACAAAGCACTTATCACCCAGATTCTACACATAATCAGCAATTGCCTATTACTAGCACGGAAGCAACACTCACCAGCTTTTTCAGCAGACTCCTGGCTAATTCAACCAGGTGAGATCACAAAGAAATTAAAAGTTGTTTTGTTTTTTTTTTTTTTTAACATCTGGCTATAAAAATAAAAAGCATTTTGGGGAAAACTATTTTGAAGTGACTTCCGCCACAAGCCACAACCCTGCTTATTTTTCCAGTTCTCCTTGGGCTTCTTGATCCTAACTATCTAAATCAGGTGTGTTCAATCCAAGCTAATCAGCAGCAAACTGGGTAGGGAGAACTAGAATACATGCAGCGTTGTGGCTCTTGAGAACCAAGGTTGGCCAAACTCTGCTCTAGAATGTGGTCCAACAAGCTTTAGACCATAAGCTAAAGGGATACCAGAGTCTGGATGCTGTTGGTAGACATGGTAGTGATGACCAATGGCAGAAATAAGTGGAGAATTGGGTGGAGTTGGACTTGCATGAGGGACTTCCACGAGGAAATGATTAGGAATTAAAAAAGGAAAGCTGTCCTTAATAATATCATGTAAACATATAAAAACAACAACTGTATTTTTAATCAAGAAATAAACTGCATCCACTGCTGCCTGGTATAAATGATGTCCTTGATATTCTCCAGAATGCAGTTTGTCCACAAATCTCATATTATAGACCAAAACCCCACTTCTTGAGTATATTGATAAACTCAATAAGTTTTCAAATAAGTGACTCTTTCTACTAAGCAAAGGAGACACACTTTTATGTTTCACCAGGTGAAAATTTAGAAAGTTATCCTGCTGTCTGTTGTGAGCCTTTCATGACCTGCTTGTTTTATCACAGTCTGAGATTTTCTGACATCAGGGAGTCAGAATTCCCTCCAGAACAAACATGGAACAAGTCTAAATGAGGTTGTTTCAGGGGACAGCAGAGCAGTGTTGTGCAAGATACTTCCAAACCATAATAATACAGATTACTTTGTTTACATTGTTGAGTAGTAATCATTTACCTTACAATATTACTCTCTCATAACTGTGATATGATGCACGAGCTGCGTTACTTTTAAAGTATTTTTTATACCTGTAGAGGTAAAACCAAAACATCCAAAGTGACAAATGTACCTCAATTAATTTCTAATTTATTTCAGGGGTGACTAAACTCCTAAAGCTAAAATCCCACTCCGATCATCTTTTGATCTATTTTAAAAAGTATTTCCATTGGTCTTCTAAGTATGATCATTCCGTGTTTACCCAAAAAACAAAATACCTCTGTTGTTCATTAGATATTCACCTGTGAATTGTGGGCAGGACAGTTGGCATGGAGCAAGACCACCCTACTTCCCATCACCCATCTGTTTTAAGCCCCTCACACTCCAATCTAACATTACCAGTGCAACAAAAATGGCGAGCAATATTATAGCAATCCAGCCGAACAGTTTTGAGCCATACGAGGAAAATTAGGACTTATTATTCATGGATCCATTTGTCTGCAAGTGGATGCTCTTGATTCACTTAAATAAAGAAATACTCATAAATCCAATTTTAGGATTAGTTTTCTTTATAATTGTCCTCCTTCATAAGAAAAATGCTACAAGATTATGTTAAAAACACCAAAAACACAATTTTCATCCGAATCAGTGATTGGTTCTATTAGCCTAATAGGAAATATAGCTCAGTAATATTATTGAATTTTTTAAGCCTAAAATGACCAACCAGAGTCACAATATAGGTTTTATTTTTCCCATCTTAAAATGCCTAACTGTCTCATTGCTTAGAATTGTTATGTACATTTTTGGGCAGTAAGTCTGTTGCAATACTGGACATGTCATGAGTAAAGAATTGCTCACAACTCCCTGACATTAATCATCATACATTACTTTTACAATTAATTGTTGTAGATCCATCCTTGGAAACAGACCAAGCAAAGATTTCTACCTTCAGACTACGTTCATTGTAAATAACATTGCAGTAAGATGTTTATCTTAAAAATTTTGATACACTTGTCTTTAAAAAGACAATCTAAATGACTTTCTTTGGCTCTCTTTTCATTTGCTTGGCTCCGGTGAGCTCATATCATTTTAGGCAGTGGCGGTTCTACACTAACTTACTTCCCAGGCGAGTAACCCCCACACACACATAAAAATTTGACAATATGCTTTTGTGCTCCCCATCTTTATTTATATTTTTACACAAAAAATGCATGAATTTTATCTACTCGTATTACAAGGGTGTCAAACTCAGTCGCACAGGGGACCTAAATCCAAAACACGCTTTAGGTTGCGGGCCGAACAAGATAAACATTTACTGAACACACTAAAGCTAAACTTTGAAACCTTTAAAACCTTTAAAACTCAACTTTTTGAACACAAACATGAATAAAGACAGGTAGTGGCAGAATTTTTTTTCTCTTCCAAGCATGGGGATGGCACCCCCCTTTAAATTTGCGCCCTGGGCAGTTACCCGCATTGCCCGTGCCTAAAACCGCTACTGATATTAAGTTGCACACATTGGAACTGGAGGAGTCTTCCAGCTCTCAGGACAAGAACCAGAAGGGGCTTAAAAATCTCTGATTGATTCAGGAACTTCTATGTTGATGAAGAGATGCCAGTCCTTTGGGAGATTTGCTATAAGCCTCTTTTAGATGTAATGTCTGGCTTTAATGAGATCTGCCAAAAGCACTTTATCACAAGAAAGAGAAAGAGATGGAGTCAATAAGGTCAGAATAGAAAGAGAAAGAGAGAGTGCGCCTCCTGGGTAGGTCCCGACAGACCCAAGAAGAGGAGCTCACAACTGACACAAGAGAGTGCAATTATCTGGCACACAAACATGCTATCGACATCTTTAGATGTTCTGCAGTTTTCAGTTCTCCATTTAAATTACAAACAGTTTTAAAAATGCAGGTTTGTGTGTCCTCTACAAACATCTCCACCATTTCAAGCCTGTTAGTGTTTTGCATCCTTTTTTTAGACTTCCCATCTATTTTCTTATCCAACAGATCATCAATTTTGTACAAAAAATAACAAAAACTGCCAAAATACCCAGAGTGCAGAGCACTGCTTTCACAGGGGAGGGCCTGGCGAAGATGTTTGGTCAGTGTGTTCGAGGCGGAAACACTGTTTCTTGTGTAATGTGTGTGTAATGCCAGCAGGCAGCCTCTGGGGCGCCTAAGTGTGCCATCTGTGACCAGGACTGCCATGCTATCATACCCTGTGCCGCCGCCACCGAGGATGAGGTAGTGTTGGAGCACGTGACTTATGCTTTCTCTGCCAGATCACAGCAGGTTGAAGTCAACAGGAAGCAGCGTCATTTGTTTTTCTGTCTTACCCTTGATGTGAACACAAGAAAAGGCTCAGCAGATCCTGATCATCTGCTCTTGAACTCTCAAATTTCATATCAGGTAGACAATTTAGGGAAGCCTTTTGTCTTTGGCTTCGTTTCATAAATATGTAGTCTCTCCTCAGCATAGGGAACTATGCGGCTCAGCATGTGCAGATTTTATAATCCAGCCCATATAATCTGCTAACGTGATGGGCAGAGTGTATGAAGCTAATTTGGAAAATGTATGCAAACTTTCAACTAAAGATTGTTTCAGCTCTGTTGTAGTTATCATCCTGGTATGACTATTGGTTTAATTTGACCATGAGGCATGGAGGTGGGAGTGTGATAATGTGGGTGCATTTGCAAGTGGTGCTTAAATTAGACATCAACCAGTTTTACAGAAAAATAACATACATTTGTTAATACATTTCTTTATAACTGCTAAAACTTGTGAAATGCACTTGGGAACACGGTGAGCTGTCTTTCACACAAAAGCAATTTAAAATGCTTTTGTAAAATAAACTTTTTTAAGCACAAATACCATAGAAAAACAACAGTTAGGAAAACTATTTCACTTGGCTCAGTTTTGTAACAATTTTAATTGTGTTTTTGATCTTTTTAATATGTTCTTGTGGCATTTTTCTGATGATGGAGGACATGTATTAAGAAAATTAAGCTTGCATTGCATTTCTAATTATTTTCTTTGTTTTAAATCATTGTGAATCAGGAGCAGATGAAAAAAAACGCTGATTGAAAAAGATCGTAAACAAACTAGGCGGGAAAAAAGCTACCTGGTCATTCCAGTACGATGATCCACTTGTAGACAATTAGACCCATGTATGTCTTTGTTTTTAAGTTGGCATCTGGCTCCAAACAGTACAGCTGGATCAGTTACAGTTCTACACTAACTTACTCCCCGGGCGGGTAACTTAGGACATTTGAACTGCAGTAGCAAACTATTTTAAACAATGGATCTAACATTTGTTTTCTTGTTTCTAGAAACATTTTTCAGACAAGTCCTCCACCCATCAGTATGCTGCACTGCACTAAGCCTTGTGCTCATTTTCATACTAGAGAATCAACAAATGTGTTCAAATGCACAGAAGATTGATGAACAAAGTTGAGGCCATGCAGATTCACTGATCCCCTTATTACTCTCCAGAAACTGTAAACTGCTGCCCTGCTATTCACCGAAAACATCTTGTGTGCACACCCTAAGCTTTCCTAATTCAATGAGAGTCAGGAGGCATTTAGAAAAAAATAAATAACAGACACAGTGTGAAGTGTCAGTGCGGGCAAATATTCGTGATGCTGTCAGGGAGCTCAGGAAATCAGAAAAGCATGCGGACTGAGGACCCTGCTGCTTTCAGACGGATCACTGTCGTCCATCACACCACACTTTGCTACTTGTTTCATCAGCTAAACATAAAGCAGGACAAGCAGCTCTTCAGGAAAAACGTTCTGCTGTGTTCAGACGCTCTGCACCAAACCACTACAGAATGGAATGCTTTAAGTCAGATATTTTACCAGTATTCCTCCTTTTGGCTCTTTTTTTTTTGTTACAATACACACACAAAAATAGGTGTTGCTAATTTTGAAAGGTAATAGGAAGCAATTGTCCATACCCGGGTATCAAACCTGTCTGAGTTGACACCAGCTTCCCTTGGCTGAAAGGAGAAGTTTTTTTGGAAAGACTACACTCAGTACTGTGCTTCACAGATCTAGACTGTGTGGGAGAGTGGCCAGATGGCAGAATACAGCAGCATGGAGTTTGCAAAAAAACATTTTTAAAGAGCTGCAGGATCCTAAGTGCAAAATGTAAAAGATTATGGTCTGATCAGTCAACACGCTGCAGAAAAATCCGATATTTTCTGCTTCTTTTAAAAAGTACTATTTTATTTTTTCCCTCTTGGTTAAAATGGGTTAACACAGACATGTGACATACCTGCTTGTGCTGGTTTGGCTTATTGCTCATTCTTTCTGGGTTATACTGTCAATTTCTACTATCTTTTGCACTGTTTGGACATGAACTTTTCAGGAGTCATACAATAGTTGCTGCAAATCAAAACAATGCTGTGCAAATGGAGTCAAATCAGTTGAACTCCACTATTAAAATGTAAACGAGTGCAACAACATAAAAAGTAGCAGTGATGAAAGGCTGCACATTTATTAACACCCGTTTTTGCGCATTTACGTCACATTTTCATCTTAAGTGGCCACTTGAACTGGCATTACCGAGGGCGGTGTGAACATAGCTTGAATGTGTGGCCCTGCGACAGACTGACTTCAGGGTGTACATTAACTGGGATAGGCTCCAGCAACTCCATGACACTATGGATGGATGGATGGATGGATGGATGGATGGATGGATGGATGGATGGATGGATGGATGGATGCATGGATGGATGCATGGATGGATGCATGGATGGACGGAATGCAAAGATGACTGGGAAATAACATAATCAACTAATTCTGGCTTTTGTCTCAAAATTGATTTCTAGGTGATTATCCTGGTTGACCTGCGATGAATTCACCGTTTTGTTAAACTTTGTTGTGCCATTCAGTAAATGCTAACAAACTTTCCCTTTTGTTATTATTATTATTCCAAACAGAAAAGAAAACGATTGGCTCACTGTTAATTTAAAACGTCCAGAAAGTTGGTTTTTGCTACATGAATTTAGCCTTTTAGTTAGAACTAAACTCTAAATCCCGCTGTATTTGAGATTTGTTTTGATTTTGGATTTGTTCGTGAGTTGCCACTGAGTTCACAGAGTTATTGATTCAAATTGTCAAAGCAAAACCAACAAAGTATTATCTCAAATCAGACTTTAAGTTCAAAATGTTCTTACCAACACTTGTAAAGGATCTATTCCTATTAATCAACTCAGTTGTAGAAAATACACATTTTTTGCGGTTGCGGATGCAGTTGTTTTGTTGTAAGTTTATGTTTTGGTGCAGTCTCTTTCTTTTGCATCCACAGTGCAAACTTCATCAGCACAGAGCCACAGATTGGGTAACTAAAATAAAACGTGCAAAGGGCCTTCCTGTTTGGAGATTTACATGTTGATCAAAATTCATCTATTTAAATTTATCACAGTTTTGGGGATCATGTTTGTCGAGTGTGAATGTAATAACGTGATCCTTGCCCTCAGAGAAAATTGACATAGAAACAAGATGTTGGGAGCTGAATGTTTTCTTTATTTTAATCTATGAAATGAACACCACAGAGAGAAAGCATACAGAATAAATTCACTGTTGTGCTACACACATGCACATATTTTAACAACACATTTTGGCCTTCTCATGTTCTTACACATGAAGCACAATCGGATCAAATTGGACATTTTTTACATTTTTGGTGTGTAGCTTAGGGTGGCTTTTCCAAACTCCAAACGTCAAACACTTTCATGCTGCTTTAAGGAGAGATTAGAGAAGAAAATGCAGCAGCTCAAAAAGAGCCAATTTTGGAAAAACTGTCAAGAAATAAAAGACTAGATGGCAGGTGTATCAGCACCCTGAGGCTGGTTAGATGGCAAGTGGATAGTTAAAGCAAGTCTGTATAAAAACCACTAGAAAGACAGATGTGAGAGTGGGGCAGGCTGGGAGTTGGAAGAATATGAACGTCTCCTCAAGTTTTGGAGGAGAATTTGATGTGCAATTATTGTCTTCTGACTAAAGGACAAATCAACCCATTGTAGTTTTAGAAACATTAGAAAACAAAGTTCAACAAGCCATTTAACTATAGTGTCTGAAACCAAAGCTAATGGGTTTCCTTGGACAATTGACAAAGTCCCTTCAGCGTAGGTCAAATCGTTAGAAAAGCTTATTCTGCTGCTGCAAACTACCATTTGTTAGCTCTGCAGATACAAATGCAAAAGAAAGCTCGTCTTTAGGATAAACCTACCATATTTTCCGCACTTAAAAGCCTAAACTTTTTTTAAAAACTACAGTATGCTTTATGATACGGAGCACTTTATATACGCATTAGTTCTGGTTGTGCCTAGTGATGTCAAAGGGATTTTACAGGTATTGTGAATATGATAATGCAGCTAATGCTTCTAACATGGCTAACGTGTAGCGTGTTACAAACAAGTTCTAGGGTCACTCTGAACACAGTTAATAAAGTCTGGCTGATTGACAGATATATAGTGCATCTCTCTCCAAATGGAGAAAAAAAGGATCTTCTAATTCGGACATGACTCCCACTCAGTGATGTCATTAATAGTCCCTTTTCATTGCCGAGTAACTACCAGCACTCGGAAAATGCATAACAACATTTAAAAAGTAAATTTAAATCAAAAAAGTCCTTACCTACATGTACATGTAAACTGCTGTGCTTCAGAGCACACCTGCATGAAGAAAAGTGTTTCTATTCTGTGTCCCTCACAGCAAAGGGATACAGACCCCTCCGCCGTGTGGGTTTCCCCTTCAAAAAACTATTTTGGACACCCCTATCGCTCCAAATGTCCCAACAATTGGAGGGGTAGGGAGAAGCCACTGGGGTAGGGGAAGAACTCTGTTTCGGCCAAAGACTACATCTCCGACAAGTTGTCAATCTGTTACAAGAGCACACACAAACAACCGCAGCCCTTTATTTTGTAGGGAATTTTAGAATTACAAAGCCACCTCCCGTGCATGGTTGTATTACTGAAGAAGCAACCACCAGAAAAACCTGAAAATTGAAATGGAAAAGGCCCTAAAAAAGAATTTTAAGGGGGGTTCGGTTGTTAAACAAAACTGATATCAGTTTCAGAAAACACGGATTAACCAGAAAATCTATTTTGTTATTGCAGAAACAAGGAACCAAAAGATGCCTTATTTGATTTAAACAGTGTTACGTGACTGTTTAATCCTTAATTTATAAAAATCAAATTTAAAAACTCTGCGTTTTGAATATTAAGTTCAGAGCAAGAGATTAGACCACAGATGGACTCAAAAAAAACTTTTTTATGAATTAAGGGACTCATGGTGGCAATTAGGCCTGCCCCAAACCAGCAGCATTTACACCAAAACAGGTAAATGCAACAAATGATTAATCATAAATAGTCTCAAGATGCAGTTTGAAAACTTTATTGAAGGTTTAATTTCTGCATTTTTGAAAATTATCTCAACATGAACTCCACATTGAATAAAAATATCCCCTCGTGTTCCACATCTGACCTTATTATCAGAGTTTGTTTTGTTTCCTCCTCTATTTAGTCTGTATCTAAATAAAGACTTTCAACTATTCAGGGTGAAAGGACAGAAACAAAAAAAGATTTTTAAACTTTAAAGGCTATCAGTTTTTTTTCTATGACAGCCATACTTTTGGAAATCAAAATTAGTTTGTAAGCGGTAGAGTCGTTTTTTTTTTTTTAAACTACAAAGTCAATTCATTAAGCATCAAACATCTTTAGTTTGTTTAAGTCAGCAAAATGATCTCAAAGAAGCAAAAAAAATGCTTTGAATCTATTTCACTGTCATCTGTGACCTTTAGTAAAACCTTTTGTCCTTGAACCAATCTACTTCTTTTGACAGATCATGGTGTGCTGCCCTCTACTGGAAACCTTCAGGTACGACAGCACAAACATCAAATGAACATTAATTTTCCACATTTACAATCACACGGAGCAGAGATTCTGTTTTTGTACAGCTTTTATAAATATATCTGAACAATAAACTATCAAACAAAAAAATTATCGAAAAAATTTTAGAGAGCAAAAAATAAATAAATAACTTGAAGAAATCTTGCTACGTATGTTACATTACCTTTTTTTTAGGCTGTATTCTATGTTTTAAGAAACAAAAATAAACAATAGTAGGGAAACATGTAGGCATGACTCAAATATTTGTATGCATCAATGCTTTGCTTTTTTAAGCACAGAACTAAAAAAAAATAATAGAATAGAATTAAATGGATGACTTCTAATTTTGCCAAGGGCTCATCCACAGCTTTATGTTGGAGGCAATGTGGAAAAATTGGGGATCATACACATATTTTCTTTGATTGCCCAGCTATCTGTGAGTTTTGGAAAGATATTAAGAGGGAAATTGAAACTATTGTAAATCATGACATTCCTTTAAGTACTCTGTCGTATCTACTTGGTGTATTCCCAAAAGACTTTGATGCTGATCAAAAATATATAATGCGCATTTTATTACTGGTCGCAAATAAAACCATAACAGGTAATTGGAAAAATGTAATATCACCTTCTGTAACTGAATGGAAACAAAGAATCAAACATGTTTATGTGATGGAAAGAATGACAGCATTGCTACAACTAAAATCAGATATCTTTGAACGTTGATGGCATGCAGTTGAACTCTATTTGGGGTTGTGACTGTTCCTTGTACCTTTGATTGTGGTTGTATGAATATATGTTTAAGTGAACTGCTTGTCATATCTTGCATCAATGTTTTTTTTATTGTAATCTTTATGTTTTACCTGCTTTACGCTATACTGAATGTGGACTTACGATCAAACTTGTTTCAGGGAGTTGTTATGTTGGTTTTGTGTTGTGATGAGAAAACAAAAATAAAGAGTTAAAAAAAAAGAATTAAATGGAAAAAGTCCTTAAAGCTTTTGTTTTTATATGTTTTATTAACATTTTCTAAGTATATAAGGTGACTTGTTGGTATTTGACATTAATTCTTCACTGATATACATATATTTTTTATGTATGTACTTCCTAATTGGAATAGTTTGCATTTTTGTAATAAATTATGTTAATATATGATAGGCTTATAGGCATTTTCTAGAAATTACAACTTAATTTTATCTTATCTGCCACACAATTAAATAATAAAAGGTTTAAGCAAGACTTTAGTTTCACTTTTTTAGACTTGATAACTTGTCTTCTCATTATAAAAATACGAGTTTGCATTTAAGTTTGATACAAATACAAACGTCTTGTAGATGCTGAGCGCCATCTGGTGGTATTTCTTCAGCACTGCAATCATCATCACGTAGTGGGAAATTATACTGAAAACATGTAGTTGCTCAAAAATACAAACTTGTTTAGAAGTAAATTTATCATTAGTTAAAGTAAAATTGTAGAATTAAATGTACAAGTCTTCTTCGTGTTTTGATGTTTGAGTAATACATGAAACTGTTTTGACTGCTAAAGATGTGATTAATTTAAAAAATAATTGAAGAATGTTTGAAATCTGTCCTGTTCAATCTTGGCCTAACTGGCTGTAAGAAAATCTCCTGAATAAAAAAATGTTGTGCTGTTGAATTTAAATGTGAAAATTATGACAGGTGCATTTGTTCGTAAAGGCTGCCTTACTACAAATTATGATATTTGTAAAACCAATTCAAGACATAAAGATTTTTATATCTGTTTTCCAACTGCAATAACAACATACTTTTTTAGGTTGTTTAAATGTTTTTACAAAAATTTGATTCAAACAAACAACAGATCTGCTTCAGATTCTGTTTTAAGGTTTTTATTTTAAAGACTCCCCATTATAAAACTTAAGAACGTACCAAAAAAACTGGGTTTTTAGAAGAACTTTTTCAACAAATAGAACAAATCAACAATCAAACAATAAAGAACAGTGAGAAAACTAAAAGAATGATAAAGTATTAATGACATTCAGGAATCTTTTAGTAAATTTAGGTAAATACTAAATGATTATTTATTTTTGGGGTAATTAAGTCAAAATAAAAGGTTTTACAAAAATCCCTTACCAGGCTTTTGGTTTTAATTATACTACCAGTTTTAGACATTTAATAAATTCACATTTATTGAATTTACATTCCTTATAGCCATAATCCAAAATAGTACAGACAAGCTATACTCCTGACATTAAAACATTTTTCCTAACCAGAAAAAACCTTAAAAACTTAATTTGTGGCATGTTTGACAAAGATACCACAAACTACCATAACCAAACATTAGGAGCATTGGTTACATTTGAACTAAACTCTTTTTTTATGTTCTGAAAAAAGGCCTTCTTTGAATTTTCTCTGATTTCTGTAACTTGAGCAGCATCCTCGTCCTCAGAGGCCAGATCCTGCAGATGCCCGTCCTCCTTTGTTTTTCAATTCCTGGGAGCTCCGCATCCGCACCGTTTACCGTCCATGTGGAATGTTAGGACCAATGAAGGCAGTGACCTTTCAGTAATAAAATCCGAAACGAAACCCCAAGAAAACGTTTTGAAACAGAAATACTCTGACTCCATCTCACTGGAACAAGAAAAACCGAAGTAGGTTGAGAGCTTCAGAGTTTCTATCTAGGCTACATGACAGGTGTTCTGGGAGAGACCTGAAATTAAAACTGAAATGATGGTTTAAATTGTTTAGATGGCCCTTTTTTCTCCAGCTAGTCAGAGGGAGCTCCAAAGATTTTCTCTGAACAGCAGCAGAGTCTGTGAAAGAGCACGGAGATGTAAACATGTTGCTTTTTATAACATTTAGTCATCATAATCTTAACTGGCTGTGATTTATAAATCAGCAAATAAATGCCATAAATACCACCAAAAAAAGTACAACTAAATCATAATTCTATGTGAAATTTACAACTCCGCTGATTTTATTTATACGGGAAGCATAAAGAAAAGCAAACAGAAAGATAAGAAACTTAACGTCTTTATGAGTGGATAACATATGCCAGAGCAACCAAAGGCAGTTCTTCAATGTTTTTTTTTTGTAACCCGTCTGAAAAGCTATGCTAAAAAGTTTGTTTCTGGACTTTTTATAGAGTATTTGAACCACAGGTTGAGGTCTAGATCAGGGGTGTCAAACTCAAGGCCTTGAGGACCAGTGACCTACATGTTTTCCAACCAGCCTGCCATTGAAGCTTCTTATTGGCTAAACACACCTAAACCAAGTGATCAGCAGCAGATGGGAGCTGGATTTCTGGAAAACCAGCAGGAGGCTGGCCCTCCTTGCCTGGAATTTGGCAGCATGCAAAAAGGTTTTTCATGCTGAGCTTTGATTGACTCTTGATCCTTTTATTTTCCAACACAAAATAAAAAAGTCAAAAGTACACAAAAGGGATATAGAGTGCTTTGAAAAAGGAGTGGGCAGAAGAAAAACAATATTAATTCCCACCCCCAATCTTATGATATTTTATGCATACATTCACATAAACACAAAGGAATAAAGGAAAAAGGGAATCAAGGTATCAAAATGTCACAACGTATGCCGTTCCATTTAAAAAACTTTCCTCTGTGTTATTCTACAAACTCACCACACAGATAGAAATGCAGACTTTTTTGTGTTGTTGGATGTCATTCTTATTATGTTTATTATACAATTAAAAGTATGAAACCCATTGAGACAACTATTGTTGTAATATTGGGCTACGTAAATAAAATTGAATGGAATTTTTCTCTTTAGTAAATGTTCTCCTTCCCTTTCCAGAAAAAGGTTTTTGTAACTCCTGTGGATTTTTTTTTTACTTTATAAATGATTTGCATGGTATCCTATTTTATTATATATTTAACCTTTTGTAATTTTGATTTCAAGCATAGCACGCTTCACTTCATGAATTATTTTTATGGTTTTGCGTTTACCCGTTTTGGTGTAAATCCTGCTGGAGTGAGGTCGGCCTAATTGCCAACAGGAGTCCCTCAATTCATAAAAATGTGAAGTTTTTTGAGTCCATCTGTGGTTTAACTTCTTTCTCTGTTACTCTGTCATCGGGATAAACACTTTTTTTCCCTTTTAACTTCACGTTAAATTTTTTAACTAAATACCTCTTTTCTTTAATGAATAGCCAATGAATTCTGTCTGTTCTGAAGCTTAATGAAAACTTCTCAAGATCAGATTTAAAGGAATTCATGGCTTTAAAAAATGTGCACAGAAAGTTTTGTAATTTCAAATGCAGCTCCATTTCAGTCTAAACTACATTTATATTTTCATCCTAAACAGCAGCTTAAGTAACAATAACTGACAAAAACAAAAATGTATTTCCCTTCAGTCAAAAGTATTTTGAAGAAACAAGAAAAAACTGTTTTTAAAGCATCACACTGGGATCAGGTTTGTACATAAACACAATTTTATTTTCTGTTTGATAAAGGTTACACATGAAAAAAAAAAAAATCAACTTCTAGGAGAACTATTTCCCTTTGTTGGAGCTAATGACCGTTTTCAACCAGCTTCAGATCCCCTTTTGACAGCTTTTCACGTCAGCTGCCTTAGGCCACAAGGAAAAAGCAGAATCACATGCTGCCACTGACCTGAGGCGTGTTTGTGACCATTCTTCAAAAATAAAATAAAAAAAACATACAAATAAAGTAAAGCTTTCCCTCCACAGTCGGAACGTTTTTACATGGAATGATGTGGAATGTTAAACTGGAAATGCAGGTAAGGAGGGAAAGTGCTCTGGAGCGGCAGGAAACAAGACAAACCAAGAAAAAAAAAACGGATTCCAAGAATTCTGTTCCCCGGTTGCTACCGGATCTGGGGCGTTGCCAAAAACCCAGTCCCGGGAAAAGATGTCGTCCTAGCTTTGATTTAGCCTGTGAAGAGGAGCCACAGCCTCATGGCTCAATCAGGATCGGGGCACATCCATTGGTATGGATTGAGATCAGCTTTGGGGTTTAATATGAGGACTGGCAGTTCAAGACAAAACCTTCAGAAGTGTGGGGGGGGGGGGTCCTCAACAAGAAACCAGCGCTTTGTTTTTATTTCTTACTTGTAAATTTCACAAAGAGCAAATTTTCAAGCATATTACACTATGACCAATTTTAGAAAATGTATTTTTTTATATATATATATAACAATGAAAAAGAGTTAATTTAACAGATTACCAACAAATCTAACCCCCCACCCCCACCCATTCTCAGCTGCTACCTGTCAGAACATTTTATAAAACAACCACTAAAGACATGCTGCAAGGACGCCCGCTGATTCGTTGGCCGCTTAACCACAGTCTCCGTTGTTTGGTTCCTTCCGGTGACCGGTTCCTGTGGCGTGCCTTTACCGGTAGAATATGCCTCTTGCACAGTCTTGCATGCTTTGAAGGGCATTTTTTGGGCAAGCTGTACAAGGAGGGAAGGCGTGTGGACGGGCGTGCTTAAGCTGGGGGCTCCTGGTCAGCTCCTGGCTTCTCTTCCGCCCCCTTGAACCGATTTTTGCCACACGCTGCTTGTGTTGCTTAATGTGTGTATGTGTGCGAGTGTGTGTGCGTGGGTGGCGATCCTAAACTCTGTTGCACTAAAGAACTGTGTCAGTCACTGAAGTTTTGTTCCAAGCTTTCGTTGTCTGTTCCTAAAAGAGAAAAATGTAAAAAGACAAAAATGTGATTTTAGGGAGTGGTGAATTAACTTGCAGCTTTCAACAGCAATATTTAGGTAACTTTACCTAAAGGAGGTCATTTCTTAACTATGCTTTCATAAACCATTATAATAATATAAGAAAATAAAGCAGGAAAAGAGGATATCACACAAAAAAATGAGTATGTGGCACAGTAGGACACTTACACTTTGCAAAATCAATTATAGACGCACTTTAAACATCTTACGAGTTATTTTTAAAAGCATTGCTAGTTTATGACTTTTTTTAGCAAAAAAGAAAAGTTATTTTTAGAACATAAATTCTGCAGAGCGACAGTGGTTCATTAGCCTCTACTGTTCATGCAGAGCAGCCTGCCCTCTTCTCTACTCCTGTTACTGAGAGCTCTCTGTTTACACTTCCTATTGCTATCAGTAGCTTCCAAACAATACATGTATGATTTATTGGCACTATACAGGCAAACATTAGTATGTTGGCTTCTTTAAAATAGAAAATATGACTCCAAATGAAAAAGAGTTATGTTTTAACCACAGAAACTCAGGGTGAAGCTGCAGCACCAAACCCTAAACGCAACTCAAAAGGTAAGAAAGAGGAACAACCGGGCCTGTTAACATTTTATATCTGCTGTAAAAATTCTGCACAGTTTATGTTGAATGACAACACAAGAAGAGGAAAAAAAGGATCAATGAAAAGTGAAATCAGCAAATACAAACAGCAAAAACTGTAGAAGAAAAATATTGTTACGTTTAAAGAAATGAACCAAATAATTGCTGGCTAAATATGAAATCTAATGAGCCAGTCAAACCAAGGTTTTTGTTTTTATTTCTGTAGGGTTTTTTTCTTTGCGTAAATAAAGTTTTCTTATTTGAGGCGTGGTCAGAATCTGTTCCAGCCAATCCCATTCCTGAACCAGCAGCGGTTGCACCTGCTTCACCTTTCTAGGAGGTCAGACCGTCAAGCCAATCAGAACTAGGGGTGTGACGATAACCGCATCACCGCGGGGACGACCTCATCACCACACTTTTTTTTAAAGTTTTTATTTATTTATTTATTTTTGTTAAGTTCTGCATATGTTGAGTGATTGGAACTATAATAAACACATTAAACGCATTCATCTTTGCTGATAATTTACTCTTTTTCTGCTAGTCCTGTGTTCAGACTTTCCTTCTTTCTTTCAGACTGTTCTCTCCGCCTGTCACTCTCCCCCGCCGGCGTGCGGCTCTCGCTACCTCCGCTGCACGCGGCACGCTCCCTTTACACACACAGGCGCGCGCTTTCAGGAGCACACATCCTCATTCTACAACAGAAGTTTCCATCTCGCAGGGAAATACTACAAATTTACTGCCTTTTAACTAATAATTTCCATTGTATTCATTTCCATTACAAGCTGCTGCGTGAGTTCTTAAGTGCGCGACATGGCCGCCCGCCGGAGGATTCTGTGTTGGGGGGGGGTTATCACTGTTATCACTGTTCTCCTTCACTCTGTAACACCAAACATGAACGCGCACGGTTAGATTTCCATGAATATCACTGCATGTTTTGTTAGGGAACTATTTTGTGCAGCGCAAAGTTACGTGTCTGTATAAACAAAGGCGGAGCCTCCTGCCCCGCCTTCTTCATGGGTGTCAGGCTTCATGGCTACCGGGAAAGTGACAAAGTGTCTGCAGTCTTGATTATTACTGGGCAATGTATAATATTCTGAGAAGATTTCTGTACCAGAGAGCACAGGTGAAGCCTCGCATGCAGCTAGAGAGCTGTCCACTGCAGAAGAATCAACACGCACCCCCACAACACACTTGTGTGCGCTCCTTCCTCCTACACGCAGCGCGGACACACACACACAGAGTCATTCTGCAACACCTATATAGTTAGTTCGTTAGTTAGATAGGTAGTAGTTAGTTGTTACTGTTATTTGTTAATAAAGAATACTGCGTTGTAATCGTATTTATTTACGACGCGGTCGCCACGTTTATTTTTTTGTTTTGTTTTGTTTTTTTTCTTTGGGGGGGGGGGCCCTACGGTTTAACGCATCCCCTGCGCCCCCTGCTGGATCAAAAACCCCACACTGACGAAGCTCTAACCTGAACCACACAAAATCTGACACTTTCCAACATTTCCCACTGAATTTAAACGCTACAACAAAACGGAACTCTGCCTGGCAACCGAAAAACCTCTTACCTTGCTTCTGATCTGGTAACTGTGTATTCAAACCATAAGATGTTGGGGATCAGGCTCGTGTCTCTCACCAGAAAGTACTCTGACACTGGCCTGCAAAGAGGAACATAGAACAGTGACCTGTCTATGAGAATCAGAGACGCTCACTTCTGTCCACTTCCTCCAGATGAGGTGGACATGTCCTCCCGGGTGCTTTGACAGACGCTTTGAAATGAGGCCAACACTTACCAGGCAGCTATTTTGGGGAATAACGGTGTCAACATCTCCTGTGTGAAAAAGAACCAGATTATGGCCATCGTGCTGCCGGCTACCCCTCCATAAAAAACCTGACTCCAGGTGTGATACAACAGGTAGACCCTGAGAAGGACAGACATCAAGCAGGTCAGGAAAACTTTCTTCAAACGAGAAAAGAAACTCTTACCACAAGTTCGTCTCTACAGATTCTACAATTATTCGACTACACTCAGCTATTTTTAAGTTCATGTCTTAATAGAGGTTTTGGCTTTGTGCTAAACAATAATAATAATATTAATAATAATAATAATAATAATAACTAGCATCACAGACACAGATTTATCACCAACCAAATCTGAGAATCTACACCAAACCACAGAAGGAAGTGATTTAAATGCTAAAAAAGATGCTCATCTAACTAAAATCAGTCTGTGGCTTTTAAATTCATAATCACAAGATAGATCTAATCTGATTAAAGCTTCTGGTGTCCAGAAATGTTAAGAAAATTAATGTATTTATTATGAAAAACCCTTTTCGATTAATAGTTAGTAAGATAGCTTATTCTTTTTTGCCATTTGGGTTTGTGAACATTTTATTTTCATTTTTTTAAACCTGGCACAAAGGTGGTTTGTCATTTGCAGGATTAACATATTGGTCAACAATGCAATAAAATGTTTGGGATCTAAAATAATTGAGAGGGACTTGCAATCATGAAATAGTAGTGCCCTGCAAAAACACAGATAAAGAAAAATAAATTATAATAAAACACAGTAGGGTTAAAACACAAAAAGGTGCAAGCAGGGTTACTATGCAATTCCCTGCTGGAAAAATGGCCTGAATGTTTTCCACTTGCATGCCATATTTTAGCTTTATCAAGAAAAACATCAACAAAAATAATATGCCTTTAGAAATCCTGCCATATGAAGAGGGCAGAATGAAAAGTTTCATTCAAGGTTTAGCTGACTGGCTGCCTTCAACTGCTCCCTTTAATTCCCAAGGATGTTGCAACGACATATTAACCTTTTAAATTCACAATTTCAGCCTTTTGGCTCAACTTCCATCTTTAAACTTATCCAGGAAGGTGCCTACAGATTAAGAAACATTCAACTTAAGACCCTTTAAATACAGATTTAAATAAAAGACCATAAAAACGTCTAACTGAGGTGGTAGACATTTATAAATGCAGCCAAATTAAATGTTTAGAGCAATTTGTCGCCAAATTACAGGCAAACTTTACGGTTTAATGAAAAAAATAAATAAAGAAATGTTACACCAATACCAATATTTTTGTTCTATTACTCAAGTGACCGAGGTTACAACATTCATAGATTTAACTTTATTTTATTCCGATATTTTTTGGAGCCCTGTCTGTTTCCCTCTCCATCTACTAGTGATGACAGAGAAATTATCTCCATTGCATAAAACATATTCTTATTTTAGTTGAAAGCTCACAATCTAAAAAAAAAAACAAAAAAAAAACATCAAACCGTGGAAACATTTTTATAGTCAATTCAAACGTTTACTTTCTGACCTGCTGTATGATACCGAAAAGGCTACGGCCAATAGGAAAATGGACAGGATGTGTCTCCATAGCAGGTCCACACATCGAGCATTGTTTGTTTGATGCATTCTGAAAGAGACGAAGAGTCCATCACAACATTCAGTTCATGTAAACGAGGAAGAATCTTTTAAATCCTGCCTTTAACTCAATATACCAAGTAAACTGTGATAGACCAACTCAACAGCACATCAACAAAAAGGAAAATATATTTGTTGAATAATAAATGAAAACATATCTTACAATTGTTTCATCTTCAAAATGCTCAGTTGAGAACTTAATTTATGCAGACAAAAAAAAAAAATCTTTATTTTATTTTCATTTTCAAAAAGCGACTAAAAAGAAACTGACCTTAAATAAAGGAAAAGAAAGAAGTAAACAACAAAGAACCAGATAAGCTGGGAATGGCTGGAGGGCATTCCATATTCTGTGTGCAGGGTTGTGTGAGCTCCTATGGAGAAAAATAAACAAATGTTAATACTACAATCACTTTATGTGAACTCATTTCTTAATCATTTTAAGGTTCATCAATAAGGTTGTGCAAAAGTCAATAAACCTGTAATATGACAAGTTATAGACACGAGATTAAAAACCATTTGAACACTTAGGATTTTAAAACTACGAAAGAAGTAATATATGAAACATTTATGCTCTATATTCATGCAAAACACCAACAAGTCTTTGATAGACTACGTCTTAAAATGAACCCAAATTTGAGTTGTGATTTTATTTATTTTTTTGGAAATGTGCAAAAGAAAATGTCTTAAAGAGATGTTTTTATTTTTAGCAAAATAGTGTCGTTTCCTTTGCAGAAGCTGGTTTAACTTGAAACGTAGAAGAACAAGATTCCAAAAGCAGAACTTGCTTGAAAATAAAAGTCACATGTATGTGATGTACATTTTAACACATTCGATTAAGACAAAAACAAAATATGACATAAATATAAAAGGGAGCTCAGCCTAAGGCTAACTAAAGGTTCTGCATCTCACCTGCACAGGGGCGTGGCTCTCTGAGAATGTGCTTCAGCAGCCAGTTCAAGCCTTCGTTCAGGAGAATCCCGCCAAAGAAGGAAATCTGAAACACAAACTGGATGTGAGCACGCGCCAGACTCTCACCTGACACGCGACAGGCTGACTTTAAAAATCCAACACCTCAAAAGCTCGACTCACCGTGTGCAATTCCCGTTTAAACACTATGAGCGTGACAAAGCCCACGAGAATAGCTATGGGCAGGAGACTGATGTAAGCTAGTAGACGTCCCGTCAGATCTCCTGAAAAACATTGACACACACACACACCCGCACACAAAACATAAAAACACAAAAACTCGTGAAGGAGCGGAGGATCCCGGCGATCTCGTACAGTACACATATTTTAATTACATAAACAGATAGGAAGCTATATTCGAGTAGAGTGTCGACACAACAGACCCAAAGGGGTTAAATTAAATTAAAATTAGACCACTCGGCACAATGTGGGTCATGCTAGTTGGAGTTGTTAGGCCAGGGAGCTAGTTACCATAGCATCAGCCCTGAACAACACTGCCATAGATGAGAATAACCTATTGCTTAAGGCACCATATTTTAGAGTTAGTGATTAAAGTTGAATAGCTACTTTAAAATATTTCACACATCTCATTCCGGTTAATTTTCGAAAGAATCCGGTAAATAAAGGGCACATTAAAATCGGCTAGTAGTCAAGCTAGCCTTCATTGTGAACAATATTTCAAACTGCGCATGCGGCAGTGTCTCATAATTTCGCAGTCCTCGCTGTGGTCGGGGTTCACCGGCAGCTCACTATTTAGCAGGTATTGACGGCCGCGTTCATTCACCAGCAGCAAAACAGACGCGCTACCGGAAAACCGCCGAGCTGCACGCGGTTATCTAAACCTCACTCGGCACACAGCACGACTGACTTTACGTACCCTCGGGAAACTCTACGTGTGTCGCTGATATGGCCTGCCATCGAGGTGGTGCCGAGCACTGCTCTTCCAACGCCATCTTACCCGGACACAACCGGGGCAGCTCTGGTGAAACGCCCCAGACCCGAGTCTGACCAATGGAGAGCGGAGTTGAGCGTTCAAAGGAGCCTCGGTAGCAGGCGAGCCGACCAATCCGGGCCGCGCATTGTTGAGGGGGGATTCTGCCCATAGAGAAGAAATATTGAATGAAAATAAAAAATCAAGTCCAGCAGCCTGCATACATTTTTTAAAACTTCCCTCATTGGGAAAAAAAAAAAAAGAAATGATGGTTGTCTGCGTAAAAGCTCACAGATTTACTCATTTTGAATTTAAAATAACACCAAACTAATTAAAATATATTGACTTCTGTTACTTAGAATGATATAAATGACACTGGGTTTAAGTTTATTTACAAAATAGTTTTACCAGCACACTCCTAATCAACAATACAAACTAAATCCTGCACACACTGTAATCAAAACAGACACACCTGTACCCGTGTGTCTGTGTGTGTGTCTGTGTAACAGAGTATTGATCCAACTTTTTTTTTTTTTTTTCATCTTCTGCGTTTTATCCCGAGCCTATCCCGGCCACTTGAGGGGAAAGGCAGGCTACACCCTGGACAGGTCGCCAGTCTGTCGCAGATCCAACTAGTTACTTGTTAATCTGTAACAAAAAAAATGTCACAGAGCAACTTCTCTGAGGCAACAGTAAATATTTAGATCCAAAAAAGGTAGTCTGATTTCTAGAAAGGACAGATACAAACTGACTTATTCAAATTACATCACAATAGATGTTAAACCAACACAATGCAGTTAGACAGGAAACAGAAAACTGACTCTAACCCTGAGGAACCTGAAAATTTAGATTTCCAAACTGATTCCAAAACTTTTCATGTGTGCATGTGTCACAACTGAATTCCAACTACTGTGTGTGATTACGACAACACACCACAGGGTGGAGAAGGCGTGACGAGAGTGTTTTTGGAATGGCACGGTTTTGAAACGTACCAAAAGATGAGTTTCTGTTAAAGATCCACTCTGATGAGAGTGATGTTTTTGGTGCCAACATGTTCTTGTGGCATTTTTCTAATGATGGAATGAAGCTTAAAATTGTATTTTTAAGTATTTGTCTATTCGAAGGACTGTGAAGCAGGAGCAGACAAAAAATGCTGTTTGAGCAAGAGGGTATTTGTGATGTCACAAATACGCTGGGTGGGCCACAAGCTCCCTGCTCCACTCCATTCTGATGCATCAATTTGTAGATAAATAGATCTGTCTTGGTTTTCTTCGTCTGAGCTGGCATCTGGCTCTAGACTGTACGGTTGAATAGCACCCATATTGTTAGTCATTTTTGTTGCATTGGTCGTTAGGTTGGGTTATGAGTGGCTGTAAAAGTGGGAGAGCATGTAAACATAGAGCTCTCTGCATCTGGAAGAGGGGGCACGGGGTCCCACCCACAACTTGGAGGCAAATTTCTACTACATCCTAGAAAATGATACAGGCTTATTTCTTTTGCCCTTAAAAATGGCGTAATCATAATTTAAAGACCACTGGAAAAACTTTTAAATTAGTCAAAAGATGATCAAAGTGGATCTTCAAAATTCAACTGAATTAAATTTTGAATAAATTCTTTTGAATAATAACTTACAAGATTGTGTTTTTGCTTTTTTTTTTTTTTTTTTTTTTTAGAAAAAGGCAATAAAAAGGACAAATTTAATATTAAAAATAATATTTATTATGGAGAATTTAAACCAATCTACAGATTGTGCTGCCAGAAGTGACGGTAGAAAGGAAAATAACAAAAGTTGTGAGCGGAACACTTATAACAATAAAAAAATCAAGATCCTTTTTGGCCATCTACATTTTTTTTTTTGGTCAGAATTCCTGCACTATGGAGATGATTGCAATTTGCCAAATCTTTTGTTGTTGTTGTTTAAAAGTACAGATATAGCTTATGTCAACATTTTGCATAATACACCAATGACATAATCTACAATATCAACATGCAAGAGGATTTCATTTTGGTCAATGTTTTAACTATTTAAACCTGTTAGGATTCTACAATATGATTCAAACACTGAGGAACTGATGACAAAGCAGCTGATTAGCGGTTAAACTACAGCAGTTCAAGAGAAATGAGGGATTAATCTAAAGCAAAAACACTAAAAAAAAAGCAACAACATAGTGATAATGAAAACATTTCATAATAGAGCCTTCTTGGAAAGATAACTTCTCTACTGTACAGTATATTGTACCGTTTCAACACAAAGTCATGCGACGCAGTAAGTACTTTAGCATCTGTACGTCACTACTCTTAAAATGATCATTAAAAAGAATCATTGACATTCCCCCATCTTTCTGCTAAAGTGCAAAATGCTACAAAAATAAAAATAAAAAAAAAAAAGAGTAAAGCTGCACACCAAGGAATTGAGTGTAAATAAATGTGTACTTGGGCACAAATTCATTTTAAATGCCAGTGCAAACCTTTTGCAGCAACTGTCGGGTTTAAAAAAATACTTCAGAATTTAAAAATCTAATAGATTTTTTTTTTATAACAACTGAAAAACTCTAAATCATAAATACCAGAAAACACAAATAACAAATTTGAATGAGTTGATGTCATAAATTATAAATGATAGAAACAGGGAAAGCCAAACCAAGCCAATACTTCTGAAATTCTCCCCCATGCAAGCAGCTACAAGTATTTCAACATTTTTTGTTGTTTTTGTTCAATAAAGAGTTTTAACTTGGCATCTTAATGTCACTTTATTAAAAAAAAAAAAAAAAAAAATCACATACGGTCTGAGCGTTTTGATAAGTCAAACTGTACAAATGTTTTTCACTACAGTTCTGAAAGTAATCAAGAATTCCCTCATTTAAATACTGGATGGCACCATTTCAAATAAAAAAAAAAACAAATCCAATCATTTGTGTTGAACAGTGACTATTTGACAAGTTCAAACCTAGAAAGTTTCAGTCATTTTTACTGCTGGGACCACAATGAATGAACCAAAACCATTAGACAGTGCATTAAATCACGTAAATCAAATATAATTAGGCATTTTGAGTTGAGAATGTTGGAATAAAGTAAGGCGTTTTCAACCCAAGTTGAAAAATGTTCTGCAGGTTTCTTTTTTCTTCAACCCAGATGACTTGAAGAAAACATGCTCACATAAGGATCGACAACCCACGCAAGCAAATGTCCTCACATGAAGCTCGCAAACTTTGATGTAGTTTCAACGAACAGAACATTTTCAAAAGTAGATCCAAAGTTCATACAGATTTCAAGTTCCATTTCACCTGTTTATAGACTGTTGCTTGATACACACACGTTTTAGTGTGACATCTGGTTGTGTTTAACAATTCTTTACAAAAAAAAATTTAAATTTATTGAAAAAAAACAAAAACAAAAACTACAATAACAGAGTGGAGTAAAAAAGGACAAACCTGTATATCACACTGGCCTTTTTATGTATGAGATTGATCAGTTTAGCACAATTCCTTCAATTTATAATATAAAACATCAAAACACATAATATACCTTCTTTTTTTTTTTTTTAAAAGGGGGAACTAATGAATCCCATGTGTATCCATGGTACACACTAAAAAGGCTGTCCTCATGTATAGGCTGAAGTTGGAAGTGACTTGTTTTTTTATAATTACCCAACAAGGCAGAGACAAGTCCTCACATGTCTGCGATTATGTACGATTATGGTCTGCATTCTGGAGAAGCAACAAAGCAGCAACAAAAGGGAAGGGTGGAATCACGTGATCCGAACGGCCTCTCTCATTCGTACCAGGACCAGAGAGGCTGTGGGTGAGCAGCAGCTGAGTCGTGCGAACACAGACGAATGATGCTGGTTGTCGGTGCATCACAGAAGCAGGAATCCACACTTGTAAAGACCAAGACTTGCTTTTTTTTTTGTTTGTTTTTTTTCTTGTCCTCCTTACACGTCAGCCAAACAAAGCCCTCTGTGACCCTAGCTGGCACCTGGGGAGGCCTCTATGCCTCTGGGCAGATCACTGTTCAGCTCCAGAAGGCTGTTTATGCCCAGGTACCCCAGTAGGATCTCACTCCTCCTATGGGAAAGCTTCAGGATGTCCTCAGCCAGGCACTGCACTGAGGTGAAGCGGACCTTGTCGTGATCAAACATGTCCTTAAGGTACTGGACGATTTGTTGCTACGAAAGGGAATAATTTTTTTTTTTTTTTAGAATTTTATGACTTAAATAAAGATGAGATTTCACATATGTTATAATGCAGTGTCTTAAGCTAAATGTAAACGGGTTAAGAGGTCAAACCACATTGGATTTAGTGACATCTACTGTTCAAAGCTGCAAACTGTAAGTAGCTGAATGGACAGTATCTAAAAACTTTTTTCATTATGACGCACTTATTTATTTTTTTATTTTAGGCTATATGCAATACAATGACTAGGTACGTTTGTGAGGAATATTGCAGATACTTACTTTGAAAATCGTGCAAACGTCACTCAGATGCTGACGAGGCCCCAAAAACCCAAACGCTAAGACTGGGCTTACATGTTCCGATATGGCGTAGAAGTGGGAGATGAACCCATCAGGCACCTGTGAAGAGTCATGACAAACAAACTATGTGAGCCTCACATGTGTATTTAGAGAAAACGTGAACATTGAACTTTATGAACTCACCATAAGAAGGCGCCTTTTTGCTTTTAAGACAGACCAGCAAGCCGTTGCCAAAGCCTGACAAAAAACACACAACTCTGTGATTGGACAGTATCTTTCTTTAAGTGCAATGTAAACCTTGTAAAATTTATCATTTTATTAATAGCAATGCAAAGGTAAATTTTGCCCAAAAAGGATAAAGAATTAACCCAGATTATAAATAATCTGCACCAAATGAATAGAGCCTCTTTTTTCGCTGTTGTGACTGAATAAAGAATCAGATTATTGTCATGGGTAAACACAAATTGTAAGATTCTTTAACCTTTATTGTGTTTTTTTTCTTTAACTGATGCTATATTTTGTTCCGTTCTACATCTTTGTGCTGCTTTCTGTTTATCTAGGACATCCCTGATGATAATAGTAATAGAAAAATAAAAAAAGATTTCTTCATGACTCGTGTTGATGTTTCATCGACTTACCGTCTCTTTGAAGCTGTCGGAGAGCCAGCGATTCCTCAGTACCGCCACGACAGAAGAGGGAGGGCTCTCAAGGTCTTCGAACGCGTCCATTAAGATGAAATCTAACACTATGTCGAAAAAGTTCATGCACACCACCTGCAGAGAACACAGGAGCATCTCTAAACAGTTTTATCAGACTTAAAGATCCACTCAGATCATCTTATCTCCTATTGTAATTAAGATTATGCTGATTTTAAAACAAATTTAAAAAAACGGTTATTTTCTAGGACCTAAAATGACACATGGATCTACGCGTCTGCAAATGGATGCATCAGAATGGAGCGGAAGCCTGAGCCGGAGGAAGCCTGTCTCAGTCACAAATAATTTCTGTTTTTCAAATGGTGTTTTTTTTTCATCTACCCCTGATTCACAAATAAAAATAAAAAAAATTACTCGGAAATGCAATTTCGATCTTAATTTCCTTAATATATTGTCCTCCAACATCTGAAAAATGCCACAAAAACATGCTAAAAAGACAAAAACACTATTTTTAATCAGAGTGGGTCTCTAAAATATCAAAAACTGTTAACATTTGCTGCCTTTCAAGCAGGTTTTTATTATTAAACGCAACACTGGTTTGATAATCGGCCTTTCGATGTGTTGCAGACAGTTGGTTTAAACTCGTTATCTTTCAAACTAAACTAAATACAGTCAGTTTCAGTCACTCCTACACTAACATTTTCCCCCAATTCTACTGTAAACAAGTGAAGTAACCGAGGCTCCATCAAAGTAAAAGGATCTTATTAAAGATTTATTCAACAATAAAGAGCATCGTTTCTGCACGACAGCGTACATTTGAGTGTGTGACAGTGGAACTCCAAAAGCCAGACTTTTGCCCATCATTTGTATAAATGTCACCGTGTGAGCAGCACATCTTCTCAGGTCAGAGAAGATGAAACTGAATCTCCCAACGATTCTAGATGTTACTGCCTTTGTTGAAGGTCAGGAAAGAAAGCATCGGACTTGAACAGAACTCACCCCTCGACCGTCCAGTTCCATCTTTGTAACGGGCCACGTTTCCTCCCTCTGCGTGTAAAGCAGCATGTCTTCATAGCTTTCCAGAAAAGCTTTGGGGCTCTAATTAAGTATAAACATATAAATGAGTTCATGCTTGAATAGCATGCCCCTCTATCTAAATAAAGTAAAAACTGCACATCCACATTCCCTCGACTTACCTTGTTTGCCTTTACCATTAACCCGACAATCATCTGTTTCCCCGTCTCCATGAAAAATGTGCGGTGACTTTCGTCTAACAATAGAACCTGAAAGAAAAAGAAAAAAAAAAGCCATTTGTTTTTTTTATTCTGTTTGAAAAACAGTTAAATGTTTGGAGATGAACCAGACTGAGGCGGTTTGGACATGTCTAGAGACGCCGAGGTTAGAGCCGGCCCAAACAGCAGATGCATGGATGTAATGAGGGAGGACATAAATACAGATTACCTCAGAGGAAAGGACGCAAAAGACAGGATTAAATGTAGCTAAAAAACAACAACTTTCATTATACTGAATGACAGCATGTTCAAATATCGCCTTTCTGGGAGCTTTTTTCCCTGAGCACAAAGCTGCAAACTGAGATTTGAATCAGCAAACTCTTATGTTCTGTCAAGCAAGAATCTGTTTTTGGCTTTCAGAGAAAAGCTGTTAACATTTCCGTTACTGTAAAAAAATAAAAAATTAAAAAGCATCACGATAAAGTTTGGTAAAAAATAAAAATAAAAATAAAAAAAAAAGAGGAAAAAAATTAAGAAATTCTTTGTCCGGTAATTTGGGTTTCAAACCTTCTGCAAATTACTCACACACACATTTATAGAGAGAGTTTTTGTTTTTGTTTTTTTTTTTTACCCAAAGAACAGACCTGGAATGCTTGTCTCACACAGTGGAGCTTGGCGAGGAAGTCTTGGTCACCGTAACATTCAAGCAATTCAGTTCTGTAAAAGAGAAAAAGAGTTTGAGAGACTAAACCTATTCAAGAAAAAAAATGTAATAACATATTTGACCACTTGGAGGCAATGGCCTCAAATTTGAAAAAATAAATAAATAAAAATTAAACACACTATCATAAGCACATGAAATTCAGCTATTTTAAGCACCACAACTGCAATCAGCATCATAATCACCTCATGGATCTAAAGGGGACTTTGCCTTCGCGGACCAGAGTTAAGGCTTCTTCATAAAGAGCTGCCGGCCTTATTGGCTGGTAGAGCTCCTCTAGAGTCATGTTATCAAAGATCTGCATAGAAAAACAGTAATTTTATAGGAGTGCAGCAGACTTCAATATCCAGCAGTGCAAATATACAGAAGGGCAAGTCCTGGTGCACCATTACTGTTTTCTGACCATCTTAAGAGCAAATAAATTACCTCTGCCGCTGAGAAAAAGGACTCATCAGAGCTGATGGTGGTGGCGTCGTCATCTTGCAGTCTGTAGAAACTCTCCGCTTGAGGCAGGATAAGAGTTCCTTCACTCTCTAAGAAAAACACAGCTGTGTCCGAATTCCTGCCCTACTCACTAATAGTGCACTAAATAGTGCACTATTTAGTGCACTATATAGTGCGTTCGCCATTTTGTAGTGCTATCTGAATCGACAATTCCCTAATCGAATGCCCTAGAAATTTCCAAGAGGTCTCTGCAAAAAAACCAGTGTGCATTGATCCTCACTAGATCCGCAAATATAGACCACAATGCATTGCGTTTCAACAATTTTTGCCAAAAACAAAACATTTAAATGTATTTTCTTAATAAAATATAAACGTTTTCATCTTTAGAACACAGTGAACACATGAATGACTGCCGCAAAACGCTCATACCAATTAGAGTTTAACTTCATGAAATCAATTTCGTCATATTCGCCGTTTAAAGAAAAAAAAAAAAACAAAGTAGTGAGCATGGTGTCTGAATTGTTCTCAAAATCCAGGGCACTACATAGTTTTTTTTAGTAGATAGGGGTTAGGGTGGGAATTTGGACACAGCCTTTGTGATCCTCGAATGAGACAAGAGTCGTTGACTTTATCAATAATATTAGCTTTTTTGTTTGAGTTATTTCTCTTATTCTTAACAAAGTTTTTAAAAAAAAGACGCAATCTTCTACAATCACATTTTCAAACTGAGTCTCACCAAAGTCTGCCAGCACGGTGTCTGCAGGGATGCCGCTGCCGAAATCCTCCTGTAGGTGGTACGCCCTGTGCAGCAGCGACTCCAGCTTCTCAGCTAACACTTTATCACGCGTTTCGCCCTAAAACCAGAAAAAAAACTGTTCTGTAGAACTTTTTAAGCAAAAACAACAATCTTTAAGGTACACCGTTCAGTGTTTGGCAACTAAAATTCACATAGAATTGAATATTCACAGGAAAATTAAGGACTGCTAGTCATTCTACCATTACCGTGGGAGAGTCACTGCATGCCGCCCCCTGCAGGATGAGGCTGTTGTTGCTGGAGGTTGAGTGGGTGTGATGACGAATGTTCAGGGCTTGCTCCCACTTTCGTAGCGCTTCCTCAAACAACTCCATCCCTTGTGGGGTAAAAAAAAAAGTCAAATGTCTTAAAATTTAAAAGCAGGAACTCTTTCATCACAAAAATATTTCTTTTACATGTCAGTTTTTGGACTATTTTTGTAATTTGCTTCACAGCAGAAAACACAGATGCTAAACACAGTAGTAGGACCACCTTAACGGGAAAAAAAATGTGTGATGCAAAATTTTAATACAGAACAGTTTAAGTTTTGACAGTAAAATCAAAGTTTTTAAGAGAGTCAATAGAACGTAATCTTGGCAACAAGATAAAAATGTGAAACCTAATGTAGATGTATGAAAAATAACTTAAAGTGCACTTAAACCAACATCTCCACTAAAGTTTTTTTTTTTTTTTTTTTAACACAGAGTTTAGTAAATATGTAAATATTCTATTCATTTTGCACATAGTTTATACATTTGCAGCTGTTCCAGTCTTGTTTATTGTACTTTCACAAAGACAAATGCTTTAATGATACCAATATTAACTACTATTAAATATAAACATGAAAAAGAAAGTCAAGAGTTCCTTTATAACAAAACATAATGTAACCATACGACTCAGCTTTGTCTTCAAAATTTAAAGCATGATTTATTCTGAAAAGTATATCTCAGGTGCCAAATAATACTTATTTTTCTTTTTTTTTTTTATTATAGCAGAATATTGCTAAAAATTACACACCACAAATTTGAGATAAAACTAATCAGAAAGAAAGGCAAATATAACATAACATTAATAAGTAGAAACAGTCCAAAACTTAATGGTTTTTAGTCCCAAAGCATACATGATTTAATCAAAAATGATGACAAATGTCGGTCATTTCTATTTTGATGGAGCTCATTTAAAACATGAGGTAAGCTGTGGTTTTCTTTACGACACAATTGATTAAAAAAACAAAGTCCTTGAACGTTTTTATTAGATAACCTACTGCAGTATATCTAAACAGATAACAGCAACTTGAAATCTACTGATTTCTGGGACTAAGAAGGATTAAAAACAAAGTATCCAAGATGGCCGCCGTGATGCAGACACACAGTCAGTCAGCTCCAGCTTTCCTGCCCAAAAATTGGTTTAAATACAAGAACAAACTACAGTCTCTACCTCCAATACTTGCTCAAACTGCACTTATTGCCTTCTTCCTGCTGACGGGCCTTACATACCTACGAAAAGAGGTAAATCAAGATAACAACAGCCAACAAATCCTTTTTCCAGCTACAAGGAGTCAGCACATTCTCTTCACAAGAGTTCTGGAGAATGGCTATGCCAGGCCACCTACTGAAGGTAAACATGGAAAGCCATCTGCTTCTTGGTTGGGACTTCTACACCTGTTGATGATTATGCTCCTAGCTGGAGATGTTGAGACCAACCCAGGCCCCTCTTTTCCAAACATTGTGCACATAGATACTACTAATCAGGCTGAGTCTCAAGTAGGCCTGCAGTTAGCAAGAGCAAATACTTGGCTGGATACCACAGCTCTTTTGCTAGCTCCATTGCAAACTGGAACACCACCTGGGATACCCCCCCTTTTAACTAGCTCACCAACACTGCTAGTCACGGAGCTGAGCCACCACCCAGAGCTAACACACGGCAAAGTAAAACCGTCAAATGGAACATCATCACTGTTGACCCTAGCAAAACCCACTAAATGGCAAACATCCCAACCAATAGTGACTCCACCCCCACCGGGCTCACTTCCAAAGCCACAGGATGCACCAATAATGCTAACCCCATGGACAGCAAAAAAATCTAAACCATGCCCCCCTGGATTACCCTCGTCCGGTCCAGAGGCCCCTGTTCACCCCAGCACCAGGGGATCAGCTGCACCCAAATCCAGAATGCTGGTTTCACCCAAAGCCTGGACTTTGGTGCTATCCAGCGCCAGAAGAGAGGCCAGGGGACCGGCCCCATACAGGCCCAGAACCCCAGCCCCACCCAAGGCTACAACACCGGCTTCCCCTGGATCCGGAACACCAGCTCCACCCAAGCCCAGAGCACTGGCTCCATCCAGAGCCAGTACTCTGGTTGCACCCAAGTTAACAATACCTGGTTCACCTGGAACCAGAACACCGGCTACACGCAAGACTGCAGCACCGGCTTCACCTGGATCCAGAATACCTGCCCCACCCACATCTAGAACAACAGCGTCACCTGGATCCAGAACACCAGCTTCAACTGGAACCAGAGCACCGGCTGTACTCAAACCCGCAACACCGGAGTCACCAGGAACCAGAACACCTTCTCCACTTAAGACTGCCGCACCAGGTTCTCCAGGATCCAGAACACCGGCTTCACCTGGATTGAGAACACTGGCTTCAACTGGAACCAGAATACCTGATCCACCCAAGCTGACAACACCAACTTCACCTGGATCCAGAGCACCGGCTCTACCCAAACCTGTGACACCGGCATCACACGTATCCAGAACACAGGCTTCACATGGATACAGAACACTGGTTCCACCCAAGTCCACAACACCTGGGCCCGGAACATCAGTCCCACCCAAGCCCAGGACGTCGGCCCTAGCTGGATCAGCAACATGGGCACCATTCAGGTCTGTTAGGTCAGTTCTACCCAGGTCTGGAACACCTGTTTCAAATGAGTCAACAAACCCTATTTCTACCTTGATTAATACTGTCAAACCACTTCATCAAGTGAAAAAGGAAGTCATATTTAAGCATCCCAAGCAAAAGTTTTTCCAGACGTTAAATAACGCAAGAATTTTATGGTGTAGGAAAGACAAACCGAAAGGGCTGCTGGGAGGTCATATTAACATCCGAAGTATCACACCTAAATGTGATCAAATACAGCATCTTCTGAATGAATCAAATATTGACTTCCTCTGCTTAACAGAGACCTGGCTACATAAAAATTCCCCCTTAGCTGCCCTGTCTGTACCAGGATACAAGGTTTTTAGAAGGGACAGAACAGAGGGTAGGGGTGGAGGGGTAATGTTCTATTTAAAGGATCACCTAAAGTGCAGTCAAATACAATATACATTTCCTAACCATTTAGAATGTATTGGACTTAATGTAAGCCTCTCTCCTCAAATGTCCATTATACTAATTGGAATATATAGGCCTCCATCATCCTCCAATGAATTCTATGAGCAACTGGAGGACATTTTAAAGCAGTGTAATTGGAAAAAGGAAATCCTCCTATTTGGTGACTTCAATGTAAACTGGTTGGATAAAACAAGCCGCAAGAAACTGGAATCAGTTGTAAACAGACATGATCTTGTACAACTAATACAAGGACCAACAAGAATAACTAAATCAACGGAAACATGTATAGACCTAGTGTTCTCTAATAGACAAGAAAGAATTTATAAAACTTACAATTTAGTCACCGGTCTATCAGATCATAACTTAATTATTTTTTCAAGGAAACTACCCAAACATAGGTCCTTGTGCCCCCTTAATAAACCAGTGAAGCAGGTAAAAATACCACAAAGTGAAATTAAGAACTTAGAGACAACTTTGAAAGAAGTGAATTGGTCAGAACATCTTTTGCATGATCAAGTGAATGAAAACTGTAAAACATTTACCAAATTACTTCAGGATATATTGCTTCAATTTAAAAAAGAGGTAAAAGCAAGGAACCAAAAAAAGCATCTGCCTTGGTTGAATGACAAAATCTGGAAACTGATGAAACAGAGAGATAAAGCACTTAAAATGTTCATGAAAACTAAATCAACCTCCAATAGATTGCTGTTTACCTCACTAAGGAATAAAGTTACTGCAGAAATCAGACATGCTAAAGCTAATTTCTTCATCAATGCTATAGTTAACTCAAAAGGTAATGCAAAAGAAGTTTGGACTCACATTCATAAACTGGCAGGATGCTTTACTGCAACACGTAACATTAGGGAAATAAAATTAAAGAAGGGTCCATCCAATGACCCTTTAGATATTGCAGATGCCTTCAACACATATTTTGTGACCTCGGCCATAAACTTGACACAGACATTGTCTTCTGTTACAATCCAGCCTGTTGTAATGCCTGCTTCAGTAATAGAACCAACGTTTAGTCTAAGTCCAGTATCACAAGAACAAATTGGAAAAATACTTGGTGGTTTTAAAAATTCTAAAGCCGAAGATGCATTTGGCCTGAGCACATTAATTATAAAAACTCACAAAGACTCACTGGTATGTCCTATTACCACCATAATCAACAAATCAATAAACACAAGTACTTTTCCAGACCTCTGGAAAACATCAGTGATCACACCAATCCTTAAATCTGGAGATCCAACAGAAATAAGCAATTACAGACCAATAAGCATCTTGCCAGTCGTATCTAAAGTGCTGGAAAAGTGTGTAGCAGAACAACTTGTAGGACATCTTAACTATAGTTCTTATAACCTCCATCAAATGCAATTTGGATTTAGAAAGCATCACTCTACGGAAACAGCGGTCTGTTTTCTTCTCGAAAACTTAAAACTAAAGATTGACAGAGGAGGAGTTGTGGGAGCTGTGTTTCTTGATCTTAAGAAAGCTTTTGACACAGTCAACAGGGATATCCTAATCGAAAAATTACATCATTTTAATCTTTCACCAAGAACTCTACTCTGGCTGGAATCTTACCTGACATGCAGGAAACAACAGGTCAGAGTCAATAATACAACATCATCATGTGGAGAAAATCAACTAGGGTTACCTCAAGGCTCATCATTATCCCCATTACTGTTCAGTCTTTACATCAATGACCTCCCTAGCTGCTGCCCACCTAATGTGCAGTGCCAGCTTTATGCAGATGATGCTGTCATCTACGTTCATGCTAGGGACAGATACCAAGCAGCTCAAGAACTCACATCAGCCATGAACAAGGTCTCAGAGTGGCTCCAAAAATCCCAGCTGATTCTCAATGTACCTAAAACCGTGTGCATGTATTTTTCTAAAAGCTCAACTAACCAAGACACCCCTCCGGTATTGATAAATGGAACAGCTATACAATCAGTCTCTCAATATAAGTATTTAGGAATAATAATTGACACACAATTAACATTCAAATCACACATCAAAAAGGTTGTTAACTCAATTAAATTCAATTTATCAAATTTTAGACACATAAGAAACAACTTAACTCTGGAAGCTGCTAAGCTGTACTATAATGCAATGATTGTTTCACAAATGACCTACTGTATGACCAGCTGGGCATCAGCATGCAGAACCATTCTGAAACCTCTACAAACTGTTCACAAACAAGCTCTGAAAACTTTGGACAAAAAGCCTAAAAGCCACCATAATTGTAAAATACTTCAGAAACACAATCTACTGAGCTTCAATAATATGATTCAACATACAGATTGCATATTGGTCTATAAAATCCTTCATGGTCTGGCTCCTCCCCCACTTCAGGACTTTGTCAAAAAAAGACAAAACAGAAGCACCAGAGCAAGTTCAAGAGGCGACTGCATCATTCCTTCCAGAAAAAGCAGCTTTGGACAGACTGTTTTCTCCTTTCGAGCTTCTCAAACATGGAACACAATCCCAGAAAGCATTCGAGAGCTCTCCACACTTCCATCTTTCTCAAAACAATTAAGATCTTGGCTGCTGGAAAACCAAACTTGCACTCACAGCTAATTTTAGGGACAATGCAATAAAACTGTTTGCTAGCAAAAGTAAAAATAAACCATTGGGGGGTGAAACAAAAAATAAGTGCTTACAGTTGTCATAGTATTGTTCTGATTTTGGCGATTTTATTGATGTATATTTTAGGGAACTATGCATTTGAAACTGTTCTAAATGTGGTCCGAGTTATGCTAATTTTATGTCATTTTTCTAATGCAATTTTACGCTATATATGTACATTTTTACTCTGATTTACTCATTTTATTTTAAGTCTCTAGGTGGCTGGCCATGGTCAGAACGGGACAGAGGATGGAAATTAGCCTAGGCTACAATCCTGCATATTTACAGTGTCTCATTACCTTTAGAGTATTCTACACTGTTTGTTGTATGCATTGTCCCTTAAATAAATAAATACAAATACAAATACAAAGTGGTTGAGATTTCAGTGAATTTTTATTCATGAAAGCTGAAAGAATAGTAAATTCTTACCCATTAAATATAGGTTTTCTGCGTTTGCATCCTCTACTTTCCCTGACTCTTCCATCCCTGACTGGGCCTCCAAGGGGGTGGGTGGATTAACAGACTGATTTGGAGAATTTGGGACTCGAGTCTGAGACAGAAACATGAACATGTTAAAAACAACTGTCAGTGAAATAAAACATTTGATGAAAAACAGAAAAAAGTAAACTGACAGAAGCCAGGCTGTGTGAGGAGCTGGAGTGTTTGCTGGGAGCCAGGGAGGAAATGCCACTCATGGTGTCGTTGCTACGGGAGCTGGGGCTCATCATCTGCCGACCAGTAAATGGACCTGAAACTAAAGTAAAAAGTGCTGGAAAATGTTTGAAATGGCCCCTCAAAAAGTCCCAACTCCAGCATTAGCGCACACCTCTTTTTAATGATGACGGCCTTCCTGTCTTGAGCAGCGCCTCAGGTATTCCCACTACTCTCTGGCCTTCCTTCGCTTGTGCTGCCTGCTTCCTTTTTCTCCCTCGCCTTTTCAGATGATGAGCAGTTAGAGCTAAAGCCACACTGCCGAGGGCTGTAGCAAACAGCACTTTCTTCAAGCTTGGAGATAGCTTTAGCTGGGAAAATATTGACTAGAAGAGAAAGAATGAGGACACGATTAAAGTCTCTTTTTAATTGTTTTACTAAGAATTTCACTGACTACTCACCTGTCCAAACGTGGAATACAGAAAGACTGGGATCTCAGCTACAGTCATGGCCAAAGCCTGAGCGAGGGACACGCCTTCTGCTTGTTTCAGAGACATTTTGAGATTGGAAAAGCCTCCACGGAGCAGTTCTTCAAACTCCCTCACATCAACCCAAAGTGAGAGTTCCCCCCGGCTCTTGGATCAAATGCAGGCCTTGCAGTCAGCTGTCATCCAGTCCTGGATGTGGACTTGGTGCCAGACACTGTTAACAGATAAACGTGTGACCTTTTGGTTTGTTTATTAGTTATTTGACTAATAACACAAAATAAAAAATGACAAGCATTGTGGTTGAATTCCTCAATCTCAAGGAGAAGAGGGTTTTGGAATAAAACCCTTGACCTTATAATGCCACCCCATATCAAATAAACTTAGACAACAATGCATTTACTGCATTTATTATTGAACTTTACAACTGCAGGATCAGAACCAGAAAGGCCACTTTTAAGCATTTTTTCTTTTAAGAGATAAGAGGGAGAGAAAACTAGGTTTGCTGCTGGAGTTTCTGTGTGAAGAGAATGGATGAACCTGTAACTGTCACAAAAATCTTTTCAACCACTTATCAGATCACATGAAATACTAAATAATGCTCAAAAAGCGTTCCAGACAAGAACATGTATCAAACAGCTAGTTGGGAAGAGCCTAAACGTGAAGTAAACCCCAAACTAGGCTATTCTTTCGTTAGGGAGCCCGAGGCCATCAATTTACATTATTGCATTTCTTTTCACTTAAAATAAAAACAACATTAGGCCTACATCTGTTTTTAAAACTTAGTTTCAGGAGAAATGTCTAAACTAGCATCTTATTTCAGGAAAACTCTCCCTGTAAAGCATGCTAATGCTAGCCAGCTCATTTACCAAGCCTGGCCCAGCACGATCTGTCGTTAACATCATAGCATCACAAAGTCAGGCTGACGTGACTGTGGAGCTTTAGACTGACAACTCACGGGCTTCAGTGACGGCTTTGTGTTCAGCTCACCTTACGCACAACTAATAAGATAATCCTTCTCACATACCCGGAGCACACAAGACGTCAGAGGACATTCCCGTGTCACCGTCAGGAAAAGCGGCACTGTATGCTTTATGAAGGGGCGGGACTTTAGAAGCACGGACGTAGTGACGTTACATTTAACCAATCGTATTGCGCTTCTCTTCCAATCGACCAATCGGATGGATAAAGGGCGGGGCAAGTTTGCAAAAAAAAACCATTCATCTTATTGGTGTTTAACCACTGTTCCATTCAGAAAGAAACAAAGATCTAAAGCAAAATCCAGAAAGTTTCTAAGTTGGTGAACACCTTATTACAAACTACAAATATTACGTTTTGCTTAACCTAATAATGTATTTATTGACGGTATCCAAATCAATTTAAAAAATATATATTTACACAAATCGAGACTTTTTCTTAAAGAAATAACTTGAAATATACAATAACTTACAAATAAAATGGACACCATTTTTTCTATGAACCAAAAAGTTATGAGGACAATGTATGTATATATATATATATATATATATATATATATATATATATATATATATATATATATATATATATATATATATATATTTTTTTTTTTTTTTTTTTAAGTAAACAAAGGAAGTGTCGCAAATTTTACATATCCGGTTTGGGCAGATATCTTTCAAAATAAAAGCGATTTCACCTTTCAAATGGAACACGCTGCCATTTACAGTTAACTTGTCTAACTTGATTTTTATTTGATTCTTATTATTTCAAACAGTCATGTAAAATATATTACATTTACTATTTCTAAATTTAGTTATCTATGCTTTCAGTGGTCTAAAATAAAAAACAAATAACCTACAATATTCTTAAACAGAATGCTATGCATCAATAGTAAAGGAAAGTTACGTATTGTATTCTGATATAATATTAATCAACTTTACCCACCGTAAATAACTGATGAATGTGTGCAATGAAAGCACACTGTTTTGTAAATTAAAACTATTTCTTGGTTAGAGGAAATTTTATTGTGAAAATGCAATCCGGATGTTGTTTGTTTCAGTTTCTTATGCGTCATCAAGCATTCAGCATTTTAGCTGAAAAGACAGCTAATAGTTGATGTAAACGTGCAGAATTACACCGTAATAATGAAAATGTTGTCTTTACTTAAAACCAGTTCCACTTGGCACAGAGAAGTGAGGAAAAACCTCTGGGTGTCAGTGTAAACATGGCAGAGTCTCGCAGCTTCTTCTTCGTCTTTCATGGACAAACTGTGTCTAGGTAAAAAAAAAATGCCGGGAGGAAGCCAGGAGACTTTGATATGAAATCTCAGGTAGGAACTCGCACTGCGGTGAACTCGCGCCACAGTGAAAAAGCCACTTGCAAAGCGTCCAGTTTTAACCGTCCTCGCGACTATTTTAGTCGCACGTGCAGATGTTCCGACGCCGGGTCTGCCTGCTCAGCCTGCTCAGCCTTCCGCTGCTGTTCTGGTTCGGACATTTGATCATGCGGGAAGACGAGTATCCATCGGGGCAGAGCTCCGGGCTCAGAGGCTACACGAGGATCCGACCTGATGGCAAATCCCAGGTGCGAGGAGGCCTTAAGTTTTGTGCAGCCTGGCATTCTGCTGCTTATGCAATCTATTAAATATGCATTCATCTTAAAATGTTGTCGTCAAATGTTGCATTACACCTAAATAATAATTGCTTCTGTTTTTTGTTGTTGTTTGGTTCATTAATGCATCAAATGTTGCCATCAGATGCTATAATAATTATTGTAATGCAGACAGGTTAGTTCACACTTGCCTTTTCTAATATAAGAAATATTATGAGGGTAATTTTACTTTTTTTTTTTTTTTTTGATGAAGCCACATGGGTTTATATGTTTTTAATGGTTTTTATTAAGCTGCTTCTTGATTTATTTTAGGCCTTTCTTCCCCTTCCTACTAGTTTCTGGACATTCACTGTGACAGCTGTGCCTTGGTCTCCAGCTCCGGTCAGATGCTCAACGCCGGTGCTGGAGAGGAGATCGACCAAATCGGTTGCGTGATCCGCATGAACAACGCGCCCACCAGCGGGTTCGAGAAGGACGTGGGGAGCCGCACCAGCGTGCGGGTCGTGTCCCACACCAGCGTTCCCCTGCTCGTGAAAAACGAGCAGTATTACTTCCGACAGGAAGCAGACACCACCTACGTCATTTGGGGTCCTGAGAGGAACATGAGACAGGACGGCAAAGGGCCCGTCTTTAACCTCCTCCTGAAAATGGCCATCAAGTATCCAAAAGCCAGAATCTTTGCCATAACTAGGGAGAAGATTCAAGACTGTGATAATGTGTTTCAGAATGAAACTGGGAAAAACAGGTAGGATTTTTAGTGTTTTCAATAAATAAATGTTTTAGTTTAATGTGATGTAAAAGGGTTAAAAAGGACAGGAGAACATTTTTTTAAAACCTTTATCTTTGTTAATAAACTGAAATGACCACAAGTTATACTCTAGAACTTAACTCATAGTTAAAATATATACATATATTTAATTAAATTTGAAGAAGTTTGTTAAGTTAGCTTTGCCTGCTAAACGGGTATCAGAGAATTTAATCTACATAGGCACTACACAGGGCATTTGCCATTTTGTCAGGATGTCCAAATCTACATTTCGAAAATCAAGTGCCCTAAGAATTTCCCAGAAGTCTCTGGGAAAAACCAGCAAGCATCTGTGCTCCTTAGATTATTAAATACAGACCACAATGCATTGCATTTGAATGATTTCATGAAACTTTATTTTTTTTAATTCAACCAAGTTTTCATCATCAGACATCATTGGATTCATACATTTTCTTCGTAAAATGGTCTTATTAGAGTTTTACTGTGGCAAATGGATGATGTCATATTTGCCATAAAAAAAACATTTTAAAATCTAGGGCACTGCATAGTCATGCACTACATAGTCTTTTAGTACAGTTCTAAATGCAAAAAGAAAACAAATACTAAAATAAACTGAACTAGTAATCAGCAAGGATTTTTTGGAGGCAGTTATAGACGCAACAAGGCTTTCACATCACAGACATCATATCCTGCTGTAACAACCTTCATCTGGTTTTGTCAACATTTCTGCGATATGTCTGTCCCAGGGCTCTTTTTTCATGCTCTTTCCATTTTTAAAACATCAGCAATAGACATAATATTTGCCTTTTTGGTGGCAAGAAGATGTTTTTCTTTCTTGAATTAAATCAACAATAGTTGTAACACTGGTGAAAATGGAAAACTGATAAATATTTGTGATTAAATAACGCCACTATGAGCAGCTTTTTAACATTATTAATGTTTATGTCTAACTTTCAGGGGATAGTTCTTTGTTTGCTTTAGTTATTGGTTAAAAGAATACTAAAAGAAATATTAGTTTTTAAAAATTGGTTCCCTGAAAATGTTTTGTGAAAGTCTTAATTTATGAAACCACAGGATGAAAACAGGAGCGTTCCTCAGCACTGGGTTCTTCACGATGATTCTGGCCATGGACATATGCGACGGCGTCACGGTATTCGGAATGATCGACAACAACCACTGCAGGTGAGAGGATCTCGGAGGATCGCCGGGATCTGCTCTGAGGTTCCATCTCTGCTCCTTCAGAAAACCTTCACCCGCCGTTTGTCCTCCTCCCCGCAGTCGAGCCAATCGCAGCGTCGTTCCGTACCACTACTACGAACAAAACCGAGTCAGCGAGTGCAGGATGTACCAAGTTCATGAGAGCACACGACGTGGCGGACACCGTTTCATCACCGAGAAGCTCATCTATGCCAGATGGGCAGCGCGACACAACATCCAGTTTAAACATCCATCCTGGAGCCTTTGAGGGTCACAGACTTTTATTTCCTGCTTAGAAACACCACCGGGTAAAAAAAGACACTTTTACAGAGCTCACACTGAGACGCCGTTATTCTTTTGTCTCTGTGCCTTACTTTAACCCACCTGTGTCATTTAAAGCTACAGTACTGCACCTTTTATTCTTTTTATTTTGTTGTACAGGGTTGCTATTAGCATTTAATGTATGAAATGTTAGCGTGCTAAGTCATCAAAGAATCAGCTGATGGATTCTTAGTTCTTGACGGAACTCTCTTTTATAAATAAGGCAGATTTAAATCCATATCTTTGACGCATTTGGCTTTTTTTTTTTTTTTTTTTGGAAGTGTCATGACTGTTAAACTCCACAGACTGCGTCAAACAAGACAATTCATTTTTAGGACTGTGAGACACAACAGAAACACACAACGGAGTATTAGGGCCTCCGTAAAAGAAAAGCAAACCAAACAAATATGTGAGAATAAAGTTGTGCAACTATGACAAAAATTTCAACAAGTTCCAAATTATGCTTCACAAAGTCGGTTTTACAAGGAAAAAGTCGTGCTTTTTTGGAAACAAAATGTTACATTTAGCTTTTAAAAGGCTTCGAGTACGATGACCGAACAATCCCTTTTTCATTTATGTTGCAGGCAATTCAGAGAAATCGCTGTGCACGAGAATTGCTGAACCTGCTTTACTTTTTTTTGTAAGTGTACAACTTTATTTTTAGATAAGCATGAATTTTTTCTTGTACAATTAATTTTTTTTACTTTTCTCATAATTTTACTTATATATATAATATTAAATTTTATATATATGTTTATTATCCTTAATGGTGGCCCTATTACTCCGTTGTGGAACTGACATTTCTCATCTTCAAGTGTCCTTGTTATTTTTGCCTCCTGACATTGGAAAACAGCGCTGCCTTCTAAGTTACAACATGTTACTTTGTGAGGAAATCCAAAGACATGTAACTGTATTTGCACTGTGGGTTTTGCTGCATTTGTGTTCTGCTGAGCACCATTATAAATGTTGACTTGAACCTGGACAGCAGCGGTGAGATCTGTGTCCACTTGAATAAAACTGCTATTGACTGCACATTTTTTGTGTTTGCATGTGTGATTTTGGCTTTAAAGATGTTTGATTAACCAAAATTCAAAATACTCAAAGGTAGTGTGTCATGATTTGTGTTTTGGAGCTTAATATTTTGCTATATTGTTTTGTATTTACAATAAACATGGTCCAAAGATGAACCTCTAAGTTTGTTGTGTTTTTGAGCATGACGTTGCCCACTACAGACCTCCTGAAATGACCTTGTTTGGATTTGGTACGTTTGTTTTGAACCTCTGATTTGATAAACCAAACATGTTATGGAAAGAAGATGTGGTACACCATTCATTAGGGTTGTTGGTAGAAAAAGTCAGTAAATGTTTCTCCTGTTCTATTTGGTGGCTCAGGTAGCTCAGCAGGCCAGTCAATGATTGAAAGAAAACAGTTATATTTCATCATTTGTGATTTGGTTGTGGGTTGTAGTTTTTATGCATGTGGGACAAAACATATTAGAGAGTCACCAGATTTTTTTTTTTATTCTTTGGTGCAGAAAAAAAGTATTTGGTGAATAATAGAAGTTGGTCTTGATACTTTTCTAATGTAACTTTGGTTGTCAATGACAGAGGTCACACATCTCTTGTAGGTCTTCAGCAGGATTGTAAAGACTGTAACTGCTATTTTGGTCCATTCTGCCATGCAGATCATCTCAAGAGCTCGGATGTTTTGGGGATGTTTT
Organism: Oryzias curvinotus; assembly: GCA_023969325.1. NCBI lineage: Eukaryota > Metazoa > Chordata > Actinopteri > Beloniformes > Adrianichthyidae > Oryzias > Oryzias curvinotus. Next base: position 23,650,328 of record CM043717.1, read on the forward strand.
TGGACAGCATGGACTCCACTGATTCTCTATTGGATTGAGGTTCAGAGACCAGCTAGGCCACTCCAGAACCATAAAATGCTTTTTAGGTAGCCACTCCTTGGTTGCCTGGGCGACGTGTTTGGGATGCGTTTCATTTTCAATGAGCTCACTGATGGAAGGAAATTTTTAGCCAAAACAGGTTTTCATTCATTTTCTTAATACAGATCCATCATCCTGTCCCCTTTGCAGAAAAGAAGCCCAAAAGCATGAGTTTATAAGAGGTGGCTAATAGTAACCTTTGTTACTGTGATCTCAACTCTTTTCAGGGTACTGAATAGTTCCCTCTGTGTAGTTCTCTACTGTTTCCTCGCCACTCTCAAGATCATTTATACCACTGTACCCCACTAGGTGAGATCTTGCATGCAGCTCCAGGTGGAGAGAGATTGTCAGTGATTTAGCATTTCTTCCATGTTCTACTGACTGCTCCCACAGTTGGTCTATTCTCTTTGACACCCCTTCTTTGGTGTATTTTTTCAGATACTTTGTATCAATAACACATTTAGCTTTGAGCAGATTTATTTTAAGATATTACCAAAAAAAATCTCATAAAAAGAGTTAGTGTTATTCTTTCTGCATGTTTCCTGACTGACCAGCAGGGCTGGCAAGTAAAGTTTGAATAAAAGTAGTTACACCAGTCCATATCTTAATTTAATCCAATACGAATTTTTATTATTGCTTAGCTTTTGAAATTATTTTTTAAATGGGTGAGTTGGTCGTTTTTTAGGGGTGAAAACGGCTAAAGAGCTCGCCAGGGGAAAGTTTTGCTGGTGCTCAGCTGCAGTCGGGAACCCGCCATGACGTCACCAAGTGGCGCAGGAAGATGGGGGACGAGAAGGATGTGGAAACCGTCACGCGCGCGGACGCCTCAAACCGATCAAACCTGCACGGGGGGGACGTCGCTGCTCTGCAAAGCCCTCCAACGCGCCGACATGCTTAAAGCTGCGGTTCACCAACCGGGTTTGTGCTAAAAACGCCCCCCGGGGGGAAAAAAAGCGAAAAAAAACAAAAAACCACAGACGATAAATGGATGCGCAAGATGGTGTTTCTAGGCTAATATTTTCATTTAAGAGCTTTGACTGTCAGCGCGTCCGGTGTGTGCGACATTTGAGCCCCTAAGTCGTTACATTTATTTTGTTTGTGCGTCTGTCCTTTAAGAATGATGAACGCTCGGATAAACAGGAGTCGGAAATGATAACCGTGTTTCTCCTGTCAGGTGTGATGACGGACGCGTCTGATCTGGAAGCATGAAGCTCAGCGGAAAGGTATTTTATTGGAATTAAATTGTGTTTTTATTTTAGAAAAGACCAAACCAAAATCTATTTTTCAGGAAGTCAAAATGATATATATGCTGGTTGAAACAGACCTGCTATTAACGCACGAGGATAAACATGCAAGTTGTAAAAACAAGGAAAACCTAAAAATATGGTAGTTCAAATCTTAATACTTCTATACTACTATTTGAACCGAATTTCTCATTAAGATGATCTTTTTCATGTGCTTCACAATAATTTGTTTATTCCCCTAGCTGGATATTTTCACTCTTAACTACAACGTTTATTTGTATGTTGGAAATGTTTCAATAAAATCTAATTCTGTAGTTTAGGAATAAATAGGGAAAAAAAATCAACCTAATATATTACTTTGTAAAATTTCATCACATAGCAAGATAAGTGTTACCTCTAAAGTGCTAGCTTTAAAGAAAAACCCCATGTATTTAAATAGCTGAGGTGTTTTTGGAGAAATAAGCCCTAAATGTATCATTTTTATGAGCTTTAAAATGTTATGACTGAAAATAAATGTTCTTTCTAACAAAACAACCTTATCTTGTTCCTTTACTTAAGGGAAAATACTTGCATAATGTAGCTGCTGTAAAATGAAAGTACTATAACACAAATTACAGGCAATTCTCAATAAAAGCTTGAGATCAAGTGAACTAAAACAGAAACATTTTAGTTTGACCTTTTTCTACTATTGACTTGACAGGAAATTTACACAAAGAACTAAAGAAATAAAGAAAAAAAGAAAAATCAAAGCTTCCTTGAGTCGTAAACTGATCTTTGGACCTTTTAGTTAAACATTGACAACCAGGTTTGAGTTTATTATACTATAATAAATAGCATTTATTGGTTGAATGCTATAAAGCTATACAGCAGGGGTGTCAAACTCATTTTCACTGAGGGCCACATCAGCATAGTGGGTGTCTTCAAAAGGCCAGATATAACTTATACATGTAGGTAAATGTAATGAAAAATGAATGTAAACTACTCCTTACTGTTAAATAACGCATTATGTATTTACTATAACTTTTTAAAGAGACAATTACAGTTGCACAGAAAACATGTTTGCTTGTTACTCTACCGTTACTTTTTTATTTGATTCTGTCAGCTAAGGTTATATGGACAGTGTTTAAAGTGTGGGTGACATGGCCTATTTTAATAAGCCAATATATAGTAAATAGTCTCTATTTCATGTTGCGATTGTTTTTAATATTTTTCGAAAAAGAATAAATAACGAAAAACGCGATATAAACAACGAGGACGGCCGCCGGCTTCACGCATTCCGCCGAATTCGCGCCGTCCTGTTTGTGACGTAACGAAAGGCAGACAACATAGCTAGCACCGATAGCGAAGCACAGAGTGATGCTACCGTCTTCCAGCCAAGACCACTTAAATTTGTTTTTTTTTATCGTCTTCTCACAACTGAGGTCGTGACCACGCTCAATAATGACGATGCCCGCATTATTGATCGCAAACTCTTCAGATTTGTTTGTGAAAGTTTAGCGTGTGTCCGCCAGCTTTGGTCTCTAGGGGATCCGTCACGCTGACCACGTGGTACAGACAGAGCCAATCAGAGCCGTCGACGCATCCGAAAGCAACTAAAACGTCCCGTCATTGGTCAATTAGGCCGGGTAGACGAGAGATAGCCGCGACCATAGAGGAAGCGATCCGCAGAGAAATATAGAAAATAAAGCTAAAATTCGCCGATTTTAGACAATTTTTTCATCCGGAAAGCGATTTGTCCATAGAGATCAGGTCTTTATTTCCAGGAAAGTACGTTCGGTTTGCTCAAAAACCCGGATTTCCGGGAATTCCCGGAGGACTTTCATCACTGAACGTTAAACTCACTCTCTTAGCTTGTCCCCACCCGTTGCTATGTTTCTTTGGTGTGACTGCGGTTGTCAGGGAGATGACGCAGCGACGGAAGGGGGCGTCGCCTTGGGGTGCAGGCTTACGAGAGGGGAAGACGCGCGGGAGAGCAAAAGGGGAGGGGCTGTTTGGCTGCATGTTTTCAGTTTGAATGAGAAGAAGTTCGTAGACGTTGTGCTGTAAGAGTTGATCTGACCAAAGAAATAAACGGCTAAAAGGCCTGTTCTAAAGCAACGGTGTCCCGCTAAATCTGTTACCATTAAAGTCCCGACCGGACTGGAGATCATAACAGCGGTTTCCGACTACGGTCCGAAGCCACACGCTGAAGGTAATAGGGAATTTATACACAGATACACTTTCACTAGAAGTATTGCTACATCCAGCTGCCACACAACGACTTGGCATGTTGATGATTAACAGAGAATTAACGAGAATTAACGATGATTAACGAGAGAAACGAAGACTACCTGCTTTGTTTACCTGCTGTCCGAAGCAGAACTACGGAAGTCAATGCCTTTCGTGACGTCACAGGTTATATTGGGGTCACTTCCAGCCTGCGCTCTTAGCGGCAAATTCAAATCTCTGATTCCTTCGAAAGATGTCTATTATTCATATGCTTCGGATTTTTTTCGACGCGAACTATTGGTATCAATAGAATCAGCGTTTAAAGGGCTTTTTTATTTGACAAAGTTGTTCAAAGCATGGCATCCACACTTTAAGTCCTAATGTATGGTTGCCCAATCCAATGTTTCAAGTCTGATTCCCCTTAAATATGAATAAATACACAACGATTTTTATTTTAAGAAATGAAAAACTTCTATGCTCTTGAGGGCCACATTTGGCCTTGAGTTTGACACATGTGCTATTCAACCCCTTGTTTTTCTGTTTCTCTTTATTATAGTATCTTCCGCCATGTCTTGCCGCTTAACTCTTTCTACAATTCTTCAGCTATTTTAATCATTTAACTATTAAACTGTTCAGCTTTTTCCAGCTGTGACTTTTGGTCCTTCAAATCCTTGAACTTTTTTAAGATATTCCAGGACTTCCAGGATTTTTGCCTCCATTGAAAAACATGTGGAATCCTTGGTGACGAAGCTCGCTGGTTCAATTCCCGGCGCTGGCATTTTTCACAGAAATATCTTTTTTGTTATTGTGCTGTTTTCACTTTATTTATGGTCAACTTTGATCTTTTCTTTCTTTCTTTCTTTCTTTCTTTCTTTCTTTCTTTCTTTCTTTCTTTCTTTCTTTCTTTTTTGCCATTTATTACCCTTTAAGTTTAATTTTCATTCAGCCATAAAGCCTTCAACCCTGCATTTTCTTTTGGAAATGCAGCTCCTTCTAGTTCAGTGTTTTTCAACCAGGGTGCGCCGTGGGAGATGGTCAGGTGTACTGTGGGAAATATCCCTCATTAACTGATCTAAAAACATTTTCCATCTCCAGGAAATCAGCTCTTTGTTCATCCAAACAGGCCCTGATAAAACACTGAGTAGTTAGGAATATAAAAGATCATAAAATACTTTTTTCTTTGTGTTTATTTGATTCTATTAAAGACATTTTGATAAGAATGACGGTAGCGCGATTTAGCTGCAACTAAAGATGTTTGCAGAAAAGTCCCGCCCCTTTAACTGTCTCCACCAATCATTCTTGAAGGCTTAATCACATGTCATCAGTCTGACCAATCAGAAGTGGTTAAAGTCTTCACTTCCTTGTTCCAATGTAGCTCAAAAAGTCGCTCAGTTCACCAAAAATAGCAGCTATTTTTCATCTTTAGCGGTGTAGCTTTCCACAGAGTGTGGTGTCAGACCGTGGAACAAAAACAATGAGGCCTCAGCGCACAATGAGTCGTCTTTGTTAAACGTCTTGAAACCAAAACGAACACACATCAAACAGTTTTTAAATCTTCTAACTTAACTTTTATTTCATCTTTTAGAAAAAACAGCTGCAGCTTCCTGCTTTTTCTGCCACAAATATCACAAAAATGAACGTGAGATTGCGCGCGGGGGGGGGGGGGGTATAGATCAATACAGACTATGAGTTTTCTGCTTTTTTTTTTTTTTTTAGATGCTGGTGTGCCGTGGGATTTTTGTCATGGTTAAAGTGTGCCGTGGCTCAAAAAAGGTTGAAAAACACTGCTCTAGTTAATGTTGTTGTCATTTTCTATTGTTTTGTGAAACAATACCAAGTAATTTTTTTATGATTATGATCAGCTGATTAAACAAAAATAAAATGCATTTAGTGAGTAACACGGTTTAGGTGTACCAAAATGAAAAAATTATTTTCTGCCATTTTTGCGTTTAGTCGAAACATTTTCCTAAAAATAAAGAAATGTCTTTGGCTTTCCAGGGCCAGAGGAGCCGCAGTTTGGCCATCTTGTTTGCCATCCTCATTCTGATGACGCTCCTGATTCTTTACGGCTCCAACAACAGCCCAGACGCCACCTACCCTCCCTTCCATGTGGCAGAAAACCACGCCCTCAAAACAACAGACCTCAAAAAGTGGGCTTGGAAGGATGACTATGTGCCACTTTACGGAAACAAAGTACGTTTCACAACAAACACGAGCACTGAAGCTTCAGTGGGACCTGAAAGGCCGATTTTATTCACTCAGACCAGTTTGCAATCAGGATCTGCTATGCTTGTAACAGGATATGTTCCTATAAATAGCAAGGAATGGGTGGCATCTATTATTGCTGCAGCAGGCAGAAAATGCTGGCAGACAAAAAAAAAGTGTCAGGATGTCAGACAGTTGCAGAACGCGAGAGAGTAACTGTGTTTTGTAGTCGGATTCAAGCCTTTATTTTGAAAGGGTCAAGAGCTGTTGTAGCCTAGAAGTGTGAGACTTTGCTTTTCCTGGGCATTCATGATTATATATAACAAGGAAAGCAGAAGTAAAACTGATTAGAGTGTTGGTGTCTTAGTCTATGTCACGTTTTCTTGCTGTGTTTTTGCCATTTTGCCCAAAAAAATGGAGAAAAAAATGGAGCGAACAAGCTTGACAGCTGTAGAAAGATGTTAGGCTTTAGTAGAGTTTGAGTATAACCTGCTACTGAAAAGAACACATTAAAAAACATGTAGAAATTGAACACGCTATGAGACAAATGACTAAACAAGAAGGAAAGTTGGAACAGTGGATTTGCTGCCATTTTTAAAGGTTTTATTTTTGTAGTTAAATTGACTTACAAAACTGTTCAGGCAGTGGTACACATCTGACATCAAAAATGTCAGATGTCAGACAGTTACAATGTAAAGAGAGTATTTTAAATACAGTTGTATGAAAACAAGGGATTACTCTTTAATACTTTTTGCTGTTTTACTGTCGGACTTTAGACTAAATAAGAAAATTCAGTGTAAGTCAACACCTGGTGTGAACGCTAACAACCAAAATTTCACATAAGCAAGTATTAAACGCTCAAAATTATGTTTAAATTATGTTTAAATAATGTTTAAATAAAACTACGAGTGTTGGATTTTCAAAAAGGCAGAACATTATAGATGAAAAGACATTTTCTCCCTTTTTTGTTCTTTTTTCTAAATCACAAAAAATATTTTTTCAACTTTTAATATAGCAGGAGTAGACGCCAATTAAAAACACTGCTTCTCAAAAACAAATGACTTTTTTCAACTTGAGTGAAAAGAAAAAACATCACCAGAAAATGTTTGAGTCATAATTTTCAGAACCCCCCCCCATTACTTTATTTTATTTTTTATAAATGTTTGGATCATGAGGAAGTATTTATACTACAGTACTAGGAATGTTTATTTCTCAATATTGTAAAAAAAACCAAAAAAAACAAATACAGTAGAAATTGCATTATGGGGAATGTCATCCATATTTTAAACAGAAGTGGGTCCTTGCCAACATTGATTGTAGAGTCATCTACCTGGTATAGAATATTGTTGACCCTTTCATTCATGCTGAATTTCAGGAAGTTTTTAGCTCCAATTTGAATAAAATGACTATTACATTGCAGCATCCTGCATTCATTTTGACAGTGACTTTCCATTGAATCACTCAAACAAAAAAAAAAGAAAAACAAAACATAAGTTTAAAAAAAAGAAAGAATCACACAAACATGTGACCGCTACACCAGACTATACTTTTGTTTTCAAATATCATTTTATTATGAGGTTAAAAGTTTAGCCCCTCTTGCATCAAAAATTTGTTTAGGTGTTTTTTTTGCTCCTAAGTATTCAATGTATTTTTCCAGACTCACAGCCTTCGCTGTCACAACTGTGCTCTGATAACGAGCTCCAGCCACGTCCTGGGCAGTCAAGCCGGAAATGAGATCGATCAAACGGAGTGCGTCATTCGCATGAATGACGCCCCCACGTTGGGGTACGGCTCTGATGTCGGGAACCGGACCACACTGAGGGTCGTAGCCCACGCCAGCGTGTTTAGGGTGGTCCGAAGGCCAACTGACTTCCTGCAGAACCTGGGCAGCAACTCCACCATCATCTTCTGGGGGCCGCCGAATAAGATCGGGAAGGACGCCAAGGGGACACTCTACAGGCTGATCCAGAGGGTCAGCATGACCTACAGAAATGTGATTTTTTTCAGTATTTCGCCAAACAAGATGCGCAAATTTGATTATCTCTTTCAAAGAGAAACGGGACGAGACCGGTGAGTTTAAAAGAAGCTGCTGGTCATTTCCCCCTTTAGAAAGGGTCACATTCATTGTCTCCGCTTGCTTTTCTATTTTTTATTTTAGGCAAAAATCTCACTCATGGTTGAGCACCGGCTGGTTCACAATGGTCATCGCCATTGAAATATGTGACAACATTAAAGTATACGGGATGGTTCCGCCCAATTATTGTGGGTGAGTACAGAGATGCCGTTTGAAACTGCTGCGTAGCAAATGACAGCGAGACGGTTCAGTCCATCACATCTCAAATCTCACTGTAGAAAAAACACAGCATCCAAGAAGATGCCGTACCACTACTACAAACCAAGAGGGGGCGACGAATGCGTAATGTACATGCAGAACGAGGGCGGCCGACGAGGAAACCACCATCGCTTCATCACTGAGAAGCAGGTGTTTGCACGCTGGGCCAAGCAGTACAACATCACTTTTACGCATCCCAAATGGTGAGAGGAGGAAGATGAAAACCACCAGGACTCCGCTCGGTCACATGATTGATGCTAAACAAGTGGTGGCTACATTTTCCAGAGCCTTCAAAGACTAGGAAACGTTCAAATAAATATAAAAAAAAATCACAAGAAGTGACTTTAAGGAGGCAGAAGGATGTTGGATCTTGCAGAGGAGCCCGTTTTTGGTTTTGCTGCGTTGTGGAACCTGTCTGACAAAACAGTTTTGTACATAGAAAAACGAAATTTTAAGAATTTTCTACCTATTTATATAATTTGTATTATATATGGACAGATTGTCGGTTTATTATATCAGCAAGTACCTTTACTAAGGATGTTAAGTGGCCTATGAATGGATATAATGTAGTTTTTAATTTTGTAATCACTCATTGCATCGTTCTACAGTGGCTGCAGCCAAGGCCAGAATACATCAGAGGCATAGGTGTGCAGTGGGGAGGCAACCCCTCCCCCGGAAGACCAAACACACAGCCGCCAACCTTAGAAATGACACACAGCCACTCATTTCTGGGGTTCAAGTTTGTTCTTAATATTTGCCATTGTTTAGACAGTCCCCGACTTCTTTTCCTTTTAAGTCTACTTCCTGTCTTCCGTCCTCTTCTTTTCATTGGCTGTTGATAAAGGACATTTGCAGCAAGATCAATTATTCATGCAAATTTTGCTAAAGAGAAAAAAAAACAATCAAAATACTTGTTTCCCTTATTTTGATGCCAATGACTGATGCTGACAGCTTTAGAAAAAGGATTGTGGGTCAAATCTGGCAGATGCATTGTAGCTGGGGCTATTATTCGAATTCCCTCACTACTCCCATCCATCGCTGAAGTAACCTACAATTATAGTCACCTTCAATTATATAAAACAATATCCTTTAATGTTTCTTTTCAAGCTGATGCTAAATTAAGCAGATGCCTGGATTTTGTTGTGATTTAGGGACATACAGCGTGAAGAAGTCAAAAACAAAAAGCTGCTTCTTGGTGCCATAACCTGCACTTCACTTAAACCTCACGTCCATCAAAACGGCACAAGTTGGAAGCGCAAAAGTGGATTTTGTTTGATACCGTGTTGCCTTTTATATTTACGTTTCCCACATGCAAACAGTTTACTGCTGTGAGTTTATTGATGCTGAATAGGTAGAAGCACTAATACTGTGGCGACTGTAGGACTCCATTATCACCATCAAATACGTTTATTTCTGTGGATATAGAAAAGCTGAGAATAGTAACAGATGAACACTTTTCATAGTTGTGAAGCATAATGACTCTTCTGTCATGATATGCAGGTAGAGGCTCAAAACACAAAGGGAGCTGTTATTTAATGGTAAAGGATTTGCATGGCTGTTGAATAACACAGCCTGTTATTTGCTACACAATTACCATCGCCTCTACACAAATTCAGTACTATCAGATGCATGCAACTGGAATGAGACTGCATCATGAAGACAATCAGCTTTTACTGTTATCAGTTTGGAAAAAGCAGCAGAGACTCCTCCACTAAATCAGAAAGGTGAACTTTAAATTCAGTAGTTAGCCGTTAAGTTTGTTCTCTGTGCTGCATTTAAGATTTCTGTCTGAACTTATGGTTCTTTAAAAACACGGAGTGAGCTTAAAGCATGTGGGTTTGTATTTAATAAACATACAGTTTGTGCAGATCTTTAGAAACAAAAGGAATGTGAATCAACAGCACTGATCACTTATTAACTGAGTGCTTTAAAAACAAAACAATGTTCCAAAGTGCATATATGGATAATAAAGAACTCCCATGAAACACCTGAGAGGAACGACTCTGTTTATTTACAGCTATTTCTTTCACCATTGATGGGAAAATATCTCAGAAAGCAGCTGCGATCTTCGGCTGCAACGCTGCCATAGAAATCAAGATGGCCTCCTGTCGATGACAGAAAAAAAAAAACGTTTTATAGCACAGCTGGATTTCACAGAAAACGTCTTAAAGTCGCACTCCAGTCATCCTTTGATCAATTGTAAAAGCGTTCCAGGTGGTCTTTTCATTAGGATTATGCAGTTTTTGCCAAAATCCAAAACATTTGTGTTGTTTCTACGACAAAGTTTTTTACAGAGCGGCAGTAGTTCATTAAAAATTCACTTGAGCAACACCGCCCCCTCTTGCCCTCACCATCACTGAGAGCTCAGAGCAGGGAGCTTGAGGCCTGCCAGGACAAGTAAGCAGTGTCTACTCCTGTTACACAATAGTTGAATAAAGAAATATTTAAGTTTAATTTTCTTTAAATATTTCCTCAGAATGAAGTTAAAAGATCACTTTAAAAACACCCAAAAACAGGATTTTCATCAGAGCAGGTCTTTGAATTAAGTTTGTTCTCACCTCGGTTCTGATAGTCCTGCTGCCCTGACCGGGACACGTGTTGAGATAAAGGTCAAATAAGAGACTGGGGTCAGTCACATTCAGGTTCTGGTCGGCATCCGCGCTCGCTTCCAAACCATGAAGACCTCCAAAGACCACCAAGAGATGCCTGGAGGAGCACAGCAGTTCCTCTAGTCCAAACTGAAACTGAGCAGGGTCGTCGTCACGGTTCTGAACTTACTTGAATGGTGACAGTGTGGTTTGTTCCATGGTGTTGCCTTTCTCCGAGGTTCCAATCGTCAGATCGTATCCTCCTTTATGTGGGCCCTCAGTGAAAACTGCACCTGTGGTTACAGAGGCAAGCAGGGTGAGGGTTCTGACTCAGCAAGGGACCTGATTGGGACGCATTGAGACAACGGCGAACCCACTGAGGCAAGAAGCCAGCCGGACCGTGTAACCCCAGTAAAGACCCGCTTCTGTTCTCGGCACGTGTGGAGGCACAACAACTCCTTTGTACAGTTTACTGTCTGCAAAGAAAGAAAGTTTCATCGATGACTGAAGCAGTGAATACTGTATATGCTCAATGCATTAGTAAAACATGGAGAGAACTACCTTGATTCTGCATCTTATTAAGCTTCACTGTGACTCGTAACCCCGACTGCAGTTGCTTATCAATGCGAACCTCCTAGAAAGGCAAACAGTTAGCTTGATTTTACTAATAAGCAGACACAGATGGAGTTTCTGTAGAGTCAGGCTCACTTTTCTCATCCCACAGTTGACTAATGAGCCTTTTCCTTGTTTCGGCGGTCTGTTGAGGACGACTCCTTCCCGATAGTCCGACTCCTCGTCCATCCTCATGTGGTGAGGACTGTCCAGAGGATTTAGCAAACCTAAAAACAACAAACCTTTCATTTAAGGTTTTCATTGAACTCATCTGCTTTCTCAACAAGAACAATGGTACTCAGAACATATTTGATTTCACACATGAGAAAATGAGAGTACCTGCATATTGTAAATCTTTGTGCACTGGGAAAAAACATTTGCGAAGATACCTGATGAAAGGAAGCAAAGCTGGGATTTCAATGTGAACATTAAAAAAAAAAAAAGCACAGATGACACCCATGAGTATTTCTGCACTTACTGTGGACATTCAACGTACTGAAGAATTCGTGCAAGTTGAATACAAGCTTGGCCTTTTTTCCCAACACCTTTAAAATCTCCTTCAACGCTCCTGTGCGACAGGAGAAAAAATTAAAGAAGCTTTTTAGCTTCCTATATGATTCGGATGTTCAAATTCTCCAAAGACTTACTTCACATCCTCGCCTTGCTCATCAAAAACAATTATTTCATCCACACAAAACACAGCGCAGGCTCGGGCGATCTGTCCCGCCAAGTACGTACGGAGTTCTGGGGACTGCGCGTTGTCGAGGACAGACCCTGGTAGTGCCACACTAACTGTGTACGCCCGACCTGTAGAAAATACACTCCCCCACTTTTAGTTCCCAAAGAGACCTGAAGAACTCTGTACGATGCTGAGGTTATTACCTTTATCACTTTGGCTTTCTTCCTGTTTGCTGTTCTCTTCAGCCTCTTGTCGCTCCTTTTCCAATGTTTTAATAAGTTTGGCCATTTTCCGCTCCTTCTTACTCTCCTTGACTGCGATTCAAAGATGAGATGTGATAAGAAACATGATGTGTATAAAGTATGTATTCTGTCATCAGCCAACATGTCAAATCATTCATTCATTTTTGGTCAAACCTTTTCTTTAATTAAATGGAAATGACAGATTTTGAACTTCACTTAAGTAAAATAAACATTATTTAGGAAGTAATTCTTTATAAAGCCTCCAGCAAACAAACTTTGCTATATTGTGTAGATAATTAAACACAAATAAAAAAGTGCAAAAAAGACAAAACAAGGTCTGATCAATCAAGCATTTTGATATATATAAGTTTGATATATGACATATTAAGGATATATTAAGGATAAAGACCATTGTAAGGTAGTTAAATTGATAGTTTTCACATAAATTAAGTTTTAATTTATTCTTTTTTATTTATTCTGGGTTGATACGTTTTGTCCATCTTGGTGCAAATAAATGCTAAACAAAAGAACAGCTTGATATTTAAACTTTTTATTTTTTTACTGTTTCTTCATAAATTATATAGAAAATACAACCTAAAGTAAACCGTCATCAAAAAAAAAAATAACATGCTCTTCAGATATTACTGTTGTTATCTAAAGTAGCTTTGATCCTACAATGCATTAACTAATTGTTTTAAATAATTAAATTTTGCATTAGCTGCAACTAATTGCTTTTGCTTAGCAAACAGAAAATACAGTTTTTCATAAATCGCTGCTAAAAGGTTAGCTTGTTTTGCATTAGCACGAGCAGAAAGAAAGCAGTTTACACTCACGTTCATTTTTCCTTTTCCTCCAGCAAATTCTATCTTCAGACTGTAAGAAATGACATGATCATTATTGCAGTTCACAGACACTCTGACATTTATAAAAACACAGGTGTAATTGTACCTGAAAAGCCCCAGGTTTGGGATTTTTTGCTGTTCCGTTTAGCGACATGTTCTCGAGCGCGTGCGACTTATTTACTTCCGGGTTGACCTTTCGCATTTTAAGATTTATTTAAAGATACAATACACTTTTTAAAACAGAATAAGCTACAAATTTGAAAACAATAATTCCAAACAGTATAAAGTGTGGAAAGAAAATTCAGTGTTCTGCTGTCATTTTAAATTGTTTATCTTTATTTGAACAATGTAGTACTTAGTACTTAGTTTGCGTTTGTTAATTTTTTTTCCACCTAAACCTTTATTTAAAAAATTAAAATTTTAAAATTTAACATTTTTAAAGCAAATTTTCATCAATATTGTATTAGTCGTCTTTTGTTTGTGGCATGATATTTTGTCATTCAAAAAGTATATTAAATTAGAATATATCTTTGAAAGATAAAATGTTCATGTTTTTGTTGCTTAAAATCACACTAAAGGTCAAATTAAGCGATTTTTATTAAAACATTTTGCTTTGTAAATTTAAACAAAATCAGTTTCTAATGTAGAAACACTGGTCTGGTTGGTGAGATGAGCTTGTTCCTTTTAGCAGATTTGTATTTTTATGAGTTTGTCTTGTATTTTTGTTTGTAATGGCGTATTGTCTTTAAATAAGGTTGATGATAGTGACGGTGGTAAACACACAAAGCATATAAACTCACAAATACCGGGGAATCATTGCAAGAGTTTTATTAAGAGTTTATTTCAATCGAATTTGAGAGCAGGTAAAATGTAGAATTTCTAAAACAAAACTGCACGTATATGATGTACATATGGCTTTTATAGATGCTTAAGAACGGTAAGTGGATGGAAGTTTGTGTAGGTTTGTTGGGACAGACAGGTAACAAAGAAGTATTTATGATGTTTTCCTGAGACAGCTGATCACGCCACCTAAAAAAAGCTGGGTGGGAGGAGGTTGGACGGGTAATTTTATTCTCTTTGACTCCATTTCTTTAAGATATCCTCTGCTGCTTTCAGTGTAGAGTCCTCCTGTTGGCATATAAAACAATGTTTGCATGACAAGTTTGCACGAAAGTGAAAAAGTGAGTTGAAATTGCAGATATTTACCTTTACAAAACAGAAACGGATATATTTGTCAAATTCCTTCCCATGCTCCGGACTGTAAAAAGCAGAGACGGGGATTGTCGCCAGGCCCTGCGGTAAATAATGTTTTGTTACACTCTTAAATTGCACTAAACAATTAATACTTTTAAAATGATACAAGAAGTCTTTACCTTTTCTTTAGTTAACCATTTGACAAATCTAAAGTCGCGTGATTCATCCTTATTACTCTCATCATTCAGAGCCACTTCTGTTTCAAACGCAAAACAAAACAGTTATTTACAGCTGGACGTTGGCTAAACCATTCGGTTGAGGGGCTTACTTGTTACTTACTGACAGAGGAAATATCTGCAATCATGAAATATCCTCCTTCTGGCATGATTGGGTTCAGACCGACGCTCTGCAGACACGTGGCCAGCTTCTGTCTCTTGTTGTGCAGCATGGCAGGCAGCTGCTGGAAGTAGCTGTCTGGAGTACCAAACACCTCGTACTCTCTCTCAAACCCACGAGCCACGGCTTCCTGGGGAGAAGGAATGATGACAGAGGACTCTGGGAAATTTGCAGAGAAGAAAGTAGCATTCTGACAGGACAAAAGCAGTTTTTTTTTTTTTTTAATGGATGGATGGATGGATGGATGGATGGATGGATGGATGGATGGATGGATGGATGGATGGATGGATGGATGGATAGATGGATAGATGGATAGATAGATAGATAGATAGATAGATAGATAGATAGATAGATAGATAGATAGATAGATAGATAGATAGATAGATAGATAGATAGATAGATAGATAGATAGATAGATCTAAAAACAAACATTCCAGAGTTTCAAATAATTCAAATTAAAACACAGGTCTAAGAGTAAAGAAAAATGTTGTAGTGAAACCTCCAAGGAAGTCGGTTTTACTGATTTATTATAAAAACTCATGGATTTACCTGAGCCGCTGTTGCACTGTGGTAAATAGAGTTTTGATGAATAATTTTTAAGTGTTTGATGACGTCTCCCGAGCCGATGGCCCAGCCGACCTAAACAGGAAAATGAAGAACATAAAAGAATGTAATAACATGAAACAAAGCAGATTGACCATTATATGTGTCATTCTCTGAGCGTCACCTTCCAGCCAGTAGCACTGAAGCTCTTTCCAGCACTCCCGATAGTGATGGTTCGCTCCCTCATGCCAGGAAGGCTGGCTGTCACAGACAAAATCCCCCATCAGAAAAGATACTCAAATGTTTTTTGTAGGACATCTGCTGATTTTGTAAGTAGTTTTACCGATTTTTACATGCTTGGCACCATCATAGGTGAGCCACTCGTACACTTCGTCGCTGAAACACAGCAGGTCATGCTTGATGCAAAGATCTGCGATCATCTGCAGCTCCTCGAGCTTGTAAACCTGCACATTTTTGGTCAAAAAAAATCAATTACTAAAGAATAAAAGAGCACAAAAGGTACATTATGAATGTATCAGTGCAACACTGACATCACTTAAACTAAGCTTCTACTTCACTTTTTCTTTACACACCTGGGCTCTGTTCCAGAAAGCAGGTTAAGTGAGTTACCTCTGTAAGTTTGAGGGTAAGGAACAATTAGCCTCAGCTTTCGGTTCCAAAAACGGAGGTATGTTTTAGGGTAGGTTAAGTTGCCATAGCAACTTGGGCTCAGAACATAACCTGGTCCGGAGCAGGTTTAGTTGAAGATAAGTTGGTTTCGGAGAGGTGACGGAGCATTGTTAGACAAAGGAAAGTTCAAGAAATACAATAAATTAAGTTAGAAAAACATGAAATTGAGTTGGAGTAATAATAAATTCAGTTAGATAAATATGTTCATTTGAGTTGCAGAAACAATTTTTGAGTTGGATTGACATAAGAAATTATGTTAAATAACCTTAACTCAAATACTTGTTACCAATTGAAGTACCGGTGTTGTGGAACCGACAAACCCAGAGTGAGCAAGTTTAGGGTTACTTAACCGAGAGTTCAGGGTTAATGTCAGAGTAAGTCAACCTTGCTTTCTGGAATACCCCTATGATTCCACACAAGACTTACTTTTCCTAAAGGGTTGTTTGGGGTGTTGATGACGATGGCTTTTGTTCGTGGAGTGACTTTACTGGCCAGCTCCTCGGGGGATAGAACCCAATCTCCACTCGACAGGACGGCACTGCCCTCTCTCTGAAAATGACCAGAAGAAAGGTATTTCACTGGTTTAGAAATGTAAACAAACAAAAGCAAATATTAGATTGAAAACTCAAGTAAAGTTGTCAAACTTACAGGTCTTAGAGGTATGTACACTGGTTTCCCTCCAGCCATCACCACCATCGGCTGGTAGCAGTCGAAGAACGGTTCAACAATTATGACCTAAAAGATCAGAACATTTCAATTAATCTGAGTTTTTATTCAAATTAGTTTGCTTTGTAATTTTTCATTTTAATCTGAGTAGATTGTAGATTTCCATACCTCATCTTCCTCATCAATCAGAGCCTGAAAAGCACAGAAAAGGGCCTGATAAGCTCCGACTGTCACCAAAATGTCCTCCAGAGGATCGATCTCATGTCCCACAATCCTGCCGAAAAATTTGGCCAGGATCTTTACAAGGGGAGGGTGTCCCTGGATGGAGAAAAAGATCACGACCAGACACAGATAAAAAACTATGCCAATGGGGAGGCAGACACACGCCCTGGAGATTGTTTTACTCACAAAAGCCCGAGTGTACTGGTGCATGGCAGGTCCTCCTTTCAAAGCATCACAGAAAGCCTCTCGGATGAACTCAGGGGGAGAAAAGTCAGGGAATCCCTGACCGAGGTTCACAGCTTTGTAGTCTGCAGCAAGCTGGGTGAATTCAACCCTGTGGGGGGAAAAGTGATGCAAGTGAACCAAGCAACGATCTTGGTTGACGAGAGGCAAAAAGTATTACTGAAAGTAATGAAATACTGGTTGGTCAGACAAAAGAATCAGAAATAAAATGTAAAAATATGTTTTTCAATCTGAACGTCACAGCAGAGTCTTCATGGTTAGTTGCATGTTTTTGACACAAGGTCAAACATTTGAACCAAATTTTAACTGAAGAAATTAAAATTATATGTGAGCAAAGATCAGAGAGAGAAAAAAAGAGGAGATTTTGAAATGTAAGTATGATCAAGCTACAGAAGAGACGATTTAAGCTGTGAAGATCTGGCTTTAATTTTCTTATTTTTTAGGAACTGTAAACTAAAGTTAACCTAAATCAAAGGATAGTTATTGTCCATCCATCTGAAGAAGCCATTTAATCCCTTTTGGGGGTCACAGGGTTGCTGAAGTCAATTTAACTACTATTGGGTGAAGGCAAGGCACACCTTGAATAGGTTGCCAATCTGTTGCAAGACCACACACTCATATGCACACCTAGGGGCAATTTTGACACCCCAATTAATCCACGGACCATGTTTTAGGACTGCCTGGAGGAAACCCACAAATGCACGAGGAGAAAATGCAAACTCAACACAGAATGATCCCAAATGGGATTTGAACTAGGACCTAATCAATAACAATAATAATAATAATAATAATAATAATAATAATAACATGAATTGGGTGTTTTGTACATTTTTGAACTGTGATAGTACAAATTCCTCTCTGAGGGTAAAAGTTTAAGTTCACTATGATCTCCTTAAGTTAAAATGTTCTTTGTGGGACTTTGATCTCAGTTCCTCCTCTGTGCTCCACCAATCAACCGACTTACTTCCTTAAAACTGACAATTGACGAAAGAAACTCGGTTTCCAAAATTTAGAAATAATGTCAATTTTTTTTTTTTTTTTTTTTTTTGCGAATTCCGCCATTAAATGAACTTCCACTGTCATTTTTCTTTTTTTCTGTGATGATAGCACGTCTGTTTGTTTATTACCAAAAGCTTGTTTAAATTAACAATATAGTAACAAAACGCGTCTTCTGACCCAAAGAGTGCTTTAAAAAAATCACTCACCAGACATTTTTATCAACCCCTTCAGTCCTGCTGGCATGAACTTTTCTGGACATGATGATTGTCTGAAGTAGAAAACGGTATAATTCTCAGAGCCACTCTCGTTACTAAATAACAGCTTCAGTTGAATGGATCGCGGGTGTACTTACTTTTTGATGATTTTTAAATAAACTTTGACGAATTACTGTCAAATTCGTGGAAAGATTCCTGATTATTCCCATCAACCGCTCACTGTTTCTGCCATAGACTTGTAATAACTAACCCCCTGCGACCTCTCAATGTTTTGATTCCACTTCCGGTGTGGGCGGAGCAAGACGATACCAACAGCGTCAACGCGGGAGGTTTGGGTCAATCAATTAAATGTATACACATATTTTAACAAGCAAAACATTACTTAACTAAATTTAAAGCTGACATAAATACCATCTGTACTTTCTGCCAGAAACAACCTGAAACGTGCTTTCATTTATTCTGGTCTTGTGATTTCACATATAAAATTTGGAAAAACCTCCACAAATGTATCACCGATTCTATTCTTGCTGATTTACAACCCAAATATAAAAACTTGATATATATATATTTTTTTTTTGTATAGTTTTGAACTTTAAAGATCGTGATGCTTTCTTTTTTATCGACATGTTGTTATTAATGGCTAAATTTCATATTCATAAAAGTAAATTTTCTAATAAAAAAAACCTGATTTCTTCGTGTTCAAACTGGAACTGCAATAATAAATTTAATATCAGCTTTAACAAGTACAAAGGTTCAAAAAACGATTAACATCTGTAAATCTTTTGGACTGATGCCATAAGTTTACTCTTGCATTTTCATTTGTCTACGTTTGTTTTATTTAACCTTTATTTACCCAGGAATTGTCCCATTGAAATTAAGAATCTCTTTTTCGAGGGAGTCCTGGCTAGGGGGGAAACAATAAATTACATTTACAATAAAAATGTCAACATTAAAAACATAAATAAAAAATGAGAGCTTATGTAAAACAGGTACATTACATAAAACAGGTTCATTTCTTTTTTATTTATTTTTAGCTTGTTCTTTTTTTCTTTCTGTGAATGTTCCTGATAATTAAGATTTTCTCAAGGATATAACACGTTTATTCTGTATTCAGAACTGTATTGTACATTATTTTTGCATAAATTCTGCATTTTTGTGTTGTTTTGTATTCTGCATTTAATACGAAAAATAAAATAAATCGTTTTAAACAAAAGCGCTTCACTAATAATGTCATTGCAGATGACGACAAATCGAAAAAAGGCCAGATAAAATAATTCCACTTTAAAATACATATTTATAAGGTTCTCTGGATCAGTGCTTATAAAGTGTTATTAAATTTAACAACGTATTTAATGACATAATTATCAGTTTCTCAAGACTTTTCGAATGTTTTCAAATGATGCATTTAACTGCACTCGGGACACTTGAGTTTTCCTGTTATGTTAAAGTTCAATTTCCACTGTCGGTCTTAATTTTTTTTCTTTTTTATCAAATATTCCACAGTAAAGCAATTTATCCATTTATTGTCTGAAGCCCTTCATAACCAGTTTATTTAATATTTAGAAACATTTTCTAATGGAGACACTTTCTTGAGTCAAATTCCTACTCTTCAACGTGTAGTGAACGCAACAGTTCAGAAAATTGGATAATTTTTTTATTTCAGTTAATGAAAAGTGAAAAAGAAAAGCTACTACGATTCATAATAAAAGGATGAGATTTTATTAACAGAAAGAACCTCCTGCACATTAAAGAGGTGAATATTATGGGGATCACCAGTAGACTTTTATACATGGTATTATCCCACTTCAGCACTAACTCGTCATGTTGTTTCTTCACGTGCAGTGAGATTTCTCTTCCTCTAAACTGCGGCTTTCTTAAGATCTTCTGGAAGCACTCTTCCCCTCTTTCGAGCTCTGGTTTTCTTCTTTTCTATTTTGACTTCTTTGCGTTTCTGGAGGTTCTTCTTCCTCTTGTCCTGCCTATGCTGCATCTTTTCGACGACGCTTTCACACCGCTGGTCCCACTTCTTTTTCTTTTGCGTCCGTCTCTTTTCCTTCTTCATCAACGAGGTGCGCAACATGTCTTCGTCGTCTTTAATTTTGAGGCCCTCGGCTTTGTAAAGCACGTTGGTCCATTTCATCTTCTTCTCGAAGTCGAGAGCCTTGGCTGCGTCTTTTTCCTTCAGCTCCTCGAGCTTTGCTTTGCGAGCCTCCACGCGGCTCAGCAGCTGCTTGTAGTTCTTTCCTGTGAGCGGCGTCAATTTGCCCTTCACCTTTTGTTTCTTTTCTTTCTTTTTCAGCATTTTATCAACGTATGCCTCCTCTACTATTTTCACTGTGTTAAAGACAATAGCTGCCTCGTCTCTTTTTTTGGGGGCAGGCGCTTGCTCTTCCTCCTTTTTCACCTCAACTGGCGGCACTTGGTCACTTTTTTCAGCCAGTTTCTTCATCTGAAATTCTTTCTTCTTCCTCTTTTTGCGTTCTCGCTCCAGCTTTCGCTTTGCGCGCTTTGCTTGGACAGCTTCTGATAACGCATCCTGAGGAGCTCCCTGATAAGAGATGAAAAATAGCACGAAAATCTTCATTAAAAAACAATAAAAAGCTCATTCAAATTGTATTTGTCACATATACAGACATACATCCAGTACTGGAACACGACAAGGTTTTTCAGACTTAAAAAAAAAGGAATATTTAATAATACTCTGCTATATAGAGCATTTGGAGTATTTTTTAAACATATACTATTTAATATAATTTATAGCGTTTCATCCTCTGCAGTTTTTTCCCCCCAGTAATGCAATAATGTGACCACAGTGACATCGAAAAGATCAGTTGTTGAAAAAAATAAAAAAAAATAAAGGACAAGCAATTTTTTTTAAGTTAAAGAGAAACAATTTTAAACTAAAGCTTTCTTTTTTTTTTTACATATTTACAATAAAATATTAAAATTTTAGTTGTATTTGTTTATTTTTAAAAACATCTATTTTGCACTGAACACCCCAAAAAACATTTTTATTTTTGAATTCTTTAAATTTAGCAAATTTTGTTTTGTTTAATGTTGTGAACAAAAATCTCAGGAAAGTCCACAGGGGGCGCCACAGCACAGTTGGTTGTTTTTGAAATTCCTAAAAAGGTCACCTGTGCTGTTTAGACAAAGTCATCATAATGTTTTGGAATGATCAATAATATTTAGGTAGTGTGGTATCTGCTGTAAACTGCTGCCTGTTAATGCCAGGCAGCAGTGGATGCAGTTTGTTTGTTTGTTTTTAAGCTGTAAAGGTTCTCCGTGTTTCTACAGCAGAAGACAGTTTCACCAATGAAACCGTTTGAGGCTTAGTTTGCCATAAATTGGCTTGAAATATCATAAGTCTGGTGGAAAACAGAACCAGAATGTGCGTGTGTCACATCTGGGTTGGTAAATAAACGGCACAGCTCTGTGTGTAATTAAAGTAAAGGTGGATAATTGAGTTTTAATACTGTTTTAGATTGACCTGAGACAATTTGTAGTCCTTTTAGCAGAAAACCATATTTACCTGCTTAGAAAAATCATTTGATTTCAGAAAGTGACTACAGAAATGATGAGGAAAATCTTGGAGCACGTGATCTATTTATTTCAGAGGACTGCGCATGTTTATAAGGAATTAACTTACTGTTACTTTCTAAAATATACCAGAGAAATCTTAAAACAGCTGCTGATGATTCTAACCCCATGTCACAGTAAATCTGATAATAATTGGACAGGAGAGTGCACTGTCCCTATCCCCTTTCTGTGTTCCTGTGTGTAGAGGTCCAAACATCTGCATACCTGGCCTCTGGACTCTTCAATCTTCTCATGCAGCCTCTTTCGCAACAGATCTACAGAGGAGAAGCTGGCGAGCGATTTCTCTACATTCAAGAAAAAAACAACAACAATGCAATTAGACCAACTTCCTGAAATTCATTGCATGGTTTTTATATTTGAGTTCAATGGCTGCACCTTCAGGCATGCGTGTTGTGGCTCCATTAGTGCTTATGATATGTTTGGGTGTATTCTTTTCTGCTGGAGTGGCTCCTTTTTGCGTGGACGGTGAAGGAGAAGATTTCTGTTGGGGTTTAGCAGTCTTTTTATCATCATTCTTGTCTTTAATATTTTTCTTTTTCTTCTTCTTCTTCTTTTGAGGATCAGTTGTGGTTTTACCTCTGCAATAAACTTAAAACACAAAAACAAAAACACATTTTATGCTCAAATAATGCATATTTACAACAAAAACAATTAAAAAAAACACATTTCATACAAAAAACTGTTGTGTTCGGCTGTACCATCAGGCTGACAGGAATAATTCAGATAATTATAATAATAACAATGATAATGTTCAGATAATGTTCCTCATTTAACAGCAGTGGCAGGTCACACTGTGATTGACTTTTCCCCCCATTCAGAGATGGAATTTATAAGAAACAGTTTCTGTTTTTATAAAAGTCATATTTTCTGGGTTTCGGGCTGATGGCGGAGCAGACAAACGACTCACACTAGTGAAAAAGAAAGTCAGCTCTGTCTTGGACTGCCTGCTGGACCTTATTAACAAAGTCGAGGACAGAGGTCAAGCTTTACATATGTTAGGAACAATGCCTCACATCCTTTGGACCACACTGTGGAGGGATCCAAGAGGCAACAGGACTCTGTGATCAATGAGCCTAATAATAAAAATATTAACAATATTTAAAGGTAATGACAAATATATACTTTCAAATATGAATATTTGTTTTTCTTTTAAACCCCGTTTTAGCTTTCTATTTTTGCCTTATATCATATTCTGCATTTCTGTTACCGAAACTGGGATAATTTTAGTAATTTAAATAAAGGTTTGAAAAATATATGTCTCATATCTCATTTTTATAAGGCTATTTTTATTCATAACGTTGCAGAATAATAGGAATTTTCAATGTAGTTTGTTTCCAACAACAATTTATCAGTGTAATTCATTTCTGATAACATAACACTTTCATAGGTTTTGCATGTTATTATTATTATTATTATTTCAAATTAAGCATGACCAAAAAAATTACTAGCAAAACATTCGACAAATTACCTACAACACGTTGATTTAAATAAATAAATATAATTTCTGTCCTCAAAGGTAAAAGGGAAATTACAGTAAAGCATTAAAGGAATTTAGCGCCTCTTTTGGTTAACATCAGTATCACAGCAAGTGCTTATTGGACTAACTCAATGTTTATCAAAAGAACAACAAGCTAACTTTCCTCCGTTAACGTTTTTAGTAAATAAATGGGTAGTTGAACCTACCAAACGGTCTCTCTTTAGATTCCTGGTGCTGATGAAAGACTTTACTGGCAAATTTCTGAATGTACGCGTCCTTTGCAGCGAGGTCCATGTTAAAAAACAGATCAAAATTGTTTAAAACAGACGCAGGAGTGGGAAAACAAATGGATTTGATAGTCACGAACACATTTCTGTGCGCACGTGGGAACCTTCGACAAGTGGGAGGGACGAACAAACACCCCGGAAGTAGTAACACCGGAAAAACTCCGGGCACAAACACATCAATGTAGCTGTTATGTAGTTGATCTTCAAACGTTTTCTTGATTATATTCATAATTATGATCAAGCATGGCTTACCTTAAATCCCTAGTAGCCTTTTCGAACAGACTTCTCCAGAAACAGGTGAGTTTTTTATGCTTAACCTTAATTTTGGGTGTGTTTTTAATCACCGTAAATGTGAAAGTCATTTTAAAATTTCATCTTTGTCTTAATTTAGTCCCATGTTGTTTACATCCAGAGGAACTTTTTTCTGCCCAGACTCTTGAAGCGTTCAAACGGTAATACATTTATTATTATAATATTTTCTACCAGATGATTTTATTTGTGGGGTTTTAGCTAGTGCCAGGAAATGTTTTGCCGGAATGATTTGGTTTCTAATACTCCTTCTGTGTCTGTAGCGTAAATCCTTTCTTTCTCTACATTTATTGTTTTTGTGGTGGTTTATCGGTGGGGATTACATTTAGAACGTCTAAGAAAAGCATATATTATTACTTTATAAATATGCAAGATGTAACATAGCAAAAAAAAAAAAAAAGTAAGTAAATTTGTAATTGGTAAATCTCTTTACAAGTTGTTACCATCTAAATAAAGCTTTTACTTTGAAAACCAGGTTTTATACTTGAAAATTGTGTTTTATATATAGTTATTGCTATGGATAAAGAGGATGTAGATTGTGTTATGTTGTTTTTATTTTTAAAGGTGGAAAATGTTATTTGCAAATGTGGCCTCACTAAAGGGGGTTGTAAGATTAAAATGGTCTAATAATATGCTCTTGCCAAGAAGTATAGTTACAGCCAATCTACCAAATAGATCAGTTTTTGTTTTTTTATTTGAACAAATGACATTCTGTAATCTGTCGGCATTTATGCGTCGTTTCTGTTTTCCATGCTCTGTAGGCAGGGTTCTCAGCTTTGGGCATCTGTGCAGCTCTGCAGCAGTCAAAGCAGACAAAACTGAAGACTCGTTCCTCAAGTGGTTTCTGCTGCTCATCCCTGCCACTACTTTCGGCCTTGGAACATGGCAGGTACATCAAGATTTAGTTTTTTACTGAACTTTTTTCCCCCTCTGATGTGTAGATGTTGGATAAAATGATTTGATCATGTCAAATCAAGTCAGAAATCTAGGGGTAATCATGGACTCTGACCTAAACTTTAACAGACATATCAAGTCAGTAACATCAGCGGCATTTTACCATCTGAAAAACATTGCCAAAATCAAAAACATAATGTCAAAGCGAGACCTGGACATACTTATTCATGCATTTGTCTCCAGTAGGTTAGACTACTGTAACGGCCTGCTCACTGGCCTCTCCAAACGAGCTGTAAAACAGCTTCAGTGCATCCAGAATGCTGCTGCTCGAGTCCTGACCAAAACCAGGAAGTATGATCACATTAGTCCTGTGCTCAGGTCTCTGCACTGGCTCCCTGTACCTCAAAGAATAGACTTCAAAGCAGCTCTGCTTGTGTACAAGTCTCTCCATGGCCGCGCACCAAAGTACATCTCTGACATGTTAGTGCCATATGAACCATCTCGTACTCTGAGGACCTCAGGGACCGGCCTCCTGTTGATTCCCAGAGTCAGAACTAAACAAGGGGAATCAGCATTTCAATATTCTGCAGCTAAAATCTGGAACAGCCTCCCTGAAGTGGTAAGACAGGCCTCTTCTGTGTTCATGTTCAAATCTAGACTTAAAACATTTCTGTTTAGCTGTGTATATGACTGAAAGGTCCTATCTGCACTTTCTTTCCTTCCTTTCTTTTTAAATCAATTTTCCTTTTTTTTTCTTTTCTTTTAAAGTACATTTTACGTTGATTATTTCTATGATGTATTGTGATTTTAATGCATTTTTCTGTTTTGAGAAGCACCTTGAATTACTTTGTGCACGAATTGTGCTATACAAATAAACTTGCCTTGCCTTGTCTGTGCAGGTGAAACGGCGTCAGTGGAAAATGGGGCTGATCGATGATCTGCACCGCCTCACCACAGAAGAACCCATTCCAGTTCCACTTGAGTAAGTTAGCAGATCTGGGTTTGCATAAATAGATTATCACAACATTGTTTCTGAGAGCCTCACTTGCATAGAAATGTTCCTACAAAGTTGTCAAAGTGTCTGAATATCGAATTCTTTTACAGACATTTTAACATTCATTAATATTACCAAAATAAAAGCAAGTATGTGTATTTTATGTTCCCTTTAGCAGGTTTTACTTTCGTTTCTCATCCTGTGTCTCAGTCCTAATGAGGTGAATAAGCTGGAGTACCGGAGAGTGAGGGTGCGTGGGCGCTATGATCATTCAAAGGAGCTCTACATCATGCCGCGCTCCCCTGTCGACCCAGAGAAGGAGGCCAGAGAGGCTGGCAGCCTGTCTTCAAGTGGAGAGACCGGTGCCAACGTCGTCACACCATTCCAGTGCATCGACCTCGGGTAAGGAGCTGCAAAAGCCGTCACGGAAGCAAACGCACACAGATGCTACAAGTTATGCTCCGTTTGTGTGTCGCTGCAGCATCACGATTCTGGTAAACAGAGGATACGTCCCCAGGCAGAAGATCAGACCAGAGACCAGGATAAAGGGGCAGGTCTGTGGGATGTTCTTGACGAAAAATATGTTTAACATGTGAATTTAATACAAGCTAATGCAGTTGTGCTCTAAAGCATTTCTAAATGTTTGATTTTATTGTGAAAGCACTCAGCTTCTTCAGTTAACCACGGACTGGTACATCTCAAGTTTAACAGAACCTTTTCTTGCAACAGCCTTACACAAAATGGGGGGGGGGTTCTCTTTTTAATCTCAGATTTCTGAGCATAAAGACAGGGAAACAGTTCAGCTATAGAAATGAAAAATAATAGAATGTACTAATTGAGTATAACTGAACACTTTTTAAAGCAGTGTTTTACCTTTACTATGTGGTGTTAAACAGAATTTTAAAAATTATTTAGTAAAATAGGCTGTTGCATTAAAATATGTGGAAAAAGTAGAGTGTTTTATACATGCTTTACATAAATCATAGAACCTAAAATACTTACGTTCTCATTTACTAAATGGTTTATTGAAAATAGTCTGATAAATGCTGTATAGTCTTTGCGGATTCTTGCACAGTTGGTCAAGTTTTTCTGGTTCTCCACACAGGTGGAGGATCAGGTGGAGGTGGTCGGCATCATCAGGCTGTCGGAGAACCGGAAGCCGTTTGTACCAAACAACGACGTGGAAAGAAACCGCTGGCATTACCGGGACCTGGAAGCCATGAGCCACGTCACTGGAGCCGCTCCCATCTTCATCGATGCCGACTTTGGTAACTAATCTGGCGTTTTCATCCCACCATTTTAAAATGATTAGATGTGCGAGTACTGTAACAGGGCTAGAGCGGTTGACCTCTGACGTTTGGTTCCTGCCTTGCCCACCCGTGTTGACGTGTCCTTGGGCAAGACACAGAGCCCCACATTGCTCTTTGCGGTTAAAGGTTAGCACCAGTGTTATTCAGCGGAGCCGCCATCAGCGTGTGAATGGGACTCTGGTCTTAAAGGAAGTTCGAAAAGCGCTGTTGAAGTTACTGATATTTGACATTTTGCCTTAATCATGCAGGGAGCACGATTCCTGGAGGTCCAGTTGGAGGACAGACCAGAGTCACACTAAGGAATGAACACATGCAGTACATCATAACGTGGTACGTGGGGAGTGTTGTGTTAAAAATGTATGAACGTAAAATGATCATTAATAATTCCATGTTTTTCCAGGTATGGCTTGTGTGCAGCTACTACCTACATGTGGTATGCAAAGTTCATCAAGAAGATTAAACTTTGATATTGTAAAAAATAAAGATTGTAATCACTCAATAAAACTTTATTGGAGAACACAGGTGAGTTTAGTTTTTCAGTTTACATGTATTTCTCCAATCAGGACTGGTTAGACCTTAAATGTGTCCTGAAGGTTCTTAATATTGCTGCAGATCAGAAAAGTAGCTAATATTCTAACTACTAAGTCTAAATTCTATTTAAAAATAAACTTTAAGAACTGTGTATCCATTTTGTCTACATGCTAATAATTTCTTTATATCCATTTACCTCAGGTTGTCATGTGACAACCCAAACCTTTGCTGAAGAAAGAATCTTGGTATCTTAGTATTTTAGTTACAGAACCAACAACTGAGGATTAAATGACCAAAGCAGAGTCTTAAATTAGGGCATAGATTTTTTATTCCAAACATATTAACCAAGCTTGGTAGCCAGTTCCTTGGCCTTAGCCTTCTCCAACTTTGCAATGCGGGCTGTGGATTTGGGACCCATGAGATTGCCTCCCCAATGACGACGGATCTAAGACAAAAGAATTTCAGGAGATTTAGGGAAAAATATGATGCAGATGCTGTAAACAACAGATTTGGACCTCACCTCCTCAAATCTGTCATTGTAGTTGGTTTTGATGGCTTCCACGAGTTTAGCAAGTGCCCCTTTATCCTCACTGTGAGGAGAACAAATGTTAATGCAGCTCTAACGTGCACTGTGTTTTTGCATTATTTACATGATGTAAAACCTACTTTTTATACACATTTTAGCCAAACATTTGAAAACCTAAAGGTAGGTCAGGGTTGTGCCCCGAGATAAAAAAGTTTAGCTTTTGCTGATACTTACGGGTTAACTTGTGTGAAAGCCACAGAAGTGCACGTCTTTCTGTGCACCAGTCGGCCCAGTCTCGCCTTGCCCTTGACGATACAGTATGGGACACCCATCTTGCGGCAGAGAGCGGGCAAGAACACGACCAGCTGAAGCAAAACGTCAGAAAAGTGAAAATATTTTAGAAATATCCGCATCAGTGGCTGTAAGGTTCAGTCTGGTTTTAGAACTGGTGGTCGCTGCTCAGGGTTAAAAAGCTCGTATGTTCGGATCCACACGGAGGATTCAGGTGAAGAAATTCAGACATCATTGCCAGCGACCACAGCACAACAAAAACACGACACTAATCTCACCTCAATTGGATCAACATCGTGGGCGATGACAACCAGCTGAGCCTTCTTGCTCTCCACCAGTGTTGTGACAGTGTTTACACCTGGGAACAAAAAGGGAATCATGACATTCACCTGTTCCATGAAAACAAACCGTCCATTCATTCACTATTGATAATGGCCAATGCTCAGGGTTAAAAAGCTCAAAAACCATCATAGAAAGTTTCAGGTGAAGAAATTCTGAACATCATTGCATAACAGCCAAAACCAATATCGTCACAACATCAAAACAGAATTTTTAATAAACTATTTGGCTCATTTTCTCTTAATTTTACCTGCACGGAGAACGGGAGGCCTCTTGGTGGGTGTGTCTCCTTTCCCAGCAGCCTTCTGTTCAGCACGAGCCAGCAGCCTCTGCTTCTTCTCCTGCTTGGTCTCTGGCCGGTACTTGTGTGCCAACTTGAAGAGCTGAGTGGCTAAAATTAAACCTCACATTACACATCTGACAAACATATTAAGCACCACTTGTTGCTACAAGGACCTGCATCAGCGATCTTGGTGGAAATGCGTCAGCATCGCTCATCAGATAGCAAATATTCGTTTACATCACTTGCAAAGTAAAAACTTTATTGTCAAAGGGAAAATGTCGCCCAAGATTGACATTTTGCCAAAGATCATTATGAAGTGTTACCTGTCTGGCGGTCCAGAGCCTGAGTGAACTGGTTGATTGCAGGAGGAACCTTAAGACGCTTGTAGAGGATGGAGCGCTGCCTCTGCAGGCGCACATAACGAGGCCATTTAACAAAGCGGGTCAAATCACGCTTCGGCTGAATATCCTGGCCTGTGGACGACAAAAGCCAAGGATAAGAAGAGCAATAAACACTCAAACCCCTTAGAATTTAGCTCTTAAAAAATGCATCAGCGATCTTGGTGGAAGGTCGTCATCATTAATATCAAGTTAGCAAATATTCAGTGACATCATCTGCATCAGAACCGTTTCTCCCATAACAGGAACAGTGGATACGTACCAATGCCAAAGTTTTTGGGCCTCTTCTCAAACAGGGGGTTGACGACTTTCTTGGCCTCGTGTTTTTTGGCCACGGAAGGGGCAGGTGCCACCTTCTTCCCCTTAGCCTTCTTTCCCTTAGGCTGAAAGGAAGAACGTTGTTCAAATGTTGATCAAGTCCATTACCAAGTTTTGAGTAACAGCCATCAATTCAATTTTGTGAAATTCTCTTCAACACACGCTGCACCCGTTGAAACAATCAAGTAACTTAACCAAAAAGTAATTTAGCAGATGCCATTTAAAAAAGCAACAAAGTTGTTAGTCTGTATTTCAGTCCTGATTTGACAACGAGGTCAATACAAAGACAAGTCACCTTAAACCAGTGGTTCCCAACCCTGGCCTTCTGGAAAAACTGTCCTGCAAGTTTTCCATGTTGCTTTTAAAGACGCTTGATTCTGCCAGTTATTATCAAGCTCTGCTGAAGAAGCCAATGGAAGACAGGTGTGTTCATGCATGCTGTGTTTACCGAGGACCAGGATTGGGCAGCACTATTCAAAACCGGGGCCCTAAATTACCCACAACTGTACAAAACTCGCATCTCCACGTTATCAGTCTATATTTATTATGACAATAGTACTACACGAAGCAACCAGAGTCGTGACATATAATAGTACAATTTACCCGGTATTAGCATGTTGAAGCTAAGGTCCATTCACTCAAAACTGCTAAGAAACAACAACAACAGCCTAGTTCTTCAAACTTCAGTATTAGTTAAGCAATAAACGAGACAGCAAATTAAAAACAAAAAATTTATAGAACAGAAACATGTCCAGAGAGCTGGTCGTTTTTCAAACGTGCGTTAGCTAATTCGCCGAAGTGCTGCTTGTACCGGGTACGGTTAACTAAATCAAACTCAATTTTAACCATTATCCACGTCATACCATGCTTCAATATCCACCTAGAAAGAATATTAAGGACTAAAAGATTATGAATTGACATTAAATTAGGACGTAAGAGGTATACAAACACAGATGCAACGAGATATATCAGGCATAAGATTTCGTCGGAAAAAGTAAGTATGTACCCACCATGTTGGTTCAGGCAGAAAGGAGGACCAAAGGATTCTGGGTAACGGAAATACCGCGAGGCTTGGAGCTTCAACATGCTGCGTTTGCTGACTCAATCCAGGATCTGATTTTTCCATTTTACTTTAACCTTTATCTGTGTATCAATTTAGAAACCACACTAGAGTTATCGGTGGCATTACATTTTCAATCAAGGGTTTGGGGGGTAACACAAGTTTTTTGCCAAAACATTAACAAAATCTTCAAGGTTTAGTTTCCTGGCTTAAGCAGTGAAACAGCTTCAGTTGTTGGTAGTTTGTTTGTTTTACTGCATTGTACTAAGAATGAAGTTTGATGGAAGGAATATTATAGTGTATGTGTGTCACCATGGTGACTTTTTCAGCAGCTTGACTCGCTCTCTTAATTTTACTGACATTAGTTTTAAATGCTAAAGCATGCCAAGATATTTTGGATAATTTTATGCTCTTCATTTTGTGAAAAATATTTTTGGAATGATGCCTTCGCTGTTCTAATGAGATTGTGGCTAGAGCCCAAACAAGGTCCAAGATCTTGCCTGGCAGTCCTGACCTATAATTGATGGAGGTCAGGTTGAGATTATATGGAGTGAGTCAGCTATTCTCGTTCAACATCTTTGTCACAGATGCATTCCTGGAAGAATGGTCAAACATTCCCATTAAGACACACCTAAAACTTGTGGAAAACATTTTAAAAATGTCAATACCTCACTGTTTTGACAAGTCTCATTCATTTCATTTATTTTGAAAATAAATCCTGTTTTTTTAAATATGATCTATAAAATAGATTTCTATATTGGTGTCCTTGAAGTGTACGTTAAAACAGTAAAATATTATAAGTAATTCCCTTTTTATTGTATTGTTTATTACATGCATTTTACATAAAAACATTCAAGTTTTTACAATTTTCATATAAGCATATAGGTTTCTGGTTAAGGCTTTTAGAGATGGTACTGAGATACATTTCAATTTGTTTGATTAATACGGGGGAAAAATAGAAGTTGATGAAAATTTGTATTTAGGAATATGAAATTTACCAAATATAATAATAAGATTTTTTTTTTTTACTTGAGTCTAAGTTTTTATCATGAAAGCCAAAAATTGTATATTCAAATTTCAGAGTGAAGTTGGGGTGAATAGGATTTCTGATCAATTGTATACACTTTTTCCAAAAAAATTCTAATTTCATTACAGTTCCAAAAAAAGATGCTTAATTGTTTCTGTTTGTTCTTTGCAAAACGTACAGTTGGGGTCAGTTGTTTCAACACATCACAGCATGAATTGATTGGTGCGGACATTTTGTGAATTACTTTAAAAGAAAATTCTTTCACTTTATTATTTATCATACATTTTTGGGTCACACTCCAGCCTTTTCTCCAAATACTGCTGGGAAGAAACCGTCTCCTGTAGTTTTTGGTACATGGTACAGAAATGACATTCTTTTATAACAAGGCACCTATTTTGTTGTTGTTGTGCTTGTGGGTATCGGGGTAAAACAGATTTTTCCTGTGGTGGTGTCAGCTGCATCCATAGAGGGCATTTCTTCATTCCTGACAGGTTTTTTTTTTAAACATTTGACATATTTCTTTGGAAACTGCATCAAACACAATGGCATACTCTTTAGGAATCACAACAAGATTGTATTTAAATTCAGTATACCTTAATAAATCGTGTCAAAAAGCTCACCCACCAGTAGAATTTTTCTCTCAAACCAATGTGGAAAAAACAAAGATTTTTCTTTTAAAATATATTTGTTGTTCCAAATAAAAAAGTTATGGGGAGATAAATTGTGTTTGTATAGAAGTGCTAATGCAAGAAGAGCTTGTTTGTGAAAAGCTGATAGTTTAGCTGGTATTTTATCAACATTGTAATGACAACGGAGAAGAAAATTAAGGTTGTCTAAATTTGAAAAGATAAAATGTTGAAATATATTCCAAGTTTAAAGTTAAACAACATTCAGAGTGAAACTTCAAGAGTTATAAAATTTCAGAGTGAAAATTAAAAGGTTAAAAATGTTCAGAATCTGATGGAACAGAAAAACTTCCATACAAGTTGAAGTAGGGATTTTTTAAGGTATAATTGGATCCAGTTTATTTTAAATGTGTTAGTTAGGGTTGTATAATCAAGAAAGTTCAGTCCACCATTCTCATATGAGTTGATTAAAACTAATTTTTTAAAATGATGTATATGTTTTTTCCAAATAAAGTTCAATAAAATTTGGTCAACAGATTTTAGTGTTTGATTGTTCACGTACAAAGATCATGCAGAGTAAGTGAGTCGAGAGATTCCCTCTGCTTTTGACAGCAGTACTCTGCCTTTTAGGCTCAGATCTCTTTGAAGCCAAGTTAAAATGTTTTCTGGTTTTCTCTATTGCAGGACTGCAATTTAAAGAACTTCTCTTTAGTTGGTTTTTGGTGATTGTAATCCCTACGTACGTTACACTTTCTTTGATGGGAATTTCACATATGGATCCTGTTTTGTCATTTTTGATAGATAGAAATTCACATTTTTTTTAATGTTAAGATGAAGTCCAGAGATATTAGAAAAAGTTTTTATAAGATTTATGGCTCGAGGAATTTGACTGCTATCTTTCAAAAAAGGGTTGTATCATCAGCTTGTTGGCTAACTAATATCTTTGTTTTTTGTTTTTAACTTTATTGTACAAAGCAGAGGTACAATACAAAACACAATTTTACAAAGTGAACTTCAAATATGCCAGGGGAGCATACATATTACATAAAAACATTCAGATTTCGAAAACTTTCATACAGCTTTCTGATTAAGGCTTTTGGGGATGTTACTGAGATACATTTCAATTTGTTTGATTAACACAGGAAAAAAAATAGAAGATGAAGAAAATGTGCATTTATTAATATGAAATTTGCCAAATTTAATAATAAGATTAATTATGAGATTTCTATTTGAGTCCGTTTTTATTTTGAAAGCCAAAACTTATATATCCAAATTTCAGAGCGAAGTTGGGGTGAATATGATTTCTGATCAATTGTAAAAAGTAATATCTGTCATTTCAGTTTTTTTTTTCTTTATTGTTCAAAACAAATATAAAAAATATGTATGACAAGAACAATTGTCATAGCTATAAGAATGCCAGGGGATGGTGCATGTATTACAAAAGAAATATTACCGAAACAGATTGCTATGCATTGAAAATGTTCAAAGACAGTTTTCATAAATATGTATGGCCTTTTTGTTTGAGCTATTAGAAAAAGTGTGCAAATAAGATTCGAATTCTTTAATTATTACAGGGAAAAACAGTTGTGATGAGGAAAACTTTGATTTGTGAATAAGAAATTTACCAAATATTATAATTAGATTAATCGCCAATTTTACGTTTGATCTTATATTTTTTTCCTGTAGGCCAAAAGTAATATCTTTGTTTAATGGACGTAGTTTACATGCCCGCGTCATCTGACTCCTCCCCGTTTAGCCCCCCGTTTTCAGCGATTTGGTAGCGTCCGCTGTGGCTCACAGAAGTTGCATTGAGCCGCGCGGCGGAGCGGGAGGGGGGTGGGTGTCAGATCGAGGATGGTGGGTCAGCTGCCAACGTCGCCTGGCTCCTCTTTTTGCTAGCTGTTCGGAGTCAACTCGAGTGCTTTCTTGGAAGATGAGAAATAACTGTTTCGCCTGCGGTAGCCGCTCTTCTTCTGTGGTATTAAGGAATTATTCGTGACAACTTTTATCACTGCAGACGACAGCGGGATGAGCTTTCGAGGGTAAACATTGGGCCTGTCACTTGCCGACTCCCGGTTCTGTGGGGGGGTGGGACGGTCATTTTAACGTTTATCATGCTTAAGCTAGCAGTCAGAGACCGACCGCTTTATGTTTGGGACTGTAGTTCGGCTTTGGTGTTGTGATGACGGAGCTAGCTTAAGGTAAAAGAGCCTCTGTTATAACATGTTGTCTGCTCTCAACTTAACAGACGCACCATTGAAGAGTAGTTATGGCAGAGCAAGACGTTTGTCCTCACCTGGACTCCATAGGTGAGGTGACCAAGGATGATCTACTGAAGAAATCAAAGGTGAGTTTCCATTTTTGTTGCTAAATAAAAAAATGGATGCTATAGTAGATATCACTAGCTTATCATTTGACGTAATCAGCCTGATTTCCCATCTTTTAAACATTTCTTTAAAGGGGACTTGTCAGTCATGTGGTGCTGGGGGGCCAAACCTGTGGGCCTGTCTGCAGGTATTCTTCAAATATTCCATTGTGATAGTTTAGCTTGCGCACCTCCTATGAAAAGTTGCAATCATGGTGCACCTTCTGAAATCAGTGGCTACTTTAACATGACATTTCTCAAATTGCAAATCTTAAAAGTTGAATTGATTTTCTTTATGCGCAAATTGGAAGACCCAGTTCTGCTAGATCTAATCTCAGTGTTTCTGATATGTAGAGTGACTGTCCTTACGTTGGATGTGGAGAGTCTCATTCTGATCACAGCACCTTGCATGCACAGGTAAAGTGATCATACCATCAATTCTCCACCTTTTTCACACTTCAAATGTATTAAAAATGTAGATTTTTGTGTGTGTGTGTGTGTGTGTGCGTCTGCTTGCAGGCAAAGAAGCATAATCTGACAGTGAACCTAACAACCTTCAGGATCTGGTGTTACACATGTGAGCGGGAGGTCTTTCTAGACCAGAGACCAGCCTTGGTCCCTGTGCATTCTGCACCTCACCACTGCAAAGCTGCAGAGCAGGTGTGGAGCCACACCAGGCCCGCACATGATTTTCACTCTTAAACAACTTCTAATGATATATGTTTTATTTAGGATGGAGCTCCACAGTCTGGATGTCACCCACTAAAAGCTGTTCCAATTGCCGTGGCAGAAGAAGACGGCTCAGAATCAGAAGAAGATGAGCTAAAACCTAGAGGTGGATCTCCTCTTAGTACTTTTCCTACTAAAAAGGCCCAGTTTAACAAAGTGAATTTTGTGTTTAAAGATCAGAACAAATTTCAAACAGACAGTAGAAGCACGACTAAAATATTAATTCTAACTGTTCTTCCAAATTTGGGCCAAACCTCTAATGTACATTACAGGGGGACAGCACATGTGAGAGGTTTAGGAGATAAAGTCAGAGAGGCAAGACTGAGATGGCTGAGACTTGTCCAGAGGAGAAATGGTGAATATATTGATTGAAGGATGCTGACTCTAGAGCTGCCAGGCAAGAGGTCTAGAGAAAGACCAAAGAGGATGTTTCTGGATGCAGTGAATGAAGATATGAGGGTGGCTGGCGTTAGAATAGGGGATGCAGAAGACGGGGTTAAATGGAGAAAGCTAGTTTGCTACTGGCTAATGATAGTCAGCTTCATGCACAGTTTGGGCTTTGAAATCCAACTTCTTGAAAGGACCTGGATTTCCACTTCCGCTCTAAAGTGGAACTAAGAGACGGGGTTTGCTCATAGCTCCTCAGCTCACTCATCATATGTTGAGCTTCGCCTTGAATCGAGCAGAGGATTGCTGTCTCTGTGTCTCCAGCTCCAGGGAGAGGCCTTCTACTTTGGTTTTGGTTTATGAGTCAAACAGCAGCACAAAGTAACCGTTTTCTTACTGAGTTTTTTTTTTTTTTTTGGCTTTTGGTGTAACAGCAGTTATCAGCTCAGTTACTTGACCTTGTTGAAATTTCAAGGAGAATTCCTGGAAAACACTCAGACTGGGGACTCCATAGTTCCTCTGTGAGACGTCATCACCCATTTGGTCACTGAGAGTGATTCCTGGAAGGATGTGATTAGAAGGGAACATCCTCCCTGATCTGAACCAGAGTTTTCTTGTTAAACTTCAGTGTCAGTCACAGTCTGTCCTTAACAAACTCTGTTTGAGTATGGCGTTTATCAGTGCTTGCAGTACCAGGACACCCTTGGCAGGAGTTCAATGATCCACTTCATGTCATCTGACCTCCTGTCATGCGTCTTGGACACTTTAGAGAAGATCTAGGCAGAGTTTTCCACCGATTTCCACCTGGTGGTGAGTTGGATTTGCTTCCAGAGGAGAGGAGGAAGTTGTACAGACTTGGCCGTCACAAACATGCTAAAAGGAGTTCCCTGAGAATGTTTGGTTGAATCCACTGTCAGAAGGGTCTTCATCTCCCATATCTAAGAGAGCTTAAACCAGGTAGCAAGAGAAGCTGGAGACACTGACTCAGATAAAGACCACATTTTCCACCTTCATTGTTAATTAGGTTGGTTGACCTTGTGTCCATAAGGTCACTGGTGCCTGTCGGGGATGCAGTCCATGAACCTAGTGGTGATGGCTGCATGTAAGGTACATGTGTCAAAGGCCTGTGGGCCCCATCTGCCCCGCCGTGTAAATATATCTGACCTACGAAATCCTTTTATATTATTGGTATTGATGGCCCGGGGAAATGATGCCCTGGTAACTCATTAACGACAGATCCCATCAATCATCCTGTCAGCTCCCTTGTGTTGCCAGATTTTATTTTTATGGAGGGTAAAACATTCTAAGCTATTCAAGGTTTAAGTTGATTTATTCTGCTTTGGATCTTGGCCCCTGTGCAATTGAGTTTGACACCCCTGATGTAAGGGATCACGTAAAGCTTGGTTTGTGGTACTTTTGAAGTGGCTGACTGATGAACACAGTCCAAGCAGCATGGAGTGCAGGCTTTGGCTGAGGCATAAACAGTCCATCACTCAGGCTAAAGCCTCTGAGGTTGTCAAAGAGCTCCCTCGGGGGAAGACACCGGGGGCAGGTTAAATCCACCCTGAGTTCCCTGAGTCCCTGAATGTGGGGCGTCTGGGGTGACACGCCTTTGCGACATTGAGTAGCTACACAATGTCTGGTGCAGGGCGCCCAGACTGGCACTGCACCAGGGGTGGAGGAGGGTGTGCTCCACCTAAAAGGGATCTACTGTTATAGTAAGGAGTAAAGCCGCTGCTCCTCCAGAATAGGTGAAGCCAGTTGAGGTTGTATTTCATGTGTGGGGTGGTATTCTGGTTATCAGGAGGAGACCACAGAGAAGACCCTGGATGCCCTGATGGGACTATGTCTTTCAGGTTAGGAGCGACTTGGGGTCGCTTCGATAGAACTTGAAGAAGTTCCTGTGGAGAAGGAGATCTAGGCATCTTTGCTTAGACTGCCAGCATCATGGTCCGTCGTTGGATAAGTGTTAGAGGATGGACGGAGGGTTTCATGTTTGTTTTTGTTGTTGACTGCAGGTCTAACCGGAATGAAGAATATTGGAAACTCCTGCTACATGAATGCTGCTCTGCAAGCTTTGTCCAACTGGTGCGTTCACTTGCTTTTCTTAAATCTGTTCTCCATCAGGAATGCGTCTATTTTTCAGTCTTCATTCTTTGTCCTTTAAAGGCTCTGTACCATTCTATTCTTAAGCCTTTTATTGTAAACAATATGACCTTTGGCACACTGAAGAACACATTTTTTTTATTAAATGTTGCTTATTTTCCCGACTTCTTTTCCAACCCAAAAGTAAGACAACTCGATCTCTGAGGCACCGCCTTTCGCGAGGGTGCCGCCCATTTCATGACGTGTCTCGGCAGCGTGTCTGCGTCTCGACCACGAAAACAAAAAACATCCAAACTTTTGCAAAGATTCATGTGCATAACAAAGGAAAGCGTTTTTGTCGATCACCGCTGGCTCCGCGTAGAAAGTGGGTGTTTGCGTTATTCTGGGGGCGGTGCTGGCAGCGCAGACTCTTCCTGGGAGGGGCGGGTCTACATCAGCACGCGAAAACCCGCTCGTTTTTGTGGGTTGGGAGGGGCTGGTGCTCAGCGAGCAGGTTTTTAGAGGAATACTCAGAAATGCGTGAAGGAATCAAAAATACAGCTTTGGGGTTTCTTTTCATGAGAAATGACCATTAAAACACATCTAAAAGCAAAAAAAAAAGGATTTTTTCATGGTATAAGCCCTTTAATTAGATTTTTCCTCTCTTCTGTCTTTACTAGCCCCCCCCTCACCCAGTTTTTCCTGGACTGCAGCGGACTGGTCCGGACCGATAAGAAGCCTGCTCTGTGCAAGAGCTACCAGAAACTCATCTCAGAGCTCTGGCATAAAAAAAGGTAACGAAAAGACCAAAAAAAGTCATAATACTATTTAAATGGTGACCTAAGGATAAAGTTTACTCAGTATTCATTCAGATTAAAATAGTTTATGATGTTTGCCCTTTCAGGCCCAGCTATGTCGTGCCTACCAGCCTCTCCCACGGTATCAAACTAGTTAACCCCATGTTTCGAGGTTATGCACAGCAGGTAACTGCAGCTGCTTGACTGACTTTTCTTTCTTTTTCCTATTATGAATCTATTTTCTTCCATGTTCTTTATGGGTGATGGTAAATTATTTGCCTTGTTGCACAATCCTGAAAGCCTTGCACACTTTCTAACTCATTTAGCTATTTATTTTTAGCAGATCCGTGGATAGAAACGCTCAGATTTGTCCCAGTTTGTAAGGGCTGCCGCACACGAAACAAAATGTGAGGGTCGGTTTTTATCTTTCTAAGAAACCTTGGGGAAATGGTGATGTTTTCTAAGCTGTATTGGTAGAAAAACTATACAAGAAGCACCGGATAAATCTGTTAAAAGGTAAAAAACGCAGTGTGAGAAAACTTCAATGGACACACAAGTATCATTCTGCATTTAGGGATTAATTTATTGATCAAAATCCTCTTCATTGAGGTTAATAAGTTAGTGTGACCCATCATCAGCCATGGAAATCCAAATGATTGCAGTCACTTGAGGTCAATTAAAGCAAAATGTCCTAATTGGCACTCGGCTCATAAATTAAACACAGGAGCATGTCTATTTTGGTTCATGGTGACGAACTCTGCACAGATGAATGAAACATTTGTCATCACTGACACTCCCATCATTTGAGACTGGCACCTGCTTCCTGATGCAGCACCAGTGTTTTCCCTCTCACCTTCAGCAGCCACTTCCTCACATCTCAGGAAAAGCTATGAGGACTTTTCATTTGGCTTTTTATCTTTCGGTCTTAGATTTAGAAGCTTGTTTGACGTAAAAATCGATCTAAATGTTTTTGTAGAAGCCAACTGGAGCACCTCGGTTGAGGTTCAAGTGAACTGCGGTGCGGTTCACTTACAGTGTGATTCCATGCAGACTATCCAGCAGGGAGACAAAAGAGGATAAACCAGGAAAACATCCGTGTAGCTCTGTGGATGTGGAGTTGTAAGAAAAAAATCTGCCCAGAGCACAATGGAAATCTGAAAAAGAAGTGCAAACGAAGAACTAAAGACGCTTAATCATTAATTCCAG
Organism: Oryzias curvinotus; assembly: GCA_023969325.1. NCBI lineage: Eukaryota > Metazoa > Chordata > Actinopteri > Beloniformes > Adrianichthyidae > Oryzias > Oryzias curvinotus. Next base: position 23,690,365 of record CM043717.1, read on the forward strand.
ACAAACGGCTAACCAGTTTAATACTTAATATGTGTTTCTTCTCTTCTTGTTTTTTACCTTCAAACAGGCGGCTGTTTAACAGTTTAACATTTGGAGGTAGTTTGCTTACAAGTGAAAGCAAACCAAATAAAAGTGTAAACGGTTCCAACTTCCCCCTATTACCTAAACAGTCTGCTGGAGTTTACAAAGAAAAAAATATTTCAAAAATGAAGTTACATTTGTCTTTTTTTAACCTTGCTGTAATAAAAAGTCTGTACTCAGACTCTAAAGTTTTTGCTCAGACTCCAAACACCTCCCTCTCAATGTTCTCTCTAAATAAAAAAATGCTTCTTCTGCGTCCTCAGACTATACAAAGCATTGTTTCACCTCTCAGCTTTACTCAGTGCAAACCTGACCCTTTATTGACTAAACTTGCATACATGCTTACAGATTAACGCCCGGATATTGTCTAGAAAAATGGCGGCGCATATCCAGAGAAGATTAATGCACATGCCCGGCAAAACAGCTGACTGCAGATTAGTATTTAGACTGAGAACACTGTGTAGAAACCAGAATATTTGTTGAGCACGTATACTCTGAAGTCTGTTGTTAGAAATAAAAAATGAATCCTCACTTTATTAAAAAAGCAAAGTTATTATTTTGCCCATAAATGTAAATTGTATGTAAATGTACTAAAAATTGAAAGGTCACGAGCCTTTATATTGGGTTATTTTCTTCCTCCAGGACACCCAGGAGTTCCTGCGCTGTCTTATGGATCAGTTACACGAGGAACTGAAGGAACCTCTGACCGAGTGCAACATGAGCGGCGAGGGAAGCGACGGCGAGGACAGGAGAGACGGGGACTGCTCCCCGTCAGAGGACGAGTTCCTGTCCTGTGACTCCGGCTCCAGCAGTGATCGGGGAGAGGGGGGAGGCGCAGGGGATGGAGAGCTCCTCCTGCAGGACGAGTGCGATGGAGTGAGGTCTCCCTCTGTAGGGTTAGGCGGTTCTGCCACGCTCATCTCAGAGAAGGAGAGGCTAAAGGAGAAGAGAGTGTCGGGGTCCCCTCTTCGGGGAGCCTCGCAGGAGATGGACGAGGACGCCGATGTGGACACGGCAGCTGAGGAGGGAGCTCCTGAGAGAGGGGAGGAGGAGGAGGAGGAGGAGCAGGGACCACCCTCAAACGCAGAGGTACAAAACCAGGAGAACAACCAAACAGCTAACACAGGACAGGTCCAGAGGAACAACACGGCAGGTAGAAGGCAGGAGAGAGGAGAAAGTTTTACTTCAACCGTACATCAATAAAACATGAACTTCCTGCTTTTTAGAGCCGAACAACGAAGCACCAATGACCCAACCTCAGTCTACTCCCTGCAGCCCTGTGCGAACCCTGCAGGAGCTTCACCACAAGCTTTCATCAAGCCCTCCATGCTCCAGCCCCCTCCGCTCGGCAGGTCCTGCATACTCCTTAAAAAAAGGCAAGTGATAATTGGCACGAAAGTTTAATAGAGGATGGGAAAACAGTGCAGTGACCTTGAGTCGACTGTGTGCAATGAGCTGGCTCTTCCTCCCATGTCAGATTAAAAAGATTATTTATCTATGTTATGTTCAAATGGACTGGATGAAATTCCATGGTCTGTGAATCTGTAAGGAACCAGAGGAGGAAGTGACTCTTCTGTTTGTCCTTTATTCGCAGTACTCAGAGTTGATTCTTTTCCCATCACGTTGTCTTTCAGCTCAACTGCTGCTCAGTTCCAGGAAGAAGAAGCAGTCTCACTATCGGAGCGTGATCTCTGACATCTTTGACGGCTCCATCCTCAGCCTGGTCCAGTGTTTAACCTGTGACAGGGTGAGGTGCACTTCACACCTTTGAACACTAGAGGGGGCTGCTTACTTATTCTATCAGAGTGCACTTCAGCCTAACTGCTGGGTTTAAAACATTACATTTTATTCTTCTACATTTACCTTTTCTGTTTATGCTACTAATTATGTAAATAATTGCATTTTTGGGGTAGAATACAAAAAAAGCAATGAATCCATAAAAAGCACATTTTCTCTACTAACACAAATCCAAATCTCAGTGCAAGAATATCATCTACCAGATTAAAATTGAATAAGTTGAATCTGCTGCATGGTGTTTGATACTTCTCTCTTTTTGTTCTCTCACTGTCTGTGAATGTGACAGGTTTCTACCACTGTAGAAACCTTCCAGGACTTATCTCTCCCTATTCCGGGAAAGGAAGACTTGGCCAAGCTTCACTCCTCCATCCATCAAAACCTTCCAGTCAAGACTGGTGTGTGTCCTGACTCGTACAGCTCGCAGGGGTGGATCTCCTTCATCATGGATTCTATACGCAGGTCACTCAGCTGTTTCCAATTGTCTTAAGAAAGTAATATCTCATGATGCATTAAGGAAAAACGTTTAGCACGTGTTTTCATTTTAGCTTTATCGTCAGATTTTAGTAGAGATGAGAGGTTAATGTTGATACAAAGCAAGAGTTGTCATGCCCAATTTCCAGCTTGTTTGAGTGCCAAAAAAAACCCTAGTAAGTAAATGACAGGAAAATGAAAATGCGGTTACTGTGGATGAAGTTGTTTGTGTTGATAGTGGAGGTGATGTGGGTGAAGCACGCAGGATGTGGTGACCTTGTCTGATAAGCCACTTTAAGGTGGAATAAAAGGAAAAACCCCATTTAGTACTAAAACAAAACCCTTCCTTCCCCATCGGAATGAACACAAGTGCAGTTTCTGCTTCAAAGTTTAACTTTGGAGGTATACATTCTGCAGCTTTTATAACTTTCATGCACATAGTTGCTCAGCAGAAAAATGTAGGGAGGGGCTGATCTTTTTGCAGATGATGTAGTTTTGTGTTATCAAGCTCTGACATGTTACTGGAGCAATTTGCTGCTCAACGTGAAGGTGTCAGGTTGAGAATCAGCACCTTCAAGTTTAAAGTCATTCCGACTGATAAAGATAGGAAGCCCCATCTGAGAAATGGAAACTCCTCACCCCTCAAAGGGAGAATTTCTTTGAGTTTGGTTCAAGTGTTATTTGAGGATTTAGGTAGATTGTCAGAACAATCCGCAAATATGCAGGCTCTGATGTGTTATGGGGAAAACACAAAAAAAGAAGGTTTTCTTCATTTTTTTCCGGAATCCGGTTTTTTAGGAGTTTTTCCTTACCGCGAAGGGGGGTCTAAGGGCAGGGATGCCAGTATAGCTTAGTCAGTTTGTTAGTTTATTTTAGTATTTTCCTATTGACTCTTTGTATTCATGATCCTTTTGAGTTCATGTTTTACTTCAAAGCCCATCGAGACGACTGTTGTTGTGATTTTGGGCTATACAAATAAAATTGAATTGAATTTAATTGAAAAACAAGTTTAGTGGGAGAATCAGGTCCTGGTTGATCTGTTTTTACCTTCATTCATGGTTTAGTAGCAAACGCTTTGTGATTTAAAACCAACAGATACCCTTTGACAGGAAATAAGCTTGCACATGTGGTCTGAGGCTCGTTCTGTTTTATAGAAGCGTATCGCATTCGGTTACACTTTAGCCATCGCCCACAAAGTGTTCAACAGAATTTTTTAATCAATTTTGCTACAGCAATATTTAGAATTTTCATAAAGATCCAGCTTTTGTCTTGAGATATGATTTTTGTGAACATTTTTAGTTAAAAGGTTTTTATAACTTCTTCCCAGAAAAAAGGATTATTGTTATAATTATTAATCTTATTTCTCATGAAAAAGTTTATTTCTATTTCAGAGTACCAAACAGTTTTACTCTGTAAAGTCAATATGTGCGTCATCAGTCAGACTTGCATTTATTTTTTAAATGTTTTTTACTGTAAAACGTGTAAAATGCCCTGAATGTGAAAAGGTCAAATCAAAAGCCGATTTTTGTTGTCCTGCTAGTAATAGGACATAAACATGTACACAAATGAAAAGGGGAACCAACCAAATAAATCCAAATGCTGCCGCCTACTTCTCATGTGTTCTGATGGGCTTATGCTGCCTTTGTGCTGTTTTCTGTACAGATCCAAATTCTGTGTAATCACAGGAACATGGTACAAAACACGTAAAACACTATTTCTTAGACAGGAATGCAATAAAAAAAAAAGGTTTTTAGACTTGTGGGATTTAACATCAGGTGTCTTTCTGGGATTTCAGTATGTTTATACCTATCCAACAGAAATGTACCACCTAAGAATGTGTTTGGAACAAAATCAAAATATTAAATGTCTGATTGGTGATCCTTTCAAATCAGAAACCACCGTATTTTATACGACGATGTTTAGTCTTAAAAGGGAGGGAATTTTGCTAACTGAGATAAAACAACTTAAAAAAACACTCTTTAGTTATGCTAACTGATGGAAAAAAAGCCTTTAGCATAAAGTAAAGAAGGTTCTTCTGTTATCTGATGAGTCCAAAACTTATCGCTCATGGTGTTGGGTAACTACTACATAACCAGACACGGTCATGGTCAGACAAGGTCAGCCGAACAACCAGATATTTTTTAATTGATGGACTTTTTCTTTCCAGATTGGGAAAGAAGGGCTCAGGGAGCAACCTTTTCACTCAAGAAACATCCGCTGAAGTCCAGACTTTGACCACATTGGGAATCTATAAGAAACCGTGTGGTTTAGTGGCGTCACATTTGTCTTATCAGCTCCTTTTTTAAGCATGAAGTCTGATTAATCCCACTTCAGTATATCTGACCATCTCCATGCATGTGCAGATAACTATAGGGCTCAGTTGGCAAACATCCAGTAGTTTAACAGAATCTTACTGGTCTGAAATTCTGTCCTTCTGCAGGTTTGTAGTCTCATGTATCCCCAGTTGGTTTTGGGGCCCCATGGTGACCTTGGAGGACTGCCTCGCTGCCTTTTTTGCTGCAGATGAGCTCAAAGGTACAGAAATGCGCTGCTCTTGACTGATGCGGCCCCATTTACTGTTTAAGCTTCTATTTCTGCTTGCTCTATGTTCAGGAGACAACATGTACAGCTGTGAGAGATGTAAAAAGTGAGTATGGTCATTGTTAATGTACATCAGATTCAAACATATGGTTATTGACGGGCGTTTTTGTGCAGGTTGCGAAATGGCATTAAATACTGCAAAGTGCTCAAACTTCCAGAGGTAATAAAAAAAAAAAAAAAGATACATTTATTAAACATGTTATCTGATCTTTCTTGCTGCAGATAAGCAGTTTGGTTGCGTGTTTATGAATCTCTGTGTCCTACATAGATTCTTTGCATTCATCTAAAGCGCTTCCGGCACGAAGTCATGTATTCGTTTAAGATAAGCAGCCACGTTTCCTTCCCACTGGAGGGTCTTGACATGCGGCCTTTTCTGGCCAAAGAGAGCCCGTCTCAGGTCACCACCTATGATCTGCTGTCAGTCATTTGCCACCACGGCACGGCAGGAAGTAAGAGACGACCGCATGATTCACACGATCGCTCTCTGTTTGAAAGTCTCAACATTCTCTCATCTTTTCTATTGACGCAGGTGGACACTACATAGCTTACTGTCAGAATGTAATAAATGGACAGTGGTATGAGTTTGATGACCAGTATGTCACAGAAGTCCATGAGACGGTGGTGCAGAACGCAGAGGCCTATGTGTTGTTCTATAGGTAAGTAGGATTTAAGACTGCATTTTTCTTTCTAGTATTGTTTCTGACTGACTTTTTCTTACGGAATATTACAGGAAGAGTAGCGACGAGGCGGTCAGAGAAAGGCAGAAGGTGGTGGCTTTAGCCAACATGAAGGAGCCCAGTCTGCTGCAGTTTTACATCTCCAGAGAGTGGCTCAACAAGTTCAACACCTTTGCAGAACCGGGCCCGATCAGCAATCACACGTTTCTTTGTCAGCACAGAGGTGTGTGATCGTGTCTGCCGATCACAAAAACACTCACTTTGCTGTCAGAGGCTAACAGCAAAAAAAGTGACAACCCTTTGACTTCTTGATTGAAGCTTGTTTAAAAAAGGAAATGAGTGAAACTGGGTGCAGTTCACCAAGTAACCTTTAGGGGGCTTCATAAACGAGCAAAGGATTCCCATTTTGCTTTTTTGTCAAGGGCTTTTTTCACATTTTAGAACAAAAATATTCATACTTTCTGGTCAGTTCAGGTTGGTTGTTGCCATTTTTATCCAGAAATACTGCTACCAAACACGAATTTTTCTGGATATGTGACAAATACACAGAAAGAACAAGCATGACAGTAAATGGAAAATTAATAACTAAAGTCATTCTAGAGTTGATATGACCACTCCTCCAGTTGTGTTCAAATTTGATCTAAAAATGAAATAAAGTAATTTAGAATTTGTATTTGTCATAGTTATTAAATGTAATCATAAAGTTGGTTTATTTTTGTCCCACCCATCCTTTATTGTGTTGTAACGTTAATACATTATGCATAGAAGCAAATGAACAGGATGAACTGCATCTGACTGCAGGTACTTTTGTTTTGAAACAGGCCACATTCTAAAGAAGGCCTGCTCATTCCTGGTCCTCGAGATCTACCACCCTGAGTGTTTTCCAGATCTCCATGTCCCGCTAGTTGCTGATTAGCTCAATCAGACGTCTCCACATTCTGATTTGAATGAACACCTGGTCCAGGTAGTCAGCAGCAGAGCTTGAGAACGGGCAGGTCGGTAGATCGCGAGGACGAGGAACGAGCAGGCCGGTTTTAAAGAGTCAAAGAATCCCCTTTTGGCAGAAACCAACAGCTGGGGTGATCAAAACATTCCTCTCGATGTTATTGACTGTGTTTAATTTCATTTGACAACAATCCTCTTATAGCGAATATTTTTATGTCAAAATATTTGTTTTCATTTACAGTGTTACCTTGCTATATGGGGGTTCACCTTTAATAGTCTCGCTGTTTTATAGATTTTGTTTGTGTGTGGAATTTTGCATGTTTTTTATTTTATAGCACATTGTGTTCTGCGTTCCTGATTGTCAGTCCTTCTCTGTACCGTGTCTTCCGTACAGAGTGCTTTCAACCCTCCAAATTGACATAAATTTCATCATTAGCAGATCTTTGTTTTCATTCTATAAACTGGGCTTATTTTTCTATAAAGAATTGAACTTTGAAAGTTTAAACTTGAGAGAAAAGTGTGAAAATGTTCATTTCTGTTGGGCAAAGTGTATAAAGTGTGTAGTGAGGGGTTTTACAGTCTTAAAACATCCATCTTTATTGTACAAAATCAAGTAAACTCATTATTTTTGTGGATTTCACCTGTTGGCGGTTATTTTCAGTACATGGATCCCCTTATATATTTTAACTTGTAGGATTCAAACACCCTACATTTTGCCTTTGAGTTATTTTAGAAGAACAAAAACTAGAAATTCCAAACGGTTACAAAATCAAAGCTTTGTTAACCACATGTTTCCAAAGGATTGGTGAGTATGAAGGTGGGAATTTTGTCCAAAAAACAAAACCAGATGTTTTTTACCCAATTTGCCGTCATTATGGGCTGGAAAAGAAACTCTAGCTAAACTTTCACATATGTTTCGTCTGCACAGGCATTCCTCCGAATAAGTACAACTACATAGATGATCTGGTGGTGATTGTCCCCCAGAATGTGTGGGAATATCTTTACAACAGGCAAGTGATGGAAAAAGCAACATTTGCAGCTGAAAATTCAAAAGTATTTGATAATTGGTTTTAAATGGACTTAAATTTAAAGTCTAAAATAATAAGAGACTAAAACAAGGTATCCAGGCAACCTCTCTCAGCTGCACTTTAAGTTTTGCACAGCTAAAAATAGACCCTTTAAATTGATCTACACTTTTGCAATTTATTATAAGTGGCATTTCATATTTTTTCTCGGATAATAGCAGCTTTTCATTCAACTGTATTTGCTTTCTCTTCTTCAGTTTTGGGGGGGGTCCAGCAGTCAACCACCTGTACATTTGTGGCATCTGTCAGGTAGAGATCGAAACGTTGGCCAAACGCAGAAAAACTGAAATAGACACTTTCATCAAGGTAATTGCTGTTTTCTGAGAGTTTTTCTTTTGAAAATCCTTCTCAGTGCGTTTTATTGTATTGACCGTGTTTTTGTTGTTTGCAGCTAAACAAAGAGTTCCAGGCTGAGGAGGCTCCCACAGTCATTTTGTGCATCAGTATGCAGTGGTTCAGGGAGTGGGAGAGTTTTGTAAAGGGCAAAGACAACGGTATCACTTCCAAATGAAGTTGTGAGTCCTATTTGTTTACTTTTCTTGGTGTAAAAAAATAACTGAATTTTTTTGTGTGTTATCTCAGAGCTGCCTGGTCCCATCGACAATAGTAAAATTTGTGTTATGAAGGGAGGACACATACAGCTGAAGCAAGGTGAACACCAGCACCGATGGATACTGATGTGTGAAAAAAATGAAGGTATAACTTTTTCTTTTTTTTTTTTCTTAATTAGGCGCAGATTATGGTCAGATCTCAGAGGAGACGTGGCAGTACCTTTTGGGCATCTATGGAGGCGGACCAGAGATTGCAGTGAGGCAAACCGTGGCTCCAGCTGACCCTGACAGCCTCCACGGAGAGAGGAAGATTGAAGCAGAGACGAGAGCACTTTGAAATAAATACAGAGGTTGGAAGTTTGTTTTCTGCACGGTTTTTGATGCTCTTACACTGAAATAAAGACACATTTATAAACTTTTCAAGACATAAATGTAAAACTTGTGAATCATAGAGGGCCATTGAGAAGAAGTTCTTAAGTGGTAGAAAAATGCTTTCACTTTGAATTTCTTTGGACTCTGAGTCTCTCACTTACCTCAAAAGGAAAAAACACTTTAAATATTTGATTAGAAACGGTAATTTGTGTCAAAATCTGCCTCCATAAATCTGGGTGGAGAAGCAAGACAAAGGGACAGCTTTTCCCATTTTCTAAATTTCATTTAAAGACCCACTCCGATGGTAATTACCGTATGTTTTTGGTGTTCTTAAGCATGTTTTTTGGGCATTAGGAAAATTACAGAAAAATTGAGCTTAGAATTGCGTTTCTGAGACGAACAAATAGCTTAATTATGACGTAGAAAATACGCTGGCCGGGCCGGAGCCTCCCTCCTCCGCTCCATTCTGACGCATCCACACGTACGTCTTGGTTTTCCTCTTCCGAGCTCCAAACTGTGCAGCTGGATAGGTCCAGTATTGCTCGCCATTTTTATTGCACTGCTCACAGAGAGCTCCCTTATTGATGACAGGAAAGGGGGCAGGGTTGCCCCCCCTGCCAAGGGTCCCGGCCACCCTCAGAGGTGAATTTCTGGTTAACTACTGGCGCTATGCTTATGGGCAGCCTTGAAAAGGACATATGTGAATAACACACGCCCTCTAACTCATGCTTACCGGCTCTGTAAGGAGGAATGGAAGTTACTAACTTAACAGTCAAGACAAATTAGGCAAAACTGAACCCAGAGCAGGTAAAAGAAGAGTAACACAAATTTTTCAGAACATCTCCATGTGGAGTGACTTGCATTTGTGATTTGCTCTTAGCTTCATGTAACATTGAAGCGAAAACTTTACGACTGTCAGCAGCTCACAAATTCCTTCTTGCCAGCGGAGAGAAATAGTTCTACAGATGTTTCCAAGAAGGGGCCAATAAACAGAGCTGAACTTGTTGAAAGTCGGCTCCTAGTTTTTCATTTTGCGTTATTTATTTTTTCATCTTTCCAGGTCTTCTGGTTCCTTCTTGATTCCAGCCCTTACATGAAGCTGAGGAATTTGCACCTTGGTGAAGAAGCCGCATTGTGAGCACTTTGTAAATGTAGCAACGTGTTAAGTTGATGCCAGGCTATAAGAGGAGGAACCTTCAAATCCTTCAGTTTGATCTTCAGTGTTTGGGCATTTTGGAAAACAAACTATTACTAAGACGTTGTTGGTAGATGTGGTGTCTCCGTGGCTGCTGTAGTGGCTATACGTCATGTACCGCTTTATGGGTTATGGCAGGCAGACGGCCTCCTGCGTTACGACCCACAATGCTGCAGGGGACTGAAAGCTAACGTTTAGTCGAGACTTTTATCTGCTTTAGTGTAAACGACAGCAACAACGGTTTATTAACAAGCTTTGTGTTATATGTCTGTACAAGTTGCTGCAAATGCAGGCGCGAAAGATGTAAGCTTGAAATGTGCACTGAACCCGAAAGAATGGAGGTTTAACTGTTTGGTCATGTTTGGCCAGTAAGATAACCATGAGTTTGTCTTATTAATGCATGCACGAGACTAAATTTGACCTTGTATGGGTCTCAGAATGCATGCCCTTGCAATTAAGATAACATTGATAGGATCATTGTGCATAAAAACGATTTATTACTTGAAGTTTTTCCTGCGTTGTTGATGCAAGTGTTACCACTGGATAAGGATTTTCACATATTTAAAGTCAACGAATAACATTTTGCTTCAAATTATTGCTGCAAGTGCATTTTAGAAGAGTTTATAGGGTAATATTTTCCATTTTAGAACACGACTCAAAGTAGTTTTGAGATGACTGCAAAAGAAAAAAAAGGCATGCAGGGCTTCTTCGTTAAATCAAACAACTTCCTTTTTTTTTTTTTTTTTTTTTACGATTGAACAACTCATTTGACAGAATCTTAAGTAAGCACTGTGTTGTAAAACAGAATCTTAAGTAAGCACTGGGTTGTAAAAAAAAAAAAAGAATAACCTAAAATACCCAAAAGATATTTAATAATGCGATCTTCTACATTACACGTTTTCTTCTCTTTTCTTTCATTTCCATGTTCTCATACAAGAGCCCCAAATAACACCCAGTCATCACCTGTAAAAAAAAATACGTGTATGTGTAGATATTGAAATTACGTTTATAAATGTTTTTTCTTCACAGAGGTGGATATCTCTGAGACAAGATTAGGCTTTTCCAACCAAATTCCATTGTCCTGGTGTCAAACCACAGAGACGTGCGTTCGCTTAGACTTGGATAACCTTGCAATCATTGATATCACACAAGAAAAAAAGAAGCGCTTTTTTTTTTGTTTTGTTTGTTTAAATATAGAAATGCTTGTAAAATATTTATTTTATATATGTATATATGTGTGCAAAGTTTCAGTTGACATACAGTTCACGACTTAAATGACTCTCAGGGTGCAATCTGACCGAAAGTGTACAGTTTAAGGTCACAGGAGGGTTAAAAATGTTTTCATCCCTAAAAAAATCATATTAGGGTTACTGTCTAAATTCAAATGTACAGATGGAAGTATGACGGCTTGTTACCAGCTAAAACTTGTAGTTAGCTTTTTTTTTTTTTAAACTTACCATAAAAGGAGCAGAAGGAAGAAAACTTGTATGATCTGCCCCTATCACTACATCAACAAAAGTAATTCAGAGTACATTTAAGTCTTTTTTTTGTTCATTTATTAATAAAATGTACTGCCTTGTTGTTAAATGTGGTTAAAAAGTTGCTGTTTTTTTAAAGCATGGTAAATGGAAACTAAATTCACTACAGCACTGGATCTAAGCCAAGTCAACTATAAAGATTAAAAAAACGTAAAAGTTGAAAAATTACTTTTTTGGAACTACTAAAGAAACATTAGGTTTATCCTTTTTTTTGCTTACATTTAATAAGCAAAAGCATGAAAAAGTCTCACAGGCAAAGTTCCAAATATAAAAAATGAATTACTGCTAATTCAATTAATTGAGAGAGAGAGAAAGAAAGAAAGATCTTAATTAGCATTTAAAACGAAAATGTAAAGGTTGGATTACTTTTTTTCCACTCCAGGTTCTGCATTACATTTCTCCTTGTAACAAAAGAATGAGACCAATAGAAAGATTTGGATCAATTTGACTACTTTTAGTAAATAAAGCTTTACAGATCCAACTATGTAATTAATTTGACTTGTTATTTTATGATAGAGCATATTTATATTTAGGTTTTTAAACTGATCAGGGCTTAGTACTTCCTCAAATGCAGAATCTGTGAGTCTTTTACAGCTGCACAAAGAAACTGCCTGGAATGTCATTTTAATTTGGAAACCCTACAAAAAAGACATTTGCAAGAATTATTCAAATTGATTTTGGAATAAAAAACCTTTTAAAATGTATTGACACAACAGCAAATTCATTGCCTTTAGCAGAAATCAATATATTGGGTTGTAATTACTACATTTATGTAATGAATTGCTCTTTTTGTGTTTTTAGGGGTATTCTGTTACAGGTAGCATCTTGGCACACAGCATCTGTGCTCCTTTCAGAGCAAAACTGAAAAACAAACAATGACTCACAGTTTGAAAATGCATAAAAATGCAGAAAATGCATAGAACCTCAATTTTTGTTGTTTAATGTGATAAAAAAACGAAAAGTTTTTGTGAATTTTCCTGTTTTTAATGCCTAAAAGAAAATCAGTCACTCATTATGTGTACAGACTCGTGCAAATGTGTTGCTCTAGTTTTTGTGGCCATTTTTGAACTCCATGATTTCATTTATAAGTTTATTTTTAGCATTTATTGTAGACAATATAATTAAACAAAAGTCACACAGATATATCAAACTCATTTCAGAAATAAAAAAAAGTGCATAGATTTAAAAAAAAAAATTAACTCAGGTCAGGTGATGATTTCACAGAAGGAAAGCAAAGGAAAGTTTTCTCTTTGCATTTAATTTCGTGATTTTCACACATTTCAAGACGTTTTTTTTTTATGGCAGGATCTCCTCTTAGAGCTCTGGACATGTTCTAGGTTTTTATTTGTGCATTTGAGGGGTAAGTGCAATGAAATAAAAGATGAACCTCTGTGCAATCTCCAGTGTATTGCTTTAGAGAGCTCTGAGAAACTCTAAGACTATAATATATGAAGAGTATGAATATGAATATGTAAATGCTCAGACAGTGCAGCATATCCCCGTGCAATGTTAAGAAATCTGGAGGTGTCGTAACTTAATCATCCCTTCTTGTGTTTTATTTAAATGTTTTCCTTATATTGAACAGTGTACGTTGTCATGAAAATAGTGATGCTTTAAACTGTAGTTGGTCACACGTTTGTGTGATGTCTTAATCTCTGTATGACTAGTGTGAAGACACATGGCTGGTTTGATAAATAAAACTTTTTGGGCTCGGATGTGAGCGTCTTATTTCCCCTTTTTTCACGGAGTGGGGTTTACTTGTGAGGGAACTGATCTTGACAAACTGCTTCCTGTAGCAATCCCATTCTACACTGCAAACCCCATTTACGGTATTAGATTAGTCTCAAAACTGAGTTGTAGTTTTTTTTTTTTTTTTTTTTTTAAAGAAGTTAAAAACAAAAAAAATGTCTAATATTAACATCAGAAATGTAGCACCTCCCAAAAGTAACAGATAATCCAAAAATGAGACTCTTAAGAAAGTAACATTACCCAGAAAAATATTGATCAAGTAGAAAAAGAAGTTGATGTCGAAATGGTTACTTAATTAAAAGTTAATAAACAGAACGGGACAAAATGACTCAAGTACTGAGTAATACCTGTGTGGCCTATACTCCAGAACTTCTTTAAAGAAAAAAAAAAATGGAAATCTTGTTTTTAGTCCTTTTGTCCATGTTTGATTTGGTCAAAACTTATAACTAATATGCAATAATAAAACTTTGTTTTACTTTATTGGAGAAAAAAAAAACCCAACACAGTAACGTAAATGTCCCTTGTTACTATTTATGTGTATTCATACTGAGTCCACTGAGAGATTATCATGGAGTGACTGCATCCTTCTTACAATTTTTATGACAAAAAATCTGTTGACAGTTATTTTTATATTTTAATTTTTTTTGCAAAAGTACTCACATTTTTTTTCTTTTAATTTTTGTCTTCTATATTTAACAAATTAAATATCAAAGTTGAAACTACTGTTTTAAGTTTTTGCAAAATTGGGAACTGGTTGATTTTTAATAGTGTTAAATGTCAATATTTTTTTTTTCTTCAGTTTAAAAAAACTTATTGAATTGAGAATTTTCCCCATGTTTTTTGAGAGGTTTAATTGTAGAAGTAGTTTTTGATGTTTTAAAACATTACAGAAATACATAGTTCATGTTGCATTATTCTTTATTTCTACTTTTTTTTTTTTTTACAGTGTATTTGATTAATTGAATGAATGTACCTGTATTTTCTTTTTTTTTTTGTTTTCATTTATTTTTGTACCTATGACAATAGGTACACAAGAAACATGGGGAACGGGGAACAAAGAGCTTGTTTAAGGATTAAAACTGCTGCACAGACGGAAAAACAAACAAACATATTTCTGCAGCATTTGTTTGAAATGTGCAAGTCCCTGTGACATCACAAACCCAGATCACAGAAGCATCAACTCTCTGTCTTAAACTTCACTTCATTTCATATCCAGCTACATTTGCTGTGTCTTTGAAATGGAAAATAACTAAAGAGAGAAATCCTCAAACAAGGTCTAAAGTTAAAGCTCCACTGGTTAAAAAGCGACAGTGCTGTATAGACATTCTTATAGGAGACTGTTTATCACATACATCAGTTGTTTATAATCTCTGGACATTTTTAAGGGCTTTGGTTTGAAATGTGCATAATTTACTATCTGTTACGGTTCTTGTTTGACTTTTACAAAGGGGCCACAGATTGTTTTGAGGCACAAGTCCAGATCACGATGAAGCTTTGTGTTTACATTTTTACCAAAAACTAAAATGAAAACTGGAAAGGCACTTCTTCGTAAACAAATTGCACATCTTTGACTGCATTTCAAGCTGTGGTGCACTTCATTTTTTCAAGCCCAAACAAACTCCTTTTAAATAAAACAATAATTCATTTAAGTCTGTTGAAATATCCCTACTTCATGGTGCTATTGTAATGTTTATAGGAGCTATTGCTGAGAAATACTTTTGGTCAGAAAGGCAGCAGGGTTTTTTTTTTTTTTTTTTTTAGTGGACTGTGATGTCATTTTCAATGATGCTGAACTGGATCGAGCGCAGACGGAGAGGAGCACAGCGGGCTGCTGGGAGGATGTGATGCACAACAGGACTGCAGACGAGGGACTGGCATTTCATCTCAAGGAGGTAGGAGTCATATAACTATCCTTGAGTGCAATCTTTCATTGCTTCTGTCAAATGGCACTATGGCAACATGAAGCCTGCAGAGTGTGTGTGTGTGTGTGTGTGTGTGTGTGTCTTGGCACGGGCATGACTGCATCCCCTAAGACAACAGTAACACTGACATGCATTCTTCATGGGTTTTACAGGTTGCTGGTGAGTCACCAGATGCTCAGATGAATTATTAAGAAATCCCACTTTAAATCGAATGAGCATGAAGTGACGGGACAGCAGAGGAGTCGCTCCTGCTGCGTCCAGTCATCGGGACAGGATGGGTGTGGCGTGAAGCAGCACCCCACTTGTCCTTTGTGTCCTCATTAGCCATTTGCAGCCTCATATGGGTCTCTGTGTGCAGCAGTATTTTTTTATTATTTCGGTATTCCTCCTGATTTATACAGATGTTTCAGAGAGTGAACATGGTTCAATTTCTCATTTGATTCATCTTTCAGGGAGTATAACTCTCCAATCACGTAGGCAACAATTCGTTTGGTAAAAGAAGACAGATTGTATCAGAAATGGCTAAGAAATTATAATTGTCCTGCTTTAATTAAGCTCAATTTAATTATGCATATGAATGGATAACAATTAAAATATTCTTTGTTTTTTAAGATCCAAATTTGTCTTTCTGCCTTTTTTGGCAGATATTTTAATGCGACCAAACTTAACACATTTGAGCCATTATTTCTTGTTTCATATAAGGAAAAAGGAACCCACTTGAAACCATCACTAACATTGTACTTATTTATTAATGCATAAGACAAAGGAAAATGAATTAGATCAGCTCAGAAAATGTTTTATTGAAGTACATTTGCTTTCTGAAAGACATTACCAGCCCACAGCTTTAATTAGTAAGAAAATTAAAAACTTCAATTAATAATCTAAAGATTCAGATGACATAAATGTCATCCTCAGACTCAAAATAAGCTTAAAAATATTCATGCACTGATCACATTTTTTGTCCCTCGTGTAAATCCTTACTTTTAGCCGTCATTAAGAAGATTTTAGTTCAAATTGCTTCTTGTGTTCATATCAGGAAAAAAAAAACCTCACTTCCATTCTCAGTCATCTTTTTACCTTCTGTACATCCCTTCCTACTTAAAAAAGTGATTACATGTTTTATTCCTTTTTGTGTCAGTTTGATCTGTAACTGTTAAGATTTTGTTCAACTTGCTCCCTGCTACTATCAGAGTATCATCTGCAAACATGATCACCCGTGAAGGTGCCCGTCTGCCCGGGTCTGTCTGTAGCCATAGCAAATAAGACTGGGTTTAGAGGCAGTCCTTCGCCACCTTAAATCACACCTACGCTCATTGTCATTGCCTTGTACATGTTCAACAGCCCGCTGATATGCTACTCTGTCACTGCAGATTTCATCATCAGGGACTTCCGTTGGCACCTTTGAATCCAGACATTGCAGCCTCTGCATTTTCCACACTATTTCCACTCTTTTTTTTAAATGACTGATCCACTCTGCCAGATGTTTACTGTGTGAGTCATTAGCTTTAGGATATTGTCACCCCTTTAATGACTTTAAAACAGGTTTAACCTGTCAGGGCATGGAACAACAATAGGGTTGTGTAGGTGTCTGGTATTTAGATGTGCCACTCCTTCCCTAATTAAAAGGTGTCCCCCTGAATCGACCAATTTTTGTCCTTGAAGCTAAACAAGGAGAACTGTTCTGCTTTCTTGACTTTTATTTTCTTGCTTTTTTTTAAGGTCTGATGACATCTTTGCTCCATCCAATAAGCTGCGACACACTTCGTGTTGAAATCGGAAGTGAATCTGGACGTTTTGCGGATGTTTGAGTCTAGAGGAGAATGAAGATCTCAACCGCTTTGCCTGCAGTCCTGGGGAAACAACTGATTCAACCATTTAGACGGGGCTCTTTTCTGATGTCCTATCTCTTTCTTTTTGACAAATGTTGCCTGTGTAAATATTTTCATGCCATGTCTTGCAGCTGTTAGAGACGAGGAACAGGTTGAGTCTAGTTTGTTAATATTTTGACTTTGTGTTTGCCCAGCACTCTTAGAATATCTAAAGTGGAATTCTAATTTTCTACTCACTGATTTCTGTTGACTACATTTTATAGGAGAAAAAAATGATTTATACAGTATATTTACATTATAAGATTTTATTTATAATGCTTTTCACATTTTGATAAAACCTCTTCTCCTAAAAATCATTGAGCTTTCCATCTACAAATATTAATTCTGTTAGATATAAGTATCAGAAATGGAATGATTAAGGCTTTATCTTTGCTCTGTGAGGATGTGATAACGTCTGTGTGCCGACTGCAGACCTTCATTTTCTGTGTGGACACACTATGGGCTGTGTGGCGTGTTCCCAGCTGGTTGATATGTGGGCAGTGAGGGCCAGAAGGACAGGTCGCAGGGCCATGGAGCTGGCCACCTACCCCCACATGCTGCAAGGGGGCTACCACAGAGTGACAGGCCTGCACTACATGTCCTCCTTCTCTGACGCTGAGGACTGCTGCGACGACACCAGCTCGGGCAGCTCGCTGACACTGGATTGGGAGAGACAAGCTCCTGATGGCTGACGCCTAGCCAAGAAATAATGCAAATGTGGGGCATGACATGATGCGGCGTCTTGGAAATGGCGAGTCGCTGTGAGGAAAGTTCGGTAAACAAGCCCTTACCATTAAATTTTAAAACTATGTAGTATGTGTAGAAGTTCCAGTAATACCAAATACAGAATATATGGGAAATATTGTGAAACATTAAGGAAATATTTAGCATTCAGACTTTTGTTTTGACATATCATTTCTAATTTAAATGTAGGCTTCTTCTTTTTTTTTACTTTAAAGTAAAGCTTCACCTAAATCATCAATCTGGAGTTTTTGATTACTTTGGAGATTAGTGGTTAAATGTAGGTCAACAACATAATTACATGCTTAAATTCCTGTTGCTTTATTGTGCAAAATCAAAACAGTACAATAATTACTCTTGACATGTGATAACTACCTCCAGGTTGTGTTTGAATCCAGCACTTCTTTTGTGTTTTCATAATCTCCAACTGAGAGGAATAATGGCAGATTGAGTCACTGTACTAGAGCAATGAATCGCAGCTTCTCTGCTGGCGGCGGTGGAAATTTTCATGTTTTGAAATAAACTTGGATCCATATTATGCCAGCAGACTCATGAAGTCATTTGTGATCACTACGTTTGTGTGTGTGTGAGAAAGTGTAAGCAAGACTGTGGGTCAGAATGAATAATCTATTGAGTCATCCTCAGATTCTGTGATTCAGCTTGTAGTAAAAGTTCAACTAAAACTTTTTAACTAGAGGTTAGACAAGTTTGAGCAATAAATGTTCAAATGTATTAAATCTAACAAACAAAAACAACGTTTAAACTATTTTACATAACACACTGATAAAATAGCCCCTCTAGAAAATAGGTCAAAATGTCTTACCCCATTGGCAGATTTTCTTTTAAGACCCACTCCAATAAAATGTGTGTCTTTGGTGATTTTAACATGTTTTTGTAGCATTTTTCCCATGATGGAGGAAACGTATAAAGAAAATTAGGCTTAAAACTACATTTCTAAGTGTTTCTTAATTTGTATCCTCAATCTTGAGCAGAGCAAAAACTACCATATGAAAAAGGTGGTAGTTGTTGCATGAAAACTACAATCGGCAGGCTCTGCTCCATTTCGATGCATCTACTGGCAGACAAATAGATCCATGTAAATGTTTTGTTTTCCTCGTCTGAGCTTGTATCTGGCTCAAAACTGTACGGCTGGATACCTCGCCATTTTTGTTGCACTGCTGATGTTGGGAATGTGAGGGGCTGTAAGCTAGCGGGAGGGAGTGTAAACAAAGGGATGATGGGAAATGAGTGCAGGCCTACTCCCTACCAACAGTCCAGCCCACAACTCAGACAAATTTCGGATAAACCACTGGGAAAGCCTTTAAAATAGATTTAAAGACGATTGGAGGGTGGCTTTCTAAGCAAAGAAAAAATAAAAATAAATCCGCCAATGGGGTTGGAAGAAAAGTCACTAAAATATTTTCTCAAACTAAGATTATTTTGCTATTGAGAAACTCAGTATCTTGATAAGACTTTTCTTTTATGACAGAAAATAAGGCCCTTTTTTTTAAACGATTTAGTTTTTGCTGTGTGCGAACCAACTAGTTAATCGAAGAAGTGATAACAGTAAACAGAAGAACAAGAACCAAAAGTAAAAGTGGGTTTTGGTCATGTGACCTGTCCAGGGTGTATCCCACCTTCGCCCAACAGAAACCAGGACAGGCTCTGGAAACCCTGTGACTCTGAATGGGATATAGCAGGTTAAGTTGTTTTATTTTCACAGTTTTTATGTTTATTTGTTTTGTGTGTGTGCCAGTGCCTTTTGGTCAGGTCTCTGTCAAAAAAGAGGTTTTATCTTAAGGGACTAACTGGTAAAATAAAGGTTAAATAAAAGAAAATGGATAGATGGTTTTGTTTCTGTTCTTTTTGGTGTTTTCCCTCTGTCAATCACACTAGGTTTATCAATTGTTATTCACAGTTGTCTTGATTTGTGCTCATGGTCCTTTTTTGTTTTTAAGGTCACCTGCTTTGTCACTTTTGTTGCTCCCTTGGGATTTTAATAGTAATGCTGCATTTATAAAATCTTTAAGTCTCTGCTGCCAGGTCTAGACTCCTGCATATGGGGTCCAACACCACCAGTTCCTGACGGAGAGAAAACAGAAAAGAAAAAGAAGAGACTGAAACTGTAACCGAGAATCAAACTACAGCACTCAATCCTCACAAAAAGTAGAGTAAATTTATTTTATGGGGTTTTCTCCAATAAGTTACTGTTCTTAACTGTGTAAACTTTTACACTTTTTTGCATGTAAGTATTTTTTCAGAAACTGAATGGAACAGGATTTGGGGCATAAAAAAATAAAAACAGGACTGACAAGAAATTCTGGATTTTGTTTTCTTTATCAGCATTCTCAGGAGATAAGATAAAGATTTAAGAGTAAAACAAAAACAAAAATTCTGGAGGGAAAAAAAAATCCAAACTTTAGGGAAAGATGTTTGGATTCTAGAGAAAAAAAGAGAGAAATAAATAAGACAGAATGCAGGGGGGAGAATTCAGGATGATAGGAATAGAGCAAGAATTTAATATGTTCATGATTGTTTGTGCTCAAATCTAAAGTAAACTAAATCTACTTAAGTATTTGTTCAAGTCTAACCATATTTTTTGTTGCTCATATTCAATTAAAAACAGTCGCAAAAGAAGTAAGAATGTTGAATACCAGCTTACAGTTAAAAAAAGAAAAGAAAAAAGAAAAAAAAGATGGAAAAAAAACAGAAGCAGTGATTTGAAAAAGTTTCACAATCGATTCCCAGAGGACGATATGTGATGATGGGGGTTCTCCTTGTTCAATCTGGAAATTCAAGGAAACGTGAGTGAAACATTTCCGCTTGTGGTTTGGAGGTGGGTGGATGGAGGCGCGTCCGAGTCCTGAAAAGGCCCTCCACATCCCCTACCCCGCCTCAGAGTGAGTGCACTCACGCAGAGAGACGCACCATCTCCGGAGCTCCTGGTGTGCCCCAACTCTCCCCCCGCGCGCAGTCATGATCAGAAACGAGGTCTTCTCCTGCTTCCTCTTCTATGCCGTTCTCCTCGTCATCAAAATGTACGCGGTCGCAATCATAACGGGGCAAGTGAGGCTGCGCAAGAAGGTGAGTTGCGCGCTTTTTACGCACAAACTCATTTGCTGTTGATAGTCATGGAAAGTTTTTTTTTTTGTTTCTTTCTGATAGGCTTTTGCCAACCCGGAGGACGCTCTGAGACATGGAGGTTTGCAGTTTCACAGAGAAGATCCGTACGTGGAAAGATGCCGGAGGTAAAAGGAGCTGATCTGTTATTTTATTTTATTTTATTCAAAAACTGCTTAAGTCATCTAAAAAACTGAAAACGCGATGGGAAAAAAAGTTGTAAAAAAAAACCCTTCCACTGTTAAAAAAACATTTCCATACATATTTGCAATAATATTTTTATTTTTGAAATATTAGTAGAATATAAATCTCAAAGACGATGAAGATATTGGGATAATAATAGTTAGCATCCCCTATCGGCGCTAGAAGAGTATAGCAGCTGGGAGAAAAGGTTTATATTAAAA
The DNA here is from genome assembly GCA_023969325.1 of Oryzias curvinotus. NCBI lineage: Eukaryota > Metazoa > Chordata > Actinopteri > Beloniformes > Adrianichthyidae > Oryzias > Oryzias curvinotus. The sequence goes on from CM043717.1 coordinate 23,711,482, forward strand.
TGTTTTTAATGTATTCTTGTGCAAAAGTACATAAATGTTTATTTTCATGCTATAATGAAAGTCCCTTTATAAAAATTCTATTAATGGAACTATACAACAAAAAAGTGAGTCATCACACTTTTTTATTTGCTTTAAAAACAAAGATTTGAAATCCATCCACTAATAATCTTTGTATTTAGGGAGTTTTGCTGGTCCAGTCTTGTACGCTGAAGATTACTTATCGTTGTGTATTTTCTGATGTTTCCGGTTCAACAGGTTATATTAGGATTTGACTGTTATTTGGAATTGCATCATAACATTTTCCTCCACTGAGTCTGGTGACCTTTAGGCTTTAGGCTTGTTTTAATCTCAGAATTGTTTCTGTTGAAATGCAACGGTGGGCTAGATGAGGATTTTAAGCTATTTTCTGGTGCCATGGACGCCACTAAATAACTGGCGCTGATTGATCCAGAAACAAATATTTAAACTATGCGGGGCATGTTGGTGTTCCAGCTAGAGGTCTGTTTAGATGCTAAATGATCAAACTTTTGCAAAAAAATGTTTCCTACTTGAAAACATAGATTTTATCTCAGACCTCTCCTTAAATTTTGTTTTTTTTTTTACTTAAATTAGTGCTTTTGGCTAACCTATGTAAGCCACTCATGTTTGATTCTTTTTCATTCAATTAGACTTTTAGCAAAAAAAAAAAAAAAAAAAAGACTTCCTCTGCTGTGTTTAAACTTGTTTGCAAAAGACAAAAAGCAGATGGTTTTACTTTTCCTGCTTGTAAAAGAACTACTTCTATTTTTCACGAACCATTCATAAAAAGGACAAATCTGGATGTCTTCATCCACTGAATTTCCCCCATAAAATCCACAACTTTTTCACAGCACGAGCTGGTTTTTCTTTTTTCCTTCCTGCTGTTTTAAACTGATGTAATGGCATTTTGCCTAAAATAACAGTAGGTGCTGAAAGGCTTGCAGCAACAGGAAGAGAGGAAGCCGGAAGGTAGTCTGACCAATTTGACTCAGTAAAAAAAATGTTTTAAGCTGACTCTGAGCAATCTGGATACAATCCAGAGTTACGTGAGCAAAAAAGCCTAGCAGAAATCTAAAAATTGATTACGAAAGATGTTAAACATTATGAGTCACTGCTTGACTTCAAAACCAGATGAGTGTTTAACTGCCTCACTGTGGACTCATGAGATGCTGAAAAGATTTGCCCTTAGGTAGTCATTCTCTGAGCCCCAGTCCAGTCTGTAGTTGGTCTGGAGCAGCTTTTCATTTGGCGGGGGCAAAAGCCTTTCCGAACTGTAATGCAGAACAAACCAGCCTGAAATACACATGAAAACGAGGAACTTCAAAGTAAATCCAAGTATGATGGATGACACTGTGAATGCAGAAAGGTTTACCAGCAGATCTAAAAGGAAACCAAAGAGAAGAAGCCGGAAAAATGCCTTGTAGGTACCGTGAATGTTTAGTGAGGTAACATGGCTTCTTCATGTTTTTTCCCCTCTTAGTAAGAACTCGATTGTGCCCAAATTCCCTCACTATAACCGATTGACTGTATATCAGAACTGGAATGAGTGAGTGGGACGTCACTAGTACAAAGTGGCTTTCTTTGCGCTCCAACCAATTCAGATGCCAGTTTTCCACAATACGGACGCCACCATGTTGGAGCCAGACAACGTCATTAAAAGGCCACACCCCTATCACTGCAAGTGGTCTTGGGAGAATCTGTCAATCAAACGTTGCAAACATTGGATGTGGGGACCAGTAGGCACCACACACTTTTATTGAGGGCTTTGATTGGTCAGTTTATAACTTAAATAACTTGCAATAAAGACAAAACTATCATGAAAATAGAATTAGGATTAGCAAGAACATATTTAAAACTTCATGTACTTCATGTTCGAAATGCGAGGGGTGGAGGAGTCCAGCTCTCATTTACAGTCAATGCTATAACTACTCTGCGCACCATATAGGGTGTTATATATATTTCGTCGGGACGTCCAAAATCCAGAGCCTCTGCAAAAAATGGGTGTGTTGCTTATTAGGTTGGTAAATGTAGACCACAATGCATTGCATTTGAATGATTTGTCATTTAAAAAAAAGTCTTTATATTCATTTTTTACAAGTCATCTAAGTTTTAATCATTAGAACTTAGTGTATTCATAAATAGTTTGTAAATGTTCATATCTATCAGGTTTTTACTTTGGCAAATAATGATGTCATATTTGCTGAAAAAAAAAGCAACTCTAACTAAACTAAAAATATATAAAGTCCAAATCCACAGAAATGGAAACTAATCAGTGGGACATGGGAAAACTTTCAAAGAGCAAACGTTTTCTGAGTTTCTGTTGCTCACAAAAGGAGTTTCGCTGTTTGTATCCAACAAACAAAGAGGTTTCGGGTTTCTCTGGTTTGTCTATTCATTTGTTTACTTTTATATTACAATTTATTCCCTTCACAGTTTTTCATTATAAACTTCTATGTATAGGAATTTTGAATACAAAAAAGTTGGAAATACCAACTCTGGGTTTTGGATGGACAAAAGAGTCACACAATCTCACTGAAAAGGGGTGTAACCACCACCCTGAGACTATTGTAAAACCTGAGAGAGGGGCTTTTCATGCTAGGTGGAAGGTACAGAAATCCCATTCATACTGAAAGCATACACCCTTCAACCTGCTTGGTTGCTTCCACAATCCAGCTAGACGAGCCCAGTAAAAGCAGGGGGGGGGTCGTCGGTTCTCACGTCGTGAAACTTTTCTCTCCTCCAGGGCCCACATCAATGACATGGAGAACATCTTACCCTTCCTCTTCTTGGGGGCCATCTACTCCCTAATGGGGCCTTCGCTTTTTGTGGCTCGCCTGCACTTCCTGGTCTTCTCCTTGAGCCGTTTGCTGCACACCGTCGCCTACCTGCTGGCTCTGAGGGCGCCCACCCGCTCCGTGGCCTACACCATCGCACAAATCCCCTGTGTGTCCATGGCTGTGCAGATCTTAATGTCAGTTATGGCGTACGCCTGAACGTGAACAACTGAACCTTTCTGTGTCCAGAATAAGGCAATAGGTGGGTTTCCTGTCCACTATTTAATTATTTTGTCAGTATTTATGCTATATTTGTAGAATGTGAGAATGTCTTGAACAACATTTGAAGTATTTGAGAGCACATTCTGTATTTAAGAAGCAAAATGAAGGTTAGTGCTCATTTCATGGAGAGCAAGCAGGAAACGCAAAAGCCCCAAAGTGTTTCCACAGACCTGATATTGACGGCGATCTATTTCAAGTTTACACCCGGCCACCTCTGTGGTTTCAGATCCTCATGATGGTTTCATCTGGTTCCTGTGGAATTTCATTTGCAGTGTCTGTGCTCTAGCTGATGAGATGTGTCCTTTTCCAACGATGTCAGGCTTTGTGAGCAAAAGTTCCGGTCTTCAGACCACTTTAGAAGAAGGAACAACTGGCGTATCAATGCTCTGCAGCAACCTGTAGAGAAAAGACTCATTTTTCAGTGCTATCTGTGAAAACACATTTTAAGGGTGTTTTTTTAAATCATATTTGAATGTTTATTTATTATTTTGTTGGTGTGTATGGTTAAATCTGTGTCATAACAGAAACACTTTTAGGTAATAAAAGAATTTGTAGTCATGTTTCTGTGGAGGCTGGTAATTTAGGGGGATGGGGCCCCGGTCCGTGTGTGTGAGGATGAGATGTTGCAGAAGTCCAAGGCAAAGTTCCAGCATTCCTGCACGTATTACATAAGCACTGAGGCCGTGCTGTTAACCCTTACACTAACAGGCCTGGAGGACACCAGCCATCCATATATGTATGTAGAAAGAAAAATACCTCAGCGCGCAGTCACAGCTATGGAGTTGTGAGGCTCTACTGAAGCAGTTTCCTTTCCTTCATCGGCTTTTGTTAAACTTGTTACCACTTACCTTGAAAAGGAATTTTCCACCTATGGGACAGCTTCTGAGTCATTTTCCAGCTATGAAAAATGACTTAAATACATAGAATCTTTTGTGATTTCAGCTCTTCTCTTTAGAACGAAAAAAAAAGAAAGAAAAAGAGTACAGTGGTGCTAGGGAGTGGGATGGGCTGGAAAATCCTTTTCTCTGAATGAGTTTACCTGCAATCAGGAAGACTAATGAAGTTGACAAGGGTGTGTCTGCGACAAACAGCGGGATTCTTTCAGGACTTCTGGCCTACATTGCATCATATTTTGATCATTATTGCAAAACCCCTACTCCTATTCTGTTATATCTTGTAAATTGTCAGGCAAGTAATGACATTTTTTATTTTGTAAAGTTCATCTTTACCGCCACCTTGTGGCCTCTTTGAAGGCAGTACAACCCGAACAGGAATTAAAGCATGTCAACAAAATTACGCTTTTTCATTACAGTTTAATTTAATCATAGATTTTACTTTATCTCAAACTTTCTACTTAAATCAAAGAAAGGTAATGTATTCAAATATTCAAGTAAAACTAGGAATTTAGAATAAAATTACTCAGAATAATAATCTTCTGGGAGTAAGGTTTGGTAAGAATATCTACACAAGGAAAAGTTTAAGTATAAAAGGAAACTGGCCTACACACAATTATATTTTAATTTCTAGACTATAAAATTAATAAAACTGAATAAAAAATTGTTTTTTCATGGCAAAGAAAAACCTTTACTGATGAATAGAATAAAATAGAATTTCTCAAAAATAGATTATTGCCAATATTTAAAATGCTAAATTTAAGCAGGTGTTTGCCAATGTATTTCCTTTGTTTCATTGCAATGTCTAGAACAGGGGTCTGCAACCTCCAACACTAAAAGAGCCACTCAGGTCAATTTCTCTCTGGCCAAAGTCAGTTATAATAACAATAATAATGATGGATTAGTTTTATGTGCGCTTTTCCAGACACTCAAAGCGCGTACAGTGTGTCCACTATTCATTCACTCCTCACTCACACTTAGTGATGACAGAGGCGTGGCTGCCAGTTTGCGCTTACGGTCCTTGACCATGACCGAGGCCAGTGGCGGTTCTACCCTGAATTACTCCCTGGGCGAGACCCTCCCCAGGCGCATCCCCCCTACAGTCACTTTGTCCATATCAACTGACATGTTTCCTCTACACGCATGACTGCAGTCCAGCCCACAACAACAACAGCATCATCAAGTTTGCCGACGACACCATGCTGGTCGGACTCATCCCCAGAGGTGATGAGTCTGCCTATAGAGGCGAGGTCCTGAAGCTGATAACCAGGTCCACAGAGCAACAACCTCACCCCGAACACCAGCAAAACCCAGGGAGATCATTATAGTCGACTTCAGGAAGCATGGTGCCGACCCAGCCCCCCTCCATATTAACGGGGAGCATGTAGAGAGGGTCCACACCTTCAGGTTCCTTGGCATCGTTATTTCTGCCGACATCTCTTGGACAGCCAACACCACAGCCATCATCAAAAGGCTCAGCAGCGTCTGTACTTCCTGAGGGTCCTCAGGAAGAACAACATCAGCACCAACCTGCTGCTGACCTTCTACCAGTCATCCATCCAGAGCCTGCTCACATACTGCATAACAGTTTGGTTCGGCAGCTGCACGGTCGCGGATAAGGAAAGACTGCAGAGATATGTAGAGACAACTCAGAAGATTATTAGGTGCCCTCTCCCCACCCTTACTGACATCTTCTCATCACGCTGCATCACTAGGGCCCAGACAGTTCACACCCCGGCTCAGACCTGTTCGACCTGCTGCCATCTGGGAGGCACTACAGAGGCATCAGAACCAAAACGAACATACTCAACAACAGCTTCTTTCCCAAGGTAATAACCATGCTCAGTTCTAAAATGCACAGATAAAATCTGCAATAGCACATTCATATGTACATGTTTATATATGTGTATTTGCTTATCCATACTTCTGTCCACTTAAGTATCTACCCAACGTCAACACTCTACCTCATTGCTACTGCTTGCACATCTGACATGTTTGCACACAATTTTGTACGCAATTTTGCACGCAAATTGGGGACATTCTTTATTACAGTTTATATTTGTACACTTGTACATGTCGTACATATTGATTTATCTAATATTATATTTTGTTATCTTCACTATTTTTACACTGAAATGGTGATGCTTCAGTTTCATTGTACAATGACAATAAAAGCCAATCTAATCTAATCTCAAGGACAAAATGACAGTTGACTACAGGGAGCGGGAATTGAACCCCTGACCCTTCGATTATTGGATGACCTGCTTAATCGCCTGAGTGGAACCAGTAGGAGGTAGGATACAATATCACTCATTGGGTAGGAGCCAGAAAGTGCTATTTCCCCCTTTAAAAAAAAACAAGACACTGATTAGGATTTTTGCTATTGTTACTATTGTTTTTTTCATCAATAAAACACAAAGAGAAAGTAGTCTTTTTCAAAATATGAAATAGTTTATAATTTTGGACAGAGGTTCACACGACTTTCTTTCCTACTTGCTTGACTTCCTTTCAAAATAAAAGAAATCCTGTGTCACTCTTCCAAATGCAGCAAATGGTATGCGAGGCAGTGAAATGTCAGCAGTAAAAAAATAATTAAAAAACAGCATATTTGACCATTTTCGGTGCATTTTTGATTCATAAATCAAACAGAGCTTATTAAGCTCTGATTTATTAATACTCTGATTTATTAATACTTTAATAAGACGATGTGGAAACAGCGCTAGTGGTGAAAAGTGGTAAAAAATATATATATCATATCCGTAATGTTAAGAACTACCATAGAGAATGAATGGGAAAAGTTAAGAGAGTTAAACTTAAATCATTTCGCGCGGGGAGGTCCCCGTTTCGAAACTTGGCGGAAACATGTTTTTTATTTCATTTTATTTTATTTTTTTACAATTCTATCATACACTGTATGTAAAACGATCTACTATTGTGTGTGTACTTTGAAAATGTTCTTATTTAGATAGATAATGCAAGCATACATTCATACACATAATTAAACAACTCCCAGAAGTTTAAATTTAATAAATATTTATTACATATCAATGAACAGAATCAACTACTTTCACAGCAGTGGTCTACAGCACTTGTTTAAAATAACTGCTCAAATAATATTAATAATATAATATAGTTTAGTTTCATTTGAGGCCACATTTGATACACAAACATTTACAAGTATTACTTGGCATTAAAAACAATGGCGATACAATATTTTAAGACACTTGGTGTTTTTTTTTTGTTTTGTTTTTTTTATATATTTTCTTCTTTAAGTTTGATATCACAGAGAGGGTTAAGTAACAACCTTAACAGGAAATATAGATTCAATTACAAAAAACAAAACAGTGAAAATGCCAAAGGGAGGTAGAAATCAAAATTATTCAACATCATTGCTTGAAGTATTGGACCAACAGAAGCAGGAGAAGCTGCAATACCACAATCCATTGTGTTTGGAGTGCTTTTGGGGAAAAAAAAGTCACTATTTAATCTTTTTCCCTTTTTCAAAATTCTGCTGTTGTTAGACATGTCACATCAAATTAAAGGGGAAAAAGTAAGAAGACAAAGCTCATGCAATATCTGAGAGCTGCTGTGTTACAAAACTACATGGGTGCACTCACAATCCAGATTAGCATCGCAACTTGACATTTTACCAAGCATCTTGGCTCAGGTGGTCTTTGCCTTCCTAAAGCTAATGGTCACACCATCACAGAGGACAGTATGTCACACAAAGAAACCCCATTCTTGGTTTCAAAGTGACAAATAAAAATGTCTTTTGTGACACGTGTCTGTGTACAGTATATTCTTATCTAAATGTTCTATTTGTGAAGCCGTAGATTTGCAGGAAATGTAAACTTTTGCAAAAATACATCGGTAAGGTTTCAGTCATTTTTCCCAACGGTGGCGTTTTTGCCAAGGGTTGTTGGAGTGTAATTACGCTCAGACTTTCACAGTCTCACCCAGAATGATTGGTTTGGCTAGTGTAAGCTAGTTGTTGTGCGCTCAGGTGTGGAACTATGTCATGGCAGCCCTAAAGAAGTGGATCAGAGCATGGCTAGAACATCACTGATATGGGATTGCTAAGCAAACTTCCCATCTCAAACATTAGTTTAGCAACGTCTCATCTGCTAAAAAACACTCAAACCAAAGTGGAAACAACTGTAAAGCGCATTGTGCTCTAGAAGACTGACCAAAAAGTTGCTTCCTAGCAACAGAAGCACATAAAATGCTGTCATCTGTCCAATTATGCACAGATGATAAATTACCAAAGGGTTTTACGTGCTTCCATCCACAGTAATATAATAAAATTTAACAGATATAATCTGGTCTTTATAATAATAATATAGCAGTTTGTAGGGGGGAATTAATGTTTTCGTGCACAGTTCAAAGAAATGACACCTAGTGTGACTACTCCTGAGGATCACGAAGAAGCCAAAAACAAAGAAAAAAAAAAAACCTAAATAGTTTTAGTTGGTCTGTGGCTCAGCTTGAGTGTTCAGCCTTATCCTGTAGGCCCTACAGGTTAGGATATCCTACAGAGGATGAATAGGAAATTATAGAAAATGTCAACTTGGATGAAGCCTCTGGTTTGTAAGCATGCAATGTTTAAGTTGTTGAAATGACATAGACATCAGTCATGTCTAATGAAAACCAACAAAAGTTGTTCCACCTGAGCTTGCCCACCTCAATAATCTAGTATTTATTTTCTGAAAAGCAAGCGGAAACAATCAGAAATATTTCTTGAAATTTTTGTAGACAGGAAAATATACAGAAAAAATGTTTTAAAACTGTAACTTGATCTTCTGGGGCTTTAGAATGTGTCCAGCAGTATTTTAACAGACACGAAGAGGGTATGAGGATATAAAACAGGAGTCTTATAAAAATAATTTAGTTCTTACTTTCTTGTGTGTTATGTATAGGAAAATCTGCTTTTGAACCATGTACTTTTGTATAATTGGCTGAAACCTAAATATCGGCACAAACACAAGCGCAATATACTTGTTTGCTGCGTTATTTCATGCTCATGCTGTGGGTCCCATCGTTTCAGCTGTTTTGTGGCTCAGTGCACAGTTTTGCAGAAGTGCATCATGGGGATTTAAGGTCTACCCTATAAAGGTTGTGTCTGAATTCCCTCACTACTCCCTTTTTGTTTTAAACACCAACTGTGACGTTACCCAATTGCTAAAGTATATCCTAATAAAAAGGAACATTTTATGCAAACTATTTGTAAAAAACCAAATGTACTAAAATTTTATCAGATGACAAATTGTTCAAACGCAATGCAATGTGGTTTATATTCACAATCGAGTGAGCATCGAGGCTTTCCTCTGGATTTTGAAATAGTAGATTCAGACACCCGACAAAATGGCGAATGCCCTTTATAGTGTACTGAATAGTGAGGGAAATCGGATAAAACCAAAGTCAGATAATTAATCTATATGTTTTCGCTGCAATCCCAAATAGGTTTCGATCAAATTCAGATCAAAGCAAGATCATGTCAGCTGTTTCAAGAGCAAGTTTGGTAGAGAATGCTGGGAAATGTCCCTTGTGGGAGGTTTGGCCTCCAGCCCTGTCGATCTGTTTAGTGTCAATAAGGTGAAGCATGAAATGTGCAGAGAGCATCAAAACTTTTACTAAGCGAACAGATTTTTATAATATTTCTATAAATACGCCTCACAGGCCAGACATGCTGATACGCCTGCCTCTGGATGCGGTTGCATGTACACATACACGTATTGTACAACATTTGGAAGTGGGTTGTAAATAATCACGAACGACACACATTGAGCGACTTCACAGGTAGTTGTGGACGCGCAGGTTTCCGTGGTTTTCTGGGAGACAGATTTACATTCACTTTGTGGTTTGGGGTCAAGTGGTTCTCTGAAAACTGTTGCAGACATCTGAAGACACCACACCAGCTCCCGCAAGCTCACTTCCTCTTTGGGTCGATTGCCACAGGGCAACACAAGCAGTCAGCACAGAGGTTAAGGGGACTGCTCGCAAAAGCAAACACACACACTCTCACACAAAAACACTGGAATCTCTCTGAACTCCCACTGCACCCATACTATCGAATGAACAGGGAGACGTTGGCATGTTCATTAAATTAAGAAAAACACCAGGTATAAAATGAGCAAACCAACCTGAAGCAAAGCCAAAAACTATAAAATGACAGTGATAGTACAGGAGTGGATGAGTCGAGATGTGCACAATGGGATTGTCTTCACTTTAAGTCCAGGACATCTTCTTCAAAGGTAGATGGGAGTGGGAACACATCTGTGAGAGGCGGACACTCCTCTTGCAGCAGCGCCTTTTCCGGCTCGGCATCCAGACTGGACGGACAGTGCAGCTGGACATCAGAGTCTGCTCCGGATGATTCGGATGTTGGCCTGCTGCACACCAACAGACACATCATTTACGTGTTAGATTCCTATTGGTCAGTTGAACGCCTTGAAGGCCTCACCTGTCACTGTTTGCTGATGTTAGCACTCGTGCTTTGGGATCCTCGTCTGTGTTCTTCTTGCTCATCTTTCTGTGTTTGACCGATCCACTGTCCGACTTTCCACTCGGCTCCTCTGTCAAGCCTCAACACGGACAGAGACAAAAATGAACTAGTGTTCGTTTAGACTAAATGTTGGAATGAAAAGGGATTACTGAAAAGAATTTAGTGTGCTTTAAAGTCCATCTCCAATCACCTTTTGATCTATTTTCAAAGCGTTCCTAGTGGTCTTTGAAGTATGATTATGCTGTTTTTTCTACGACGTAGTTCTGTATTTATGCGTGTCTGCAAGTGGAGGTGTCACAAAGGAGTGGAGTAGGGAGCTTATGGCCCAGCCAACATATTTTCTACGTCACAAATTTTTTTTTGTCTACTTCTGATTTACCACGATTTGAAATGACTCCGAAATGCGATTTTAAGCCTAATTTTTTGGATTAATGTCCTCAATCATCAGCAAAATGCCATAAGAACATGTTAAAAAAAACGCCAAAAGCACAATTTTCATCAGAATGCGTCTTACCATTACACTTTTGTGCAGTTACAACAGCTGCTTGTTAGGGGGCAGTGTTGCCTAAAAAACACTTGGTAGTGTGGAAAACTCATAAAAGAAAGCATATATTAACATAAAGTTGTTTGAATTCTGTATGTAAATGAATATCTCCACCTTTCTGCAGCTCTACAAGACATTTTGAGCTTTTAAAACTTTTGTTTTGAACTGGAAAGTGACTAGTTGCAGGGAATTTTCTAAATATGTGGAGCCAGTGCTGAACTTTTTTCTTGGCATCACAGAACCAGAGGAACAGGGAGGGTTAGGGTTAGGGTTATGCCAGGGTTAGGTCTATACATGTGACTGTATCAAGCAGGTTTACAGTGAACACACTCAGAGATATTTAAAAAGGTTTGTGGTGATTTCCCTGCTTTACCGAGAAGCTCCTTCCGTGTGCGGCTGGCTATCTCTTTAATCTCCATGCGGGACAAAGACAGCGAGTGAGTGGCAGAGATGAGCGGAGTTGGGGGCGCCATCGCTTGAGTCGGCACTGTGAGCACTTTGTTGACCAGTGGAGACTTCAGGGGTCTCTCGATGCTCCGGCCCACCAAGTTACACAAAGGAATCTTGAAGATGTGCTTACATGTCACTTCACCTGGCAGGAGGAAATTTAAAAGAGAAGAAATAGAGAATAATAAGAATAAAAAACAAACAAAAAAAAATAGTCAGGAAATTGAAGGAGGGATTTGGAGAGATTAAAGAAAAACAAAGACAGGATCAGATTGTCAGAGAGGGGAAATAGAAAGAAGGGTTGATAAAAAATGTATAATCTCCGGGCCTAAAGCAATGTGACATGTTTTGTGGTTTAGCTCTGACATTTCCTTGGTTTCCATTTTCCAGTTTAAACCTACTTTATTTTAGGCAATATTGCAAGAAAGTTATTGACATCGATTTATCAGTGGTTGTTTGTTTGGTTAAACAGAAATCCATAAGGTGAATGGAGGCAATAGTTTGGCTTTTATATGTTTACGTTAGAAAAAACATGAGTGATTTCCAAATGTATTCTTGGAGACTTGAGATATGCCTGCAGTCACTCAGTTAGTGCTTAACAAACTCATTAAATACTGGACAGAACTATATTCCAAAGCACACAAGAAAGCACAAATCTGACAAGAAACTGGGAGTAAAAAACAAAAAATCTGTCAGTCTGTCTGGAGCAATGACAAGCAAATTGTTTTCCTCTTCCTTATTTTCTCTTTTTTAAAAGAGAAAAGAAAAACAAATAAATTGCAAATGCATCAAAATGTATTAATTACTTTAGAGTTTTATAGGGAAGGGATTGTAAAGTTGTAACCAATTTCAAGTTCAGCAAAACAAAAAAATAAAAATTAATGATGAAAATTTGAAATTTTAATTGGAAAAAGTCAGGAAGCTCATTTAAAAGAACAAGAACAGGTGTTTGTGTTAAATCTGAGACACTTTAAAGTAATTTTCTTTAATTTACTGACACACAAAATCCTAGAAAATAGTTATCCTAAAGTTGTAATTTGAAGCTGGACATTTGCAGAAATGAAAGCAGTCACAGATGTTTCTCGTAGACGCAGTTCCTTTTAATGCCACAGTGGGGCAGTATTGCTGTAAAGCAGTTGGCACTGCTTAGTTTGAGGCAGACTGGTGGGGGTAACACTGCTGAGAATGGATCAAAGCGGGGGCTACGGTGCACAAAGAGGACTGTCTCATCTGAAATGCCAGTGGCTGAGAGGGGGGTAAAGAGCCATGGAGAGAAATGGAGGGTCACTGTTTATGCTTGACAGGTACATTGTGTTGGTACCGTTAGAGACCTGTCCTGTCACACAGCAAAGATACCGGTAAATAAAATGTTAGAAAACATGCTGTTCTTTGGAATATGTAATCACGGAGTGATCGATATATTCCTCATGCATTTGTTTCTGGACCAGGGGAAGCATCAGTTTTCACGACACCGGCTGATCAACGAGACTTCAGAGTCGGAGATGTAATTGAAGACAAATTGTCCCCAGCTGTTTTGCTGTGGGTTGGTGTTTTGTGTTTAAGCAAGTGCAGGTAGACCAGCGTTTTATTCACATTACTGATGCGATAACATCAAATTAAAACCTCCCCAAGGAGCAGATACGGCGAACCCACAGGCAGTTAAGGTGATGGGATTTTTGTCAGCAGCCCTTCAAACCGCCCAAGCCTTCATCAACCCCACCTCCCGCAGACACCCACCCAGTATCAGACTGTGGCACCACTGTTTGGACTCCCACTTTGGATCGAAGAGAGGGCTGACAAAAGTCTCCATGGCGACAGTGCAATCTGTAAATCATGCTGCGGCAAAAGCGTCTTCTTCCCTCTTTTCTCCCACCCTCCTGAATGTCCTCGACCCCTCCTTTCCCTCTCTTTTGCTCATGCATATCTGCTCCACACCCCCCCCCCCCCAATCCATCCCCTCCTCTAATGCTGAATCCTTCCACTTTGACTGACATTATCAACTCACTTTTCACTTTGTGCTCTGTCACCTCTTTAACCCCTGACGCTTTAATTAGAGCAAACAGAAGGGGAGGATGGGGAAGAGGTTCACTTAGCATTCAACCAACGTCCAAGTCAACATGCCGCCTTGGAGCAGACAGGGCGAAACACTCGGGGAGCATGTGCGTGTCGGTGTGGCAGCTTTATGAGTGTTTATTTTTTTTTTTTTTATGAGCTGAGGATGAGGTGTGGGAGAATCCTGCAGTACCTTCAGCATCCTTAGACATGTACAGGGAAAGCTTGGTACCATAGGGGATCCGTATAGAATCTGAACCAGGGATGAAGAAAAGGATTACACAGACTGAACACACACACACAGTAGAACACACACACACACACACCTATACTACGTTCACACCAGGGTCAGGAAGCGCGTTCAAGCAGCCACTTCAAATGACAAGTCTATGTACTGTAAACGCACGTTTTGGGCTTCTATGTTCCAAACTCTCATATTCACATATCTCTACACAAGTTCTTAAATCAGTTTTTAGGCTTTAAGTACAAAACGTGCAGTCATTGAACATGCGTTAAAAGTTAAACCAGTTGACTCGGATTTGGTATTGATGTATGGGTAGTGTCCTTTTCAAAATGCCAACAGTTTGAAAATTGATCATGAATTATTAATTGCGGTTTGTGCCCTGCCAGAATTATATGAAACCAGGTCATTCATAAATCGCAATGGAGCTGTGAAAGAAAAAGAAAAAGTTGGGTTCAAGATTGACAGTGTGTCGACATTTGGCACCAAGCCTCCTTCGATTGTGGGTACGTGTGCTAGTCTCGGGTAGCGACAGTCCAGTTTGAAAGCCTGTATGTTAAAATCGTGTTAACAATGCCCGTTCAACGCTTTCTTGAACGTGCATCAAATGCCAGGTGTGTACGCAGCATTATACAGGAGATGGACAGAACAAACAAACATAGGCTGAAACAGTGAGAACCCCTGTCAAGGAAATGATTACCTGGAGTACCCAAGGGATTAAAGTCCTATCCTCTGCTAATTGTAGCTGCAACTTTCCTCCATGTGAGCCCTAATGGGACCTGTAAATAGCTGCTCTCCCTTAAGAAAAGCTAAATTTGATGGTGTAGCCACAGGTACACAGCAATTTAATAATCGCCACGATGTTCACCACAGATGCCGTAATGAACTGGACAGAACGGGGACATTTTAGCCACGACAGAGTCTAATGAACAGAGAGGAGCTGACACCTCCTTCATCCATCCGTCCACTGCCTTACCATGCCTTACGGAGCGGCGTGTTAACAGCATTAACAGCAGCTGTATCGGTCTGGAGGAGGTCAGGACCAAGGGGGGAGGAGGGACTCAGGGAAAGATGGAGGAGAGTGAAAGTGGGCTTGATGGAGAGACGAGCTCAAATTGATCCTCAATCATCCCTGAAAGCATTCTCCTATGTGCACTTGAATGGGGGTGATGGGTGGTCTTTGTCTCCTCTTCAGGAATGTGTTGTTTTATTGTCTGACAGTCAAAAAACACCTATCCAGCCTCCAATCCTTTGCCTACAACTTACTATAGATTTATATGGAATCATTCTGACAGTTCTTGATCTATTTTTATTGACTTAATAAAAGCATTCTGATGCTCTGTGTTGCACATTAATCAAATAGAGCATCAGCGGTAAAGGCTGGTGTGTTCAAGGATCCTTGAAAAACATCCTAACTAGGCTTCATTTGAATTGACAAAAGCAAGGTTAGGATTAAACAACAGAACTACAACATTTCTGTAAATCATAGGGATTTTAAAGCTTCAAAAAGAGCATTTTTTAAAATTGCATTTTTAAAGATTGGAAGTATCAGAAGTTGAGTTTTATCTACATCAAAATAGTGTCATTTCTAATATAATACATTGGTTTAAAGACCCACTCTGATCATTTTTTGAGGTCTGTTAAAAGAGGAGACACCCCGCCCTCATCTCCCATCTGTTGCCCGCTCGGACGAAGAAAACAAAGCCGTACATGAATTTTGTCGTCTATGACACATGTAAACCTTTTTTTTAAACATCATCTGCTCCGTCTGCTCCTGATTCACAAGGATTTGAATAAAGAAATACTCAGAAATGCAATTTTGTGGTTAATTTTCCTTATATATGTCCTCCATTATCAGAACAATGCCACAAGAAGATTTTAAAAACACAAAAAACACAGTTTGTATCAGATGGAGTCTTTAACAAATCCAGACTTTCACAAATGAAAGTATCTTTCTATCTTCAAGTTTTTGGAAAAATATACTAAAAGATTACTTTTACTCATTTCTTTTTGTTTCAATCATATAAGCCTTTTCTCTGTTTCATTTATCCAGTTTTAATGCTTCACCCTAGATGTTGTTCTAGCCCAGGCAGTGGGATTTTTTGTAATGGCACAATTAAAACTGAGATATTGCAGCAATGTAAAGCAAAGTATGTAATGACTTTGAGCCCAGGCAGCTGAAGCACTTCCCTGCTCTGTGTTGGAGCTGCTGTGACCAGCCCTGCAGTCCTGACACTGCAGCTCAGAGACGTTTCACACTTCAGCACTCTTCATTTGGCTAATATACCCCTGCCTTTGGACCTCAGTGGAAGTGCAGAAGACTAAGTTTTGAAATAATCGGTAAGTACCTTGAAAAAGCAGTCCCAGGGTGTTCAGTTGCATGTGATCTCTGGGTCCAAATGCGCTCTGATGGAACCATCACTGCAATCTAATTACAATGAACAAGCTCACCATGTCCACTTAACACGGTCTCAGTGGTAAAAAGTATTAATGGACTACTTAAACAGCAGCGCTGTTACCTTTTCTGCTCTTTTACAGGGATTTAGTTGTGTTTAACTCCTGTAATAGATCTTTCACCTTTTAATAACATTTACAGTGTCAATTTTTAAACGATATGGCCTCCAAACTCAATTAAAACTGAGGAGTTATATTTCTTAAGATCAGCTGTCTTTAATATCTTTAAACAATTGATGAACTGTTTCTCTCAGTATGTTTATATATATATATATTAATTTTATATTTAAAGAAGACAATTAAAATGGGTTGGAATAGTGGAATAAAGCTTCATATTACCAGATGTCCTTGAACACAGCCAGCTTTAAAAACTGAAATTATACCTATATTAAAGTCTCTGATGAGATTTAATTTCTCACATCAAGTCGTTTCTGTAGGGCTTTTTTTTTTTTGCAAAATAAAGCTTGAAAAACTATTTCTTAAAGCTAATACTCTGATATCAAATCAAATCAACTTTACTTACGTGTTACACACAATTTAGTAGTAAAGTAATTATAAATAAGAAAGAACCCCAGAAGTGCTGTGAGACAACAGGAGTTTAAAAATAGGTAAAAGTAAGACATAAGACATAAATAGACAAAAGACAACCATTAAAGTATGGTGAAATAAAAACACAACATAAATAATTGAGACATTAACCTTTTAAAGCCCCACTCCAACTATATCTTTAGGCATTGCAAAATTGATGGTCTTATCATAATAATTTTGCTATTTCTTTTATCCAAAATAAAAAAAACTGTTATTTCTTTATTTTACAGAGCAGCAGGAGTTCATTAGAAATTCCCCTCTATAAGCGCAGAACTAAGCTTCCGCTGATTAATTCACAGAGAACCTCAAACAGGTTTTGTTTGGACCAATGAGAAGATTTATTCATATTTCTGCATCGTTACATTATATTGACTTGTATATGTGAAATATGTGACTACAATCCTATTAGTGTGTTTTTCTTTGCATCAGATGCTGCAGTTTATTAATCAGATGACAATGCTTAGTTTGAACCCCTTTCTGATGAACTCTGCTGCTCAGGACTTACCATCAGCGAGTGGCGAAGGAAACACCGGCATCTCGTAGCCCGTGGGCGTCTGAGGGGAACTCTGGGAACTGGTGTCTCTTGAACTGCAGTTGGAGGCCGAGCTGACCGGAGCAGACGAGACAAAATAGATGTCCGACTGTGGAAACAGACACACCCAGAAGAGAGTGAGATGAAAGCAGAGCTAGTGGGCAAACAGAAAAGCCGGGAAATATCACAGAGAGCTAGGAGGCAGGAGGTGAAACGAGGAGAAGGAGAGAAAAACAAAGAGATGGAGGCTTTTGTTGGATGCCAGCTGCAGCATGTTTTAAATTATCTCTGTGTATAAATTATAACAGAATTATTGCTCTGTAGACATTTGGATTGTCAGCCATATTTCCCACTGGAGTAATAAAGATTGCTTCAACAGACAGAGAGCTGAAACAGCTACTTTAACAGCACAGAGTGAGGCGTGACATGAAGCCGCAGCGGAGAAAATAAAAAATAAAAAAATCACAGTAATAGCTTCTGCTACAGCGGAAACTAATTTGTCGCAGTTAATTGAAAAAAAGCAGTTTGAGAAAATAAAAGAACAAGCTGTAAACGGCGGGAAGAGAGTGCGATAAAAAGGATGGTGTCACGTCAGTCACACTGACCCGTGAAGCGGCCAGCTGCAGTTCAGGGACCACGGCGGTGTACACGAGGTTCCCGTTAACCACCAGCCGAATCTCGATAGAGTCCGTCGTAAAGGCCAGAATATACGGGAAAGCACAAACTGCAAAGACAACACACGTGTCTGAAATACATGTTTTATTATTTTTTTATTTTACAGAAACAGAAAGGTATAAACAAGCAGCTGTCAAAAAACCTGAAATAGAAAGGCATTTTTAGCATCTGCAGGCAAGAAAAAGCAAAGAGTCTGGAACTTCAGAGGGTCCTTTTGTCTGCTCCTTGGTGCCAAAGATGAGACACAGCATGGAAGCTATGATGTTGGAAGGTAAAAAAGAAGCCCTGAAATCTCCTAACAATTTAGGCGACAGGTGCTGCTTGACAGGTGCTAAAGAGCTCCAGACAGTGACAAAAACTGCCCTTAAAACCTATCCTAACATTATTATTTATAACAGGGGTGTCCAAACTTTTTGATAAGGTGAAAATGTGTGCTGGCCAACCATTCAGCCAGCATTTTATGAACCCTTTTCTTATTGCAAAGGAATACTTTAATAACATAGTTTAATTCATTCCCTTTAAGGAAATGTTTTTTATTTTTTATTTTTTTTACATGTTCAGTTTTAACAGTGTAACTATGTAAGCTTTTCATTGTACACTTTGAATATATTCTATCCACTCCTTTATATGTTTTTTGTTTTTCTGTCACTCTACAGAACTTTGTGTCTCTATGGAGAATGTAAGTGCTTTATAAATAATGTTTCTGCATGCTATAATAATTAATTATTATTATTCATGTGTTCAAATTAAACAGAAATACATCTGTTTACTGTTTTTTCTAACCAAAATTACTGTGAAATTCATATTTGAAGACAAGCAATAGTAAAAAAAGGAAAAAATAACTTTTCCAACAATAAATCTGGGTTCATATGAAATGTTACATATTGTTCACAATGAAATGCTCAATGTAAACTTCTAAATTTAAATCATGTGAACAGAAAAATGACACAAATAGTATCTTATTCAGAAGTACAACCACTGTGGTTTGGATCATTGAAACAAAATTAATCGGTTCCTCTCGTTTGGCCCGTGAGGCTCTGAAGGTCAAGTAGCCACAGGTTGTTGCCACAGGTTAACAATGGCTCACAATGTAATTTAGCCAATCACAATCAGGAAATCATACACACAATTCTGGGAAAATTCTGAGGGCCCATAAGAGTGATTTTGTGCCAGGCTGGTTAAAATTTAAATGTGGGCCACATTTGGCCTATGGGTCAGACTTTGGACATACCTTATTTACAGCATTTATCAAATAGCTCTTTGAGCAATATTTTGAAAGATCTTTCTTAGCTTAATAGATTCACTTGTTTTCTGAATTTAAAAATAATTATAGATTTTGGTCTGATTCACATTCATTTAGAAATTAATGTATTTATTTATATAATTAATTAAGCAAAACTGATTCTTACAATCAAATATGGCAACATAAATTAAATACTTTTTTCCTTTCTAAAAAGTTGTTAACTTACTTAATTATTTAACATTGAATCCTACTATTCTAGCTGTTTTTCTTCTTTAAATCTTCACTTATTTGTGTTATATTTGATATTTCTTATATTTATTCCTAAGGGAAAGAAAAAGGTAATAGTAAAATCAAATAAAAATAAAAAAAAAGCATAAAGTGTTTTTATCGCCAACTGGGGTCAGGTAACAGATTCTATGCGTCACCCTCTGCGCTAATAACAACATCCACAGAAACACACACACACACACACATAGCCACACAGGCCAGCTGGATGCTTGTGGTCGCACATGCTGTTTCCACGGTAACCGCAAGCTCCAGCCAGGCTGTCGGCTTGACCAGGGTGGGGCCACACTGTTGCTGCCATAGTAACCTACCAATAGCATTGGGCATCTGGTTCCAGCTGAAGTGGAAGTCTGGGGTGTTGGACTGCATCATCGGTGTGGAGCCGTTGAACGGACAAACTTTCTTATAATGACAAATATCTGTAAAAAAATAAATCAACATCAAGTATCAGATGGAATTCTTTGGATTTCCTTTGTGTCTGCTTGAAACTGAAATACTCTTTAAATAAAAGCCTGAAGGAAAATCTCTGTGACTCAGTCTCTGTGGCTGGGATTTTTAGAGGAAAACAGCTCTGACAGGCCCGAATCCCACTGTGTAACATCTGAAATGCTAAAAGTTAAAGGCGAACTCACAGTTGTAACACAGCAGCAGACCTGCCTCCCCGTCTTCATACACATCAATGGCTGCCACGAAGTTCACCTGCAGGCAAAGTCAAGTCACTTTAAGAAGAGAATGTCATCTTGATCCAAAGGTCAGACATGAGAGAAGATCTTAAAAATAATGTCAGGTCACACAGCCTTAAGGTAACCTAAGAGATGTACAAGATGTCAACAGCAGTTTGTTATTTATCTGGGCTAATATTTGAGCAGCTGTTCTGTGGAACTTCCCCCCAGCTGGTGGCAGTGATTGACAGCCCAGTGATTCACGAGAGCAGAACAGAAACCAGCAGGTAAATACAGCAACCATCTGGACCGGCCATAGGTTACAGCGCCAATAAACGTCACTTAGAACTCCACGGAGGAGAAGAGGATCTCACCTTGTTGGCGTCTACATGATGCAGCCGGTAAGCATCCCCAGTGCTCTCATTGATCAGGTCAAACTGGTGTTTATAGGCCACACAAATCATGTTGTCATTCTCCCCTGTTGGACCATCCACCAGCGCCATCACCACCGGTGGGTCACACAGACAGATCTCCTGAGGGGGAGGAGGCTTGATGTTAGGGCTCTTACTAAGGCAGTCTGTCATCCTCAGGATTCTAAAGAAATCCCAAGAAATGTTCCATTTAATAGATTTATGTCTCTACAATGATACTTTTAGCATGTCTTTATTTGGAATTCAATGCATTTATTAAAAAAATGTTTTTTTTTTCATTCTAAAAAGAACTAACAGTCTTTCCTCATGGGTGTGGAGTCTGCCGTACCCGTATGTACTGAAACTCCTCCACTGGGGAGTCGGCTCCAGTGGCAACAGCGCTGAAACGTGGATGCTTCCTGGTAATAAGGAGAAGTTTGGTTCTGATGGCTGCTACTATTCTCAGCTCTGAGCCATGGTGGGTGTTGATAGAGTACAAATGACAACCTGAGCCACAGGAGAAGGGGAGGAGGGATGGGGGAAAGATTGAAAGAGGAATTCATTACATGATGTGGGCTATGCCGCAATGCCGTCTATCGACGTTTCTATCCTCACAAAGCCATAGCATGCCAACAGTTTCTTCAGCTTAAAAAAAATTTAGGTTTGGCTACAGAACGCCTTCTCAGAGCTGTCATTGCAAACCACTTGACATCTCTGTTTACTAGGAAAGCTAAAAAGGATCCTTTCTGCCATTTCTACAATGACTTTCTGGATATGGAGACCGCTATATCTGGGAGATGTGTTTTTAAAAAAAAAAAATATCTGAACCCTCACAGCCCACTCTGGATCAGGGGTTTCCAACTCCTCTGTGCATCATCAAGCACAGCCTATTTCTTATTACTCATTGTCTTTCCCCATCAGTTAGGGGGTGGGAGATTTGAAAGAACTGGGGGGTTGTGTAGGTACGGGGAGGGGGGCCCTATTTTTATTTTTATGTATTTATTTTTGTGCTTGCTTATTTTAATTTCATGCTTGCTTTTACATTATTTTGATTGATTGATTGATTGATTGATTGATTGATTGATTGATTGATTGATTGATTGATTGATTGATTGATTGATTGATTGATTGATTGAAGAAGCTGCCAGGGTCTCAGTAACTGGAGCTCTAAATCTTTCCTGCCCCTTCTTGGTCACCGCTGAATCAAATGTCTGTGATCCTCTTTCTTGTGGCAAACCCTGTTTCAAGCCTCCATAACAGCCCTCTGACCTGTTAAAAATTTTTTTAAAGTCTTTTCCCATTTACCATCTTTCTATAACATGAAAGACCCACTCCGATCATCTTTTTATCTATTATAAAAGCGTTCCCAGAGGCCTTTTAATTATGCAATCGTTTCTGCAGTGCAGCAGTAATTCATCAGAAATTTGCTTCTGTGCTGTTGACAGGACTGTTGGAGGGGAGTAAGCCCGCCCCCATTGCCCATCACCCATAGGTTAACCCGGTCTTCCGCTAGTTTACAGCCCCTTACAACCCCAACCTAAAATTACCGGTGCAACAAAAATTGGAGCTATCCAATTTACAGTTTTCTTTGTCTGCCAATTCAGTCGAGGAAAACAGAGACGTCTTCAAATGTATCCTGGTGGGATGGAGCAGGAAGCTTGTGCCCCACCCAGTGTATTTTCTACGTCACAAATACAACCGTTTTTAAACTGTATTTTTTTCCCCTGCTGATTCACAATAATTTGAATAAAGAAATACTCAGAAATTCAATTTTAAATCACAAAAATGCCACAAAAACAGGATTTAAAAAAGGCCGCAATTTTTAATTGGAGTGGGTCTTTCAGTTAACTCATGCAGTTTTATTGTGTCAATATTTGTATACTGTTTTTTGTAAAGGATTCTTCTGTGCCTGTAGTGCAGGAAGAACCTTTATTCTTATAAACTATGAAAATGAATATAATCATATTCAGATTATTGTAAAATAAAATTAGCTTAAACAAAAAAAAAAATTTTGTGTGTAAAGTAAAACCTAAAAAAATCATGTTTTCTGCAGTAAAAATGACGTACAATAAAAGTATATACTTTGGTCTGGTAAATCATCTTTATGACTCATTGGTGTAGGCTTAAACCCCAAAACAAGTGAAAAAATATAATGCTGGAATGATGGAAGAACATCTGTGGAAAATGTTCCTCATTTAAATAAATGATCCAACCAGTGAATTTCTGTGTTTTAATGTGATGTGATTGGTTGTAATTCATGTCTGTCAGTTTGTCTAAAGTTTGTGTGAAACCAGCCATCAATATAAACCTTGTGGGTAATTCCTTAATTACTTTCATTTTTCATTTAAAATATTCACTCGTTGAAGAAGACCACAGTATGAGGCAAATTTATGAGATAGAAAAGACTGCATGACTCACCCAAATAAGATAAATGTAGTCTCACTTTTCAGATTAAGATCATTTTACCCGACTTTCATTCCAACAAAGATTACGCTAACTAATGATCTCATTATTGTAGGGCATTTCTATGAGTAAAAGCCATGTTTCTTGCTTACTGTCAGCCTAGCTTCTCAAAGCTGTACCTTTTGTTTTCTCCAGCTTGTTCTCCCTGCAGTCACATTTGCCCCTGATGAGCTGCTTTTCCTCCAGGCTTCTCTTGATTGTGCCGAGTTTGAACACGTAAAGCCGAGCGTCCTTTCCTGGAAACAAAACAAGCGCCTCTGGTGTTTTTTTGATAAAGATTACTCTGTATTTGTCTCATTCGGCTTTAAGCATCTTCAGCTTATTCACAGCTTAGATACACAACAACTGCACTCACTTAAAGAAACAACACAACTTGTCTAAAAGGCTCTGGAGGTCTTTCCAGGCTTTTATTTATTTTTTTTTTCTGGCAGGGATCTGTCCCCACATGTGTTTCTGCAGATCACAGCCACAGATCAATGTGCTCATTGGACTGCAGGATGCAGTGGGTACAAATTAAACAACACAGAGAGATGACAGAGATTAATTAGGAGCATGATGAGAAAGATGGCAGGCTTTAAGTGCCTGTTTTGATTCAAGTGGGAATATAATGAAAGGAAAGAACAGAGGTAGGCAGTCTCTGATGTGCAGGTTTACCTTTATCAGCTCTGGTGATCAACAGGTCTTGAGGCTCGAGAACGTGCATCTGCTTCACCGCCATTGTTTTATCAAACACCGGCACCGGAGGAAGAGTCTGCGTCTCTGAAATGCAAGGCACCAATTATGTTATCAGATGAAAAGCAAAATCTAGGAAATATGCAACTACTTTTTTGGAGAAAAAAACCGAGACTCACCAGCGCTGGTCAGAGCCGGATCAGGACCTGAAATGGGAAGGAATGAACGAATATGTAGCGGGGCAGATTTAAGCAAAATGTAGGTAAAAACTACTATTTTTGGAGGTGTCTCACCTTCCAGGAGCACAACTCCTGCTGTGTCAGTGGCAACCAGCAGAGACTGACCCCATGAGTCAGCGCACACAATCTCATAAGGGAATGTACTGCAGAAAGATTGGGACTCCCATGGCTGCAGGATACAGACAATATGCACAAAGAAACCAGAATTTTTTCCTTTTTAGCTTTCAGGTAAAGTCTGACTACTGAGCCCAGATTTGAGGGTTGAAGAAGACGACTTAGGGATGCATTGACCTGCAGACTTTTAGAGATGAATTTTTGAACACGTACCATAAAACAGTTTCAACCATTACCCAGGTGACTCTGTGACATGTAATATGCACTTTGAGTTTTTGGTTTTGTAGACAAATAAAATAAAATGTATCCCACCTATAGATTATAAAATTGTTTTGGGGAAATAACAAGGGAAACATTTAACTTCTGAGAACAGGGGGACATAAAAATAATCATCAAAAGAAACTAGTGTCCAGATGAGTGACAAAGATCATTTGACATTGACAAAGTTATAACATTTTGCATTTTTGTTACAACTTAGATAGTCAACTTAAAGTTGAGTTTGGCTGAGACGGCTCCCAACAAAACGTAAGGGACGTTTCCAAAATTTCTCAAAAAAGATTTCAGGAGTTCTTCAAGGCAAGACATGGTGCTTTTCTCTCATGTTGTGGAAGAACCAACCCCACCCCTTATTTCAGTATATTAGAGCTCATTTGATGCATTATTAGGGCTGTGTTTTTTGTGATTGGCAAGTGGATGGACCTATAAGTCGATCATGTCAGAAAGTACTGTATGCCCATAATGTGTGAAGCAAATATAAGCACCATGAAATTGGGCTCTGACCATCAATTTTATGCAATTTCAAGTCAAATTAGTTCCTATTTACTTAATTTTCATTAACTTTACAATCCTTGTAAATGTTTTCATCTTTAACCCTTGTGCTATTCTAGTCCCTTTAACATTGGGAGTTGGGTCAATCTAGACCCCAAAAGACGCTGAACCTTTTTCCTTCAATGATTTGTGATCTTCACTGGTGTCCATGGATTACATGAAATCCTCTCCACCTTTATCCACCTTTGTCATGGTAGGGAGAACACGTCAATGTAAGGGTGGGGTCATAGGATAGCACATGGGTTAAACAAGATGAAAACAAGGGAAGACAGTCAATTATGACAAAAATCCTAAATTAAATGGGACAGAAAATTTCAATGCATATCTGTTGTCTTATCTATTTTTTAATACTTTTCATGAACAAAATTAATTAAAAGAAAAGAACATTTAAGTCATGAATAAGACAAAGGTTTACATTACAAAAGCCAGTAACTTTTCAAATTATTTCTTTAAATATGTTGAATTAACTTGAAAAACAACGTGGTTTTTGTGGTCAGTACCTCTTTTCTGCAGAGCCCCGTGGTGACGAGGCTTGTGGGTGCATCTCCTCTTACGATGGTCTTCAGTTTCAGAGCCTAAATGAAAAAAATTGTACATCAAATAAAATCACTTGATTTGAGTGAAAAACACTGATGCAAGAAAATCGGCGAATGCATTCTTTTTTTATATTTATCCTACTATTTATTGAAACAAATTATTTTTTGTAATCATTTTTTAATGAAATTACTAATCAGAAGTTTTGAAAATGATGTTAAAAATGCTAAAATATTTATTTAAGGAATACTTTATGATTCCAGACCCTAAATTTGATTAAAATCAATTTAACTGACATGCAGCAATAAACATGAGTCTCAGTAATTTCACAGGTAGGCCCTCATAACAACCAGAAAATGAAGGATTTAAGCACCGAGCAGTTTGTGGGAATGATAAAGTAGCGCCCATCTGATCAGAACATCGAACATTGCCAATTCAAGCTGCACTGTCAGCCATAACCGCTCACATGTCTGCATAAACAGCCAATCTGGAGATAATAAAAACCTGCACAAACCAACTGTTGGGAGGCTCAGCAATGTGCCACTGTTTAGAAAACACCCATAAAAATATGATCTAACCTACAAAGACTACTAGGTTTTAAATTAACTACAAGATTAACTACAGTTAGGGAGCAAAATGTGTCAAAACTGACACAACACATGCAGCCTTTCTTGCTGTGTTAAGGCAACTAAACATACCATTGTCTTAGCTTTTAGTCGTTGACCCTCTTAAAATTAGGTTTCTTTACCTAAAATGTAGTGGAACTTTTATGGTTAAAACTTTTTTTGGTCATGATTTATTGTCAGGAGAATGTAAACAAAGTTGCAACAAACACAAAACTAATCAATTTAGCAGCCATAAAAAATGTCCTTTTAATCAGCTAACCATGCGAAAAAACAAATTATTTCCGAAATGTCAGAGGAAACCCGACGGACAAAAAAATTCTAATTTTATTCAGTTTTTAACGTCTCTCTGGAGGATGGTCTGTTTAGTCAGCTGCCTGTCAAGGAACTAATTCACTTCTTTCAAGAAAAGCCAGGCTCCAGAAGAGTTTTTTTTGTTTTGAGACACTTGACTAATTTAATTGCAGACAGTATAAATTAAGCATACTTCTTTTTTTCCAAGGTGCTTTAATTGTTGGATTTATTTCTCCCTCTGCAATGCAAATTATGATAACAGAACTGAAAGAATTTTCGTGCTGTAGGCTGGTAATGACCACTGATGCATTCACACATCAGAAGCAGTTTTTGAGGAAAGTGACCCTGTTTGGCCATAGTGTTGCAAAGCATGTCATACCTTAATTATGGTAAAAAGTATAGTAAAAACAAAGAAACTTGTAAAAAAAACAACACATTTGTGACTACTCTGGTTGTGCCACAAGCTCCCTGCCCTGCTTTACAACAAGGAGGAAAAGGGGACGGGGTTGCTCTATGCTGACCATCCCCACAACTCGGAGGCGAATTTCTCGGAACTCCTGCTGCTCTGCAGAAACTATGTCTTTGAAAATGTTAATTATAGCTGAAAACAGCATAATCCTCATTACCATAATGTTCTAATTAATTGATTAATTAATTAGAACTATTAAGGATGTGTCAAGAATTTACCGGTAATGGCAAGATTTTGATTTGATCAATTTTTTTAAAGCATTTCAGTCAGAGCAATAAAGAATTTACACAGATCTATCAAACTTATTACAGAAATGATGGCACGCATAGATAAAACAAAACAGAAAATAAAACAAACAAAAAAATACACTTAAATCACATTTGCTTAATTAAATATAGTGATCATTAACTAAAGTCATGTAGAGCCTGATTTATTGCTTATATAGCTTATATAATCCCACCCCTACTGAGTTCATCCATTTTATAGTTTTTATAAAACCAAACATATAAATAATCACATTACATATGCATTCAAAAATATTTCTATTTATGGGATGCATACTTTAACAGCTTTTAATCTCAACCACCCATGTTGACAGAAGTAGGGTTTGGATGTTCAGTGGCGTTTGTTG
Organism: Oryzias curvinotus; assembly: GCA_023969325.1. NCBI lineage: Eukaryota > Metazoa > Chordata > Actinopteri > Beloniformes > Adrianichthyidae > Oryzias > Oryzias curvinotus. Next base: position 23,738,951 of record CM043717.1, read on the forward strand.
ACATGTTTGCTGCAGTGTTGGATGTGTGTGCAGTGCGCACACTTGTATCTGCAGGTAACTGTGTGTGTTTACCTGTCCTATTCGAACAAATTCCGCCTGCCGCGCCTCCTCCTTTTTCCGTGCCGACTTTGGAGACTCCGGCAGCACGTCGCTGAAGGATCGCCGGTTCAACATGTTCTGGGGAGAGAAGGGAACCTAAATGCGGAAAAAAGAAAATGCAACACACACACACGCAAAAAGAGAAAGCACAGAAAGGGTCTTAGAGAGTGGTCACAGCAGGGGGTGACACAGCTTGAACTATAAGAAGCAGCTTTGGAGGGAAAACTGACAGAAAAAGCAGGAGAATTTTTTAAAAATGATGTGAGCAGAAGGTGCTCTGCTGGAATAGTCAGCTTTGCAGGGTTTTCCTGTCGGTGTGGTGCAGTATGCAGAGGCAAAGCCAAGGCTGCATTGAAATAAAGCACAACAAACCCCCAAAATCTCTCTGCAGAAGTTATGTGCTCAGATATGTTACCTTGTGCAAGTCAGGAGTGAGGTCCTGGTAAAGAGAGCGGATCAACATGTCAAGAGTCCGCTGACGCTTCTGGGCAAACGTTGGCGTCTCCAGTGTGGCTTTTTCTCCATTGATTACTGAAAAAAAAAAAAAAAAAGCCTAATTGATGAATATTTATCAGCATAAATGTTATAGTTCATGATAGTTTTCTTACACTTGACTAGTAAAAAGTCCCTGAATTCTTGGTGATCAGTAAATACAGGTTGAGATGGGAGAGGGGGTCCAAACAGAGGCACGCTCTCTTCTGAGAAAATCTTCAACCTGTGGCAGACAGCAGATGTTTCTACACCTACAAGTCCTCAGGAATAGACCAAATGTGTTCTTTTCTTTAAATAGAGACTCCTTAGGAGTTAAAACTCACCTGTAACTGTCATTCTGGCTATTATATTTAACTAATGCAAAGATATCTGAGAGGAAAAGTTAAGGAGGTATATGAAAAACATCTCCCGATCTCTTGCTCAGTGAATATCATGGCCCAGCATGAAGGATACGGGTGAAGTGCGATCTGATCATCGAGGGTTTGAAGGTTGACGACGTGTCATCTCCCTCCTGAAATACTATGGTAACAATGTCATTTCCAATGTGCCTCTTTCTCTCCACCTGCCATAGGGAGAAAGACCAGCTTTAGATAAGAATGGAGGATTTTATCTGAGATCGCCAAACATTTAGTATTTTTCCAACAGCTGCTTGATGGAAATGAGAAACACCTAATTTGAAGTGTTACAAGTTGACGTTCAGAAGAAACCATAAAAGGTGATGATCCTTAACCCATTATAGATTTGACTGCAGAGGGAATTTGAATGGAATGACAGAATAATGCAACAAAGAGAATCTTCATAGCATAAAGAAGAATTGGAAATAAAACAAAAAATAATTTAAATGCAAAGGAAGTCAAATAGAAGATTAAATCCCTTGATTTCCTTTCTTTTGTCTTTCCATAAATGCTATTTTTTCCCTTTGCTGGTCTGAAGCATCAAACTGTGTATTTGAAAAAAAAGCAAATGCAACTGCTGCTGCTGTCATTCAAACCTAAGATTTTCTGTGTGTTTCCACTTATCTGGAATCAGTGGTTCTACAAAAAGAAATAAAGCTTAGGGGGAAAAATACAGGGATACAGCAAAAAATGACTAAATAAAACAATAGGAGCTACATATTTAATTGTTTCTCAAACAGCTTTAAACATGTCTATGAAGACTCTCATTCACCCAGGTAGATTCCATCATAGTAATAGGTTTAAAGGCTGTCATCTGGACTTGGTTTTTAAAGTTGAAGACGTTTCCCCTATTATCCAAAAGGCTTTGTCAAATCTGAAATAGCTGGTAAAAGAACTGGTTTATATGTGCTCATGGGAGAGGAGTCAGACATGAAACTGTGTAGTAGTGTCTACTTAGAATATGGCAGTCTACGTAGAAAATACTACACAGTCCCATGCAAATGAGAAAATTAAGAAATGTATTAGATACAATTCTGGATGTTTTAGTCACTGTTAAATGGCATTTCCTTTTTATTCACAGTGCAGTCAGAAGTGAACATAGCAAAAAAATAAAAAATAAAAAATTTGCTGATGAGATATTTTTCATCAATGCACTTCTTTCTGGACAAGTAGGAGAGAATCGTTCGACAAAGCGAGATGCAGCACGAGCACAGTCTGTTCTTCATAATCGACCTTTAGGAGTGTTTGCTCTTCAAAACAAATTCAATTAAGTGTCAGATTTGTGAAGCTTCCACCCTTTTACATTCAATCCGCTAATGTTTGTGAGGTAAAGAAGAACACTCGCGTCCTTTTTTTCCTCTCATCTCTTTTTTGAAGTGAAGAAACTGAGCTCCTTATATTATTATGTGTGTTTTCTGAGAAACATACCTGCTGTTTGTTCTCTTTAGAGTAAGGTAACATGGTGGACACATGAAACATGAGCTCATGGCCTTGATAAACCGTGTAGATGGACTTCATTCCTGTAGTGTCATCTATAGACGAATAAACCACACAACAAATATTTAAAATAAAGATTTAAAATTATCTCAAATTATGAAACAATGTCAACAGTCTTACTCTTGGTGTCTAATCCTCCGCGATATCCTGCCCACCCCTGCAGTGTAATGGTGTCACCCAGCAGAGTTAGGAACTTCTCAAAGTTGTCACTCCCCATCTCTACACACATAAAAGAAAATTCACTTAGTTTTAAAATAGCGGGTTGGGTCATTTTTTGCTAATAATAAAGTAGGCATGTGTTACATATGGTTTAGCTTAATTAGCATGTAGATCAGGCATGTCAACATGTGGCCCGCATTCAAATTTCCACCGGCCCGCAGACTCTTTTCATAAAAATCAGTATAATGCAGCCCCTAGCGTTTTCTAAAAACTGTGTGCGATTTCTTGATGTGGTTGCCTAAATTACATTGAGCCATGGCAACACGGTCGTGCGACCCTTCCGTGACACTTTCTAGCTCATTTCTAAAATATCAACTGGAAATAAGAAAAGAAAGGTTGACAATGAGGGCCACAGCCTCCAGGACAAGTGGAAATTGGCACTTTTTTTCAGTGAAATACAAACAATAGTTTCTGTCTAATATGCCAAGAGACTGTGGTTGTTTTTTATAAGTTCAATAACAAAAGGGGCAATCAGATGAGACGTTTGCAAACAAGGACAAAATGTTGCAAAAAATTGAACGTAATTTTGGTAAAAACATATTTAGATGAATTTGTTTTCTATGTGAAGAAATGAAAAATATGTCATTGCAATAAATTGTTCATTAGTTAATTTGCATTAAATGCTATTAAAATGGTTTAAAGAATGTTAGGCCGAATGGCTATTATTTTCACTTTGACACCTCTGATGTAGACTTAAGGGGCAGAAAGCAGCTATTTAGTCACCTGAAAGCTTTTAGATGTTCACCTATTTAACTTATGTGTGGCTAACTTTAAGGATTCTACCTAAAACTAGTGTAAGCTAGTTTAAATTTGAAAGCATTGACAGAAAAAATGGTTTTTATTTAAAAAATAAATTGTTGTAATTTTGGATTTCTTTGCTTGAGACAGTAAACAAATAAATTCCATCCACCTAGTTTCCAAACTTGCTTTACCCTTTATCACCGGAGCCAAATCTCCAGTGTTTATATTCCTTCAACGACCATAACTCTTCGACTGTTTATGATTTTTAACAGGGGTGGAGTTGATCTTTTGGGACTTTCAGGTGATGAGGTTATCAGTTTTCCTCACTGGGCTGAACTGCACACTTAGTGTGCTGTCCTGTACTTTTCTCTTTTTTTGTGATTTTGCCATATTTATGTATTTCTTTTTAGACAGTAGCCATCCAACCGGGCTTTATAAGGTTGAGGAACGGTATTAAAACATCAAATACTCTTGGAGCCCCAAAAGCAGTGTATTTTTGATTTTTTTGTTGTTGCTGTTATCTTAACTTTTCTTCCTGATGAGCTCCAATGGTCTTTTGCCTGTATCACAGCCTTAAGAAAATTCAAAATTGAAAGAGAAGTGTGAAAGAAGTTACCATTGCTAAACATCTCGTCATCCGTGAGCTGTCCATCTTTGGCATACAGCACACCAAATTTAAAGTTGACAGAGCCCTATAAACATTAGATCATCGCACAAGTCAACAGATAATCTATATTTGGCTTAAAAGAAATGCAAATAAAATGTCAACCAAAATGCAATGCAAAATAATATTTAAAAGTGTTAAATTAAACATGATCCTCTGTGTTGCAATCATATTAGAATAGCACATGCTTCAAAAATAATTGCCGGAAACTGAGATTCATGAATTAATTCTACCTCTTGTTCTTCCAGCACAAGCAGATCCTGGGAAAAGACGACATGACAGCCATTATTCACATTGACCAACAGTACATCCGAGGATGACACAGCTAGAGGACATTATGGTTTATGTGTTGCAGATCAGACCTCTGCTGTATTTCACTAAGAACGTCTGTGGTGTCATTCTCACCTTCTGAATCTCTGGGTTCAGGATCTCCCTGGGGCCCCTCTCAAACCTGTCCATGTTCATTGCACTGTAAGAGGAGCAAGAAAACAAGAGAAATGGGGGTGTTTGGGGCTGGTGGAAGACACATGGCCTGAAGCCTAACACAGAAAAGACTCATTTGATCTGGCGAGCTTCTAAACTAGCTTATTACATTTCTACTCATTTAGAATTTGAGCTGCAAAGCTGTGTAGCCTCAAGACTTTACAGTTTACTGTATTTGGGCCATTCACCTCCTTTATATCCTGTTGCAACAGCTCTCACGACATCTGCCACAAAAAACCCAATGTCTGATACAAAAACCCACATAATTTACTATAGGATGAAACATTTTTCGTAACAATACACAAATTATGCCAGACTTGGCAGGTTTATATGTTCTAAAATTTTCTTTCAATCAGTCACTATTCGTGCCTTTGAGGAGCCACTCCGATGAGAATAATGTTTTTTTTAAACATGTTCCTGTGCCATTTTCCTGATGACTGGAGACATATATTAAGAAAATTAAGCTTGGAATTGCATTTCTGAGTATGTTTTTATTAAAATTGTTGTGAATCAAGAGCAGATGAAAAAATACCATTGAAAAATCTTGATCATGTGACACAGAACCCACAAGCCCCCTGCTCTGCTCTATTCCAAATACATCCACTTGCAGACAAATAGATCCATGTGTCCCTTTTTGTTGCACAATTTAGAGGCAAGTTTCTATTGAACTACTGCCACTCTGCAGAAACTATGTCCTAGAAAATGACCTTTCAAAATGATGGCAAAAAACTGCATTATCATAATTAAAAGATGACTGGGAACACTTTTAAAATACATCAAAAGATGGTAACGCTTTCTTTTACAGTAAAGTACCATGTAAGTACAGACTAGACACAAAAAAGTACCATGTAAGTACCCAGTAAATTCCATAGAAAGTACCATGTAAGTACCCAGTAAAGTCCCATAGAAAGTACCATGTAAGTACCATGAAAGTACCCAGTAGTTACACAATAAGTACCATGTAAATACCACTTAAGTGCACTGTAAGTACTGTACTGTAAAAGAAAGCGTTACCCAAAAGAGGACCAGAGAAGGTCATTAAATCAGTTCTTCATTAAATATAGAAAAAAATAATTTGTTATACTTAGTTATTTGCTCAATCAAAATAATCAAAAACCTTTTTTTTAAACACAATTTAAAGTAAGTCCAGCAACGTATCAGCTTTATCTTTAACGGACAGTGCACATTCCTGTACTTTGGAAGAGCTGTGGCTTCACTCCTTTTAGTCCTGCCAGACTTTCTCCCCTAATGCTTTTCTGATGGACTTGTGAACAATAACATTAGTCACTGGAAGACAAGCCATTAGTTGCTTGGATTTGTTCATCTGAGGATCATTAAACAAGGAGACTTACAAGTGAAACACAGTTAAGGTATGAAACCCAAGTGGCAAGGCACTAAATCTGTCTAAATGTACCGAAATGGCCAAATACAAGCTCAGCTTCGACTGAAGTGCAAAGTTGGGCTGAGAAAGATGTTTTCTGAACAGGCTACTTTTCAGAGGGTGCCTAAAGCAGAGAAACCGGCTTTAGTTGGTAATTTAGAACTAAAACAGACAGTTATATGCCACTAAAAGCGCAAGAAAAAAAGCACTGACAAGTTTATGGAGCTATTTGTCACCTATTTTTTTGGAATGAGACCAAACTCTCTTTTTCAAAGGTGTCCTATTTACAGTTTCAGATAGAAGCAAATACAGCCCCTAATATGGTGACTTAGCAACTCCACTGGCACGGTGCAATTTGGGTCAAAACACTTGCTCAAGGGCACCATAGTGGAGGGGCCACCCAGGACTAATCCTGTCAATATTTTGAGTTGAAGTTAATTCCTCTCAATATTGGGATTTGAACTGAAGACCTACAGCCAGAGGTTTATGTCAGAAACAACCAGGTCACCATTTCCTGTGTGGGTTGTCAGCTGCAGTAAATGAGCTGTGCTATTATTTGAAGTCCTTTGGTTGATCAAAAAGGGAGGCTTTGTTATGGAATGTACCACTGTGCATGCATTGGTACTTGCTAGAAAGACATAGCAGGGGATGAAATGTGGATTTAGTGTTTTAAATGATCAAGTTCTCTGATTTTTTTCAGAAATATTTGGTGGTGGATGAGCAGAATAGAGCATTTTTAAAGATTTTCAGCTGAACTTCACAGATTCATGAGAAAATGACAAAGACAAGACAAATCGAGTCCAAAAAGTGCAAGGTGATAAATTGTACAGCAATTGGAAATTGGCATTAAATATCAACATTAGAATGTGAGAGGCCAATAAAAATTGCAGAAGGAAGAGGTTGTGTGAACCTGATTTATGAGAATTACCATGACTATATGAAAAACCCTTATAGAGACATGATTGAAACTCCTTAGTAATTCTTTATTTAATCAAGGTCTTGTGTATAGTAACCTCAATTTTTTCATAACAGTCGGGGTTGCCCTAAGGGCCAGTGGAATATTCATCACATCTGTGGTTGCTGGTACAACTGCAAGAGAAAGCCTACAATAGGAATCATATCAGTTCAGTCCAAACAGATGTAATAGGAGAAATACGTGGCAGCTGTTTGCTGTGCGTGAAAAATAAAAATAAAAAGATGGATGGCAGAAAAAATGTCATGAAGAAGAATGTCAACATGTTATCAAGTGTTTAGCAAAAGGGTTTTGTGACCAAAGCTAAGTACACACTGTTCTCTGCAACAAGCGTTCAAGCAGTCCAGTGAAAAGTCTATGTAAATGCACATTTCCAGCTTCTGCAATTAAAATTCCCGTTTTCAAGCGTAGCTATGCCAGTTTTGGGGCTCTACCTACAAAGTGCATGTCCATTGAACATGTGTTATTTAATTTAAACCAGGTCGAACTATGACCAATCAGGGACACGGATTGTAATTCATGGAAGTGCCAACCCTCTGAAAATTGATCATGGAGAAGAAATTATTTGACAATAATTATACAACACCAAGTCTTTCATATATCGGAATAGAGCTGTGAAAGAACAACTTGGAGCAAGATTCACTAAATTTGCATCAAGCTTCTTTCAACTGCTGGTGGCGGACATGCACTAGTAAACAGTAGCAAGAAAAAAAAAAGGGAAGAAGCCCCTCCCTGCTTGTCCAGTGTGAACACCATGAGCTAAAAGCATGTCACGTGCCCGTCTATAGAATTACTAAGATTAGCTGCTGAGATAGTCTTAGAATGATGGCTGATGAAGACTGTGGCAAAAGCGAGAAAACCCATTGATGGAAGAGGAGGAGAAAAGAATAATGATTTTGATGGAGGGGGGGGGGCAGAGCTCCAGTATCTGACATGGGGCAGATCCTTTCTTTTTTAAATGCAGTTTTGGCAGAGCTCATATTTGATGTAAAAGGGGAGCAGATTGACTGATTTCCTATGAGATCAGCAGTTTTAAGGCTGATAACCAGCCTCCAAAGTTAGAGGAAGAAAGGGAAGAAGATGAAAAGTATTATTATTTTCAAGAGTATTAAAACTAAAATAGAGTATGGGGAGGTAACAGAAACTGGAGACTTGGTGGAAGACAGTGGTTACTGTCAGCTCTGTCAAAGCTTGCAATAGACTTCAGCATTTGTTTAATTAGTTCAAAAGACAAAGAATTATTTAATTATATACAGGAAAAATGTACACTTAACCTGTAGAGGATCCATAACTGAAGTGTAAAAGTCGTTTTGACCTTGTTTTTGGCCTCTGACTTAAATAACACCCAGAAACACTGGATGATCAAAAAAGAATGAGCTAACGGCATCAGTCACACAAAAAGTAATGAATTGTCTGCTTCTGTCTCCGGGCTGCACTCCTCACCTGAGGATGGACTTGACTGATAGTGTTTTGGTCGGGCTGTAGGGGAGGCTGATCTTCAACGTGCCCTGAGAAGACAGGAATGGGTCTTAGGCTCATTCACCACTTTAGTACAAACAGAAAGAAAACCTTTTTAAGGATAGGTTATGATCCTTATTATTGATTTATTTTAGTTACAAAGAGGAAACGCTATTTAAATACATCCCAGAAGTAACTTAGACCAAAAAAGTCAACTTTGATAGAAGTTGGAAAAGTTTTCTATCTGGTCTGTTGTACAAACAGCAGCACAAACATATTGCACCAGTTAGAGTCTGACAGAAACAAGACAAATCAATGTGATCAGACAATGGAGGTGCACCACTCTAATCAGGTTCCAGACGAGGCTAAAGGCTAAAATTAAATCTCAGCTATCTTCTTTTTCTTCTTCTTCGCGTAACTAAATCACCAAACAGCAAACAAACACAATAAACAGGCATCTCACATGCAATGACACGTGCATGGTTACTAAAAAGAAGAAGAAGTAAAAACCTTTTAGGGCAAATTTAAAATAATAGGATGCTAAAAGTTTTCATTCTTTTTACATTTCAGCTGGCTTTAGGGCCGAACAGACAGCAGACTCACCGATCTCCTCCAGAGGATGGCTCTATACTGAGGGACTCGCTGATTGTTCTGATCCGAGAGAACAACGGACAGAAAGAAAGGGTTCTTCTCTGCATCGGTACCCACATAGTTCTGATGGACTGAGGGCATAAAATAAAATAAATAAATGTTATACATGCACACGTTTTCTTCAATTATTTTTGCATTTCCAATCAATCTGGTGAAATTACGTTTGTTTCTGGTTTAAAAAATGTCTCCTTAATCTGCCGTTTGACCCTCCATCATTCAGCTCGTCCAGATTCAGTCACACATTCCCTCCTCTGCCTCTTCAGCTGACAGGACAACATCTTCAGAAACAATGCTGTACAGACATCCAAATCCAATTAGACACAGGATCTTTTCAGCCTCTGTTTTTGTCCTCGTCTGAAACCATCTTTTCCTCTAATGAGTGTTTACTCCACAGTTCTACTGTCTTTCTCCAGCTGCTTTCCCGGCCTGTTTATTTGTCATTAGCTGTGTTTTTATACTTTGGGGAAGCAATTACTTTACAAGGCTGTGCTCCAATCGGATATTTTCTAAACTGTGAAAGCTTGAGCCTCGTTCTTTGAGAGTCAAAAACACACTTTTAAGTGTCTACACTCAATCAGGAGGAAGCTGAGACTGAAGTCCTCCTGTTACTGTCGGTGCTCTGTCACACAGGAGGCGGCCGTGTGCCGTGCCGTGCAGCCAGCTCTGTTCAGGTTGTAAGGCACATGTGGCTCAGCAGTGGTTCAAACAGGTCCAGCTGAATGATGGAGACATGGCTCACTTTAAAGGGGATGTGCCAGTGCACCACGAGTGGAGCAGAACAGGATCGTTTTGTGCCAAATTTGTATTCGTTTTTGGTTCTAAACCATGGATTCGAAGCACTTCAATATTTTATGCAGCAATTCTGACAAAACATGAGGCTTATTCAGATTTATTCTAAATATATTTTTTGCAGAAGTGGATATATCGGACAGATTTTTAACAGTAAACATTACAATAGTAGTTCCATATCCCATCACCCTCCTCCCCAGATGCTGCATGATATTAGAGAGAGGCGGAGGCTCCTACTTGGAAAATGACTGGATGCTAATAAGTTTTAGCTTTAATGAAGAGCAGTGCAGCAGGGAGACGGGGCTGACTTTGAAAGATAAGACGATTCCTCTGGACCAGAGGAGACATTTAGAGGATGTTTGATTTCTGCAGCCTCGGCTAATAGCCTCCATCTTAACCTCATTCACGGTTATCTGTCTCCTTAAACTACCTTTGTGCTTGAACAGAGCAGCACTGACCTTTTCCCAAAAAGTATTTGAAAAACCATCTGGTGTGGTACTCTGGATTCTCCAAATGGACATCTGTTCTCCTCCAGGTTCCCGGAGTGTAGGCTGAAGTCTGTTGGTGGCGCACACACACACACAAAGACACACACTGCAATGTCATGGCGTTGGTCAAAGCTCAAGACACAGCGCCACTTGACTCTGTGGGAAACTGCAGGAATTCAGGAGTTAGAGCAGAACTTCTAAGGTCTAAGGGCAGGGATGCCAGTATAGCTTAGTCAGTTTGTTAGTTTATTTTAGTATTTTCCTATTGACTCTTTGTATTCATGATCCTTTTGAGTTCATGTTTTACTTCAAAGCCCATCGAGACGACTGTTGTTGTGATTTTGGGCTATACAAATAAAATTGAATTGAATTGAATAGAACTTGAGCTGCCTCATTTAGTCATTTCATTAGAGATGATAAATATAAAATTATAAAACTTTTGTAAAAGTCTGAAAAGATGGCTTGTTTGCTTCAGAAAATAAATGAATAATACAAAAATACCTATAAAATCTAGTAAATAATCATAAGTAGTCTAAAACGTTTTTTTATTTGTAAAAATATGTTCAATGCTCTGCTTTTTAACATTTTTTATTCTGAAGGTACTTTGCTTTGCTTTGTGTACCTCTGTATTGACTTCACTTCGTTTTTTTTAGTTGATGTTTCGGTTTGTAGTTTGACATTTTTTGAGTTTATAGACTTTGCGTCACAAACACTGGAGTCACTTTTGATTTTTTTTTTTACCATTTTATGCAAATTATGGTCCTAGATTAACAAAATAATTTTGCAACTGAAATATATGGTACAAGGAATAAAAGTTTAATTTGCGCTCATTGCAGTTTTGAAATATTTCCTATCATGACTGTGGTCAGACATTTTTGGGACCTAATCTAATTGGTGTACCATAAGTGCAGCTATTGCTGTTTGAGTGTCACTTTACCTAGACTTTTATTACAAAGATTTTTTTTTTTTTTTTTTGTCGACCATTCAGTCAAACCAGTCGACCGTTTAGCCCAAAAACTGTTATAAGTTCTCCTATTTAAAGGATATTAGAAGAATTTCTTTTAGAATGCCTTCATTAGTCATCGTTCTTATCCATCAGTAAACTTTGCTAAAGTTTGCTAAATTTCAGAGATAAAATGCAGTGTGGACAAAAATAAATAAATAAATACCCTGTAACAGAAGCTGTTGGAGTTTTTTGTACCTCATTAGTTACTAAAGTCTTTCTCAGTCATTGGGAAGGTTTTTTTCGGTCTTGTGCTTGAAAATTTGATCCCATAAATGTTTTAGAGTGGACACACCTCATCTGATGATCCATTCTCCACCCTGAAGCGTCCTGCTCTCTGAATGGCTCCATCTGCGTCACTGGAAATCAACTGAGATGAACACAGAGGCAAACAGATTTGAATGACTTTCTATCTGTTTGTGGAAGACAGTTCATAAATACAAAGAAGCTGGATGAGCTTGTGGACAAAACAGTAGTTCCTATGTGACAACAACACATCCCACAACATTATAGGTGATCTGATAATCACTTATCAATAGTGATTATTAGTGATTTCGTTAAAAACACTTTGGCTTAGCAGCTCAAACAGTGATCTCTGCAGATGAAGGTATACACAGAAATTCTAAAGAATCAACACAAAACAGCAAAGCTCAAGGAATCATCAGAAATCATCTGTCATCAGAGATCATGAAGTTTGTCTTTAAAAGATGTTGTTAAAGACCCACTTTGATGAAAATTGTGTTTTTTCTCGTGACATTTTTCTCATGATGGAGGACAAATATAAAAAAAATCCAACTCAAAATCGGATTTCTACGAAAGCCAAAAACAGCCTGTCCTACTTTTTTTTTCTGACTTTTTCCTCATGATAACAAGATAATGAAGAATATACTGTTTTTTGTATGTATTAGTGGATCTACGTCTCATGGACCAGTCCAGCCCCCTCCCTTTATTTCCCCCAAACCTCCGACAACAGGTTCAATGACAGAACCCAGACTAAAAAAACTACTTTTGGGGAGTGCTTTCTTCTGCCGTCTTTGTTGTTAACCACCAAATACAGAAACTTAACACAGGTAAAGTCTCAGCGTCTCAGTGAGGGAAGGGGAAAAGGCGACGCTGCACTTTATTCTTCATTTTCTTATTATCTCAAGATCACGAATTCCGTTCGCGACAAACTTGTAAAAATAAAAAATAGGGCCGGCCGTTTTTGACTTCCATTTCTTTATTTGAACTTCCATGTGATGTAGAAAATGAGGCCACAAGCTTCCTGCTCTGCTCGATGTACATCTTTGTTTTCCTCATCCAAAGTTGACATCTGGCTCAAAACTGTACGGTTGGATGGCTCCAATCCTGTTCGCCATTTTGAAGTACTGGTAATGTTAGGTTAGGGGTGTAAGGGACTGTAAGCTAGTGGGAGGGAGCGTGAACAGAGACCTCTAAGTAAAGGAAGAAGAAGGGTGGGTTGGAGTTGCTACAATGGTTCCACCCACAACTCAGGGGTGAATTTCCAATGAACTACTGCAGAAACCATGTCCAAGAAAATGACTTAAAAAAAAAAGTTGGCTAAAAATGGCTTAATCATAAATAAAAGACCACTTTTAAAATAGATCAGAGGATAATTGGAGTGCATCCTTAACCTGACAATGACATCACACCAATAGCTCCAAGCATTTGTGAAGTTATCCATATGAGAGTTTTAAACTGTAAAAGGCTATAATTGTGTGGAGGCTGGACAGCAGAGTTTATGACAGCTTTTCATCCAGATGACACAAATGCCAGGAGTGGTTTTTGTGAGGTAGGAGTTTGTTTCTTCTCATTATTAACTTAAGAATTCCATCAAGCATTCAGTATGTTTTTTAGATATATAAGTCATATTTAAATTCTAGTGTCAAAGCCTGAACTGGGAAATATGTTTCAGGTCCTTGTTGCTCACTGAACTCTCCCGAGTCGGAGCTACCTTCAGCGAGAAGCCTTATCACTCCAATTATCTGTTTTGCTGACTCACCTCCGCCACCACAGCACCAGAGAGGGAAATGGGACAGTAATGGTTTTTGTGAGTGAAAATAAGGGGCAGAGGACAAGAACACAATGTATTCTAGTTAGCGTCATAAAAAAATGACATGAAAGGATTTTTTAGAAAAAATAAATGTGTTCTTTTTTCTTTTTTGGTGAACGTAACATAACACTTTGGTAATTGCAAAGCTAGAGTCTATCAATTTGACCCAGTCCAAATGTTAATTTAAGCCTATCAAAGCAGTGGCAGTGGATGGACAACATGACTCGCAGATGGTCATTCATTTTTGGGTTATGAAACATAAAAATACAACTTATATAAAAAATCCCTTGCAATTTTATACATTTTGATATATTTTGGATCAGTATAAACAACAGAACTTAAAAGTATTTTACACAATTCTTGGCGTGCTGCCAGGCTGTTATCAAACATGAAGCCATCTGTTTGCTCGGAAAATCAGCTTTTCCTCAGGGGAAATTTCCCTGAAATCGAACATTTCCAAAATTACCTGTGCTGCTCTTAAGCCAACAGAAGTGTCCTGAAAGTCTTTGGATATGGATTTAAATGTATTTCTATCAATGGTTAGTCATTTTAGGAAAAATAATGCACGCAAACATCTACTCTATGAAAGCCAAAGTAATAGATCAATGGGAAAAGTTTGATAGCCTCATAAATCGTTTTGTCTCTGCTGACCAAATTCTAATTTGATTGTAGATTATCGAAGTAAAAGGAATTAAAGTTTTCACAAATGCCCCCCAGTTTTTACTAGTTTTTTATTCAAGGACATAAAATAGCTCTTCATATCTTTTCTAAAAAGATATAAAAAAATTGTAAAGTAATCTCAAATGTTCCCCATCTTAGATTAGTTTTACAGTAAAGAATAGATATTGGGAAACCACATCTTAAACAAAGATGGGTTTTGTATTGGTTTCACCTCTACAAACACTTCTATCTTTAGTGATCCCTCACATCTACCGGAATGTTGAAATAGAAAATATGTTTTTTTTGTTTGTTTAGTCTGTAACATATGGACATCTGCATAAACAATATATCCCTCTTCACGTATCACTTTCAACCCCCCGCATTTTTCCTCCTGATTGATGATTTGTTGCCTGGCAACAGGCCTTCTTCCTGCATTTACAGCCCCTCTGTCTGTCTTTTTGCCCTTCACTCTGTGACCCAATAGCCTGTCATGCTTTGCTTTTTTTCTTGCCACCATGTTTCAAATAAATAAATAGTTGGGCACCCATCTAGACACTGTCCAGTTGGCTTAAAAACGGATCTGAGGAACCTGAAAGCTATAAAGCAAGATGGACAAAACAAAATAGTATTCAATGCAACCAACCTCAACACTTACTAAAAAAAACCCCCACCAAGGAATACCTACTGTCTAATAAAGTAAAAAATAAGTGGGTATGCATTGAGACTTCCTTTACTTCTATTCCAATAATCAACAGTCTTTGTCTGATAAACAGTACCAAACCATTTATGAAAAAACAGAGCACAGTGTTCATGAGCTGGAAGAGTGGGTGGTGTGCCCCTCTCCAGCAGCTCATTACCAGGCCAGACAGTGCAATGACCAGGAAGAGTGATGAGAACGCACTCAGAGACTACATTCAAGACATCCCTGCATTAAAAGTTTTACATTCCTGATAAAAATTTGTGATCTATTTGACTTTTCTGTTTATGCCCTTTATTTATGGTTCATTTGCAATCTGAAAAGGCTTAAAAATAAAAGTAGGTATAAAATGTACAGTAAAGTGTAAGATAGAAGAAAAGAATGGAACTTTATTGATCTCACAATGGGGAAAATGAATGTGTTACGACAACTCTATAAAGAACAGTAGATGACAAATAAATCAAAACAATAACTAATGCAATAAAAAATAAATGTCCAGTGGCTCCGAAAATAGCAAACAAGATAATGAGACAATAGAAACCATAAGGCTGTGAAGGTGTTCCTTCCTCTGAGAAAACAGTGAGATCATAAACTGTCTCTAGGTGGATTTGGTCATACTGGCCATTCTTATAATATTTCATACGTTTCCATTGGTCTTTTACAACCTAATTTGAACCCTAACCGTGACCTGTTGACGCCTAAGCTTAATCTATAATTGATTTATGTTTTGTCTTTCAATCAAATCAGGAGCTAAAAAGTCACATTTGACCACATCGTAGTTAGAAAAGAATTTGGCAGAATTTTGATTTTAGATATAGAGAAACAACAACAGGTGGCAGTGGTTAAAAACAAATAAAATCAGATAAACCGTGCGCACACATTGCAGGTTTATGTCTCTGAGCAGAGGAGCTGGACTCTTGTGGTATTTTTCTGATGATAGAGACCATATAAAGACATTTTGGCTCAAAATTAAATTTGAGTATTTCTTTATTCAAATCATTGTGAATCAGGGGAAGACGAAAAAATGCTGTTTGAAAAACTACTTGCATCCATGTATGTCTTCGTATATTCGTAATATTGCTCAACATATCTGTTGCACCAGCAATGTTAGGTTGGGGGGGGGGGGTGTAAGGGGCTGTAAGCTATCACCAGAGTGTGTAGATAGAAAACCCAGTTATTGGTGACGGGAAGGGAGGGCGGGGTTGCTCAGAGGCAAATTTCTAATGAACCACTGCCGCCCTGCAGGACCTGTGTCCTAGAAAAGAACACAGGTTTTTGATTTAGGCTATAAACGGCGAAAACATTATTAAATGACCACTGGGAACACTTTTTTAAAAAGATCAACAGATGATCGGATTGGGACTTTAAAAATCCCATCAATCCTTTTTTATTATGGTCTCATCCTGTGTCACGGGGTCATGGGGGTCAAGAGTCCATCCCAGCTGTTTCTGCATGACGGTAGCAAACACAGGTCACAGGGGTCCATTGCATCCATTTTAAATACTTTGTTTTTAGATTTTTTTTTAAATTCCAACTTAACCAAATGAGACATTTTGGAAACTCATATGGTGCTTGCAAATTAATGGCAAGCTGTCACAGCCCAGAGAGATATTACTTTCATTACATTATTCAAAGTCGCACTGCTCAACATCTCCTTTTACAGCTAAACTAAAACCAAAAACAACACTTGTGACACACAAAAATGAAAATATTAAAACAGAACTGTCTAAGCTGTTAACAAATAAAGTCAGTCAAACTAAACCCAAGAGACATTAACTCAATTGTTTCTAAATGTTGTTATTTAGAAAACTGAGCAACTTCTGAATTTTGCATTTAATTTTAGGATGTTTTGATATGTGAATCAGTTTTAAAATATGATGCAAAACAGCGAAATCACAAGCATTATTTATTATTATTAATTTCCAAACTTTACTATTTAAATGCCACTAAACAAAACTGCAGTTATACAGGCAGTAAAAAACAAAAGTTTTGCAAGCTATGTTTACTTTGTGAACTTCACTGTGTACATGGCACTGTAAATTCAGTATGTTTACTGCAGGTGTGAAGCTCTGATAAAAAAAAGGCTTCTGTGAAATAATTATCCGCCTTTGGAGTGGCAACAGAACGGCAGCGCTTTCTCCTGTCTGACGCATATTAATGGGTCTGAGAACAAACATATTTACTGCTGTCGCCTGTTTTTGCCTCCTGCAAGAAAATGGAAAACAAAATATCGAGGCCAAGGGACTTCATCTCCCTCAATTTCTCTCGCCTCCAGCAACATTACCTGTCCGGCAGCGGCATAATGGAGAGGAAACCACTGCCGCAGTCAGACAAAGCTGTGCTCTGCCTCCCTGGTGTATGCATGCAGCTGCACTTGAGAAGAAACATCAGATGAGGGTTTGTTATGAAGGGTGCAAATAGGATTTGGGGGAGAAAGATTGAAAAAGGTTTGGAGGGGAGAGATGGGGTGCTCTGGGGAGGCTGTGTGGGCGCACACACGAACAGCCATCACTTCCAACCAAGAGTTGGAAAGACGGGGAAGCTGCACTCCAACGAGTCCCTGTGGACCCGCAGATGCTAGCAGGAGCCAGCGGGGTATAGAGGGACCCTTTCAGGCTTCTATGTTTTAACAAACAACCCATGAAACACCTTGTTAGTGCTGGGGGCGATAGAAGAATAATGGCCAGAAGAGAGGAGGCAGAAAGATGTGGTCAGAGTGAAAGCAGGGCAAATGTGTAATGCCAATGAAGAAAGGATAATAATAAAAGACGAATAGCCACAGTGCATAACCCCCCCCTGGGAAAAGAGCAGCTTTACAGACATTAGTCTTTCTTATGCAACAGCTTTATTAGCTCCCACTTTGGGAAATGACATAAAGTCCCAGGAATAAAGCAGCGGTCTTTGTCAGAAAACTCGATCAATACTTTCTCGACTGCAATAGTTTTGTGACTTAATGAGAGCATTCTCACAATCCTGCAGAAAGGCTGGAAACAGAGAATGAGGAGCAGAGCAGGAGGAAGGAGAGGATGAGGAGGGAGAGGGGCAGGTGCAAAGGCAGAGAGACGGGGGGGTTATGATGGAGAAAAAGAGACAAAAGACCAAAAAAAAATTTTTTTGTAAATGAAATTGAAGCATTCAGTTCAAACGGAAAGAGGTTCAAAAAGAGGAATTACCAAAATGCAATCTTTTCATTATTCCCTCTTCCTCCTTTCCATTTTTGAACATTTTTGTTAAACTGAATGTTCATTCAAATCATCCAGATGGGAAACAGGATGAGCGACTATCGACGCCTCTGGCTCTAAAAATAAAAGTCCCATTTATCTTTTTTTCCATAAAAAAAGTTATGTAATGCACAGTTGAAGCCTCTCTGTGACTTCAAGCACTCCTGGTGCAATCGCCATGACAAAAGACGTGCAATACATCGGAAAATATCTACCCAGCAGTCCATTTTCCCTCCCTAACACATCCTGTTCAGGGTTAGCAGGGGTGGAACTGTAGGAAAATCTGTTTCTATATAAATATGTGCAAATAATATTTTCAGCCTTAATCAATGTAAATAAAAATGTAAACAAGCCATTTTTGTTCTCATGGTGGGCAAAACCTGCTCATGTAAATTATTAATAATAACATACTTTCAATTTTGACTGAATAAATAGAAAAACATGGCACTTATAATCCTTTTAATTTTAATAAATTAAAAACAATTTTTTAATTTGTGTTTATAAGGGAATGAAATCATTTGTTTGTTTTGGTCCCAAAGTTTTAATTCAGATACACGACACCACTGAATTGTTACCATAGCCTAAGTCTGTTGGTTACAAGAGCCAGTCTATAAGTCATGCATAAAATGCTAGCTAAACAAAATCTAAATAGAAAAAGGAAGTTAAAATATGTCATTTAGAATAATATGACAACGTTGAACTCGACTTAGGCTAATATCTCACATGGGGTTTACCAGGCCAAAATAGCCAAATGTGATAAATGTCCTTGGAAACCAACACTTTTTTTTCTATTACCGGTATTTATTAATTTATTTTCTATTGTTCTATTCTATTCTATTCTATTCTATTCTATTCTATTCTATTCTATTCTATTCTATTCTATTCTATTCTATTCTATTCTATTCTATTCTATTCTATTCTAAGCAACTGCACTTAAAAAAGTTCTAATGCTCTCTAACTGCTGGCAGTGAAGTTTGGAGCCTTACCCCAGAATTAACAGGGACGAATAAGATCCTTTATAGATTTAAATATTCTTATGCTGCACAAAAGACTTACAGCAATATTTGGGTCTAAATCGATTATACGTACATCACAAACACCTGTGTGAACACAAAGAGGTAGCATAGAAACAGGAAAAGAACACTATGCTTAAGAAGAAAATCCCCTAAAAGCAATAAAGTTATCTGTCCATGCGGCAAGTCTTTACTTAATAAGAAATCTTATATAGCAAAATATCAAAATCTAGAAACAAGGAGTTCCACTCAAGAGTTCTTATGGAAAAATAGGCTAAAAAAACTAACTGTTTGGTAGAATTACTTTAAATTTAACTGTATATGTTTTAATATTTTGTTTTTTCCCAATTGTAGTTCATTGAGATTACAGTGACAAAAATCTAGTGTAATAAGTGGAAATGACTCATTTTAGAACAAAATAAGAATGCCGTCTTAATAAATCCTCATAAAATCTCAAGGTAGCGCTTATTCTTAGAACATAAATCTAAATTTCTGTTTACAAAATAATCACAATAAATTTCTAACTTGTTTACACAACTTTTGAATAACATCCCTAAAACTGTAACCAAAAAATACAGCGCAATTTGAGTTTTAAATTAAATTTTTTCTATTGTCAAGAATATGGAGCAAAATGATTTTGACTCATTTTAATAATAATTTCCCTATTTCTGATTTTGAGAAAAGCTTGGAAAGGTGTAGAATATCTTGAATGTCTTAAAACAAGGTTTTAATTCTTTGCAAATATCAAATTACTTTGCGGTGAGTTGTACTGACAGAACCATGTAGGTCCGTTTTTCAGTTTTTTAAGTTCTCTACTCACATTTTAGTGTCACAATTTAGCACTTTCTGACTTCTGGGAATTAAATCCAGAGTTTTTTGGGGGGGGACAGTCACTCTGTTAATATTTTCCAAGAGAAAACTAGCTTTGATAATTAATAAAAAAATGAAATCGTTTAGAAGGAATATTGGGATTTACTTACTCATAAAACACGATGGCAGACAGATAAGTGTTGGCTAATATGATAGGCTACTAGCTTACCAAAATGTGGTTAAGAAAAACTTGTTTTCTAAGTTTAATTTTGTTTTTGTTTTTTTGTAACAAAAAAGAACAATGAAAAAGGATCTCACATGGCAGAAAAAAGGTCAATTAAGTTAATCAGAACTTAATAACAGGGGTCTCTGAAAAAACAGTCTTTAAAATTATTTTTCCCCTTAAAAATGATAAATTTAGGCCGATATTTTTATTTTTCTGCTTTTCAATCAGATTTGTCGACTGGGTGCCTAATAAATGCTTTAATGAGCAGCTTTGGTCCACTCGAAGGAAAAAAAAACATATATATTAATTATCTGTAAGCACTCAAAGCAACCCACTGCAGAGAAAAATGAAATGTTCTCTTAAACTGTAAAAGCTAGACAGCATTTGAACGTCCAGACAGTGAAAAGCTGGAACACGGGTTCAGGGAAAAAGTTCCATCCACATAAATATCCTGTCAGACCGTCTGATGAGTCAGATTTTTACAGAGCAAAGCTAATTTAATTTTTTTTATTTTCTTTAAATAATCCATTCTTTTCTTTCAGCAAATCCATTACGACCCAAATCTGCATTCTCCTGTGTTTTCCATAAACCTGCTTGATGCTTCAACAAACAGAGACTCTTTGATCCTCACTTTTCAAAATCATTTCAGAGCTTTAAGACATATTGATTGTGCACTTTAAAGCCCCCTTTATCTTCGCTTCAAACATCTATAGTTTTCCACATCCTGCCTGCTTCCTTTTATTTATTTATGTTCCACAAAGCACAGAGGATTACAAAATATCTGGCTTTTTCGTGTAAGCCGAATCGTTTCTCTTCTTTTTTTCTTTTTTTTTTTTTTACACCCTTAGACATTTCTTTTCTCTGCAAGCATGCAATTTACATCACTGCTGGCCAAGGGTAAACATGCAGAGGCAGAGAAGTTTAAGCAAACCTCCAGTGCAGGTAATGATGCATAATGTGGCATTATTGACATAAAATAACAACCTGTGGAACAGAAAACTTGAGCTGGAATTAGAGAAAACGTTTTGTTAGCCATGCAGTTGCTGACAGCACCCAATTATCTGTACTTGTGGAGAAGTCAGAGCCCAGCAGACCCCACTAAATTGATATATATGTTTTTATATAGCAGCAGCTATGACTAATGTGCTGACTTGGACTAAAGGCGTCAGAATACCCACCGGAGGGTCACGTAGAGTTAAATAGATTTAAGGTGGGGGATTTTTCCGTTCAACTCTGGGATCTGCTTAATATACGGTTCCCTTCACAGAAACTAAATCTAAGGAAAATTGAAGAATAATATGATTCTATTGAAATGTGTTTCTTTGGCAATGCACCTGCAACGAGAGCATCTTTGAACTGAATGGTAGAAGGATGCGCAGAGCCATGCTCGTCTTTTCTTTTCACGAGAGCTTGGAGGGTTTTTTAAAAGCGTTATTTTATTTATGAAACACTGCTGAAAGCGCACAAGCGGAGACAAAGTACCAGATCTTAAGGAGACAGTGATGGGTATTAAAAATGTGACATGAAAGCGAAAAAAAAAGGATTGCAAGAAAGAATTAAGATGTAGTCTCTACCAGTTGTAATTTGTGGATTTTAAATAGAAATGCAGATTTGTTTTCTTACCATTTTGTCTCTATGATTCCGAATAAAGACAGTTTTGCACAATTTCTTATAGTTTATTAGGCAATAGTTTTAACATTCATTTAATTTTCCCTCATATATATGTATGTATATATTTTTGTTGTTGTTGCTGTTATACTGATATCTGCAAGACGCACGAATATGGAGCTTGAACCCCAGGTTTACTTAGGGGATCACATAAGCAAGCGAAAGGAAGAAGTGACAAACTCAACCAAACACTGTCACTAACCAAACAAGATAAAAAGAGTAATCTAAAATAAAGAGACTCTTTAAAGACCCAAATGACAATCTTCCTCTACTCCTAATTCACAAATATTTGCATATCGAAATACTCAGAAATGCAATTGTGAGCTTAATTTTCCTATTATACGTCCTCCATCATTAGAAAAATGCCACAAGAACCTGTTCAACCCTTATGCTATCCTAGGCACTTTACCGTTGGGAGTTGGGTCATCTAGATTCACTAGACAGTGCGCTGAACCTTTTTTTTTCAATGATTTGTGATCTTCACTGGTTCAATGGATTACATGAAATTTTTCCACCTTTATCCACCTTTGTCATGGTAGGGAGAACACGTCAAAGTAAGGGTGGGGTCATCTAAGATAGCACAAGGGATAAAACATGGTCTTTAATGTTTGAGTTTCTGTGGTGGAAAAAAGCTGCAAGCCGATAAATAACAGCACTGAGAATAAAACATTTACTTTATTTAATATTTATTTACGGAGGGTTGAAAGCTTTGGCAATTTTCACATTGGGAAATGTGTGGACAATGTGTGGCTATATAAGAACTCAAGGATAAGCCGTTTTGGAGCAACTAATTAATGGATGTTGGATGCAGCTCCTGTGGTTGTTGTCATTTGAGCTACAGGTGATCAGATGTCTCACAAAACCCTGAACCTGAAGCTCAGCACTGAAGGTTTGTGTGCCACTTCACACAAAAATACAAAAACTAAACAAACAAACAAATAAATAAAAAATACCCCCAGGGTATGAAAGGTAGAATGTCCCTGTGAAATCAGGGTGCATATATTTCTTTGAGCCATTTGACATGGGAGTGAGTGAAGTCTCAATTGAATAGAAAGCCCCAAGTGGCTATTCCGTGAACTGCACCTTACCCCAGTTACTCTTGTTTCTAAACAAGCTTCAACATGGAAGTCAAAAGGTTGGACAAACATTTCCAGCTAATTAACCTCTCCTCAGTGAGGTCAGTATAGATTAAGAAGAATAATTTTAATTACTTCCTATATGACTATAAGCTCTCGAGCTCTTGATGCCTTGTCTTTGTCTCAGGCTGTTGAACATAAACATTTCCTTTGGTGCATTGCAAAAACAGACGGAAAATAGAATATGCCACACATCAGGCTTGGATCATCTTGTAATTAGTGCGTGTGGCCACTGTTGCTGCTGTCAGCCTAATTTATGCAGCTCGAAGGCACACAGACAGGCAGTCAAACACAGTGTGAGGCACAAATCAAGAGTGGGAATAAATTCAAAGTGGCAGCACAGTCAAAAGCCTCTGAGGCACTGATATTAACACTGGTGGGCAGGTGGGAGTGGAACGGTCTGCTCACCAGTTGCTGTGCAGGACTGACAGCTAACCCCTCAACAGTGTTTTTGTCAAACACAAGCACATTTCTGATGGTGGCGTCATTTGCATTCATGGCTGTGCACTGCGGCACACCAAACAAAACAGATGCACATGCCCACACAGGGAAAAAAAAAAAAAAAATCAATATCAGCATGCGTATGAAGGGTTTTACCTCCAAAGTGTTTTATTTTGCTAGCATCAGGCATCCGCTCTCTTGCCGCCTTTACGTCAACATGTGCTCCTGTGTCAGAATGAAAACGGCTTTAATTGCTCCAGGATTCAGTGTTTGCACATAACGCACGCTGAAGTTTTCGCCTTTGTGTCATCTGTCTCCAAACATGAAGGCAGATGCTGTCAGGAGGCATTTTCTGCTCAAATGTTTGAACACGAGTCTTTAAATGTGCTCCGGCTCAGAGGATATGAACAAGCTGACGTCTGCTGATTCCAGAGACGGCGGCATTTCATGTTAACAAAAGGCCAGTTTGCATAGGAGGGTCTGCAACCAGTGCAGGAGGCTGAATTTTCCACATTTTGGTGAACTTCAAACCCCCTTTTATGTTTTTAACTTCCTTTTACTAACAAAAGAATCCTGCAGTTCTTTGCAAAAAGACAAAAATGCACAACTTTATCATGATAAGTGAAGTTTTCTTGGAATGGATTCATTTTGAATGATTGACAACAATCCTTCCCAAAGAAGGAAAATGTATGTCATGTTGTTTGGAAATTATTTTGTGGGCATTTCTATGAAGAAATTATCATTTTTTAGATCACTGCTGAGTCTTTGGTGTTAATCATACGAATGTCGGATGTTTTTTCCATCAGTCAGCTAGAGGACAACAAGGTACGGTGGCACTGAAGTCCAAATCACATTGACATATCACTCAAGGTAGAATCATATTAAAAACAAAAAAAGACAATAAAAAAGCAAACCAAATAATACAAAAGCAGCATTACATTTTAGTAATCAAAAGACAATAAAAAAAACAATAAAAATGAAACATTTTGGAAAGCAAAAGTAATTTCAAGAAATCAAAATGAAATGTTAAAAATTGACACACACCAGAAAAGGTAGCTACTATAGGACGTCACTGATTGGATGATAGCATTTGTTCACAATTAACTGGAAGTTATTTGGCATGAAAATATCATCCAACAGACCATATTTCTTTAAGCTTCTGGTCGCAGCCACAGTAACTGTTATCAACTAATTGGCTCGGGCAAAACATCCTTTCGCTTTCCGTCTTCTTCAAAACTGTCATCATTTAATCTGTGACGTCCCATAATATCTACTTTTTCTGGTTTCTTTATTTGTTTTCTTTTTTAACATTACATTTAGATTGCTAAAAATATGTTTGTTTGTTTTTTCAGATTGGGTTTTTTGTGTGTTTTTTTAAGTTTTTTTTTAGTACTGGTTTTCTAATTTTTCTTAATTTCATTGTGATTTTTATGTTTTTGCATTGAGTGATTTTTTTTACTTTAGGGCCAATGCACTTCCTTGTTTTTGAACCATAAAACAACTCAAATGATTATCATTTTGTCTTTTTTTTAATAACAACTTTCTTAGCTTGAGCATACAGAACATAGTAATAAAGTCTTATTAAAAGACAGAAGTTGTACTTCATGTGTTACTAAAGAACTTGTTTTATTTTCATATAAAATCACAGCAGCGTATGCCTTGACACGCAGTGTGTGTGTGGACTGCAGTGAATCACATCTTTATTAAGGAATCTGCAGGGAGACATATTGGTAACTGCAACCGCTGACGCCAAAAATAAAACAGACAAAGTGAGTCAGGGCTCTGCTTATGCTGGTCTTATTAGGGAGGCCATGCTTAGGATCAATATTTCCTGTTTGAGTCCAGACTTTGTTCAAATGTTGTCTAGTGCAGGTCAAGTTTTTATGAGACAGTAATATCCAGAGAAAGAAGATTGCTATTTTCTGTTTTTCTGTCAAAATAACACGGGCTGTGGTCTACACAGTAATAAAAGAATAGCTCCCGTTTTTTAAATTGTATTAAGTAAATTATATGTAAATGACTATCGCAATATTGCTTAAAAAAGTATTTAGCATCTGTTTGAGTTGAAGTTCTCTTACTATATAGACTATTTTTGGGGTAGTTTATTACAAAAGTTTATGTGTTACAGTGACAGATTACTTTCTGCTGTTATTAAGTAGTATAATTTCACCTTTTTTGTAATATTTACTCCTTACATGTTTAAATGTGTGTATTATGGCAGACTAACCATTCAGAATTTTATTTTTGAAAGCTGCAAGACCAAGGGGCATTAGAAAAAAAAAAGGTCAAATGAAATTTACTTTGCTAATTTCAACTGAATTAAGTGGCCATATGTTTTTTATTAGGCTTCATACACTGAATTTCTTGTTTGATTTTTTTTGCTTTTTTTTTTCTAAAATTGTAATTCTGTAAAGTTAAGGATTACGTTTAAAAAACAACAGTTTTTTTTACATTTTGGAAGTACAGTGTAAAATTAAACACAGATGGAAAATAAGGAACAATCAAATGAGTTCGGCAGCCTTACAAATATTTGATTGTTAAAAAACACATTTTCTTTACCCCTCTCATTATCATATTGGCCCTTCTTGCTTCAAATAATAGCTTTGTTGTTGTTTTTAAATCACATCTTAATCTGCAGGGTTTTTTTGTATTGAAGCCCCCAATTCTAAAACTCTTCATTCAGTTGGCTTCAATGACTCACAAAAATGTACATTACATTACATCACCCCTATTTATCCATGATACTCACACATAATGGGTATTGCAAAAATACCTGCAGACATTTTTACATATGCTCCTTCCACTTACATACTGAAAGTTCAAAGTTTCTGTTCTGTGTTTTTGTTTTCAGGCAAAAAACTTCTTTTCATATAACTCTGTTCCCAGCAAAGTTGCCCACATTCTCATGGAAAACAAACCAAAAGAACGATTTGAGAAAAATGCAATGACAGCTGCAGTCATCCAGTAGGACACTCAAATTTCACAAAATGATCCTTTCTGCAATGTTGCTTTCAACAATGTACATATTATTTTCAAAATGCTTCTGTTATGTTGCAGATCAGAGAAAACATCAGTTTTCTGCTGAAGGTACAGCCTGTTTTTTTTGTTTTTAAACGGTACATAAATGCATGAGTTTACTGTATGGATATCCGTGTGTGTAATGGTTTCCTTTTTATTCTCATAGAGAGATGATGTTAAAGTTTCTGTTCTATTCTATTCTGTTCTGTTCTGACCATTTTTGGAATAGAAATGCAGTCTAAAAGAGGGATTCCGTTAGGGAATCTTAAAAGAACTTTATAGATATTTCTAAACCAAAAACTGCTAAACAAGGCAAATTTTAAAATAGTTTGATTCAAACATTTAATGCAATATAAAACACAATCCAGACGAGCCTAAGAATAAACAAAGTGTTCTCTTTTACTATCAAAATGTCAAACAAATGCCTATGTATTGAAAGAAAATGCAAGCAAACCAGACCTAAAAACATTTCTTAACAAAGGCTGACACTTTGTCTGCACCCCACAGATGCTGCGGGGTATCTGTTGTCAAGTCTGACAAGGTGGAGAAGTCAAACTTTAAAATTAAATAAATAAAAACCACTTCATTTCAAACATCGTCGGCGTAGCAGCGTTTTATTCAGTAGAAAAATTGACAGTAATCCTTTCCAGCATGAGTCAGCCTTGCAGCAGGTCAGTTCCTGGAGGGCCGTATGGTGTTTATTAGTTGTGGATGGTGAAAAATTAATGAGAGCTTAATAAGCTCATAGATATCATCGCACATCACCTCAGGTAGCCAAAGAACTTAATTTTATATCTTTTGGTAATGTCAGTTTCTTTTAAAGAAAAGAAACAAATGTTTGTGCGTACATAAGAAAAAAAGCCAGTTTCAGCATCTTTTATATATAAATTAATGGTTTTTGTGTTGGTTTATTAGGGCCAAAAACCTTTCCAGATAACAATACTTTTATTGTAAAAACACAATAAGATAGTTCAATGTGATTTTATGTTGTAATGATCTCAACTTTCCTAAAAGCAGAGCAGCATCCGTCTTTGACGGTGATGTGGACTTCAGCCATTCTAAGCAGCATCCGGTAAAGTAGACACACTTGTGATTGAATCTTTCAGGACTGCAAATGTTGCCTGAGTGTCAGTCTGTGCACCACTTTCACTTCGCCAGGGGATTTGTCAGTCTTAGCTAAGCAAATGTATGCTAAAAAGCATGCATTTCCTCTGGCAACTGCACGGAAAGCAACAGTTTAATTGCATTTTGCATAAAATAATCAGAGCTCTGAAAAAAAAACTGGTATTATTGCTGTTGTTGCATGCAAAGTTTGTGCTTTCAAAATGAGACTCTTTTAAATCTATTTTGATACTGTTTAAGAGATTTTGTGCTAGACTTGGTCAAGGCCACCAAAATAGATTTTAGGAGCTTTGGGCAAATAATTCACAGGGGGGCCCCCAATTATTACACGATATTAATAGGATTACATCAGCATTATAATTTAAAGAACACAAATTTTTATCAATATAAAAGAGAAAAACACTGCAAAGTACTGCAAAAATTCATTTACACTGTCATGAATTGCTTACATAAAATAACTTCTCTTGAGCCACCAGGGGTTCCTTTCTGGCCACCAAGGACCCCAAAACTTTGCTAAATCTCAAATAATATATATTTTTTATACTCTGTTCTGTAGCTAAGAACTTAAAAATCAAGTAATGTCTGCAATTTAAAAACAAAATGGTCATGTGACATCCAGGACCAGTTTTGCCAGGGTTTTTTTGTCTTGTCTAAACCTCCTGCTTTGCAGCACTTTCTGGTTTTCTCACCATGCTCCCGCCCTTATATGCCACATCAGTGTGTAGACTCTGTCTGCTGGTCCTGATATGCAACTTGTGGCTTCTCCTCAAAACTAATTTGTCACTCACGCAAAATGTGCAGCTATCACAGACAAACCCACAACATGACTCTGGAGGTACAATCGCCAAGCAGGACTTCCTGCCATAGTGAGCTATCTGGAAGTACAGACTGAGCTGGCATCAACCTCTCACAGACCTCTGCAGGAACTCCAAATATAAGTCACAGCACACAATGAGTAATACTTTTAAAGGCGCACAGGCAAAACAAATGCGGTTTCAAAGCGGCAAACAGCATCGCATACGTCACTGCTGGAGAAGAACCTGCTGCGACCCGGGCTGGCCAAGTAAGAAGCACGGCTGGACCGCACCCTGCATGTCATGACTCACCTCTCTGTTGTCTGTCCATGCCAACAGACGGAGAGGATAAAAGGAGGGAGGGGGGGGCCATAAAAAGGACAATCAATGGGGAAGATGAGGAGTTGCTCAGACACAAAGAGAGCAGCACGCAGACGAGCGCATGTTGGGTGAGACTCACCAGCTCAACTGAACCATAGTGCTTCCTGCTGAAGTCTCCACGCCTGCAGCCCAAGTCCTCAGAGGCAGAACTGGAACAAAAGCACATGGTCACATGGGCGGCCTGCGTAACTGACATCACATATTAAAGATAAAACAAAAAAACATGCATATTTTTGCTTTTATCCCACTAATTCTACAATTTATTGACATCCCCCCCCCTTCTTGTTTTGCTTTTTTGTTGGTGGCTAACGGCGGCGCCATGACTTGCCAAGAGCAACCCGGGTCTGATTGAGAGTGCGCCCTGATTGAATTAAAGTGATAGATGGAGGCTTGCTGAGACAGCCGAATGCTACCACAAACAAGTGCACACCTATTAGAGTGACAATCCCAAGCACAGGCTCGTACCAAACCCACTCCATGGCATCTCATGGGGATTTCTTAAACTATTTATTATATGTCATTATAAAATAAAACTCAATCATTTATTTATTGAGCACTTAGAAAGAAAAATAAAAGTTGTGCCTCAGACATGAAAAAAGACATTCAATAACTTCAATACCCAAAGTTGATGGAGTTAAATGAATAGACAAGGTAACAAGTTACATTTAAGTTGTGCAAAATAAATGAGTCTACATTTAATTAGGAGTTAAAAGCCAAAAAAATTCAGGTTTTTTATCAAGGATGTAATACTATTTGAAACTTAGAAAGTCTTTGACCAGCTCGACCCTCAAAACATTCACACCCTGAAAGCTTTCAGTCTGCATTCTGTTGGATCCTCTTGCTCCACCTGGGTAACATGGAACTAAAAGCTCATTTAAAAAGGTGGGGCAGGCCCACATATGGTTTAAAAATACAGTTATAGTTCCAGATGGAGTCTGAAATGCACATGTAGCCTTGGAGAGACGACAACAGCTATACACGTCTATTTAGAGCGCCGGTCAGGAGGGGAGTGGCTGCATTTTAGGAAGTTAAAGATGACAAAATGGTATTTTTAGGAAAGTGTGGCATAGTGAACTCTGCAGCCCACCACAAGAAAGAGAAGCACGTATAAATATGAAATATGAGATCGTTGCAAGAAAATAACTTTAAAACAAATAAATAAAAAGATTTTCTTGTTTTATCTTAAAACAAAGTAAAGACAGGAACAGTTAAACAACAGTAAATTATATTTTAGGGTGATAATAATCCAGTGAAATTACACTAGTCCAATTCAAAAATATGAAGGGGTTGGTTCTTATGGCTTTAGCGCAAAGCAACATTTTAAAAAGTTGATGCCAAAGCGACATACTTGGTTGACTTGAAAAAAAAAACCTGTTATATTTTGTAATAATTCCACATATTTTACACATTCTTAAAATGAGCCTAAAAATCCTTATACAAGTCAGATCATATAAGTAAAACTCCCACTTTGTGAAGCACATCACTGCAGAGAGGAACTGAAATGTCACGCTGAAATTAGTTCTCCTTTTACACCATGAAAGACAAGGAAAGAAAAGCGAGTACACAAGTAATCAAGAGCATCAAGAAGATTAAAAGTGAAGATAGAAAGCAGAGCAAGAAAAAAACACCTGTTGGTGTCGGTTTATGCTAACACCTCAAACACAAAGATGTAAAGTCATTCCTTCACAAGCGCCTGAACACAAAGATCACACCAAGAATGCAGGGAAAGAAGTGAAATCTTGCAACAATGTGTGAAGGAAGAAATTCAGAACACAAAAAAGCATAAGGGGGTCAGTTTTGTTACCATAATCCCGAGTAGTTATCGCAAAGAAACTTGTTGTCTTAAAGTGTGGGTGACATGGCCTATTTTAATAAGCCAAAATATAGTAAATAGTCTCTATTTCATGTTGCGATTGTTTTTAATATTTTTCGAAAAAGAATAAATAGCGAAAAACGCGATATAAACAACGAGGACGGCCGCCGGCTTCACGCATTCCGCCGAATTCGCGCCGCCCTGTTTGTGACGTAACGAAAGGCAGACAATATGGCTAGCACCGATAGCGAAGCACAGAGTGATGCTACCGTCTTCCAGCCAAGACCACTTAAATTTGTTTTTTTTAATCGTCTTCTCACAACTGAGGTCGTGACCACGCTCAATAATGACGATGCCCGCATTATTGATCGCAAACTCTTCAGATTTGTTTGTGAAAGTTTAGCGTGTCCCCGCCAGTTTTGGTCTCTAGGGGATCCGTCACGCTGACCACGTGGTACAGACAGAGCCAATCAGAGCCGTCGACGCATCCGAAAGCAACTAAAACGTCCCGTCATTGGTCAATTAGGCCGGGTAGACGAGAGATAGCCGCGACCATAGAGGAAGCGATCCGCAGAGAAATATAGAAAATAAAGCTAAAATTCGCCGATTTCAGACAATTTTTTCATCCAGAAAGCGATTTGTCCATAGAGATCAGGTCTTTATTTCCAGGAAAGTACGTTCGGTTTGCTCGAGGGCTTCGGTTTCGCCCTCGTGCGTTGAACTTGTTTTGTCCACATTGTTTCAGCAGCGTTTCTTGTTTTGGGAATTTATACACAGATACACTTTCACTAGATGTATTGCTACATCCAGCTGCCACACAACGACTTGGCATGTTGATGATTAACAGAGAATTAACGATGATTAACGAGAGAAACGAAGACTACCTGCTTTGTTTACCTGCTGTCCGAAGCGGAACTACGGAAGTCAATGCCTTTCGTGACGTCACAGGTCATATCGGGGTCACTTCCAGCCTGCGCTCTTAGCGGCAAATTCAAATCTCTGATTCCTTCGAAAGATGTTTATTATTCATATGCTTCGGATTTTTTTCGACGCGAACTATTGGTATCAATAGAATCAGCGTTTAAAGGGCTTTTTTATTTGACAAAGTTGTTCAAAGCATGGCATCCACACTTTAAGTGTTAGTGATGAATGTTGACCAATCTTTTGTGGAAAGTGTTTCATACCAGTTGGAATTTGAATGTGGTGTTGAAATATAGCAACTATTATATGACTTCAGTCACATGCACCTGTTTGGGGGGGTTGACCTGTACTGAGTTTTTGGGTTGTCCGGGCCTGTGGAGGGTCGTAGAGAGGAGGGAGCCATCATTAGATATGTCTTGCAGTTCTTCTGAGATTCATGCAGCCACCTTAAGAGACGTCATGGAATGGACCATTGTCCTAATGTGAGTCACAAGCAATTATGACGTACGGGTGATGAAGTTGTACGGTGCCCTTACGCCACCCTGCCCATAAGTAAGGTGCACTGGTCACTTAATGACCGCACGCAAATGCCGCATGCACAAAATGTGCAGGTGAAGTGCCCGAAGAATGCCTGTAGCACAAATTATGCTCTGATTGTCTAATTTCCTCATGTCTAACTGCCAGGCTGCGTGCAAGGAGCACGCAACAACCAGAAAATTGGACAGCACTAATGGGCCCCTTGCTAAGTGTGCAGGTCTGAGGAAAGGTTGAAAATATGAAAAATCTGTACAATGTGTCTGCGTTTCACCCACGTCATCCTACGTGTTCTTTGTTTACTACAACCTGTCCCTGCACCATGCTTGTAGAAGAAAAATTTGGATGAACATTTTTGCTTCACGGGCTCACTGAGCGGTCTACGACCTTGATATTTTGTGGGGGCCACCTGCATGCCCTGTACAGGTTTGCCCATTTTTAACTAGCAGACAGCCCATATCCACCCGTAAGGGCAGTTGTGTCGAGAGAATAATGCGGTAGTACATTTTTAACCACGAACAAAAAGGCTGAAACAAAGTTAAAACCTTTTATAATGGTTTAACATTCACTAAAATCTTTCTAAATGACAATTCTTTTGTCTTCTTTGTCCTTTATAGTCAGAAATAAAGATTACTGAATTGTAAAATACTACATCCCCTGATCATTCATATATTTCTGCAAGGATACATGACTCAAATGAAGTAAATTCCATCTATACATTTATAGAAGCTGACATTTCTCTACTGATTTTACCTAATAATGATTAGGATTAAGGCGTTTTGGCGGAAATTCTGTTACTTTAATCCATTTCATCCAACACACCTATTTGTATTGGGTGTTGGGAAAAGGTGCAAGAGGAGCAAAGCAAAATAGCCAAATGTCTGGTTTTATGCTTCACTTAAACATTTTTTTACCACATTGTTTTCTATCTTTTTTCTATCAATTATACTTTCCCCTGGACATTCATCTACATTGCATGGCTTATCTGCTCCCAAAAGGTGGCTAACAGTAGGACTGGATAGTCACTGCACTATAAAACTGGTTTGTAGCTGTGACATTTGCAACAAGTTGAGGCCTCACTGTCTACTGTAACTTTATCCTGAAGGATATTGTCCTTCCATGAGATCCTATACCAGCCCTGAGGTCTCTGGCCACAGGCCAAGTCTATTTCTAAAAGGTGTTGCAGCCGTGAGCCCGACACCATGTGAAGAAACCTGCATTTAAGGTGCTTTGACTTGGAATCGTGTTCTTCTGTCTGTCCCCTTAAAGCCCATGACTCAGACTAAAGACAGAGTAACTAGGTAACTCAAGAAATTTGCCTCATGGCTCTTCTACCCCTTATTAACAGAAATCTTTAGTAGTTGCGCCAATCCAACACATCTTTTTCCAACCACTCCTGCACGAAGACTAAAGCTCCTTTACTTGGGGGGAGCACATTTCCTTCTGGACCAAACAATAGCTACAGATTTGCATTGAAGCTGCAGCTCACACTAGCAATAAGAGAACGCCGGAGGCCATCTTACCATGGTGCCACAAAAAACCATCTGCAAAAAGCACAAGTGTGACCTGCACCCAGCTGATGACTTATCACCATAGCAACACCTTGAAATAGGGCTTATTAAAATTACAAACAAAGTGGGACAGACAAAATGCAGTCCAACACATCTGAGGAGGTCAGACTCGATGGTGATTGTGCACTTTGTGCTGAGTGTGCAGGGACCAGATATTACAGGGAAACAGCCCTCACACCCAGGATCCCAGAACACCTCCCACATAGCATTGAGAAGCAGGTACACTCTCTAATTACACAAACACATGACTCCTCCTAATAAAAGAGTAAAATGTGTAGTTGTTGTTGTTTTTACATCTCCACTTTCTGTTTCCATTAAAACAAAACCAAATGTCTAGACAGAACAATTAACGGCAAAATTCACTGTGTATGTCAAAACAAAGTTAAATTTCTGGTTTCCTTTTGCAGAATGAATGAATAGGAATTAAACCAAACAAAAATATAGTTTTAAACTTGTTGAAGTAGTTCTTAAAGTGCCACTCCAATTATCTTTTGGGCTACTTTAAAAGCGTTCCCAATGGTCTTTTAATTATGATTGTATTTTGGCCCAAAATAAATAAAAACCTATGTTGTTGCCTAGGACAGCAGTCCCCAACCCCACGGACTGGTACCGGTCCGTGGGTGATTTGGTACCTGGCTGCACAGAAAGAATAAATAACTTACAATATTTCCATTTTATTTATTTTGGAATCTGAAAGATGTTTTATTTTGAAAATTTGCCCAATTCTCTGTTACATCCGTCTATGTCACTCTTGACGCAGGCCAAGGCGCTCTTCTCGGTCACGTGATAGGTTACCGCTTTGGAAAGTTTCTTTGCCGAGGGGAAAACGCCCAGCCAGGAGACAGAAGGGGAGCCTTCCACTTCCAAAAAAAAAAGAAAGCTAAATTCAATACAGTACTTCTTTTTTGCCCCATGGGTGTGGGAAGGGGAGAGGATGATGACACCTGTACAATGTACTATGTCTTGCGTGTCAGAATAAACGCTCAGATATCGTCTTACCACGTCTCTGTTCCTCCTTCATCGTAGTATTGCTATAATATTCATCCGCCTATATTTGAAAGACCGGTCCATGAAAGTTTTGTGTGAAGTCAGACTGGTCCGTGGAGTTAAAAAAGGTTGGGGACCGCTGGTCTAGGACATAGTTTCTACATAGTGGCAGGAGTTAATCAGAAAGTTGCCTCTGAGTTGTGGGGGGCACCGTTGGGACAGAGTAACCCCGCCCCCTCTTCCCATCTCTGTTGCTAAGAGGTCTCTATTTATGCAGAGCAGGGAGCCCGCCCAGCATTTTTTTTCTGTCTGCCCCTGATTCTCGATTTGAATAGAGAAATACTAAGCTTAATCTTTCTTATACATGTCCTGCACCATGGTAAAAATGCTACAAGAACATGTTAGAAGCACCAAAAACACAATTTTCATTGAAGTGGGTCTTTAAGGTGTGAAGCCGGTTATGGATGAATCGCTTGAAAAAAAACAAAAACAAAAAAACCCAGAAAAGTCTAGTGCTGTAAATCTAACACATTCATGTCAACTATACCTACATAATGCATTTGTGAAAAATGGGACTACATAATTTGCATTTAGAGAAATAATTTTCAACCCTTTATCATCTGTCAGAGTCAGAACAGGACCTGCACTTTTGTGTTTTGCGGGGTTTGTGCTTTCTGCATATTGCTTGCATGTGCAATTCTTGAAAGGGCTTTTTGCTTTCTCCAAATCTTCCACCCTGCTTACATCTCTGCTAACTGTTACCTCTCTGGTGAGGTTTCACTGAAAGCAGAGTGAGGCTGTTAATACATAATTTGCACTCAGGGCATAAGGATGCATTTGAGTGTCCCTGCAACAGGATGTACCCATCAGCGCTTCCTTGCTCACTCTGTCCTCACCATCTCACCTCACATCTTGTCCTCCTTTTTTTGTGCTCCATTTTTGCAGCTCAGCATCCTGGTCACACACCTTTACTCTAGGCATTTCAGTGGTAGGGTCAAGGGACTGCAAGCTGGAGGAGGGCACTGACATGATTTACCACACACCTTTCCCACTAAGCCACTCTATCTTGAAGTTAATGTCCTTTGGGGGGTTCGTACAAGGTTTGCTGGTAATCTTTTGAGTTGTTCTAATTGAAACTTAAAACTGTCAAGATTTTTCTTTAACCTCAAATCTTGGCCTTCAAAAGCCTAAAGACAAGAGCTGTTTCCAGACTCCTTTTTGTGAAGTTTTTCTCTTTAAACCCAACTTTGTTAGCCAAGCAGCAAAAGTGCATATGGTGGTTTCAAACTTTTAGCTGTGCTGACACCCAATTAAAGAACAGGAGAGATTAATGTGCTTTATGACTGGTGAGGAGTCAACGGGGCTGCAGCTCCAAGAATCCGATTCTTCTTTATTCCAGCACAATTTGATTGGAGGCAAACAACGTTATCTTCTATTGTCTAACTTTGCCAGATTCTGTTCTCTCAAATAAGCTCATTCATTTTTCCTTCCTTCCTATAGTTGTAAAAATGATGCGAGTCTTGCTTGTCAAGTGAATTTTTCAACAACAGTAACACAAAAACTGTATGTTTATGCATGACATGAATTTTCAAATCCGCTTAATCCATTTTAGGCAGATATGGATCTCAAACTGAAGAGTGAAAGTGGGGTACATCCTGGACAACCAAACAACCAAAAACACTCAATAAACCACTCAAGCCCAAAACACCAAAATTGGGCCAGCTAGTGTTAAGCGGGTTGGCGTCAATTCCCACTCCACCAGCCAAATGTCGTGTGTTGGCAGACACTTCACCCTCTTGCCTCCAGTGTGCTCACATGTGAATGATCCGCTGATGTCAATAGGCGTAAATGTCACCACGCTCGTCAGTCTGCAGTGGCTAAATTTGTCAACATAGAATGAGGATGAATGAAAGACACATGTAGCGCTTGAAAGCGGATCAATCCAATTATAATTAAATCATTGAAGCCGTTTTTGGACTGTGTCAGAAACCCAACAAACCCATAAAGCAAATGCAAACTCCATTTCCAGTGGGATTTGAAGATGCAAACCACTAAACCACCATTCAGCTAATGTCTTGAGTTAAGTTCAGAAATGACAAATTGTTTCATGGTAAACATAGATGAAGACTCTGGAAAAAAAAAACATTACCTCTTTTAAATGTGTTTTTTTTAGTCCCAGTGTTCAAATAAAATCACACTCTCTCCAAATATGACTTTTTGGTCTGATTTAACAAGAAAACTCTGTTTATATGGCAGTAGGACT
Organism: Oryzias curvinotus; assembly: GCA_023969325.1. Lineage (NCBI taxonomy): Eukaryota > Metazoa > Chordata > Actinopteri > Beloniformes > Adrianichthyidae > Oryzias > Oryzias curvinotus. Next base: position 23,775,613 of record CM043717.1, read on the forward strand.
GGGCAAAAATGGAAAAAAAGGATTTTTTCCATATGGGCTTGTAACATTGGTACAGAAAATCTGCAGACTAATTTTACTTTGCAAAGAAAAAAGCGTGGCTGTAAGTTTTTTTAACATTAACGTGCACTTTTGCAAATCTGCAAGTTTTGTTCTGTAAAGAATGTTTTTTTTATCAAGCAAAACCAGTTTTGAAAAGGTAATTTAAAAAGTTAATTAGTATTGAATCAAACCATAAATGAATTTGCATAATGTTCAAGTGACTCTGAATGTAATCTGACTAACAGAACTGAACTATTAGCATGCATCGTCACTGATCAATAATTGACAAAATTGTATTCTTTCTTGATTATTTTCTCTGTTGATCTACAAGCAGAATGGATATAAGGAATGTAAAGTTATTTTTAAGTCAGAATTACACAAAAATATAGAAATTCAACTGAAGGTTTTAATTTGGTATGGATTTTGATATTTGTTTACATATTTGAGACACTGGAGACTGAGCACCAATGCATGATAACTATACACATTTGTTATAGTCGTTCTTCCTTTAGTTTGAATTACTCAGCAGCTCAAACAGAAGAAGCTGGGAGATTTTCCAAATGTAGAAGTTCATCTGCAGATACCAAAACATGAAAACATGTTATGGTGCTTTAAATACAGGGTGTAGTACCCATTATAACCACTGTGTACAGGTGAGAAAAAGGTCATTCCACCTTTTTCACTGATGTGTAAAGCATCAGTGAAAAAGTTTATTGTTATCCTAACGTCATCTGTGACACATTTGTTGTAGTCGCCACTAAGAAAGTGTTAACATTTTTTTTATTTATCATGCAAATAAAAACACATTTATCTTAAACTATATGGATGGAAGTCCCTACAAACTGGTTTGATCTCTTGACTTCTTAGTCCTGCATGCTTGTTTAAGGCAGCGTTCTACAAGCTGAAATCATTACATTAAATACACACTAATGGTTCAATATCATTGCTTGAAGTTGCACTCCAGCATCTAAGCATTCCCCATCCAGCCGCCTAATGGATGTTCACCAAAGAAAAACGACTGAAACCTCAGGGCAAAGAGAGAGAAAAAAAATCATAGGAAGAAGGTTTCATGAACAAGAAGAACATGAAGAAGAAATTGCAATCTCTGCTTCAACACAGTGACAAGTGGCCACTAAGCAGCTTCTATGGAGGAATGTAAAGTTAATATCTCAGTAAGTGAAAAAGAACAGCTGTAAATTTCACAGAAGCATGTAAAACAAGGCTTGATGCCTCTGCAGATCTGAACCTTGTTGCTGCATCAAATCACAATGTTCTTCCATCCTCTGAATTATTAAGCAACAATAAAAGCAACGGAATTTGCATAAGTGTGAGTTAAAGTAAAACTAAAAGCTGTGACAGAAACATTAAGCCCCTAAAACGTTGTATTTGAGAGCAGTCATTGAAGCCCCACATTAATGGTTTTCCTAACGCCTCTGCTGCTGCTGCTGCAGTCTGACAGGAGCTTTGCTCCTAATCTGCTGGGGAGCTGCAGTGGTGGCATTTACAAGATTCAAGAAGAAGAGGAAGACGCTGGAAGTGAACACTCCCTGCAGCCTTGGATCACATCTGAATGCGCTGCTGTACAATTTCAGCCAGATGTCCGTATTCAGCTTTATTCTGCCGCCACCTCCACTCTACTTTGAACTCCAAGGCATGACATGAATAATTCAGATTATTTCCATGAACACACCGACGCCTGCGTCTATTGTCAGACAAAAAGACAGATCACTTAAGGGTTATTTGTCGTAAATCTATAGAAAGAAGGCAAAAACTACTAATAGCTGCGCGTAAACGCTTCCAAATTGGAGACTGGGGGATAGAGTGGCGCACAGTTTTTCCTTTAAGCACTAAATAGCAAAACCAAGATGAAGTATAGAAACTATTGCATGTTGAAAATACTTAGACACAGTAATCAGCGAATTGCGCTCCACCACAGATGGATGCAGAAAAGGTGCTTTGTCTAGTGGGCTGCGTAAAAATGCTGCAGGGACAAAGCAGAGAGAGCCATGCATTCAACAGATGAACACCGACACGCATGCACGCAGAGCGGGGGAAGTTTTTTTTTTTCTTTTTACCGCTGATTGAAAGTCAACAGTTTGTTAGAGGCTGGATCCGCGCTGTTCATGTCCCCATGCGGTGTCAGTCCAGCGGACGTGGCGGCAGCAACAACAACCAAAAATAAATATAAATATAACAGAAAGGAGGAGAAGAAGAGGAAGCGGCCCTTGTCTTCCGCTCTGCCGCTAAAAGCGCAGGAACATCACCAAAAGCTCTCCGCAGAAGCTGACCCTGGGTTGATGGTTCGACCACCTTCTAGTTGTGTCAGCGCGTCCACTCAGAGCGCAGTGATGAAGCGGAACGGCGCTCCCACCGGAGCGGGCTTGCTGTCTTATCTCTCTCCTCCCCTCCCTCACTGACGGCACAGTTCAAGTCACTTTCCCCCATGTTTGGCTGGAGGCTCTGCGCAGCAAAAAGCTCTATTCAGATCTGTGTATTGTTACGAACAACATGCGAAGTTACTGCACTTCCTTGGAGGCTTGTTCATGTTCACGAGTCAGAATGCCAGGGAACAGACAGAATAAACTCCACGGAGTCTCTTTAAGAATGTTTCAGTTTTTCTTTGAAAACTCATCTTGTGCACATACATATGAGTTCAAATCTGATGTCCATTTGTTATTACTTTAAAGACCCACTGCAAAAAAAATAAAAATAAAAAACAAATATGTTCCTGGTGTTTTTAACATGTTCTTGAGGGATTTTTCTCATTCTGCAGGGCACATATAAAGAAAATTAAGCTTAAAACGGCATTTCTGAGCATTTCCTCCATTCAAATTGTTGTGAATCAGAAGCAGATGAAAAAATGCCTTTTGGAAAAAAAAAACCCTGTAGAAGTGACGTAGGTGCTACAATTAGGGGGCGCTCCAATAGAGATGTGGGGTTCACAAACCAAATCTTTTACATTTTTGTTCAATATTCCTCGCTTACGCTTTACACAAATGCTCAAAAAAAGCTCATATTTAAACCCAATTCACTAGAGGAGGCCTGCCTCTGTGCAAAAAGGAAAAAAAAAGCCTGACAGTTGCAGGGCATGCAGTCATCAGCAGGGGAGCAGTGCAAAATGTTTTTGTTTTATAAAGTGTCTTTTCATGGAGACTGATTTGATACTAAGTAAAACAAGACTAAATCTATTGTCAGAACTGTTAATTATCAGAATAAGTTTAAAACACATGTTCTTTATCTTCTCTGGCACAGCAGTACCTCATTTCTGTTTAGAAGAAAAGTTCTTTATAAGTTACAGAATTACATAATAATGATAACTGCAAGTAAATCTGCTGTTTTGAAACAATTTTATTTTGAAAGAAACCTGTTTACGTGCTGCTGTCAGAGTAAAAGGAATCCAAATTGTATTATAGCCTATTGAATGATATAACACTCTTATAATGTGATTATTGTAAATATTTAAATGCTACATGGTACAAATAATTGATTTAATGGCAACAAAAACATAAATAAAATGCATTTTTATGAACAGTTTAGTGAGATTTTGCGGCTCTCCCTAGGTTTTGTCAGTAAGAAACTGACCAGATGATCCTTTTAGTGTTAAAAGTTACAGACCTTTAGCTTTTCCATTAATAACATAATTCAAAGAATATGCACACTCTATAGGGTAAATATTGATCTCACTATCAACTCAGAGGGCTATGGTGGAATATTTACAATGACTCCATATCAGAATAATACATCTTGTCCATACATGTTAAATGAAGCTATAATTGATACTTCAAAAATAATTCAAACTCAGTTATTGGTAGGAAATCTGATTCTTTTAAAAGAACTAATTCAAATTATTTGGCTTTCTCCAAAGAGTCATAAATCCCATCTCTACGCTACATTCCAATGCATCCATCGGTAGACAAATAGATCCATTTACATCTTCGTTTTCCTCGCCTGAGATGGCATCTGACTCAAAACTGGACAGTTGGAAATAGCTCAGATATTGCTTGCCATTTTTGTGGCACCGGTAATAGGCTGGGGTTGTGAGGGTCTGTAAACTAGTGGGAGAGAGAGTAAACAAAGGGATGATGGGAAATGAGGGAAACTTACTCCGCGCCAGCAGTCTTGTCCACAAATCACAGGTGATTTTCTAATGAACTTCTGCTTCTCTGCAAAAACCTGTCCTAGAAAACGACACGTTTTTGAGTTGATCAAAAAACTGCATAAACACATCATTTTATTTTCAAGGGAAAATGTTTCTGGATTCTTCTGGGATAAGAGGTGGTGTTTATTTTGCTCTTTCAAGTTACTCTTCATAAAATTCCCTGCTTTTATCTTAAGCAAACTGGTTTTTATCTTCATGAATTGCATGAACACAAGTTATTATATCCAAAATGCAAGTTTGTATTATTTTATGTGCTCTAAAAACACCTTCTGTTTAGCCTTTGCACACGCATCAATTCAAGGGGAACATCTGACAGAGAAACCTGTCAGACGGAGTTTTAACTGCCACTTTGGGAGTGCTTCAATCCCAGGGAAAGTCGGCGTTGTTAAGTCTTAGAGGGACTTGTATCACACCTCCATTGTCAAGGTGGTTGCTCATAGCTGTGGCCGCAAGGCTATTGATGTTCCCTATGACAACAATCCTCTAACGTCACGAGTAAGAGCTGGAGAAGGAACTCAATTCAATTAATTTCAATTAAATTACAGTCAATTTTATTTATATAGCCCAATATTACAACAATAGTCATCTCAATAGGCTTCATATCGGTAATTGTATAATAAACATGGAATCATAAAGAACATAGATTTATAGAATACAATAGGTACTGGCTAAAGTAAACTAAACAGACTAGGTTAACTGGGCATCCCTGCCCTTAGACCTTCAGGAGCTCAGACGGCCTGGTTGTCCTATAGGACTCTGGGTGGAGAATAAAGAGCTTACCCGTGCAAAAAATCAAATCTTAAAAAAGCAAAAAGACCCTTGTTCCAAGAAAAACTGTCTTATTTTATGTCATGAAAGGAAAACAATCTTATTGAGAACATTTTTCTACAGCAAAAATAATCTTAGTTTGAGAAAACATGCCTTGGAGACTAGAATTGTTTTTTATTAGAATTCTTGGTCAGAACATTTTTCTTACCCCACTGGCAGATTTTTTGTATTTTTTATTTTGCTTAGTTAAAGAAAATCTGCTTATGGGGTAAGACATTTTTGACTTATTTCTAAGGGGCCTTGTTTTGTAGTGTAAAGGTCACAGAGACTAAGACTATGATGACTTGCAATCAGCTCAAAGAATAGTTAAGGATCTTTGGAAAGCTACAATCCCAGTTCTGCTTTTTGCAGATGATGTGCTTCTTCAAGCTTTGTCTTTCGGCTCTAAGCACAGTTGTTACAGATTAGTGTGAAGCAGCTGAATTGAGAACCTCAACTTTTAAAGTCATGGTTCTCCGCTTAGAGAGCATTCCCCTCCAAGTAAGGAAGGATCCACTCTCTAGGTGGAGGAACTGATGTATGAAGGTTATGTTTACAAGCAAAGGATGGATCAGTGCATCTCTAATAATGTGGAGTTTCCAGTGGTCCACTGTGGTGAAGAGAGAGCTTAGTCAGAAAACACCGCTCAGCTGTGGGTTTGTGAATGAGCGGTTCAGATCACAGACACAAGCAGCAGAAATGAGCTTCCTTAGAAACAGGGAGCAAAGCACCGCCCTTCAGGAGGACAGCTCCTCCTCCACACCAAGAGCAGCCAATTAAGGTGATTTGGGCATCCAGCAAGAATGAATGAGGCGTTACGAGCAGATCCAACTGAGCGTAGTAACCCCTGCTGGACACCCACAGAGGGGGACAACTTCTCCTCCTGCATCCAAGTGAACAAAAAAGCACAAGTGAGTAATTATCTGCTCACTTATAACTCATTCCTCTTAGTTTAAGATGTCATCTAATCAGGACCATGCTTACAAGCCGGTTAGTAATCAGGCTGTGAAATCAGGATCAGATTTGCTCGTAGGTTTCCAGTCACAGTTTCTGGAGGGTTCACCGCCTGAACCTCAGATTCTTTAATAATTCCCCAATATTTCCATGTCCTCTCAGTATGCAGCAGCTCATATGTCTGCAGGCTCTAATGTAATAAATGCCTAAATGTTCAATAATTAGCTGTCTGGTAAACAAAATACATTTTCTTCAGCTTCTGCACTTCTGTTGCAGTTTAGCTCAGAAACCTGTTGGATCATTGTCCTCCTTCACTCATCATCTCACCTCTCCAATGTCTCCTTGCTCTCATTAATAAGAAACAGTTTAAAAAAATTGAGTAAAAACTGTAGGGAAGATATCTAACCAATATGTTGATTACAAAATAGCCTTTTCTTTTTCTGTGACAATTTCGTAGTTTCTGGAAAAGAGGAAAACTTAACTTCTGCATCTTTGATATCTCCTAAAATAGACTGAGGTCTCATCTAAGTCACAACTTTTCATGTGACTGGTGAGGGTAGACAAGAAAACACATAAAGAGACTAAACGGAAAATAAAAGCAGCATAATAATTTCCAACTGATTAATCAAAATGCTCAATAGTTTTTGAAAAAAAAATTAAAAAGAAACTTTGTTCCAAAAAAGACTTTAAAAAGTCTCATTACAGAAATATTATAAAGGTCTGTGAGATTTAAAAAAGAAAACAAGTTTAGTTAAAAAAAAAAAAAAAACTAAAATAACTGGAGCCAGTGCAGTTCACAAGAAAACCACAGGGGGGCTTGTTAAATAAATAGTTTGCCTCCACTTACTTCAAAGTCAACTGTCCAAATAAACATAAATAAACATTTTCTTAGCTACACCCTGTTCATACCTTCGTTGATAACTAGCAGCCAAAAGAGCTGTACTGGAGATATATTTTATGAAACCCTTTTTAGTTATTTCATAACTACAGGCATCACCCCGCCACACACCTCCACCTTCCTGTTATTGAGAGCTTTCTGTTTACATGCTCTCCTGCTAGCTTACAGCTCCTAACACCTCCAACACTTCCAGATACCAGCTCCGGCAAGGATAACCAAGAAGAACATGGATCTAGTCTGGATTTATCGGAATGGAGCGGAGCAGGGAGCTTGTGGCCTATCTATTAAAAGCAGAAATGTATTGTGCCAACAAGTAACCAAAAGACTTATCCCCATACTTTAATTTTGAGCATTTTTCTTTTTATCTTCAGCCTGTCTCCAAAGTTATTCATCTCCTTGTTTTAGCGGAATCTATAAAACACGCCTCAGTTTGACAGAAATACTGAACTCTCAACAAGGTGACTAGCAAAGCCTAGACCTTCTCCCTGCATGGTGTCCTCAGAATAAAAAGAGGAAACTCAACAAAGTGAGGACAAAAGAGGAAGTGTTGTCCTAAACACATATGACGAAAACACTAGGTTTAATACTAGGCTGGTTATGTTTTGTCAGAGGATTGGTGTAAAGTAGATACAAAATAAAAGCCTGTCTAAAAACGTCTATGTGAAAAAGAGCTGAAAATCAATTTCTGCAAAAACTCTGAATCCTTTTTGTCTATTTTCTAGTCAATAATGTCACTTTCTATGAGGCACATTGACTTTAATTTATTGATATAGCCCATTATCACAACACATTTGTCTCAACGGGCTTGACAACAGTAGTAGTATAGCAACGTAAAATTCATCATAAAATACATAGCTGATTGCTGAACTAAACTAAATAGACTAAGCTAAACTGCATCCCTGCCCTAAAACCCTCCTTTTCAATCATTTTACTGAGAAGAAATTTGACACATCACATCCAAAAATTTCCTCCGATGGGAGCTGCAGTTCAAGGAGAAACTTTAGAGGAAAAGTTACAGAATTAGGGAAGCCTTCCTCAGAGAGGAAATTAAAGCGAGCAGACACACAGATGTCAAGACTGACTGAAGGTTGTGTTAATGTGGTGGTGGTTTCCTTAGTTTTTTGGTGATGACACACACACACTCCCTCAGACCGCAGCTGAAACATGAACTGAGGTCAATCTGATACCAGTACAACGGCTTGTGTCTGCAGCTCCGTCTACAAAAACACACACAGCATGAAATAGTGCAGGAATGCTTGGCTCAGGCTTCACACCACTCAGCTGCTCATTAATTTGTAATACACACAACAACACACCCCCCTCCACCACCACCACTCATCTGTGGCCTCCCTGCTGCAGGAAGCAAAGCCACCAATAGGTGTGGTTTTTTTTCCTCCTCTCAAAGTGACCGTCCTTTGAAAATTATTAGCAGGTTGGAAATGAGGCTGAAACTCCTCAGTCTCTTTTTCAAAATAATCCAGTAAAAGGCTTTGTTTGACCTGCGATCGGGTTACAAACGAGACACCCGAACGCCCCAATTAGAGCCCAGGAGCTGATAAGTCCCACAAAAACACTCATGCATTTTACATAAACACAACTCTCCCACCGACGCTCTTTGTCATCCTGCAGTTTTGCATACAGGTGCCTTCTGTTGTAACCGTATAACTCATGAGGTCAGACAAGCAGAGTGAACACAGGGAAGACTTCCTCCAAGAAAATTAAGCTAAACAGATAAGTGATGCCCTTTAAGGGGGAAATTTAAAAAATATCTTGACTAACTGATTTGTTTTGAGGGCCTCACGCTGGTGTAGGGGTTAGCACTTTCGGCTCACAGCAATAGGGCTCTAGTTCAAATCCCTACTGGAACTTTTCTTTGTGGAGTTTGCATGTTCTCCATGTGACGCGTGTTTGTTTTCTCCAGACACTGGATTCCTCCCACAGTCCAAAAACATGCTTCATAGGTTAATTGATGTTCCTAAATTGCTCCTAGGTGAGCATGTGAGGGTGTGGCCCTGCAACAAACTGACGACTCATTCATGTTGTTCTCCAATAGTAGCTGCGATAGACTCCAGGAACCCCGTGGCCCAGAAAGGGATTCAGCGGGTTCCAAAGACGTAAAAAAAAAGTGCTGGAGAATGTCTTTAAATTCTCAAATACACACATGAGTTTTGTCTCCAAAACTAAAAATGTGGAATAAAGTTGTTGGAAAGACATCATTAAAAAGTTTCCTTAAACCCCAGTTTTTCTGTGAGACACTATTGTTTTACATTTTAGACTTACATTACCTGTAATATCTCCATACATGCTCAAAGCAGTAAAACAAATTCATTTTGAATGAAACTCCATGGAGGATGCTTTCAAACTGGATTCTGTGATGGCTTTTTTTTCCTTCATAGAAGTACTGGTAAGTAGTACGTTATTTACGAAAAGGTGACAAACTTGAATTAGAAGGTAGGGTTGGATGGAGGGAGTTGATTTACTCAGGTTGCTCTTGAGAAAAGCAGCTAAAAAAAAAAAAAAACAGATTATGTTTAAACTGGGCATGCTGGTTTTTAAAAAAAACCTTGACCATATGTAAGAGGACAACATACAGTAGAGTAAAAAATAGTGTAAATACTATCAGGGGTTGTTCTTTCTTGGTTTTCCTTTGTGACTTATTCATCATAAAGGGGTAAAAATTTTAAATAGTGTTCCATAAATGGTTAATAGGTGGTGCTAACATACAGCATAAAATGAAAAAATGTCAACAACAAAAAAAGGCAAAGTCACACAAAATCTATTCTGCAAACATTTTTTTATACGTAAAGTAAAATGTTATGGATGCACCATGTGTTTGTCAAGAAAATAAGAAAAGATGATTGAAATATTGTTTAAATATGTATTTGGGTGAATCAGTTTCAATGAAAGAAATAAGCACTTCTTACGAGTATGAATTAATTGGATGGAGAGACCAAGCTTAAGACTTTTCTGCCTGGTTGATGAGCGTGCGTGGAGCCAGACTGTGCTGAACTATCCCAGGCTCTTGGGTCTCAGGAGAAAATGCAACTTCAAAGGTAAGGATTTAACTGTAGGTGTAGGATTAGAATGTGTAGGTTTTCTTTTACAGAGCCTGTGCCAGTGGTGTTTTTGGTGCACACATCATCTGCAGGCACTAACAAGGTGCAGCTGAACCTGCACAACGCCGATCAGGAGCTCTTGACTCGGTGGTGTGATAATCCCTCTGCGCTTCTCTCTGGACTGCTGCCATCAGGCTCACTGCACCTTTCCCACATATGTCACAAGAAAGAGCTGACTGACAGCAGACATTTAACAGGAAAGAGGTTCCATTCAGCGGGTGACGCCGGTTCATCCAATTATTGGGCAGATAGTTAAGCAAATATTCTGCACACAGTCCTATGCAAAGTGAACAATTTCATCCAGAAAAGTGGGGGTTTTATCTGACAGGATTGTGTTGCAGCAACATGCAAACTAATGGGCGTTTTTAGTTCACATGTAACATGTGTGAAGCCTGCTATAACAGAAACACAAGTTCATTTTTCAAAGTTTAACTTCACATTTTCTGTTTTTATTTTTTTAAACAAATTTAAGGGCAAACTGTTTTGTTTCAAATACTTGTATCTACACTACCTCCACCAACAACTGTCAGGGATGCCACATCAGAATACAGTATAGTGAAGAAAAGGCTATTTGGGTCATTAACCTGGGTAATCTAAATAGGAGACAAAACACATGAACTCTGAACCACTTGGACAAGAAAGACTTACATTGACTTGCAAGTGAACCCTGGTGCATTAACTACAGTGTGAATGTAGACATGGGTTATCCTGTGAACCAAAGATGTGGGTCAATGAGATGAAGAACTGTGTGCACTGTGGGTTTTACATTGTCAAGAGACCCCATGAGGGAAATTGCAAAAAGACCACTTTCCCATTGATTCTTACTGTAAAAAAGAGTCAGATTTATCACAAAAAGGATGTTCTTCAATGTTTGATTCGAAATTTCTTATTATTGGCAACTGAGAATGACATTTTCAACAAAGAAAATAAACAAATCTGTCACTTAGTTGCATAAAAGTTAAACATAATCTGATTGCACATAATCTGAGTAAGGTTTGAAGACAAATATATAACAGCAGGAGACTTTAGCAGTTTTTTTTCACAACACATAAAAGCGGATTATTGAAGTTTTTCAGGTATTTCTCTGTTTCCAGGTATTTTCAGGGCTTCTTTTCAGCAGGAGCTGCTCCATTTGCCTCAGAGCTTTTCCCTGTTGACCCTACACAGGCAAACAGACGCATGCACTGACGATTTTGATTCAGACCTTGGCCTGTTTCTGCTGCATCTTAAATGCCAGCGAGTCACCATGTGGCCTCAGCGAAATGTCACAATGTCAGGCTGCAACGATTGATAATGGTGATCTCATTAAATGTGATCTGCTGAATTAACCTTTAGTCCATACAGATCGGGCAGTCTTTGGAAGCCGTTCTGCTCTGACCCTCTCCCTGTGTGCATGTCAGATTTTGTTTTTAAAACATGTGCTTTTAAAGTGTTACATTTGAAGAGAAGAAAAAGTTTCCTCTGCCTGAGAACATTGAAACAAAAAAGTGAGCCCATCTTCTATGGAAAGCTCCTCATGCTCATAATTCTCCAGCATAGCGGAAGTCTGTGATTACTTTTCCAAAAACCTAAACAAGTTACCATACATTAAATTTCACCAACATACAGTTTCTAAGCCAGAATACCTTTAAATTGTTAAAGCAATTTGTCTAATTCATTCATTTTTGGACATCTTTAACCTTGACCAATCTACCACAGGTGTTTCTATAGAAAAAGTCTGCCCTCTTGTGGCCAAAGATGAGATTCATGTCAAAGATGAGAAGCCCTTTATGGAACTTCTCAGAGCATAAGGCTTCTTTTTTCTCTCAATAAAAGCATTTTTATGCAAGCTGAAAATATCATCGTCTGCTCAAAATATCGGACTTTTCTTTAATTATCACTAATTCCGTAATATATCAAAAGAGAGCATGCACAAACTGTGCGTGCACCATCTGACCCAACTTTAGGTAGGTTGCAGCATTCGAATGAGTGGTGTTACTGTGCTTAAAACAGCTTACGTTTCACCACTACTGTCAACTGATTTTTTGACTCTCAGTGCTTTTAATCGTTTTCCTCTTTGATGGATGGTTGACCAAAAAATGCTCCTGCATTTTAACACAAAATGAAAACATGCATTTTCTTCCTTCCAACTAAAAAATGCACAAATATGAATAAAATAATTGTATGGGTATAAAGATAGACATCTGGACAACCAGAAAGCCAGCAGCTTCTGTTATAACTCTGCACTGTTTTAAGGAAAATAATTGTTTTTTTAAAGTTCTCACAGTTTGCATGACTTGTGGTGAAAATGAAAAACATTTATAGTAAATATTATTTAAGGAAGATTTTGCGAAGTGTTTGATACTTTGAGTAAAAAGACTTGAAGATGAATAGGAGGCTCCTGTTTTCCGCTATAGACTGCATTTAGACTTTTTGCAGTTTCATAACGTCTCTTAAGTTTTGAAACTCTTGTGTTTGCGTTACGTCGCTGTTTCTGACCCCAGGTGATGTTCTTACTGTCTCAGCTATCTGACAGGGCGTTTCTTTGTTTATTATGTCTTTCACAGTTCCTTATTTGACTCATAAGCACATTAAAACATTAAGGGCAGTTGAACTGAAAATAACTTGAAGTGTGAAAGACCTCTTTAAAAAGTCAGAATAATTGGAAATTATGAAGAAAGACATCCTCCCACAGTCCAAAAACATGCTTCATAGGTTAATTGATGTTCCTAAATTGCTCCTAGGTGAGCATTGATGTTCTCCAATAGTAGCTGCTGGGGAGCAGAAAAGGGGGTGTACTGTATATAAATGGGGAATTACATTTTTACTGTGTTTTTAGAAAAATAAATGCTTAAATCCTTCTAATATTATTTCTAAAACCCAAGTGTCCTTGGTTGAGGTACTGTGTATAACTGTGTATAGTGTGTCTGCAGAAACTATATTAGGAGGTCCTCATCTTCGAGGAAGAATTAAAATTAGACAATTTTTTTAATTGATATTATATTGCATCTGGCAAAATTGAAGCCTAAAAAGTTGAATTTAAGTCTGTTTAAAAGTGATAAAAAATATACTTTTTCCACATATGCAGTGTGAGGGAACTTGAGAACTTAAGAGAATGGAACATTTTCCTATTTGGGTAAAAAAATCTTGTATATGATAAGCAATTCAGATTTATGCAGCTCTATAGTGATGCTACAACACAAGGCAGACATCTTCTGAGCACACCTGTGGAGGCAGTGTGATGATCTGGGCCTTTTGCAGTTGGTCTGGTCTATGTTCAGTATGATTATGAATCCAAAGAATGAGGTCAGCGGAGCGCCTGATCACCCTGAATGAAAGGAATATTCCTTCAATAGCAGATTTAGTCAATAGGTTCAAGATGACAACGTCAGCATCCACAGAGCTCCAAAGAGTGAAAGGATGATTTATGCAATCCAGACCTGAAGCACACAAATTCCTGGATATGCTGGAGAAAGAGGACGTTGCTGAGAGCTTTGACCTTCCCATCAATAAAAAGTCAATCCATCTCTTTATAGGAGTAAATTAACGACATTGAAGAAGCTTATCGAATAAACAATTTGCAAGAAACAATCTAAAAGAAAATCCACACACAGCATCACATGTTTTGCTTTAAAGGGCCTACATCAGGTGAAATCAACTTTCTAAAAACCTGCGCTCTGAACACCAGCCCCTCCCAATCCACGAAAACGAGCGTCCCCTTTGTGCACTGTGATGTAGATAAATGAGAACAGCCCCTTCCAAGAAGAGTTTGCCCTGTCAGCACTGCGCCCAGGCTAACACACCCACTTTCTCTGCAAAGGTAGTGGTATTCTGCAAAACGTTTATTTGCACATCAATCTTTGCAAACGTTTGGATGTTGTTTGTTTTCGTGGGCGAAACGCAGACATGCTGCCGAGGCCGACTCTAGGACATGGGCGGGACCCACATGGAGCGAAAGGCGGTGCCTCAGAGATCGAGTCGTTTTACTTCCAGGTAGGAAAAAAAAAACAAAAAACTTCCGGGTCGGAAATTGAACTGCAAAAATAACTTGTATTTACTAAAAAAACATGTTCTTTAGTGTGCGAAAGATTATATATTATCCTAGAAGTGGATATAGTTTACTTTGAAAAGCTTAAGAAAAGCACAATATACTGTAGGCCCTTTAAAGAATTAGATTTCTCTTGTTTTTCTTTTTCCATTGGTCAGTGATATTCCAAAAATCCTTTAACCTCAAAATGCGTGGCGCACCTGTGCTTCCCTAACATTTACATGCATGTCTAAAGAAAACTGCAGGAACTTTAAAAAAATATCTGTTTCTCATCTTGGTCTCCTAAACCAAGACAGCGCTTTGACCGACCTTCTGTGCAACCGTTCACAGGCTTCATTTCCTTCTCGCTGGTTGGATGTGACACATACGCACTGGGAACTTCTAAAACATTGTTCAGCAGACAATCTTTGATCTGAGTTGTTGTTGGTAGAACTTCAACTCACGCGTTTGCACATCCCTGAGGAGGCCAGCCGTAAGAAAAAAAAAGGAAAATTTACAAAACTACAGAGGAAGAGAAAATGCATTCTTCACATTAGGAATCTGGAATGAACGTGGCTTGTGGTTCGGCTGAATGTGGCCGCACTCGGGCGGCTTTAACTACAAATCAACTATCGTTGAAATGTTTTTCCAGCCTGTACATGTGCCTGGGGGCAGGAGGGTAATGTTTAGGTATGCCTTAAAGTCTTAAACGCAAGCAGATTTCTTTCCAAAGACTAAAAGTTTGCACAGGAATGCAATTTCTTTCTTTCTTTCATGTCATTGTAGTTTTTCTCTTGTAATTTAGGTCTATCTGCTGGTCTAAATGAGTCGGTTGAGCTGCATTTTGAGCAGAACTATGTAGCCACATATGGGAGTGATTACAGTCCAGTGTTTACCAGACCTCGCTAAGGGACCGACTGTGCGGCTGAGCGAAGCAGAACCGTTTCATTTTCTCCACCTATAACCTTCTAAGGAGATCAGAAAACAATGCAGCATACATCGGAGGGCTTTTTCTGTAGAAAACTGCAGAACCGACGTGCCGAAAATGCAACCTGTAAAACTTTCCTTACTCAACTCATCACTTTTTCTCTGCGTTGACAGTTTATGTGGAAAAATCGACATTTTTGCAGGTTAAGAATGATTTAAATATGCAAATGAAACATTTATATCCCCGAGGAGATTTCTGAATACCAGCATGCATCATGGGTCAATTAGAGGACCAAAAAGGGAAATGCTTTAATGACTTAAAAAAAAAAAAAAAACAGCACCAGTTTTTTTTCCTGATTGCCACGAAGTGATATTTTATTTTCTCATTTTGAGTTTGTGAAGAGCCATAGCAGCTAACAACATGAACAACTTTAATTAAAAAAACAAAACAAAAACAGGTCAAAATCTCAATTATTTAGTTTCAGCTTTAGTTTTACCAGAGTGTAATATTAAAGGCTAGAGACAAAAATATTTAGCAAAATTAAAGAAGGGCTGCTTCAAATTAATTAAAAACGTTTGTTACTCAGTCTTTTTTATTGTTTGCGATCGCTTTTATTTTAGCTTTTTTAGGGGATTTCCCACCTTATTTCAGAAATTTAGACATTTGCAACAAATTAATTAAACACTGTGTGATGTATTTCTCTATGGTGACACAACAAAATAGATTCTAATGGAAGTCATGAATTGTCTTAAATTGAACAAACTAAAATTAAATGTATAATAATATAGCTTATGAGGTAATGTTGTAAAATTTCAACATAGAAATAGAAACTGAAGCTCACTGACATACTGAATGAGGATGATGGCTATAAGTAATAATAATTATTTAAAAATAAGTACTTGAACAAGGGCTTGGATTCAGAGAACAAATTCAGAATTTTATTTACCGTATTTTCCGGACTATAAGTCGCTTTGGAGTATAGGTCGCACCAGCCCAAAAATGCATTATAAAGTAGAAAAAAAACACAGATAAGTCGCATTTTGACTGGAAATTTATTTGACAAAATCTGAGACCAAGAACTAAGAACTTTCACAACCTCATATGACACAATCATAGCAGACTGTTCATCTCATAATTTCACAGTAATTCTTTCTCAAACTTATTTATTTATTCCTTTCAAGAAGCATCATTGGCCAACTAATACTCTGTGTTCATCCTGTATTTGTAGAAACAGTTGTCATTTTATTGCATTTCTGAATCAATGAAATCATTGGAAAATAGAATATTATGTTGTTAGCCTTCAAGATCTTACTGTAAAAAAAGTTTGCTGATTCTCTGAGTCACTTAAAAAACTCTTAACACTTAACATACCTCATACATCAAATTGACCCAGGAACATCATCTCTGTTCCTCACAAATGAACATAACAGGAGGGTTAACAATGTATTTATTTCAATTTATTTCTAATATAAGTCGCTGCGGAGTATAAGTCGCGCCCCTTGCCAAACTATGAAAAAAAGGGCGACTTATAGTCCGGAAAATAGTATTAAAGAGTCAGATCACAAACAAAGGATCAGCAAATGCTTCAACATCTCCCTAAACTGAAAGCTGAAACTGAAAGGAGGTCTGCCAAATGAGGCCAAGCAAAAAGCTTTAAAGATCATCTAAACTCTCCATAAGAGTTGGTATAAAGCAACATAAGAAAAGAAGCATTCATTAAGATTCCTGGCAGCCTTCAGAAAACAGCGCTGGTCCTTCCAACATGCACACCATCCTAAAAATACAGCTCAAGTGGCCAAAAAACGCTTACCAGAAAACAATATTTTGAATGGCTCAGTGAGAGAATGAACCCAGCTCTCATTCAGAATCTGCAGAAAGAATTAGAGAGCAGAGATGAGGACAGAACCTCCCGACCTCAACGTCCTCCAGAGAAAAAGAAGCAAATTAAGGTTGAAATAGAAAAATACTAAGAGGCTCCAAGCAGGTTGGAGAAAATGTTTTTGTTATGCCTCTATGATATAGATAAATTATGTAAATGCAAAATACTGTTTGTCAGAAGCATAAAACTTTGAGTTATTTACTTTGTGTTTCAAATATAGAGCTTAAGTATTTAGGAAATTCTGACTTTTTCCTCTATCAGCAAACTAAATTTAGGCTGTTGGTGTGGAGTAAGCCCAGCCCCCTTTCCCATCACCCATCTGTTTACATGCTCTCCCACTACCTTACAGGCTCTCACAACCCCAATATAACATTAGTGGTTCAACTAAATTCGGCAGCAATATTGGAGCTATCCAGTCGTACAGTTTTTAACCAGATGGCAGCTCAGACGAGGAAAACGAAGATGGATCTAGACGTCTACAAGTGGATGTATCACGCAGCCCCCTGCTGGATCCTTCCTGATAGACCATAATGCAAAGCGAAACCCTGGTGAGCTGTCAGCTGTGTGTATTGAAGGAAACATAAACAAGCTGCTGGAAAATCCAGAAAACATCTCCAACACGTGTTTTGTATTAACATGAAGTTGTAAAGCATCAGCAAAGGCTTACGGATAAAACCACAGGAGACCAAATATTAATGCATATTCACTTTTTTTCCATTCCTGTTCTATTTCACTTGAACGGAGCACAGAGCAGTGTCAGTGCGGCTCACTGTAAGCTGCAGTCACCACACATTTGGCAGCATTGATGAAGACACCACTGGTAAAATGTCAACACAAATACAAAAGGAAAAAAGGAGGCAGTGGAGTTCACAGGCTGCAGAAAATCACAGTGTACCCTCTGATGTGATCTGACTGCAGTTGCAGGTGAACTGCTCTGTCCTGAGCTGCTTCCCGTAATCAACTGCTGGAGGCTGGCGTGGAAAAGCGGCGTGACATGACCAGGCTGGGCACAATGATGAAAGAGCAGAGCACATTTCGAAACAACCCACCGTGCAATCAAACCAAATCTGCGCTGGTTGCAATGCGAGCAGACTCCTTATCTCTTCCTGTTTGAAGATTTGTGAGAATAAAAACAAACGGTGCACATGTTGGGATCATAGCTGAGCGATGGACTGGCTTTTCTCCCCTCCAAACGCTCTCTGCCAGCACATGCCTTTTCCTAAATGAGCCTCAAATGTTCCAGGAAAGACTGATGAGGATTCAACTGATTCCACACAAAGAGGTCTGTTAGCCTCACTGAACTCACTGAATTTTTTTGAAGGCTCGATTACAGCAGGAAGCCGTCCTTTTTGTTGAATCCTAACTTGCACAGGGGCCTTGTCATAATTCCAGCTCGGCTCTGCCTTTCTTTTCATGAACCAGCGTGACTCAAAAGTTGAGCCAAGGCTTTCTTGGCTCTTTTGAGCGTCACCATGATGCCTGGTCTCAGTCGCAGATAGAGTTCAGCGACAGGCGGGGACCTCTAAGAGACAGGCTGCTGGTGTCAGGGAAAATGTCGGGAAGAGACACTAATCAGGTTAGGATTTGTTCTTCCTGATGTCCAGCATCTTAAGAGATCAAACTTAAGACTTTAATGTGGAAAAAAATCCATGCTTGCTTTGGGACTGGATCCATACATCTATTTCTTGAAGTACTAGTCCAATAAATGATAATGACTTATTCATCATGAAAACTGATCAAATTAATTTTTTTCCAGGAAGTTAATTTTTTTCTTGCTATTGTTTATGATGAAACTGTGACTCTAAATCAGACCACAGCGGAGCAATGAGTTAACAAAGGTAATGAAATCCTAAACATTTGGACTACTAGGGGTTTGGCATTCTAACAGGAGCTAAGTTTAAATTTTTAACATGGATGATAAAGGGTTTCATCTGTTGTCAGAGTGGTTTATTTTTTTAGAAAAAGCTGAAAGCACATGCAGATGTTTTTACTGTTGTCATGTTTATATTTGACAGTAAAAGGAGAAAAAGGATGAAAGTTCACTAAAGTCAGAGTGATAGAAAAATCCATGTTTGACTTGGCTTTCTTACACTTTTCATGTTAAAATTCCTATTTAAAGAAAAGTACAAAACTGTTGTAAATCAATTAGAGTAAACGCTACATGTTGTTCAATGAATGGTTTAATGGTCACAAAAACATAAATTACAGCAAAGTGGGACTTTGCGGCTCTCAGCGGTTTTTGGTCAGAATTAAATGGAACCAAATGTCTCTTTTAGCGTTAAAGGTTGCAGAACTAGAAGATTAATACAAAATCCCATGAAGTAACAACTCTGGGAGGGGTCGTTTCTGCTCATCTCAAACCTTTAAAGCTTGGTCCTTGCATATTTAGCAATTGACTTCCAAATTAAACACCTTTAAGAAAGAAAGTAACTAAGCCCGGAGCTGTTCACCAAGGAACCACCATGTAATTTGTCCTAAGGAAACTTAATTTAAAAACTGTCCAACTTTACAAGACACGAAAACCTTATTCAATCTCTGTGGTTACATATGATTTCAATAATAACTTAGAAACAATTTAAATTCTCATTTTATTTAACCGTCCTGTTAGGCTGTTTTTTGAGGAACAACACCGATGCTCTCGGGTCAGTTTGACCCAGGGGACATTTAACTATAGGAAAGTGTCTGAAACCAAAATGCCACAAAAACATTGTTTATATATTATCATTAATTTCCTTCAAAGAATATTTAGCTCAATGATTTTCTGTAGGCCCACTATTCACAGATCATGCTTCTATGAAGGGTAACTTCACAAATTCATGTCAAAACCTTTTTTTGTACTCTGAAAAAAAAAACTACATATAGAGAAAAATAGCTTCATGTGCAAATAATTTAAAAATATTTCATATTTTGAGTCTTTCATGGAGTGATTTTAATAAATCAACATGAAACACCTTTTCTGTTCAGGACATAAATGGCCAACTAACTTCAAATGAAGATAGAAAGTTATGAGGATTTAGGTTTAAACTAAGTTTTTTTTTATGTACAAATGAATGTTTTTATTTAAACTCGGCAGGGTCTTTAGGAAAATGGTTCATGAACCCAAAGTCTTTGGGTTCTAATAGATTTACGTCACCCATTCATTTCTATAATTGTCATGAAAAATAATTGTAACTAAAGGTGATCAAGATTACTTCTGCTTCGCTTTTATTTTGTAACCAGCCTTAACCCTTGTGCTATCCTAGGCACTTTACCGTTGGGAGTTGGGTCATTTAGACCCACTAGACAGTGCGCTGAACCATTTTTTTTCAATGATTTGTGATCTTCACTGGTTCAATGGATTACATGAAATTTTTCCACCTTTATCCACCTTTGTCATGGTAAGGAGAACACATCAAAGTAAGGGTGGGGTCATCTAAGATAGCACAAGGGCTAAACAGGAAGTGCAAGTCTTCAACTATCAGGCTTGTTTTTCTGCCAATTTGTCTGTTTGGTTCTAGTTTCATATTTGGTCAGGATAATGATGACCAGATGTCCAAGTTATTTCATATTCAGTCAGCTGAATGTAAAGCTCAAAATTTACATTTACATCTACGAACATTTGTAAATACTAAACTAATGTTATTTAACTTTTTTCCCCAAAAAATCTGACATCTTGTTTTATGCTTTTATTTTCTTTTAATTAGGCCCACTTGTAGTACTGACGTTTTGAAACAAACTTTCCAAGATTAACTTAAAAAAAAAAAAGATTTTTATTTTATTGCAACAACTTTTCATATGGAAAGACCATATATTGCCACTGACGATAAAAATACATACATTCCCTCTCATTGACAATTAGAAGACCTTTAAAATAAAGAAACATTACTATTTGACCGTTTATATTTCCTCCAGTTGGTTTTGTTTTTCACCATTAATGGATTAGAATTAGAATTTAAGCAAATCTGCAGGAGTTCAACGTCCAGATTAAATGTATTATCCAGGAGTTTTGACTCCTACATTATTAGGAAAGGCCAGTTTTGTGTGATATAAATAAAGCTAAACATATGCACAAATATTTAAAGCTTACATCATAAGTTCCACGTGTAGTCTGTGTGTTTTCTGAGTATAAACACGCTAATCATCTTCATACATAATATAATAACACATCCGTGACCAAAGAAACTCTTTTTGGCCATGATCTTAACAAGGAAAATGCTAAATTAAAAGCTTATATAGTCAAACTTGGGGCCAAATGACTTCAATTAATATTTTCATCAAGTAGGCCTACATTTTTGTATTATAAGCATGTGTGACGACCGCTGCACCTATTGCCTAGAAATCAAGAGGCGGGACAACGCAAATGTAGAAAACCAGTCATGGAGGTTCTGTGTGATGCACCTTTTGTCAGAAAGATTATTTCATTTGTCCAGCTACAAATTTCTGAAATCCAAGTTTCTAATTCAGTTTCAACATAGCTTGACATTTTGCATCTTTACATGAGGAAACTTCCTCTGTTGTGATGTTATTCCTAAACAGACCACGGGAAAGACACCTGACCTTTTTCCAGGTATCTAAACAAGTTTGTCAAACCGGCAACATGTCTTTATTTACTAGAACTTTCTATTTTCATGCATCGCATAGCTTCTTTTTTTCATTAGAACACACCACTGTTCAAGAGTTTCTTCATCTTTTTAATAAACATGACAAAGACCACGTATCGCTACAGCATGTGCATTTAGCCAAACAGGAAGGAGGCGCTGGACCTCCTGCGTTCCAGGTTTGTCTGAGGCTTTCAAGCAGGACTTTCACTGCTGTTTATTACTTTAACATCCAGCTGCTGTAAGCTGTTGACGTTTGGAGTTGGTCTGGTTTGGGACAACTCATATTTGTACCATAAGCAAACCGAACTGAGCCAAGTGGGTTTGGAAGCAGACTTGCTTGATCCGGACCAGAACTTTGCAGAGTGCATTCACAAATGCACACATGGACCGGCGTGATGTGGGACATTAAATCTTGTCTGTTTAACTAAACCAAATAAAATAAGTATACAGATACAGTCACAAAAGAAAGTTCAAATGAATTTAAAAAATAGTAAATGAACTGATTTTATATCTAATTTAGATCTAATTTATATCCAATTGAATTGGTATAGAACTTTTAAAGTACCTCAAACTAAACTGGTGTTTAACCTGTAAGGTGGTGGTCCAGCTGACATTTCTGTTGCATAACTTTGGTTTTACTTCACTAAGCTAGAAATCAGGCAAATAGTAATTTATTACTATCACCGCATTAAAGCAAGAGTATCTGGAAAAGGAGTAGACCAGTGGCTCTCAATCGCGTGATTTTCAAATGATTTAATGACTGTCGGTAGTCAGAGATTTCTCTCTGATCAATCAGTCTTTTCACAATAATGATTACTTTATAGTCAGCATCTTAAAAGCTCAATTGAAGAACAATTTAAAAAGTAAAACTTTACTGGAGTAGGCATGAGCTCTTTCTTGTGAATTTGACAGTTTAAGTGTTTTCTGCATAACCTGATTTTTTTTTTATTTTTTATAAAAGGTTCTTCTAAAATTTTAAAGTTTGCTCTTTAACTTCCAAATTATGTCACTATGGGGTCCAGTTTCACGCAGCTCTCTCATAGTAGTCACTCCATTTCTGAACAGACTTTAAATAGAGACCACAATAAACAATCATTAAATTGTCTGCAGCCTTCAAAATGAAGGAAAAAGACCTGATAAATGTTTCCAGTTATTTATTGAAATTTCTGCTTCCACCTGCAACTATGCAGGTAACCTGCTGTCCAGGAGAGCAGGCCAGCTGGCAGTCTGCTGACTTTGTTAGATAAGGCTTAGTCATCATGATACGCTGCCCAAAACATGGCTGGAAACAACAATGAGCTGCGTTGTGATTGTATACAAACGGATCAGCTGCAGAAGATCAGAATGGATGATGGCAGATTGAGGATTTTTATGCGAAATGTTACCGTTATCGTCTCAAAGAACTCTTTTAGCGCTAACATCTAACACTCACTTCTACAGGTGAGCTTGAGGGAAACACAAAGGGAGGGATGCTCTCCATGAAACTGCGTCAAGGTCTTTTGTTTGTTTGGTTGTCTGTCTGCAGTTTTACACCAACCTTTTAGCCCTTTTACTTCAGTGTCTTTATAGAGGGGAATTCATTTCCGCATCCAGCATTGATTGATTGTCCGTCAAAGCTTTCCTGCCTGAGGGACAGACTGCCAGGAAGCTTTTCAGTGAAACTCTGGGAGTGCAGAGACGAGGCGAGCTCTGTCTTTAAGCAGATCAGGGTAATTTGAAGGGATGTATAATTTGAAAGTAAGTGGTTGGCGGTAAGCTGGCCAAATGCCCCCCCCGCATGCACAGATCACCTTGAGGACTGTGTTTTGGGAAGAAAATAAACACAGAGACTTGGCAGCCGGGGTGCAGAAATCTTCCGCCTCACAAACTGAGACCATGCACAGCATCACCAGACCAGTGGAGGGAGATTCATGACCAATCCTGAACAAAACTGGTTCTCAAATGAAAAACAAAACAAACTGCACGTTCGTATAGTTGCAGGCCCGCTGAAAAAGCTCTCTGATGCAACACAAAGCAGCTCTAGTTCTGACTTTTTTCCAGACAGTTGATTGAAAATGCAGAAGATTGTACATCAAAAAGTAGTTTGTTAGGAAAGCACCAGACAAGCTGACAGTATGTCATAGGGGTACCCCTGCTGGGTAAGCCAGTCCTGTCATGCAGTGCAGCCCCACCAGCTGCGCATTATGTGGTCCATTTGTCACTGAGACACCCCCCTACCCCATGTCCTCACCCTGTCTCCCCCATCATCATGTGTGTTAAACTCTGCCCTGCTGCGCGTGCCTGGTATGGAACCACATCAAGTAATGTCGAACCATCTTTTGCACGCCTGAAGCAAAAACCTGCGCACTGCAACGAAGAAAATATCAACATTTGTTTGAAAAATGAAGACTAAGCGCACAGACGTTCAGGCGCAAATCCATCTGTGCGCACAGCGTCCGGTAATGGACGCACAGACAAAACAAGAAAACGACAAAGGGAAAAAAAAATACAAAAACGAAAAGTGCTGCGTATTATTTATACAGTTTAAGGGGGGAATCCGAGACGCTCCTCCTAACATGTTTTGGGACATCCCTCCTCTGTTCACGCACGGAGCAGTCACAGAGAACCACCAGGCGAATTCCACCACGCAGAGTGTCGGACAGACAGGTCATTACAGCAGATCCTATCTCGTCCCAGACATAAATAAAGTCATTCACTCGTGGAAAGAAAAGAAAAGAAATGAAAATAGGCAGACGGGACCTACCTGGTAATCTCGAAGCTGCAACCTTTCCGAAGGAGCTGCGCTCTCTTCCGCATGAGAGCCTTGTCTCTGCCGAGGTACACATTTTTGTCTGAATTCATGAGTGCTGATCGAAAAACCAAGTGGACCGAGGTGGATGGAAGGAGGAGGGACGAGGACGAGAGGCGACACCAAAAAGGAAAAACAAAAAGATTCCTGACGCACGGGTCACCTCAGTGGAGGGCGAAGGCTGACACTTTCTCCCCCCGTCGGGTTAGGTTTGAATCAGGATGCGGATGCCCGTTGAGGTTGGGTGCATGTTGCTGGAGATGGAGGCTCACGAGAGTCCGGAGAGAGTGCGCTCCCTCAGCTTCAGCCCCACACTGAAGCTGCGGCGCAGAGACTCCAGGAGGAGGAGGAGGAGGAGGAGGAGGAGGAGAGAGATGTGAGGTTACAGCCGGCTGAGCGTGTCTGTGGCTGAATTACTCACTCTGTTCCATAGAAAGGAAGGGAAACTAAGCTGAAACGCCTCTGATTGTCCTGCGCTTTGTTCCTCCTATGATGCTGCAGGCTGTAAAATCAATATATTTATGAAAATCTAATGGAGAGGCGTTTAAAGAGAAGGAAAATCTAATGCAAAAAATGTCAAAAAAGAAGGGGGAAAATCCAAACCAACAATAATAAGTATTCAAACCACGAGGGGAAATAATATCGGCTATAAATTTATCCTAAGCTATGAGGTGGTGCAGGAACCTGTCAGAAACTTAAGCAGGAAGGGAACTGAACTCCAACTGAAAATCTGTGGTCAGGCCACATAAGTCGGAGCAGTCTTTAAAATGTAAACCATACTTTTGTAAAGTGCTGTGACTCCACCTCCTGATGAGTCAAAACAGACAGAAAAGTCTTTGCTTTTCCCTTAACTGCTGCATTTCCACCTTGCTGTTTTTTAAGCTTTCCCCACCCTATTTGCTGCAGGTCAGGTGTTTTCAGTCAGTTTTTTTTTAGCCAATTTAGCCAATTAGCATCAAGATAACCTAAAAAGTAGCAGGATAGGAGATCTATTCTGTGCCAAAGGTCCATACCAGTAATCCAATAAGAAAATAAAGGGGAGATACAATCTGTAAAAAAAAAAAAAAAAAAAGATTTGGTCCCAAATGATTTTTTAATCTATGCAGCTTTAAAAAAACATGTGTTTAAATTTTGTATTTAAAGTTAATTTTAAATTTTATTCAACCCCAGGCTCATTCAACCATGGCTTTTATATGGAGTTATAATGTCTACACAGGTAAACACATTCTGGATCTGCAAAAAACTTCTTACATATTCAGTCATTTCAGTCCCTTTCGGGGTCACGGGGCTGCCGGAGCCTATCCCAGCCAATTGTGGGCGAAGGCAGGGGATGCCCTGGACAGGTCGCCAGTCTGTCACAGGGTAGAATGTCCTCAATCACACACCCATTCACTCTCACACCTAGGGACAATTTAGAATTGCTATTAACATGTTTTTGGATGGTGCCGGAGATCCCGGAGAGAACCCACGCATACACGGGGAGAACATGCAAACTCCACACAGAGAGGCCCCCCATTGGTGTTCTGTTTTCATGTCCCCCAGTCGGGACTTGAACCAGGGCCCTTCTTGCTGTAAGGCAAGAGCGCTAACCACTGCACCACCGTGCAACTTGTTACATAATTTAGATAAAATTGCAATTCCAGAATAACTTTGTGCTTTTCTAATAACAGTTTGGTCTTGTGATTCACGGCTGTATTTGAGCTTGTCTAAACATAATTTGCAGCTACAAAAATGCTTTGTGTCTTCAGAAGTGAGCATTCAGCAGGACATCTCCGTCTCAAAACTCATTTTTGTAGCCAGGCTTTGGACACAGCATAAGACTCTGCTCTGCCGGCGTGTTTTACTCTGTTTTTGCTTTTATCTCGGTTTTATTTTCAGCGTTTTTAACTTTTTAGTTGTTGTTTTTAATGTTTTGAGCTTTTAATTTGCCTTGTTTGATTGGTCATGTTAAGGCGACATATAAATAAACTGGAATTGAATTTACAGATCGTCATAAGTATGCATATTGGCACAAACTCAAGGTATTTCACTTCAACTAATCAACCAATCATTTCTCCTGTCTGCAGGCAATCAATGTGTCACCTCTCTTGGACCAACCAGATTCCCAAACGTTATATTTCTTATATCAAAATAGATCTGTCTGGGAAACACTGTATGATTTTCTATCATCACTCTTTTAATAAACATGAGAAAGAAGCCGTCATAACGTACATACTCACATTTTGTTCGACACAAACCTTTCCACTCAAGACAAAAAAAAAAGCACAAATCTATTGTGCACTTTTAGAACGTTTTGTAATAAATTCTATTTCCAGTTGTAAAATGTTTTTGATTTTTTTGAAATGGTTTATTTCAAGCAATCAAATAAGAATACACAAAAGCAATACAATCATCAGTTATACATTCATACAATAACTAATTAAACTTTGGATAATTAGACATATTAATAAATATTGCTTGAAAGGGAGTGGAAGGAAGCGAACTTATATAATCCCAGCCCTGTTCTACTGTAACCATTTGCAAAATATAATAACATGTGTGGACATCATATCAGAAAGAATATATCTCCATATCTTTCCTTTTTGATCACCGGCGCTTTAGCTCCAGTGTTGACATTTTTTGGACAACTGCTACTCTTCAACTGTTTACGAAATTAACGTAATTCCAGTGAATTCTGAGGCAGAGAAAAGAGTTCCACAAAATCAAGAAATGACACATTAAAAGATTAACAATGTTCACTAAAATTTCAAATTCTACAATTCAGGTTATGAAGAGAATTAGTTTACCATCAGCGCACTATACCAAACCAATATCTCTCTTAAGGAACAGACATGGAGTTGCCCCGAGTCATACAAATTTCAATGTTGCCAATGTGTTCGAACCCATGCTGCAAATGCAGGATCTGACTCTAACTGGTTCATCAGAAGTTTACTGTGAGCTGCATTGGTGTGTCTGCAGCTGGAAGCAGAAAAGCATTAGGGAGGGGTCAAAAGGCCAATCTTTGTTCACTGTAAGTTACACAAGTTATACAAAAAAAAAACACTCTTTCACTCTATTCTACAATTACAGGAGACACCCAGAAGGGATGAAATGCCATGAAGCTTGACCTCAGTGGCATCCTCTCACGGAGAGTAAAATCCCTCAGCTTGACTTTAAAAGTAGTGCTCAACAGCTGTACTTCTAGCTGGAATGACAACATGAGTGAGGAATCTGTGAACAGACTCGGAGGTGAATGTCAGCCTCAACGTCTTTTGGTGTTCACCTCGACAACCCACAAAAATAAAACAGGTGGGGGGGGCGGCTTCACCAGGTAAAACTTTTAAGAAGAAATCACAGCCTGTGAGTGAAAGATAAGACCATGGACGGGCCTTCACGGTGCTGCTGCAGCTCTCAACTGCAAGTGCACCCAGCTGCGCTGAAATATAGATTAGCCAATCGGTGCGGGGGGGAAGAGTTCTAAAAATATAACAATGTGGGCTGAGTGTGCATCTTACTTCAGCTGGGTGGGACATCAAGCAGGTGACTCATAGGAAACTGAGACCAAGAAGAATAGAACTGTCCTCCCCACCATGGATCTGACAAAGGCAGCGCAGTGGGCTTCAAACTTTTCCTTAAAACACTGTCTTGCTGATGCTTCTGGTTTAATTCTCATCTAAAGCCTTGGTCACAGCTGGAACTACTGGTGAATACGGGCTGTTTGCAGACAAATAAAATGGGCAAATCTTGTGGCCCCACAAAAAATCTTGGTTGTAGACCGCTCGGTGAGCCTGTGGAGTAAAAATGTTCCTTTACATTTTTTTTCTTCGGGTATGCTGCGGAACACTTGTACAAAACGGAAGGGTAAGTAAGGGTGAAGTAGGAGGCGTGTCATATTTCAAACCCCCCAAATCATGCACACTTTTCCCGTGAAATCCTATTCGTGGGGAAAAGTGGGCGAAGCCTGACTTACAGAATTGATGAAATTAAACACTGAGAGTTACGGACACTTGCCTGCACACCTGGTGGGTGCAGCAGTTTCCCGTGGTCAGCGAGGAGCCAGTGTGCACACCTCACCTACAACTAGAGTGGCATGGGACACCAACAGCATCCCACATCCCATCCCCGCATAAGTGCACACAACTTACATTATCCTCACAAATACTACTTGGTACACTTACCACACGCACAACAGTTCTATTTTCATGAGGTTCTATTCCCCCCCCCCCCCGTCTATGCCCCTTCACGGGCCCGGACATCCCAAAAACTCGCATGCGACTAAGGCTCAAGCTTTTATAATCAAGCTTTTAGGCCATAGATGAAACTCAAGTACATTTCTGTGTGTGTGTGTGTGTGTGTGTGTGTGGGTGGGTGGGTGGGGGGGGGGTCTGAATTTGCTACCACACAAAGTGATAGGTGCAAAAAAAAGTGCCAAACAGGCCTTCAAATAAAAGGCTATGTATGCAAAGAAGAGCTAAGTGTTTTACAAGCACAGTCATGTTGTGACACATTCACACACTGATGGTGGCAGAGCTTGGCGCTAACCACAACACCAGGAGCACAGCCGCCCCAAAGAAATATCATTTACTCCAGTCATTAATGGGGGTGATTAAGAAAAAACATCTGTCGTTGTTTAATGTTGCATTCAGCGAAGCACTGGCGTATGAAGGATTTCTTTTGTTCCTGGAAAACTATTCGAAAAGGTTGTAAAGTTTAAAAATCGAAGCCTTGCATCACTGCTGTTTTCCATTACAGTGTCGCTCGTTTCCACCAAGAGAAAAAGTTATGACTTATAGTTCCAGGTAATCAAAAGGAAATGGAAACAGGTCAGTTCACCAAATAACACCCAGGTGGCTCGCTACAAAAACAAAATCAATTTTTGCAATGGAGTTCCCATTTACACATTTCTGAAAAATATGGAGATGTTACAGTCTGCCCAAGATGGCGGCCAGCATCCTCTAGCTTTGAATCAGCAAAAAAAAAAATAAAAAATCAGTGAAGTTACCAGGTGCTGCATCTTTTCATAGTCTTCGGTTTACATATTCAAAGGGGAAACACCAGGTATACCTGCTTATATTTATTTACAAGCTTATGTTTAAGGTGTAATGATGTGTGCCATACATGCACACAGTTTTATGTTTATTACCACACCTGCCTTTCATGCTATGAATCATTAAGACTCTGTAGTAACTGGAGCGCTTTTTCAGGAAATTAAGTATTTTGATACTTACATATCAAACTAAGTAGAATGTAGTTCTTTAAAAAAAACAACAAAGGTTTAAAACTAAAATTGGAACATTCAAAAATGCAAAACATCTTTTTACTTAGCTTAATTGGTGTAACCTTTTTACACTCAAACTAGTTTGTTTTAAACAAAAAAATATTAAAACACATTTTTAAATCAGTAAAATCAAGTAAAAAGTAAAAGTCAAGTACAAAATATGAAGTACATTCAAATAAAGATACTTCATATAGATTGTAAAAATATGAATATATGCAAATGAACTATGGTGTGATTCACTACAGTTCACCAAAACAAATGACATAGAACCTAATGAAGTTTATCCAAAATGTACTAATGAACAAAAACGCTGAAACATTAGTCATAAGGCAAAAAGACAAATTAGTAACTTAAGTGGTGAGACAAGAAAAAGGCAGAGAAACAAAAACAAAAAAACATCCATGTTTGCTGTAGAATCGAGCTGTAAGTTTGGTATTTGTCTGTTAAAAGACTAAAGAGATTAGAAATGCATAGCTGCAATGCATAGCTGCAAAGACAGTAATATACTTGCCACGGATTGAGTCAAAGAAAAATAAAAAGAGTCTACAGTACAAATCCATAAAAGGACAAATCAAGATTGGAAACAAACAATATTTTCTGGCTTCTGTTTTTTTCCAGTGGGACTCAGATTTTCCGATTTTCTCCGTTTGTGAGCTAATGAACATATTTTCTTGGCTTCTCATTTGTCATGCAACGACGAGTCTGCTTTGCACTTACAGAACTGAATGCCGCTTTCGTTGCTTTCAGTCTCCAAAACCCATTGAAAAAATTTTTTTTTACTGATGGATGTTTTTGAGCAAACTGTATGTTGTCTTTGCAGCTTGTTTTCATTCGGTTGCTGTGCAAACCTTGTTTTTGTTTTATTTTTTATTTGCAAAGTAGAAAACTGTTCATCCACATATGTCTGCAAAAAAAGGGTGCCACGTTGGGGCATGCAATATTTCAGTGATAAAACAAGATAAATCTACAAACCTAAGCTTCATAAACCTATAAAAAATGTAAAATAGAATATCTATTTTAATTCTTTTGGATGAAAGAATACTTTTAGATAAACAGGAAACATCCTTTATTTCATATACTTTAAATAATTTGAAATGAACAGATGGGGGAATTAAAAGATGAAAAAATTGTTGCAAAGTTGCAGTTCTTGGGGTTAGAAATTGTCCCTCGTGCAACTACTTTGACACAAGTCTGCAAACCTGCTGTGACCATAACTCCAGAGGAAAGATACATCAGGAGATTGAGTCCGGCAGTCTCCACTCTGATTAAAAAGTCCTGCGACGGGTTCTCGTAGATTTTATGCTTCACATTTTCCGTCCAGCAGAAGTGAGCGGACGACTTCCACATAAACACACATGGCTCAGAACACGGGCCCGGGTGTTTAGATGAAGCATTCCCTCAGAGTGACTCACAGCTGCGTGTTTGTGCCATTGGTTGGACTGGTTTTGCTGCTCGAACCCTCCGACTCACCATGATTCAACAGATCAGCCTGCAGTCTTTAAATAGCTGCAACTCTTGAACGGAACTATTTTACATTGTACTTCTGTGTTGAGGAAATGATCTGGCTCAAAAAATGAATTTTTTAAAATAAAGAACAAAATAAACTTTAAATATGACTTAATTCTTGGGGGACATGGGACATCACTACATGCCTGCCAACTGCAGCTAGCTCTTAAAAAAAACTAACAACGAATGGCATCCTTCAGCAGCACTGTGCACATTGGAAATTTCCTGAACTGCAGTAATCACTGTTTTTTTTTCTCCCCACCTGCTTCTAAGGGAGACATCTGACATTCCGATGACAAATTGCTGAGCTGCGTTCAGAAGCAAAGTGTCCAGGTGATTGGTGCTGGGAAGGTAAGGGCCACAGCAGCCTCATTAGAGCTCTTAAGTCATAGATGAAAGCCAAGCAGGGAGCAGGGCTGGAAAACAGATGCCATGGTGTTTTTCTGCACCTGACCTGAGCTGTGACAAAGGTCAGCAGGTGGAAAATAGGAAACCAGTTTCCTTTTTTTTTTTCTAAAAGAGGAGTTTTTTTCCAAAAATGATTTTGGTCACATGCAAATGAAGGTGACTGACCCGCGCTTTGACTTGTCTGGCTTCAAACACGCCCCTGCAGATCAGCAGGTTAATGATGCCGCTCGCTGGGATTCCTTAGGGGAAGACCTCGCTGTCATCCCATGTTGGTTTCATCAACCTTCACACTTTAAGGCCACATTTCTTCATCGTCACAGATTAAAGCCAAACACAGCTGGGGAGTAGTCGGCACATGAAATCACAAAGATTCAAAAACCTTTCAAAAGGACGATAAACGGGTTTGGCAAAAGCTCCATCAAAATGACTACTTGATAATCAAAGACATGTATTAAATGACAGGAATTGCTGTAAATGCAAACTTTCCGCGGTGAGGCTTTTTGAGTTGTCAGTTGATTGAGAGTTCAAATCCCAAGCTTGACACACATTGTGTCCTTGAGCAAAACATCCAATCCCACATCATAGCCTTCAAAGAAGCCTATAATTTACTGTGGATGAATGTGTCGGCTGAATGGTTATATATGAATCACCATAAGCACACACACACACACAAAAAGAGAAAAAAAAGCTCAAAAAAGCAGAGAGAGACACGTGTTTGTATTGTTTTCAGGTCCTGAATAAACCTTTTTTTTAAACTAGATTGTGTTTAATCCCAAATCAAGTCACTTTGCTGCATATCAATGTAAACAAAGAAAATAAGAGACAGAGATAAGACTTACAAACTGTACAAATGTAATAAAGGACAAATCTTCAAAGGCTCCATTTTCTCCTAAACTCCAGCACAATGTTACATGTTTGGACTAAAACATAATTGTTGATCAAACGGTTTTTAGCAACACATGCAGCCATTCACTGAATTAGCACCAGAGTGTTGTTCAGCTTAAAAATGTGACACAAGTAGTGGTGAATACCAAACCAAATAGACTGTGATGGGATTATTTCCATCGTGACAGAAATATTAGCAAAATCAAAGGCAGAGAAGCAGTAGTGATCACTGTCATCACGATTATTGTCATTTTATTTTAGAGTGAGCTAAATGAATATGCATCTGTTTGATATCTCATTCTGAGTCATTATTTAGTTAAGATGTTGAATATTTAGCTTTACTTTTAGCTTTCTCAAACACAAATTAAAGCTTTATTTTCTTGAAAATTATTACTGCAGCATGAGGAAGTGTCAACATCTACCTCATTCATCAACCTTACGAGAGGTATTTGTGTAACTATTCTTAATCAAGCCTATCTATCTGTATGTTTATATTCATCTATTTGTTTTATTACATTCAGTAAACGTTTGGTATTCAACTTAGCAGAAATCCAACCTCAGGCAGTTGATGGAGGTTCTTCCATCTGCAAATGCTTATATCTGACAGATGCATAAATGACAAACAGGGTTTTCTTTTTCCTAAAGCTTTTTATTGTTCACCACACTCAAAGTCTTGGCTGATGTCTTTGCTTTTTTCTTTATAGTTAAATTATGTGGCTATAAGCCAGATTGTTGTTTAATGAAGTCCCTGCTGTGGACATGTCATAGAAAAAGCATAAGCTCCAAGTAGGCAACCTTTAAAAACCAACTCTGATGAAATTGATCTTTTGGGGGTTTTAACATGTTCTAATGGCATTTATATGATAATGGAGAACATATATTAGGAAAATTAAGCTTGTTAGGCTATATTAACAAGAGCTTATTTGTTGGAAATACACCACAAGCTCCCTGTTTCACTCCATTCTGATGCATCCACTTGGAGATGACTACATCATGCACGTCTTCATTTTCCTCATCTGAGCTGGCATCTGGCTCAAAGCTGTAAGGCTGGATAGCTCCACCAGGCCCGCCCACAGGTGAGGGGAATTTCTAATATACTACTGTCGCTCTACAGAAACTATGTCTTAGAAAACGACACACATTTTTAGATTTAGGCTAAAAACGGCATAATCGTAACAAAAAAACCACTGGGAATGTTTTTTAAAGAGCTAAAAAAAATGATCCGAGTGGGTCTCTTTAGGCAATGAATAAATGACAACATATTCAAAAGAAAACCACAAAATTGTTATGTAGGTAAATAACAAAAATAGGTTGCTCTGGTTTATGAGCCTTGAGCTTGCTATTCTAAAACTAATGTACAAGAAGATTCTCTAAGAAGAATGTCCATATCTCAGCAGTGCTTTAATCTGATTTACCCAAAGTGATTTTTATGTCATCAGATTTAGACACAACGGTCTGATTGACTCACCTTTCTAACATCAGCAGAGGATCACTCGTAGGCTGCAGTCAGCTTCATGCTCCTTCATGCGGCCTCTTCCAAATGAAGATCTCAGGTCCGTCCAGGTTGAGAGTGCAATTCCCCGAGAAGGTTTAGTTACTTAAGAGGCGACAGAGGACTCTGACATGACGGCATGAGGCAGCCGGCTAAGAGGAGAGATGAAAATGGAAACTGAGACAAGGATAAATGATCTGTAGATTTAGGGGCATCAGAGGAAGGTTTGTAAATCAACACCTTTAAAGTCCTGAAGGAATAAAGATTTATCAACTGTCAAGTAGCCAACGATATAGATAACTGCCAGGATTGACGCCGTTTTACTTGATGGGGATGAGATTGAAGTAAAATGTCTTTAGGTTTGGTCAAAACTGACATCAGTTTCTTTAATAATTTGAAATACAGCTGTGGTTTTGACGGACTGGGTTCCCCTGTGTGTCTACCAAATCTTTCACTTCTTCTATACCAAAGAGAACACATTTCTGCCCCTTTAACCACTCCTCCTGACAAAGATTTCTATACCAAACATTTAAATCCTAGCAAGTATTGCAAGAGCCCCACTACAAGAAAAGTCAGGTAGAAGATTCTGAGAGGATTGCTTTTCTTTAAATGCTACACCAACCAGGGCAGAGTCCAGGGGCCACAGCTCACCAGCATCACAATCACTTATCTCCCAATTTATTACTTCTTCTTGTGTAGTTTCATGGCGGTTGGGAAGCAACAGAATGGTGCATTCTGCCACCACCTGGTCTGGAGTGTGGATCGAGGATCCAATGGATTTATTGTCCTACTAAAGGCAACTTGCAATCATCCCATCAGGCGTGTCTTCCTTA
Organism: Oryzias curvinotus; assembly: GCA_023969325.1. Classification (NCBI taxonomy): domain Eukaryota; kingdom Metazoa; phylum Chordata; class Actinopteri; order Beloniformes; family Adrianichthyidae; genus Oryzias; species Oryzias curvinotus. The sequence continues at coordinate 23,810,148 of CM043717.1, forward strand.
AAAATCGAATTAAATATACCTATCTATACATATACCCATACTGCTTGTTTCTTAAAATTTAATTAATATTCCATAGAATTTTTAGTTCTTCAACCTTTTTTTCAGTGTGTCTCTTTGCCTTGCACAATATTTACTTTTCCATATTACACTTTCCACTGGGATAATATCCTGACAATAATTGCATTTGCCATTTACATGCTTACTGATTACTGACTTCATCACTTATTCTTCTTCTTTTGTTTTTTTGGTCTTGGCACACAACTTTTTTGGGTGCATTTCCACCACCTACAGGTATAGAGTGTGGATCAAAAGTCTTATTCTTTTCTTTTATTCTTTAATGTGCTTTATTGCAAAGCGAATATTTCTAATCATCTTTGTTTTCCTCAAAAATGAAACAATACATTTATAAATACACTAGTTCCTAAAAATATCATTTATTTCCCATTTTATTTTTATCCTAGCAAGTTGTTGAAGTATTTGTCTTTCATGATTATAATAAAATATAAATAAATGAATTTAAAAATGTATTGATAATAAAAATACATATTTTATAGTCTCGTACTCGTTGTAAACATTAATTCAAGTTATGATGTCTTCCACTGATATACAGATTTTAGCTCATTTGAGTGTGACCGAACCCAAATGCCCTGCATCGTAGTTTATTTTGACTCTTAAATTCCATTTTCCCAATAACTCTTCCTCTTCCTCACTTCTCAGTTCCTGTTTCAATAAAAATTCACACCTGCTGACAATTGGGGGGGGGGGGGGGGCATTTACTTTGGAAGAAATGACGCAAATCATCACAATATTTTCTATACAAAGCATTACAAAGAAACCTTGTAACGGCTGAAGTTTGATCATTTACCATACATTCATTTCTTTAAACAAAAACACAGACAAACCCCTAAAAAAGCTGCTGGTGAGGCCTGTCTTTCCTTACTTCCTGTTTAGACGCAGGAACAAAACAGGACACAAACCAATCATGAAATCAAAGAAAAAAAAAGACAGTAAAAAGTGACTTAATGTCTCTGTCTTTTTGTAAACTAATATAAAAAGTGTTTTATCCCAAATAAGGAGTAGATCACTTCCTAACATTGGCTTTACGGTCTGTCTCTCTGTTCTGGAAACCATTCTTAATGAACGTGTAACAGTGTGGGTGAAAACAGTCAAATCCCTAAAGGTTGTGCGTTTCTTCAGCTTGTTGCAGCCACACAAAGTCAGGACTGATCTGCCCATAAAAGCACTGATTCCTATGGAACACCCCGACCTGAACGTCGCAGACAGATCAGCTCCATCCATGTTTTGGAGCCAGAGGACGATGGCAGCCCAAATCAGAAAAACACTTTGGAATCAGATTAAAGGAAAAGCTTTGTGTCAAATCACAGGCTTTGATCAGAGGTGAGAGAACTTTAATCACAGGCAGCAGAAGCTTTTTCTCCTCTGCAGAAAGTTCTTCTGATCTTCACATGCTGCGCCTCACTCCATAGCAATCATATCACGTATATGAGATGGAGCTCTATCATATTGTTTATGTTGATATATATTTACCTCCACAAAAAGCTTTTTAATCCACTTTTTGGGTTTAGAGGCGGATTCAGTATTAAGGGGAATCAGATCTTTTATGCTGAAGAAGAGTCCCGCCCAAACGGTGTGATGTCATGGAAAATATCCCAAATGCAGAAGCTCAGAGAGGGCAAGAAGAAAGGGAGGAGAATGTCTTAAATAAACAGGAGAAATAAAAGGTTTTGCATGAGCAGAACCTAAACCCAAGCCAAAAGACAAACAGCCCAGAAAAATGAATTTAAACGATAAAACAAGCAACAGAGATCATGACAAAAATATCTACATGGTCTGGAGGAACTTAAAAAGACACCAATATTGTGACAAGTGACTAAAGTTACTTTGTTGCCAGTAGAAATTTCTATAATTAGAGGGGTTAAAATAAATTACAAAGAACAAAAGTTTATTTCTAAATTTGTGATGTTTTAATATAAAAGGAAAAATTCTGAAAGATTTTTTAGATTATATAAAAGCAGAAACAGAACATTTCGAGGTTGGTTTATGAAAAGGCACCAAAATTAACATGGGTTAACAGGGTGATCCCTGCTCTCCCCAGCCAGCTGTCGCCCCCCTGAGCGCGGTGAGTCCGCAGCCCACCGCTCCCCCCAAGGGGATGGGCCCAAATGTGGAGAAGAATTTCCCCAATATGGGATACATAAAGTATCAATTCTTCTTTTCAATTATTGTTATTTATTAAGCTCCCAAAATGATGCAATCCTAGAAATGCTCCTAGTTTGAAGCACAAGTTGACATCAAATCTTGAAGCAAAATGCTGCAGAGAAATATATTTGAGCTGGTTTTAGGCTCCTTCCAAAGTCAAAAAGTTTGACTGACCGAACAATCAGAGTTCTGTTAAAGCTGCCCTTGCCTTTTAAATAGTAATTGTGAGCTGTGCAGTAACCAGGCTGTGATTTCCCGGATGCACAAGAGTACACTTTCTAAGCTGCAGCACCCACTCTCTGCAGAAACTTTTTTATTAGGTATGACTTTGAACAACTCATGTCACTTCACATTTCATGCTTCATTCAAAAGGGCTCTAATTATATCACAACCTATCTTCACATCAGTGTAAAAAAAAAAAAATAGAGAATATGCTTTATTGCAAACCTTTGATTTGATGTTAAAATATGTAAACAAATTGAGGGAATTATGTTGAACAAACAGAAGTGTCTGCCCTCTGATTAAAAGATCGCACGTCCAATCAGAGAATCAACTTCTGGGCGAAACAAAATGAGACTTCAAGTGTTAGTCTTGATAAGCAACTAGAAAAAATCCCCAACAAATGTAGCGGACAACAACAATGAACACACGTCGTCTGAAACTGCCTGCAATCAGACTCAATGAAGTGTCTGAATACTGATGTTCTGCAGCCGTTTGCTCAGCAATCACAGCTGAAATAATCATGTCACACTTAAGGAGCTCTGACAGCACGCTGGAGGCTTTGCGGAGACATTAGCATCTTAAAATTGGAAAGTAGCTTTCATGAAAGCACCATTTTGCTCCGAACATTAAAAACTGTCTGGACTCCCACCCGATCCTGCTGCTCCTCACGGACACATCTAACAGCCGCCACACAAAAACAGAACAATTAAAAAATACCCATCCACTTTTGATCCCCGTTCCCCAAATGAGATTTAGAATAATCCTGGCGTGCACATGGATTACCTCTAATTCCACTGATTAATCTAAACGCTGTGTCATGTTGTGCATTGTGATGACTCAGTCAATGCCTCGCATCTCTATTTCCCATGGGAGAACATCTTTTTCTCCATTTGCACGCACAATTATGCAGAATCTCACAGACTGTCACCCTCTTTGTATTTTAATTCCACCTCTCAAACTTCCGCCTCATCAAAGCTGCTCTTCTTGGAAGTGCTTGAGCTTCTGTTTCTGCAAAGAGGGCTACTTGGTTCTGATGCTGGTCATCAATTCTGTGAAAGCTGCGTGCTTATACATACTAAATTTATATCTTAAGTAGGAGTCCAGAATGAACCAAGAGATCCCAACAAACTACCAAAATATTTTTCTTCCTCAAAAATATTTTGTTCATAAATTGGGTAAAAAAAAGCCCATGGCCAGTTCTTGATGGTGAATCTTTGTGCTCTTTGTATGTTTCCTGGTTGGAGGTCATAGAGACTCATCATAGAGTCTTGGCCTCAGTATCCCTATTTTGTTCTCTTATAGTCCTACTGTGAGACCTATCTCCATTAAAAACTTCCAAATCAAACTGCCTTAGCAGAAAAATTCACTCTTGTTTAACTGGAAAGACAGAAAAATTGTTTCTAAAAATAAAAAAAATGACGCAGAATCCGGATTCTTCCCTGTACCCCTACATTTAGCCCTCCAAAAGTAGAGTTATGGAAAAAATGTGTCTTTTAATTTGGACGTCACTCTCATTCTATGACATCATTAATAGTCGCCAGTCATCCACATAAGCGTGTAGCTGTCAGCGCCCGGCAAATGCATAGCAACATCAGTTTTATATGTTTAAAAAGTCATGCTACAACTAAAAGCCATTACTCACTTTTACATGTACATTTCTGTGATTCAGAGCACACCGATGTGAAGAAAAATGTTTCTCCTCTGTATCCCTAGTCATGGCGGAGGGATACGAACCCTTCTGCCATGAGGGTTTCCCATTCAAAAAACTATTTCATACACCCCTATCCCTCAAAATGCCCCTACAATTGGAGGGATAGGGAGAAGCGGGAGGGGTAGGGGAAAAATTTATATACAGGCTGAGTCTCCCAAAAGAAAATGTCAGTTTGGATCAAACAAATTTAGCAATATTGAAAAAAAGAAGCCTTTTTGGAGCAACTCCGGTCTAAATTCTTTCAGTTTCACAAAATGATTCTTTTATTTTTGTTATTCATTTAAATATGCTATAGACCACTTGCAGTGACATCACGCGCCCGCTGTTGTTCGCCATTTCGGGAGTCAAGCACACATTGTTTTCATATATCTGACAAGTAAAATCAGCGGCTTTGACGTAGAGAAATAGCCACCAAACCTCAACATGGTACAAATGCGTTGCTGTTGGTTGTCACGACAGAAACACTCCTCATTCTAGCGTCTCTTTTAACCGATTTCCATGGGATGAAGACTGAAAACAATGATGGTTTGCCACAGAAAAACAGGAAGGGTGACAGTCTACAGATACCAGCAGACTCTGTTGTGAACTTTTTATATCAGACAGGCACATGGTCACACATTATATGTGATCTTAAAAGTGATACATATTTAGGGGATGAGTACGGTTTAGGTTTTATCTAATGCAGGTGCCAATCTGTTCCTTTAAGGGTGCTGGTACTTAAACAGTGCTGGAACCTGTACTTGTTTTTGTTTTTAATGGTGATGGAATAATAGAAAACACTCAAAGTTTTTCCCAAAAACATGCAAATGTGAGGAAGCAGCATCACAGGTTCCTGCAGAGCCTGAATGTGCCAGAGGTGTTTGTTTCTGTTAGTCTCCTTACTCCTCACCTGCATCATGTGGATGATGAATCATTATTATTGGAATATGCTTTTTGTATTTTGTCAATTTTGTAACCCAGTCTTTTGACATGCACACCTCAACCTCTACCTAACAACCTTGCAGCCTTTATTTTGTCTTGCAGACAACACGGAGGGAACTGATCTAAAGCACGACAAAAGGTCGACAGGACAAAGATCCAGGGCAGTGAAGTTCTGCTTTTGACTGCTTCAATTTGACTCCCAAAATGGCGGAGAGGGCGTTAACACAGGTGCTGTGACATCATATGCAAGGGGTCTATTTACAGACTATATTTTGTTCTGCAGTATTGATGGCGTTTTGGGGGGCTGCACAGTAGTGTGGTGATTAGAGCTCTGGCCTCACATAGAGAAGGCCCCAATTCAAATCCTTGCCGCTCCACCTGTGTGGAATGTGCATGCTCTCCTCGTGCATGTGAGGAGTTTCTTCTGGCACTCTGGCTTCCTTCTACAATCCAAAAACGTGCTTCATGGGTTCACTGGTGGATCTAAAAATTGTATTTTTGGTGTGGTTGCGTGACCCTGCAATTGATGGGGAAGCCATCCAGAATGTGCTCCACCTTTGCCAGAAAGTAGCTGAATGGTCTCCAGTAACCCTGTGACCCTGGCTAGGACAAAGTGAGTTTAGAAGATGGGTGGATTTAAATCCCCATTTCATATCATGCAGAGGCTCAGGAGGTTGAGCAGGTCATTCAATGATCGAAGGGTCGGGCGGTTCGATCCCCGCTCCCCCCAGTCAACTGTTGATGTGTCCTTGGGCAAGACACTTCACCCTCCCTGCCTCCAGTGCGGCTCCACTGGGGTGTGAATGCGTATGAATTTCCCGGTGATGGTCAGAGGGATCCTAGGCGCAAACTGGCAGTCACGCCTCTACCATCACCAAGTATACATGAGGAGTGAATGAACAATGTACACATTGTAAGTGCTTTGAGCGTCTGAAAAAGCGCAGATAAATCTAATCCATTATTATTATATAACTATGAGAGCAAGAGTTTTAATTTAAATTTTGTCGGTTTATTTATTTTTACCAGTGTAACTAATGTTTTTTTTTCCTCTTGAATATTTGCCTTATGTGTTACTTTTTTGTGTCTGTCTTGTTATTTTTCTGTAAATGTGAGCTTCTATATCTCATTTTAATAAATTTGTCATGCAATTTCAATTTTATTGACTTTATTTTGTATAATGTGAAGTTTCTCATTTCCAACGACTTACTATAAGGGTAGTTGGAAACACACAGAGGTTTTCTCTCATATCTCATCATTTGGGTTTGCCAAGACTGGAAGTGTAGAGCAGGTAGATTTAGCCCCTTAATCCCTCTAAATCTGAGAAAGCAAAGAGAGCCTGGGTTTTTAGACCTCCACATCCCAGGGATTAGCAGTGCACCACCTCTCTCCCCATAAGAAAAAAGCCCCACCTGATTAGGAATAATCTGAGGTCTGACTGCTTGGGCTGAAAAATCTAAATTAATCAGAAACAAACTCAAGCAGGCGGCTGAATGCGCCATTCCTTAAAGGTTATTATGATTCACATTTCATCAAACATCCCCTCACTCTCCCTACCTCTTCCATCCAGTCTGAAACTAAGAAGGAACAGGTTTAATAATTTAAGAAATAATAAAAAGCAACGTTTAGACTCAAACACAAAACGAGTTCATTCAGTTATGCACCAAAAACAACACAATCAAGGTTGACACTAAAATCTATCCAACACAAAACAACAACAAAAAAAAAGAAAAGAAAAAGGTGTTTTGCAACAATATTCAGCTTTGTTGGTTTTACCTTTTTGGTCTTTTTGGTAGCCCTACTTCATTTGATGGCCAAGATGTCAAGCTAAACTGTTCCTTGGTTTCCTCATATGTGTACAGTGTAAAATGGTCTCATCTGATGTCCATCCCTTTTTCTATCTTTGTTTAAGGCCAAACCCTCAACCTCTGTTCCCATATCTAAAGAAACCCCAGAAAGAACACTTGTTGCATTCCCCCATATGACCACTAGAGGCTGGTTTCAAAAGTTTCAAAATTGTATCTTCCAAACGTGCCAAATCCCTTTCAGAAGTGTTGGGTTGCTGGAGCCTATCCTAGTTATGGGTGAAGGTGGGGTACACCCTGGACAGGTTCCCAGTCTGTTGCAAGACGGCACAATCATACAGTACACACAAATTGACACCCAGGGACAAAGTAAACTAATTTACCCATGGGGCATGTTTTTAGTCTGTAGGAGGAAGCTGGAGATCACAGAGAAGTCCATGCATGCACAAAGAGGAGCTGCAAAAAGATCCCAGCTGAGATTTGAACAAGGGCCTTCTCACTGTGAGGTGAGAGTGCTAACCACTACACCAGCATACAGCCAAGGAATATCCCATTAGTTCTAAAAAATCCACACCAAATAAAAAGCGTGTAGATCCTTCTAAAGCATATTGCTTCAGAGGGGAGGGATCAAAGGGGAGTGCCCGGGTCAAATTGGCTAGTTTTTGGACAAGCACGGTTTTTGGTTTGATTGGCAGGTGTATTGGCCTCAACGCAATTTTTATTTTACGTTGCTCTGTCCAATCAACCATTCTAGAGACATTGTTGAGTGGGCGGAGGGAGGTCCATCAACTTCAGGCTTATTTTTGCTGTTCAGATATCAGAAAAGTGTTCAGTGTACGACTGTAGTTATGCTGAACAAAATAAACTTAAGCTTCTCTCCGTGGCCAAATGTCATAGTCCAATTTAGCATAAAATGAAATGTTAAAGAAACAATAAGCTCTGAATTATAACTGAAATTGGTCTGATTTGCCATCATTAAAAAAGGGGTTTTTTTTTGCAAAAACTCCTCTTAGAATCAGAATTAGAATTCATTTTCTATTTTAGCGTCATTGCTAGAAACACGCGATGTGGAGGTGGTGAGCATCTGTTACTCGCACAACCACAAAGACTTTGTTTGTAGACTTAAATAACACACAGATTGCACAGATGCAGATTGAAAAATGTTCTCAGTTAAGCCATTCAAATAGATTTCCATGCTTTTTTTATTTTCATGCTGTAAGATGCAACAAGGATGCAGTGTAAAATTTCATGTGAGTTTTCAATTCACTCACAGAAATCCAACATCAAGAACCTCATCATTGATGCTGTGTCACTCGCATAAAAAAGCTTTCTTTTCTACAGGCTTTTCTCAAATAAATTTTACCCAGATTTGATTTAAGTTGTTCGGTGGAGATGTTTCATTTTAGATATTTGGGCTGCATCCTAAAGTGTCACTCCGATTATCTTCTGATTTAACCCTTGTGCTATCCTATGACCCCACCCTTAAATTGACGTGTTCTCCCTACCATGACAAAGGTGGATAAAGGTGGAGAGGATTTCATGTAATCCATGGACACCAGTGAAGATCACAAATCATTGTAGAAAAAAGGTTCAGCGCACTGTCTAGTGGGTCTAAATGACCCAACTCCCAATGTTAAAGTGCCTAGGATAGCACAAGGGCTAAAGCGTCCACAGTCTTTTAGTTATGATTGTGCTGTTTTTAGCCAAAATCCAAAAACCTGTGTAATTTTCTAAGACATAGTTTCTGAAGAGCAGCCGTATGAATTGTGGGCAGGACCATTGTTGCGGAGCAACCTCACTCCCCCATTCCCTATAGCCCCATTCCCTCCCCGTTGCAGAACGGAGCAGGGAGCTTGACGCCTGCCCAGCATGTTTTCTACATTTAAAATAAGCTCTTTTCAAACGTCAGTTTTTTCATCTGCTCCTGATTCAACACAATTTGAGCAAAGAAATGCTAGTTTGAGCTTAATTTTCGAAATATCTATTCTCCATCATCAAAAAAATGCCACGAGAACAAGCTAAAAACACCACTTTCATCAGATTTAAAACAGCATTAGAAAAGGCACAGTTTGCACACAAACCCAATGAATTCAACAACAGAATCAACAGCAAGAGAGTCCAAGCCCGAGAACAGAACAGACGCTTCACCATCTGCTCGATTCCAGATGTGCTCTCCATTTGTAACTGTTGCTCAGTCATCCCGCTGAGGTCAGCCAAGCGATTCTCAGTGGGTGGCTTCCATGATGACAGCCAGCATCCCTTAACAGACACTCTGTCAGTCCTGCCAGAGAGGGTAGTTGGGATTCTTCAAAACAAACACAGAACATCTGTTTCCGCGTTGCCCATCTCTAACCTGCATCCCCACAGCAGCAAAAGACGGATTCACCATGGTGGTCCTCTTACCGATGGTAAGCCAAAGTATGGATAATCAACAGCAAACAAAATGTGAGTTTCAGGTTTATAAAGTTAACATCAATATTTGGAGGAGTCAACTGCAAAAACATGACCTTTGAGGAAAAAAGATTATTTTTTCCTATTTATTCTGTAAGCTTTTTTGGAAGTTTTTACAAACATTTGAAAAAATTTAATAAAACGCCCCAACTAGTGGATGTTATTTTTGACTCATGATCTCTGCCTCAGGATGATCTCTGCCTCAGGATTCAACTGCTGGCTGAACCTGCAAAGAAACGTCAGGAGGGGGAGGAAATGCAATTGAGATGAAAGGAAGCCGTGTGTTGCAACACAGTAGAAGCTTTTTGCTTCAGATGAGACATGAGAGACCAGGAAACAAGGTAAGCCATTAAAAAGCGCTGAGAGGATGCAAGAAAAAGCTGGAGGGGATGACAAGCAGAGACAGATCCATTTCATTAATGAGAAGTCCCGAAGGGTCCAACATCGTAGTCAGACAAACACAGCTGCCTCTGTACCTTATAGGAGAATTCAGTCACTGCACACGAAGTAAACCAACATAACGCCCCCCAAACATCTGTTAAACGACTAAAGTGGTTTAAGTGCAACTGTGAGTGTGCAATTGGAAACAAACTCAAAAACACTGGAATATCTGCTACAGAAAGCAAAAGTAGTAACTGCATCACTGATCTATATTAGGGGTCTGTAACCTGTAGCTCCAGAGTGACATACAGCTATTATTCCTATATTGCGACTCTTTAAGTGTATTTATTTAAGTTCATTTCCAACTTAAAGCATATATTCATATCTTCTGCTGCACAATACTGTCTAGTTCAGGGGTGGCCAAACAACTTATGCAGCACGTAACACCTTTTCATTTGGCCTGCCAAACTGTAATCCTGATGTCTAACCATAGATGGCGCATTACAAATAAATCGAGATGCATTCATGCGGTTTTGGAAGGTTTGTGTTGTTTTTTTTTTTATAGATATTCTTGTGTGTATTCCGAGTGGGACAGTCATTTTTCTGATTATTCCAACATTGTCTGAATGCAGCATTTCTTTAAATTTGCATATTTCCCTGAGGGGCATTAACACAATGGTGCAATTGGCACTAAAATGAGAGCAAAAGCTACAGCTTTGACATAAAAACTCCATAATTTTCTATTTTAGAATATATATATTAAATTTCAATCAAAATAAAAGCATGTTTTTGTGAAGATTACCTGTTATTTCTTTCTCTTATGGGTAGATTCACCAAAACACTCCACCTCCTCTGGCCTTTTTGTCAAATTTTAGAATGCTTTTTTTAAATTTTACACCATTGTTGGCCTGTTTAGGGTTGATAGTAAAAGGAGGACACAAATTAATGCGCACCAAGGTCATAATGTTTTGAGAACATTGCGAATTATTGTTTTTTTTTGCATTTTTAATTCTGTAAATCTGCTGAATACAGGGTGTATTTTATTTTGAAAGAAACTTGTTTTGCTGCTGTCAAAATAACCACAATTGTTAGAAATAGAAAGGTATATCACTATATCCATATATGTCATTGCTATTATACAATTATTATAAATATTTAAAAACAGCATTTTATAAATGGACATAAAAACATAAAGTTTTTTTTTCTAAATTGGGAATTTGTAGCTTTTACCTAATTTTAGCCAATAAGAAACTGGACCAGATGGTTCTTTTAACTTTAAAGGTTGCAGACCCTTGTCCTATACCTTCATGGATAGGATGGAGTGAGTGCAGACAGAGGGAAGACATATATGATGGAAGATGAGGAAAAACATTCAGAGCTTCCTATATTGGCAGAAACCAAGGTATTACTCTCGCATTTGAGAAGGTCAGCACAATAAGAGATAGAGGGACACCATGAAAAATTAAACACTCACTGTTTATGCAAAGATGGTGAGCAAATGGACCATTAAGTGCAACTGCTGGCTGGCAATATGATCACCTTTCAACAATAAGAGTCCCCCCGATCCACACACACACAAAACAACACACACACACCCCTCATAAAAATAGGAAAGTAAATTAAAAGTCATAACTCAGGCAGAAACTGATAAATCAATGCTCCTCAGTACAGGTCCATCTTCAGCTTGATGCGCTCTTGTGTGTGTTTGTGTGTTGCTGTTGTGGTAGCGTGCCTTCATGACGAGGAGGAGATTGAGTATTGCAAATGAGCGGGGATGCTCTTCCGTCTACACCTCTCTGGATATTGGCACTCATGCTGCTTGAGCATGACTCCAGTCAATCTGTCACTGCTGTGCTGGTAATCACATTGATCTCCAGCTAGCAGGAATTCATTTGAGAAATGGGAGAGCTTACCAGGCTTTACATTGGATTCCTAAAATGTAAAAGAATATTTAAGTGGGGTGAAGCTTCATCTTAAATAAAGTCAAAAAGATCAATAATTCTACCCTTAAATTTTTCTTTTATTATATTACGACAATATGTGTGTTTTTTTTTTATTGCGGAGCCAATAGAATGCAGAATAGTCAAATAGTGTGCGGAAATAACAGCTAAATTTAAAGTTTAACTACTAAGATTAAAAAATTTGGATTTCTATTTTTTTTTTTGTGGTAATAATAGCCTCTAAAAGCTGGTAACCCCATAGCAACTGCCCGTTTTTTTTCTCCTTTAGCTGATGAAGATGTATAGCTATATCAGAACAAATTTTCCACATTAATATTGCAAAATTTATTAATGTTCTGTTGCGTTAATGTTCAGACAGAAAGTCTATGTGGTCCTATAGGGTAAAAAGTAAGTGTAAATATAAGTTTTCTTTTTTAATTTAGAGATTGTCTTAGGTAAACTCTTTCTCTAGGTTCCTTTCTCTGACTTTTATTAACCTGTGTGGAAAGTATAGGAAGATATGCACAAGGTGACAATGTCTAGAGATAATTTTGTTTTGATTATATATATATATATATATATATATATATATATATATATATATATATATATATATATATATATATATATAGGAATACATAGTACCAAGTTTTCTGGGTTTTTGTTTTTGTACTTTCCACAAATCAGCCACATCCTTTAAAAAAACAACAGTAAAACAGATTTTTCTGTGCCTTAGCGTCCTGCAAATGGTGTTAAGCTGCTGCCCATGGATCTTATGGTTTATTATTATTGCGGCTGCAAAACCCCCTCACAATTAAAAAAAAATCTTTAGGGAAGCAATCATAACCATATGCAGAGCGGTGTCAGAAACTGATGCACAAATACCATTTGCAGGACGCTCTTGCACAGAACCCATTTCATTTTCATATTTTAGTTTGTCGTGTTGCATCTATGCTAAACATAGCATACAAATGTGTTTTGATTTATGCTAAAATTGGTTGCTATGAGTCAAAAAGTACAAGAAATATTATGAAATTATGAACTATAATCTAACTTTTTTTATCCCAATCAGACCATGAAGTTCACAGTACTGATGAAAACGCTAAAGTCAGCAAACTCAAAAAGGCTTAAACGCTGGTTTGGAACACGATGGATCTGACCAAATAGCAAAAAAACGCCTCCTAGACTGTGATTCTTCATATCAAAGTTCAGGCAGAAGCTTTGTAGATGGAGAAGACCTTGTAAAGGTGAACTTCATGAATGCCTGTGAAGCATTTTACCAACACTCAGTTTTCACTGAAATGACTTGCACCCCCTGCCCCAAAAACATTTGTGTGTGAAGGCTCTACTGAGCACTTTGTCCAGATGGCAGATTATAGTCAAGGTCGCACACAGAGATAACTGCGGTGAATCCTAATAGAGTGATTCCTCACCGCTGCAAAAATCAATGCTGCTCCTCTCCTTCAATGTAATAGTCAGTTATGAACTAATGTTAATGGCATAAATAATATGGAAAGCAGCAATGAAAAATAAGGTCCCATTTGAGTTGAGTGGAGCAAACAATAGATAGAGCAGTGAATGGAAAGTTAATTTAAATACTGAAAAAGGTCTTTCTGCTTTTTCAAAATTTAAAAGGAAAGAACATGATGGAGTTTGTTGGACAAATAAATTAATAAGAAAATTGTTTTTCTCTGTGATATTTTCTAAATTTCGTGTACCTTAATATTCTTCCTTTAGAAGGGTTTGATTTCTTAAATATAGTCAGCTGAGTGAACACTGCAGGTCTAACTCACTGACATCACACCTTCTGATGTTCTATAAAAAGAAAAGAAAACAGAAAACTCTGTTATCCACTACATGCACAGTTTTAACAAAGATTATTGTGATTTTTTTTGTGGTAAACAATGAGAAAATGGTTATATTTTCATCACTATGGACCCATGAATGTGTTTAAAACACACATTTATTTCCTCCTTTTACATTAACATGCAACTATGGTAGCCTGTAGGGGACACGTCAAGCCTGAAGCCAAACGTAAACCGTAAAATTAAATGCTCCCGTAATAGATCTTTAAAGTTAATTGCACTGCACTTCTAATTGTTTTGAGAGGAAAGGGAACGTGTATCACTTAATTTAATTTAATTTAAATTCTCAGGCATGGATATTAATGTCCAATACACTTTCCAATACAACTTTTTTGACTGTGAACTTCAGTCTGATCTAAACTTTGAAAGCCCACTCCGATAAAAAAAAAAAAAAAAAAAAAAAAAGTGATTTTGGTGTTTTCTCATGTTCCTGTGGTATTTTTTTGGTGACGTACATATATAAAGTGAAGCTCAAAATGGCATTTTGCAGTATTTCATTTTAGAGTATGAAAATGAATGAAAAAAAATGAAAATTTGGGTTGACAAGTTATAATCATATCTGTTATATCTGAGTCATAGGATGGAAACTTTTTGTTACTTAGCAGCATTTGCACAAGGCATTCATATAAGTTCACAGATATGGGCTGGAAGATGTCAACAAAAAACCCCAGTTCATCTGTCTGTTAAAAAGAACAATGTTTTGAGGCTGGTTTGAAACAGCAATTTCCTGTTTTAACAGGACAATCCTCTGTTGATACAGACTTTGAGGCTCCGTAACTCTTTTTAATTATTGTAGCCAGAGGATTTTTCTGTGTGTTTGCAGTAACTTATGAGTGTTTGCTGAGTAAAACTGATGTCTGATATGTACACACGAGATGATACAGATCAAAGCATGAGTAATGAAAATCTGCATATATAAACAAACAGACTGGATTCTATATTATATGTATGTGCAAACTTAGATTTCCATCTGTTGGACCGGTCCATATCACTTTCTCTGTTAAAAGCAAACAATAAACGTATAAATGAGCTGTTTAAATAGCTTGTAGGGGTTGGGGAAGCCTGGTTGCTACAGAGATAACAGATCTGCTGTGAGAAGTTCATTTAACTCCAAAGAGGCTCACAATAGAGAATGGTAAATGGCGTGTACTTGTATAGTGCTATGCTACCTTCCGCAAAGGACCTCAGCGCTTTACAGTCACTGTCCCACACACCCGTTCACACACACACATTCACACACAGTGCCAACCTACCACCAGAGGCAATGTGGGGTTTAAGTGTCTTACCCAAGGTCACTTCGACACATGGGAGGCTGTAAGAAAGGAATCAAACCTGCAATCTTCCGATCAGAGGTCGACCTCTGCCCCCAGAAATCGGTGTGTTTGTTGCACATCTTAAAGCCAAGTGTGAGGTCAACAAAATGTATTCTATAGTTTCTGTGATTGTTAGTGTTATTTTAACAGGTTAACAAGGTTAGGAGAACAGAGCAGAAATGAGATCCACGGACACGCAAAAGCAGAGAAAAGGTTATGAAACCCATGACAACTGTGGGATCAGGTTAAAAGGCTAACCAGCTAGCGACATTTCAAATACACAAACAGCTCACTGTGTTATTTATCATATGACTAAAGCTACAATCACACCAAACACACTTTGCACGGCAGGGGCATCCAGTTTCTAAAATGTTAATTCAATGTACAGATGTGATCAGAGTCCCTGCAGTGACCATCAGGCGCGGCGGTTAGCAACACCATGTTTTTGCAAAAATTCAGATGCAAAGTTTCCAGAGTTGAAATATCTTTGCGTTGTGTCAACCGGTCAGGAACTCAGCTTTGGCTCGTTGAAGAAGTAATCAGCGAGTGGATTCCATAACCGAAATGGATGAGAAGTTGATCGTTCTCCTGAGCAGTATATTTTTCTTTTTTCCATCGAGAAAATAATGAAAAGTTCCTTTAACTTTATTAGTGTTTTCATTTTTTCCTTCCTCTGACTAATGCGGGACAGCCAAGTCATCAAACTGGGTCACAGAGTGACAGACGTAATGCTGAAAGCGCCGACATCCAGATCCAGCCCCTGCAGTAGCCGGGGAATCTCACCGTACTGTGGGTCTCTAAACGATGCCTTCAACCTAGAAATGGAGACGTGATTACCAAAGTTTATTCATTCATTCATTTTCTACCGTTGTATCCCTTTCGGGGTCACGGGGCTACTGGAGCCTATCCTGTGTTGGCGAAGGCAGGGTACACCCTGGACTGTTCGCCAGTCTGTCGCAGGGCCACAATCATGCACCCATTCACTCACCTATGGACAATTTAGAGTTGCCAATTGACCTATGAAGCACGTTTTTGGCCGGAGATCCCAGAGAGAGTCCACGCATGCACGGGGAGAACATGCAAACTCCACACAGAAAGGTCCCCCATTGATGTTCTGTTTCCTCCAGCGGGACTTGAACCAGCAGCCTTCTTGCTGTGAGGCAAGAGCGCTAACCACTGCCCCACCTTGCAGCCATACCAATGTTTATGTAAAGCTTTTTCAAATAAATATATCTGACATCATCCAAGTCTTCCATGCATTCTAAATGAGTCCCAGTCAATGTTTTTATATGGTGATGAGGCTAAACACTGTGGACAGTAGCTCCTCCCACACGCAGTGGGAGGAGGACCCGCTGGCTCTTTTCCACTCAGGGGTTCAAAATCTAAAATCAGCTGTGTGAAAATAATATACGAAAAAAAAGCAAGGATTTGGAAGTACTTAATAACCTTATATAGATGTCAGAAACCCGATTATAGCAACTTTGTTGAAAATAATAATGTTAAGTAAAATATAATAGCAGTGGGGTTATATGAATTAGCTTCATTATATTTATTATATTATTTAATATATTATATTATTTCAATGTGATGTGTCCATTTATGATTAAGAGCACTTATAATGTTAAGAATTATTTATTTTCTAACCAATTTATAAATTGCTATAATTGCTATTTCTTAAATAGCTTTTATATATCTATGTATTTTTAAAGTCTTTTCCTTTGTTTTAATCGCTGAAAACTGAATGATATAAACCAATCATTTAAATTCCTTTTTTTTGTGCCTGGATTAAAAGAAAAATGTTTAGGACAGAAATGTCAGTCTGAAAAAACGTTGATAGGCTGCTGCAAACAGGTGAAAGCAGAGGAGGTGATGACAGGATAGTATGACTGCACTAGATAATGGCTTTCACACAGGAACAGTGTTGGCTTTTTTTATTTTTTGGCCAGAACACATTTAATTCTATGAAAAGGTCTACTGATGTGAGGGTGTGTGTGGGAATGTCATTAAAACTCTGAGCTCTATCAAGTTTTCCGTTAATAGAAAGGGGCATGCAAGCTGCACGCTTGTTATGCTTGATCCTGCAGCAGTTTTCTGGAAAATGACTTATTTAATTGATGGTGGCAAACGGCAAAATGCACAATGTAATCAGTCTGCGGCGGTTTGTAGAGCAGATAGTCATAGTTCTGATAGAACTTTCTTCCTAATTATCTGTTGGCGAGAACATGACTTTTCACAACTGCCCTTTGCTTGCATCACCATCTATAATTGAATCAAAAGATATGTCAATATTTTTAAATAGCAACCGCTGTTTGCAATGACTTTTAGTCATATATTACAAAAAGAATTACCCTGAAAAGATGACATAAGATTCATAATTCTATTTTATCTTAGTTTTTTTCTTTCTTCCTTTTTTGTTTCAGCAAATCTGAAAAAGATGCTAACAGAACACTTCTCTGCTTCTTAGTTTTGGTTCCAGTTTTGTGATTTTCCTTTTTGTTTTCATTTGATTTTGATTACTTGGTTTATGTCAAGAATTAAAATCATGGAATAAAATAATTAAAAAAGTTACAGAACAACAATATAACAAACCCATTTCAGATATGAAGTAATAGATTGATTCGAAAATAAGCAAACAAAGATGTTAGAAGATGATGCCATCTTTTTGACAGTGTAATTTCCTATAATGATGGACTTTTTTGCAGTAATGCATAAAGAACACTGACAATACATTCAAGTATTTAAATATGATTAACAAAAAAAGTCAAAGAGTTTATTGAAAAAAAATCTAATTTTAGAAAATCTCCCTTATTGAGTTATTTCTTTTATGTATTTACTCTTAGCATAGTTTCCATGCAGATTATTTATCAAGTAAGTAGTATCAAAAAACATTCTTACATCTTTTCAGCAATCATTAGCATGAATCCCACTTCATGTAACATCTGTTTAGAATACATTTTCACGTTAATCCAGTAATCATCACTGCACAGCAATCTATTGATACTTGATACAACTTTAGAGCCTTCTGTTATGGATGAGGCCATAATATTTTTTTATTTTTAATTAGCACAGTGCATATTAATCAATGTTTTAGCAGCTGCTTCAGCATAAATATGCCAAAGGTAGCACAGGAGTTAAACTTCATCCGTTGTCCTAGGGCAGGTTCAAAAATTATATTACCACAATAGCACAATGTTAGTGATAAATAGATTTACAAAGGTTATTTACAATAAAACATGATTCTAAAGAACCCAAGAAAAACAATAATATCAATGTCTGTAGGGCTGGTTTGTTTTCGGCAATTGTTTTCACAGTATTTTTTTTATGTGCGGTGGCAGTGTATTCCATAACTGTGTCTCTGGTTGAGACCACTGTCTGGCAAAATGTTTGTGCTTCTGGAGTGTTTTTCTGTCTCTGTTGTTTTCTGTTGGAGCGGGAAGTTCTGTTTTTTTTTGCACTCTTACATTCTTTGTTTCCAGATTGGTGCCCAAATGATCTGAATCCCCCGGATCGGATGAGGACGTCTAAGCTCAGGGTTTAAATACTGCCACAGTGTCATGGTTAGCAGGACGTAGCAGACCCAGATGCTGGAACCCGGAAGGATACTCTGCAGACAGAAAGGTAAATGTAAAGAGTTTAATTCGGGAGACAGGAGTTGCCGGGAGGAGTCCGAAAGAGGTGGTTGGAGGTTCTTGTGGGCGAACACCGTGATCCGGGGGAATGCCAGAGGGACGCCAAACGAGAAGCAGCGGGGGGTGAGTACAGCCGTGAATTCCAAACGACAGCGGGATCCTGAGTAGCAGATAGCCAAGGCGTTAGAAGCGGCCAGTGAAGCACCGTGGAGTACAACGAACTAGCGTCGAGTACAGGTCCTGGTCCTCCTTAAGAGCCTGGGTCCTGATGAGGCTGATGAGGCTGATGAGGCGCAGCCGTTGTCAGCAGGTGGATTAGATGACGAGGGCCCGGCCGGGGGCACCATGACACACAGTACCTATTAGGATCTAGAAATAAGAAAACTAATAGTAAAATGAGTCAAAAATCATTTCCTCCATGCTTTTGACAATAGAAAAACTGGATTTAAGACTCAAAATACACTGTAATTTGTGTTTTACGTTTTAAGGATGTTATTTTAAAGTTCAATAAATATTAATAAGTTGTCATTATTTTGAAATCAAACATACAGATTTAGGATCAAAGAATATGTGATAGAGTTTACGAGAATTTATTAAGATGGGACAACTCGTACAAAGATTGTATTCTCATTTTTTTCACACTTTGTTGCAGAATGAGTCAAAAGGAACTACAATTAGGTACATAGTGAAAAATACAAACCATTTGCTTAGAAATAGCAAAAAGTATGTATTATTGGGCTGAATAAAGTTCAATTTGAAGTAATCCTAAGTTTTTTAGTATTATTTTTCTCTTTTTAAATGTTTGTATGGAACTAGATGTTGATATAACAACATGTCTTAAGCAAAACTGACTTGCTGCAACTTTCTGGTGGTTTTCTTCTTAAGATTAGTGTTCTTTTCTTATTTTCAGGGTACTTCACAGAGTACACTTTAAAAAACAAACAAATGTGTGCATTCATCTGCGTTGCCAGGTTTGATGCAAATATTGTCCCTTTGAGTACGCTTTTTCCATGACAGCAACTATGAGGTGCACAAACTAATTTTATTCCAAACTTTTAGCTTCCAGAAACTATCGTGATGCTCCACATCTAACAACCCGAACTTTACACGTCCTTAAGGTATTATCAGCCACAGGAAAAATACAAACTACCTTAGTATTCAGCACCTTGGTACACTTCACAAAAACCGCAGGCAGCCATGGCCTCAACGTGTTTTTTTTTTTTTTTTTGAGTTCTCTGCAGCACAGTGGAACCCTCTCTCCCCCTTTGTCTGCTTAGATGTTCAGCAGAAAAATGAGAGGCTGCTACCCTCGGCAGCCATGAAAAGCCGCAGGGCTTCACATGCAGAGCTGCCAGGGATAATATTATGCTGTAACTCCATATTCCTAACCTTCTGTGCAAACCATCAATTATATTTTACCCCAGAGTCCCACAGGATATTTTGATTTTTTTTTTTTATGTTTGCATTGCTACTCACACTATAATAATTCACATGAGTTTTCCTCTGCATATGTTCTCCGTCCTAACACTTTTTTAAATAACCACAATGCTCTTTTTTTTTTTAATAGAACCCATCTTTTGTTTTGAAGTTATTTGCTTCTCAAACCACACATTCATTTATTCACTGAAATGAAAAAAAAAAAGCTCCTAAGTTTGGGGAAACACTTCTCTGTCATCCGCAGCTATGATGAGCTTCACAGAAAGAGCTTGTGGCTTTCAGCTTGCAGCTGACCTTTCTGGGCGGCCTATAAAAGCAGAGGCTGTGAGAGGTATTATTTTTTCTCCACTTGATGTTAAAGAGAAACCTTTCTGTAGAGAGGAAATAGTCGGCACCTGAGGTTACGTCATCTCCTTCAGGGTCAACAATAGTCTGAAGATCAACTAACTTTCTTCAAGCAACACAACCCAGAATTTCATATCTGCTGGGCAGATTTTTGAGACACTATTAAACAAGAAAAGCCTGAGAAAGGATAGTTTGCCGTGCCACAAAAAAGGACAAATACTTCACGTTAGGTAGAATTCACAAAAGGGACGTGGTACTTTGGTACAGACACCTAGAAGAATCCCTGATTTCTGCTAAACTGATGTCTTCTTCTCTACTTACTTAATTAGTCATGTCTTAGTTTTATCAGGGATCTTTGTCCCATTCCAGGTGAAGGCTGATTGAACATTACTGCTTATAGAGAAGCTCATTCAAAACTAAAGCTTTTTTGATGTAAACTTGAAATGGAGGGGTGTGTTTTTCAGCGGTTTGATTTTCAGACATTTTATCGGGCAGATCATACCTTAGGTCAACCTCCAAGTTCCTTTCAAAATAGAAAAAACACCTCATTTTCTAACAAGATACTTAATTCAAGTAAAGATTACTTGAATTAAAAATGCTAAAACGCCAAATCAAACACGGCATTTTGTGACTTGTAAATAATCATAATAATAATAATGCATATAATAATAATGTACAAGTGCAACCTTAACTTTCCAAATCTATTTTTGTAAAATCTAACATTGGCATTGAATGAAGTTCAGATTTACTAAATTCTCTTTAGTTTGCGAGGATGGATCCTGCTCATGGATTAAGCTGTTTTCCTTTGAGTTCTAAATGAAATCCAAAGAAATAAACAAAAACTGAAGTGACATGCTTTTCCAAAATGGCATCCTTTAGTATAATTTCCTGTTCAATCATCTGTTGTGTTGTTTTTAAACAAAACTACCCATTTTAGAAGGTACTTAGAGCAGCATAAGAAAAAGGGGTTTCTAACTTAAAAGCAAGAACTTCAGTTGAATTCACTTTACATTTTTATGGTAATGTTTGTGTTAAAAATAAAAAATGATTCTTTAAATAAATGAAGCACAAGCTACAAGTAAAAGCAAGCACTGCAAAAATATACCTAAATTCAATTACTTAGAAGTTTAACTCTTAATTATTCCAATAAATATGTAAAGTTAATACATTTAACAGCGATTCAGTTTAGTTTCCGTTTAGAAACCATCGTTTTCAAAGCACAGCTATATGTTACCTTTCTTTTTAGAGACAGGCAACACAGCAATCCAATAAATGAATGATTTTCATAAGTAATTTAATTTGCATCATATGAAATGTAATACTACCATGTCCTGCAGTCTCAATTGAAGAGAGTGTGCCTTTAAACACTGCTTTTTTCTTTCCTTGGTTAAAAACAAAAAAACAAAACAAAAGTAATTGTAGGAAATTTTCACTCATTCCAAAAGACTAACAAAATTTTCATCAATTCTGTTTTTACAAATAAAAGCAGCAGCCTATCCAGATGGGTTTGTCCTGAAGGGCCTTCCTCCAGTCCATCCACACAGATTGATGGTCGTTCCTCTCCGACGGCCCCGAGTTTTAAAGCACAACCCCCAGAGCCGAGGTTTCGGTTTCCAACAACCTCCTGGCTTTTAAAAGCCGCATTAGATTGATCACAGATCAAATGCAGTCCAGTATTGAATGGCTACATCAAACGAGGCCCAAGCTACCTCTGCAGAAAAAGAGGAGAGGAGCGTCAAGACATGCTAAAGCCTGCATAATTGATCACCTGGCTGGGGAATACCACACTGAAGGTTTGGCACAGAGCGGGAAGAAACCTCCTCCAACTAAATCAAACAAACCAGCTTCTACAGTTTAGAGCTGAAGACGCCTTGTTTCTCATAAATACATCCCTCTGAGACCTTGCAGGTGTGAAGAATGTCACATCGTCTTGCTTAGCAACAGCATCATCTGCATCATGCAAAACTAAAATGAAGGAAATTTTGAAAAACCCGACAAGTCTCAAAATTCTGGGAAATGGTTAAGATGCTTGGATAAATTATTGTGACCAAACTGAGCAAGTAAAGACAAAGGCATCTCCATTCTTATGAATATAATTTCAACCACATGTGAATTCATCATTCTTACCTCCTCACAGGGCGTTCGGTTCAGTTTCCTCTGTCTGGACTTGTGTAGAAGACAATCGACAACCTGAAAATGTAAGTGTTGCAACAAGAAGCAATTTTTGTTTTGTTTTACTTTAACTCGCTCTGTAATTTTCTTAGCATGATAGAAATACAAAGAAACAAAACAGGACAGAGATGTTTCAGGTACAACTCTTTATTGTCTTTCAGGTGTTATTGCTGTAGAGCTCCCAGGCTGGTGAACTGTTGGGAAAAGCCACACTTCCGATTGGCAAAGGTTTGCTTTGTCATTTGTACTAATCCTTCCACTTTATCTCATTATTCTCAGCTGCTTCTTCCCTTATTCTTTTTGTCTACCTTTACTATTCAAAGGTGACACGGCAAACTTTCTGTACCACTGGTAAATACAAGGTAAACGATAGCATTCAATACAAAAGAAAAACTTTCAAACATTCAGGTCAGATTTGATCTTTACTTAATTATTCTTTTTTCTCTTTTAAATTTTTGACAAAAAAGTAAATATTGAAATACTGGATGCATGAAGATATTTAGAATTTCAATCAAACTTTTTTTTTATTGTTTTATTTTCTTGATCTTCCAGGTCCTCCTAACACAATTACTCCTAAAGAAACTACAACTTAATAAAAAGTTGTATTTATTGCCTTCATCTTTCCTGTTTTTGTTTCACACAAACAGATCCTGTTGGAACGGTTTTAGTCACTAAGAAAAAATGTAAGACTGCTTCGTAGCTTTTCTTTTTCTTCCTCTCTGACTTTCTAGTTTCTTTCCATTCATTACTCTGGAAGGTGCATCGCAGAAGTTAAAGCTTTTCCCAACATCACCACTGTTCTGATCGTTTCATATAGGAGTGCACCGTTTTCATTTTACTTTGCACTAAAGTGAGTGTGTAAAACAATATTCTGAGGTCAAAAACTAGCAAAAATAAAATGTGTTGATTTTTTTAGGTTTCAGTTCTACAGCAAATTCTCTGCTACATGAACATTCCTTTATTCACGTACTTCAAATGTAAACAGATCACTAATTCCATTAGAAAAATACTAAATCTATCCCCTTGCTAATAAATTACACACTTGAGTATTTTAGCAATAAGTGTAGTGTCACATGTAAGTGAAACAAGTCCTGAAATGGAGCCTTGTGGAACCCCAGCATAGATCATTCCCAGTTAAGAAGTACCCCTGGCATCTAGTCATCCACTCGACCCTGCTGGGGGCCACTCGTGTGGTCCTGACTGCCCTCCAGTAGCTCATCCTCTGAAAAACTGATGTGAAGGCAGGTGTCATCCATCCCAGAGATGGCAGGAGGCATTTCACAGGCCTCTGACTGGGAAGCTGTGCTGCTGGATTCATGTGGCGGTGACAGAGTCGCGTCTCCGTTCTCCTGTAGGGGGCTTCCGCAGCCGCTGGCTGATGTTAAAAACATCTGGCGATCCCCGAACAGGTCCTCTTCGTCGCGCAGAGGGGAGATCAGCGACTTGGTTTCCGAGCGAACGCCGGAGTCCTCGCTGGCAGAAGAGGAGCTGCTCTCGCCATTGCTTAGGGAGTGGAAATCAGCTGATGACAGGGAGCTGGGGGTCTCGTCCGGGAATGAGAGGCTGACGCTTCGGCTGGGGGCTACTTCCATAGTGCTGATTTCAGTATGTGGGGGCATGGCAGTGACCTCTGACCCTGGGGAAAATGTCCTGCTGGACCTCTTGCGATTCATGGAGGGTGGAGGGGGGTTGATTTTAGGTATGACCTGTTTATACCTGTAAAAGAAGAAAAAGAAATGACACATCCCAGTTTGTTAAGCTGCTTTTATTGCTTGTTTTTAAAAGTGTGCAGCTTAAAGCTGGTCTCGGTCTTCATCGCTCACATTACACCTCATTAACCTGAACGCACTCAGATGAGAGCTGCTGCTACACGAGACACTGACTCTTGTCTGGCTCCCTGCTGTGCTGGCTGTCAAGGAACTTATCTCCAGTGCGCAGCTCCCCTGTAGTAAAAATAAAGGGCCAGGGGAAGAAAAGGAGCCTAAGCCCAGTGGATGGGACTAAGGAAGCGAAGCCAGAGCTGCAGGCTTTGCTTCCACACCAGAAATAGAAAACGCTGCAGCCGCTGATTTCTCCACAACAAAGGCAAGACACACATCAGTGCGCACATCCACACAATTACAGCCACTCTCTTAGAAAATGAGCCCCGATAACAAATCTCACTTCCTACTGGATTCTTCCCAGTTATTGGTGGCGGCTAACCTTGTTTCCCCAAAGATCCGGCTTATGGTGCAATTCTGCTTGGAGAAATGAACTTATGGGGCTTAATGAGGCCTACAGTGTCTGGTCCTATAGGAGGAGGATGCAATCTGCAGCCATGATGGACTTGTTAATGTGGAAATACAAACTTCTTAAGAAAAAAAAAAAAAAAAAAATCACCTGTCATTTTCTTAAGTGGAGGTTGAGCTAAACCAGTGTTTTTCAACCTTTTTTGAGCCACGGCACACTTTAACCTTGACAAAAATCCTGTGGCACACCAGCATCCAAAAATGTACAAAAAAGGAGAAACTCAGTCTGTATTGATCTACAGCCCCTTCACAATCTCACATGCATTTTTGTGATAATTGTGGCAGAAAAAGCTGGAAACTGCAGCTGTTTTTTCTAAAAGTTGCAATAAAAGTTAAGTTAGAAGATTTAAAAACTGTTTGATGTGTGTCTGTTGTTGTTTCAAGACATTTATTGTGCGCTGAGACGCTGTCACTTTTTTAAATGCATCATGGGAGATGTAGTGCAAACTGCCGTAGTAAGTAGACAAATTAGCGTCTCTGAGCTTCATGGTTTTGTTCACTTCTTCCACGATCTGACACCGGATTCTATGTAAAGCTACACCACTAAAGACGAGCTTTAGCTGGTCTTTTTGTTAGAACTGAGCGACTTGAGCAGAATCAGAACAAGGAAGTGAAGACTTTAACCACTTCTGATTGGTTAGACGGATGACGTGTGATTACGGCCCCAAGAATGATTGGAGGAGATACTTAAAGGGGCGGGACTTTTCCAAAAACAGCTGAAGCTACTGCTAAATCGCGGTAGCCATCATTCTTATCAAAATGTCTTTAATAGAATCAAATAAACACAAAGAAAATATAATTTTATGATCTTTTATATTCGTAACTACTCAGTGTTTTATCAGGGCCTGTTTGGATGAACAAAGACATGATATCCTGGAGATGGAAAATGTTTTTAGATCAGTTAAAGAGGGCAATTTTCCACGGCACACTTGACCATCTCCCACATTACACTAGTGTGCTGCGACACACTGGTTGAAAAACACTGATCTAAACTATTATCTCCATGCTAACAAAGACATTTGCTGTAGCCTTTTTTTTTAGATGTAGTTGTTGTTTTACAACCTAAGTGAAGCAGAATAAATATCTGCTTTATTTCAGCCTTTAGACAGCTCATTTAGTTTGCTTCTAACTAGTTTGAGAAGCAAATTAGTGGAGATATGAGTGAATCGACAAGAATTTTTACTCAAAATCACATCAAGTAGTTAAAGGACTGATGTCACACAAGCTTTTTTGCATTCCATCACTATGTTTATATGCTTTAGGTCCTATGTTGACATTTTCTAAACAACCGTACATACCTGTTCAACCATTTACGCAGCTGACGCAATTAAGAGGAGAAAAATCCGCTTTATGTTGACATGCAACACTTTGCCGCAGTAAGGTGGTTACACCATCAAGATAAATCCATTAATCATAAATAAAGCAGCTTTTCTCACGTCAAAATCACCGGATTCACGTTGATCAAGCAAAACAGTCAAAGAGTTGTGGTATATCACAGAGCGCTGGCGAAAGATCTGGTGTTTAATAGTTCACACAGGGGCTTTGGCTGCAGTGTTGACATTTTTGAACTACATTAGCTCTTTAACAGTTTACGTAATCAATGGAAAGCTGCTGATTCTGAAGTGGCTTTGCACTATTATGTACACTTTATTGCTGTAAAGGGTTGCATATCGGCGTTAAGCCACTTTTCTCTGTGTCAGAATCTGTTTGAATTTTGTCAATTTCATAAAGGTTAGTTAAGGTAGTCCAAAAATGTCAACACTGGAGCTAAAACTCTGGGGTTAAAGGGTTAAAACACCTCACCCGAGGCCACAAGAACATATGGTGCAAACCACCATGCACTTCAAAACGGTGGGTTCCAACATTTAAACATCGGAATATTCTAAATAATGAGTGCAAAAGCTACGACCAGAATGACCTATCCTGATTAGAAATTGATCTTTTTAATAGTCTCAACTCAGTCAAAATTTAGTCCAGTGGCAAAACAAGGGTCATGCTATTTAATCAAGATATAGGAGAGAATGATGACCTGTTTTTGAATGCTTTTAACATCAACATTGTCTTTGGTGAACTAATGGTCTGCTGCATCATTGTGTCGGTAAAACTCAAATAGATGAAGGTTTAGAGTGATTCGTCACTTTCACTGACAGTTTCCAAGCCTCATTATTGCTGACCCATCTGACGTTCATGAGCATCAGTATATAGTGGAAAAGTGGACAGTTTTCTCTTTGTGTTTGGCTTCATCTCGCCAATTTCTGACTGGATACAGTCCTTTGTGCACAACCGGCTTGCTGTTTTACAAAGAGGAATCTCAGAGACGTATTTGACAGACTTTTTCCCACAAAATTGACTTTGTGGGAACAAATGTAAGAAATCCCATTTGCTGGACTCCAGCAAATGATGATGGTTGCTGTTTTGAAATGTTCCTACTTAACATTGAAATTAGTAACAGCAGAATTGATGAGGAAATAAAGATTAACCGCCCTATTTATTTAGACTGCTTATCTGACACGTTATCGAATGACAGAAACGTACCTCTATATTTTTGTATTTTTCTCCGGGCTTTAACTTTATTAGTTTAATGTGTAAATGCATGCAGATACATAAAATGTGATATATTTTTTTTAACAAAACCCATTTCCCTTTTTTTTTCTTTTAGCTGGGTGTGCTACTGTTCTGAAAAGGTGAAAAATGTCTTTTAAAATCTCTCCGAGGTGCGTTTTTGTCTGATTTTTACTGCTAATGACCTCAAATCCGGTATATTCAGAGGCCCAAACGCCTCATGGCAGAACTATCACTTCACAATCACCGCCAAGCCAAAGCTTTGACACAAAAAAAACACATTTTATACTATCAAAACAGGTGTGGATAAATCTATACACAACTCTGCTGCTTTTATGCTTAATCATTACTTTTATCTTCACAAGAAGCTGTTTTCTGCCCAGGTTATGAGAGGAGAAACGGTTGAGTTTAGTGTGGAACAGAGATTTGAGACTTTCTGAATCGCTGATTAGCCCGATGCTAATGTGATTCCTAATCGACGAGGCCATGTCTGCATGTAAATAGAACTTATTATGCAGTCATTAGCAGAGAAATCATGGGGTGAGGCTAACCAGCACCCAAATGGGCGATCCACCACATGCTGGGCCCTATGCTTTTGCCACAGACACCAGATTCACATGCTGGTGGTCATGAGTAATACTCACATAAAGGGAGGTGGAGGTGGGGCAGAGAGAGGAGGTTAGGAAGGAGGAGAAAGTAAGGGACTGAGGCAGAGAGCTCCCCAGACTCCTGGGGAAAGGCGAACTGGTGCAGCGAACGATGAGGAGGGCGGGGATGGGGACATGACGATGGAACTCATGAGCTGTGGGTGTAAAGCTGCTGCTTTGCTGTTATTCTGGCTCGCTTTGTTTGATTTAGCTCAGACAGAGAGTGAAGGGACAGTTAGAGGAGGAAGAGGACGAGCAGGAGCGGATCTTCACACCTGTACCAAAGAGAGGCAAGAGTTAGACTAGAGAGGGAGCCGAGCAACAGATGTAGAGCTCAGAGCCTCACAGATCAGCGGGTTTTTACACGCCCTGGCTCAGTGAGGTCACTTTCAGCTGAACTTTTACACACTTGGCATCAGGAAGCAGCCGAGGCCCCATAAAGACCTCAGTTCTCCCGGGGTTTGCATTTAGCATTGTAGAATGGTGTTGCATGGGGCTTTTATTGGGATTTGCTTCTGGGTCTTACGTAGACGGGTTAGGAATGCTAAAAAGTGGTCATCCTATTTATTTTGGGAGGTTTTTCACAATTTTTGAGATCAGGTCAGATCACTTGGGACTACGGTCAACCAGTAACAACGACTATTATTTTCATGAAAAACACAGTCTGACAGGTTTATTATTGAGCTACAGACTGTCAATGACTGTCCACACAATTTGGACAACTAAAAGACAAACTGCTGAGTGTAAAATAATCAATCACCCGCTATTCCTTATCCATCTCAAATCTAGTCGCTATTTCGTAAACCTGGACGGGTGTATTTAGTTCAAATGTTGGACAAACTGAACACAGGATTGAATGGAGACAACAAACAACTGGATCCAATTAGTTTAAGTTAAAATCCAAAAACCAAGGTTTGAAGAAGATTTTTACTTTTTAGTTAGTATGAGTGAAAAAACTGGTTCTGCAGGATTTAACCCATTAAAATAAAACACGCTCTAAACTACAGTAACTCTTTAACCATTTACACAACTAAGGTCATTTCAACGGATTCTGAAAGCACATTATGCTGATCTGCAACAGTTTCTTGTCAGCACAAAGCAGCAATTCTCTCAGCCTTCAGAATCCGTTGGAATTACGGATTACGTTTTTTTTTTTTTTTTTCGGTTTCCGGGTTACAGGCAGGGCGCGTGGAGTGGCTCTCTGCGGATACAACTATCTTAAATTACTTAAAAAGTTGATTTTCTCCAAAAAGAGAGCTGACCATGCCCCCTAAGAAATCCCAGGAATATGAAGAGCTCAAAAAAGCTATTGATAGCATTCAAGAAACGCTTAAATCTTTTATGGATCAGGTGTCGGCTAAGCTAACGCCGCTAATGGAGATGTTGGAAGAGTTCCGAAGATTTCGGGCTCAAGACGAGCAACGAGAAAACCGGGTCGACATTCTGGAGAAAAGACTGGACGATGTGGAACAGCAAGTAAGGATGAACAATGTCATTCTCACTGGATTACCAATCAAGCCTGGAGCGAAGCTGAACGCAGGAGCTAGCACTGCTAATGCTAATGCTAGCGCTAGCGTAGCTAGCAGTGCTAATACGGAGCGCGGTGCAGCAGGGTCTCTTGATCAGCAAATACATTCATTTCTCACATCTAAAGGGATTTCCCTGGATCTCAATACCATCGAGACCTGTCACCTGCTCCCCAGGAGAAAGGAGACGGATAAACCAGCGATCCTCATCAGGTTTGTGAATCACAAACACAAGCTAGCTCTGATGAACCAAAGAAAGAACCTGAAAGGTTCGGCTGTTTATCTTAACGACCATCTGACCAGGAGGAATGCTGAAATCTCCAAACATGCACGGCTTCTCAGGAAGCAGAAGAAGATTGAGAACACTTGGGTTAAAGGCTGCAGGATTTACGTCAAACCACTCGGTCCACCGGACCGGTCCAAGGTTCTGGTTGTGAACACCATGAGCGACTTTGAGAAGTGCTTGTTTACAGTGGTCTAAAACAACATGGAGTAATAAACCAAAGAGTCAAATAATTTCAAGAAATATGACACCTGTATTCATCACTTTCTCCATACGTCTGACGTCACCTGAATCAACAGCAGAGAGTTCTGACCTGCAGACAACTTGACCTCAACTTTCACCGAGCTGATATCAGCTGAAGAAGGATATATGGACCTGAATCTAATGTCTGCAGACATAACATGGAAGAGACTAGAAACTGTTTTGAACCCAGAAGATCAGCTGTTTTTTCAGCAGAAGATATGCCAACCTTGGATAATTGACAGAATATGGACCCTTTTATTTTGTTTTTTTTGTTTTTGTTTGTTTTTTTCTCTCCCTTACAGCATTACCTTATTAAATATTAAAAAAAAAAAAAAATGATGATTAATAATAATAATAATAAGTTAATGATATTACTTCACTTGCTCCAAAAATTGATAAATTGATTCAAAAATCTTTCCTAATGTAGCATAATTTTGCACATGTTTTTAACTTTTGATACTTGATGAAAGTTTACTATGAAAATCTCTGAAACAGTGTTGTCTATTTTACTGATATAGTATCATGTTCTAATCATATGAATGACTTTTATGAGTAACATATATTTTAGATAACTGATCTGCATTTGCCATGTTGATTTCTAAAATAGTTATTTTTAACATAATAATTAAGTAATTCATCTTTGTCATGTGCCATATCGATACCTTATGATTTTTAATTCTGTCTGATAAAAACTGGGAACCGGATATTGATAAATCATGTAATAAAATGGTTATAGTATAACGGGGTGGAATTATATAAGTTCGCTTCCTTCCACTCCCTTTCAAGCAATAATTATTAATATGCCTAATTATCCTAAGTTTGATTAGTTATTGTATGAATGTAAAACTGCAGATTGTATTGCTTTTGTGTATTGTTCCTACTTGATTGCTTGAAATAAACCATTTCAAATCAAATCAAAATCAATTACTTTAATTGCAAAAACTGTTTAAAGACCCCACTCCAATTAAAATGCTATTTTTCCTCATGATGGAGGACATACATGAAGAAGATTAAGATTAAAACCGCATTTCTGAGTATTTCGTTACTCAAATTATTGTGAATCAGGAGCAGACGAAGAAAACAACACAGGTTTGATGATTTGGCCAAAAAACAGCATAATAATAATTTAAAAAAAACACTGGGAACACTTTTCAATTAGATCAAGAGATGTTTGGAGTGGGGCTTTAAAAGTTACAATAATTGCAGGAGTGTTAGCAACGCAGCTAAACTTTTGGAAAAAGGGGGAAAAAAAATGACCTTCAGGAACATTTTCTAAATCTTGTCAGTAAATTCCAAAAAATAATTTCACATAGAATCATTACACATGAAAGTATTTTAAGCCTTTAATTCTTTTAATTGTGATAATAATGGCTTAGGTTTTGACACAGAAAATTGGATTTTTCCTATCAATATTAACATTTTTCCAGTGGCTCCAAAAATGATCTTCCTTACTGATCAAATACATTTAATAACCATCGAGTAGAAAATAATCTTTAATTCATTTTCTAATGGAAACACTAGGTGTTTTTAACTGAAGGAAACAGTCTGTTTCTGGACTAATTAAATGTCATATATCAACAACACCAACAGCAGAAGGTAAAAACTTTCCCTGCAGCCACTGAAGGAGAAGTGACTCATAAGCTCGGAGCTTTTAATAACTCGGTCGATAAACGGGGGGGGGGCAGCCAGTCAAGAGAATAAAATGCGTCTTATTTCATAAAAAGGACCAGAAAGAAGTTCCATAGGCAGGGACTACAAAAGAGAATCAATAAGAAACGGCCCTCTCACTTAAGTCTTTGACAAGAAGTGTTCCCATTTTCAAACGGTTTTTCTTCTATGAACTGGAAGACAAGCAGAGTAGGTGAATTAAACAGTAGGAGGAGGGAACTCAGAGGGGACAGGGAGCCTTTGTAAAAGCATCTTTCTTTTTGAGCAAGAATGATGGCACTCGTGTGAGATGTCTGCGTGGGACGTGAAGAACGTAGGAGGGGAAGCCATCGCAGCCAAACCTACAGTTTGTGGACTCCAAAAAAGCACAGCTCTGCCTGACAGAGTCTTCTGACTGACACCACTAAGGATTCATCCTCCAGATCCTCACATCCAGACCAACATAAACCTGGGAGCAGATGAATCCCGCTGCCTCCAATTGACAGGATCTGCTTGTGAAGGAGGACTTATAGACGAGTAGAAACCGAGCTGAAAATACAGGAAACGGCATCCGTTCCACTCCCATCACTGCAATCCTATTACTGCCAACAGAGCTGCGCCTGTGCAGCTTTGGCAGACACACACGACGAATGGAGGAGTCAAACTAATAAAGAGATGAAAAAAACAACAACAATGAGGGCAAGGAAACAACTCAGATGAGGACGGGAAATCGGCACATGCAACATGCCTCACTCTGAAATGATCCACCGTCTCACGTGTCACTTAAACAAATGTTCATCTTTTGAGCAGATATCAACTGGCTGGTTATTTTACAACTGAAAACACCTCGACTTTTCTGTTTTCTATAGGGAGCCACTTAATCCTTAATTGGATTTAGCCCTGCACAATTAATCGCAAATTTATCGTTTTTATGATTTCCAGCTGTGCAATATCCAGATCGCAAAAGTCGGCGAAAATCGCAATCAATGGTAAACCTTAAATGTGCTAAAACAAACTTATGGCAACTTGAACTATTTAATGAACTGAATAAATTCCTTTATGCATTTGACCAATCAGATGGAGCCCTTCACGTTGTTGACAAATGGGATGGAGCTTTTAAGTTAGATGCTGCCCTCCTATTTAGAGGAGGGTCACTCTAGGAACGATTTAAGGTATTTTGACTCTTATTTAAATGAAACTATTGCATCGAAATGGGAATGTTTTTGTTGTTTTTGCTATTTGTTCATTTATCGCAAGTTACATCGTCATCGCAATATTGATCACTAATATCGCATATCAGTTTTCCTCTTATCGTGCAGCCCTAGTTGGCTTCCATGGTTACTGACAGAGCAGTTTTACAGGAATCCATCAAAAACTACAAACTTGACCCCCCCTCAAAAAGGGTCTTCTGTTGAAAAGTTGGAAAAAAATAACAGAAATAGTGAGTTTCCTGCGGGATCGTTTTGGTCAAAATACGGACGAAAAAAGTACGTTTTGGACAGATTTTTTAGTGCACGGCAGCACAGGTAATTTGGTTGCAGGTCAGGACAACCAGAATTTATACATAAGAAAAACTGCTGATTATAGAGAAAATTAAAGGATTTTAAGCTCCCCCTTATGGTTCGAAAATATAGTAGTCTTATGAGGGACAAGTAGAAAACAAGAAAAATCTGGAAAGGGATGCAAAGAAACAAAACCGAACGTACCCAATGGCTTCAGTGAATTTAAATCAGTATTTCTGAAAGGTCACAGCTGTTTAGCTGCTGCTACGTTATCTGTTTTAGCTGAGGGGTTATTCAGTGCAGCAATAACCGACATTTTTGTTGTTTTAATCTGCCGTTTGTATTTTTAAGTGCCAGAAATGCTGTTTACTGAGAGATTAAATAAATGAAGCACATAGGTGGTGAGATGACTCATGAATTCTCTTATTGGGTATAAACCGCAGCCGGACGGTGGGGTTTGCTGCATCGTATCAAATAATAGGGAGAAGGGGCACAGCGTGCAGCCGAGGAAAACTAAGAGCCAGATGGAAATGTGCCGGCGCAGAATGCCTCTGTGTGTGTTTATATAGTCTGGCATATGTAGCTGTGGAAGACCTGGGAACAGCATCCAATCAAATCCAAATCATTACTTTTTTCTAAGAAAAAAGGCAAAAAAAAAAAAAAAAGCTCTTTTTGTGGATGTCAAGAAAAGAGAAAAAAAAGATAGAAAAGAGTATTTTATTTCCATCTTCCTTCTTCTTAAAGGAGAATTAGAGAAGTCGTCCTGATCCGAGGCGCTAGAAGTTTTTCTCAGTGAAGCAGGTCCTCATGACAGCCTTAAGAAGATTAAAGGCTCATTAAAAAGCTCATTAAAACATGATTATGTTTTTTTTTTTTTTTTCAGCTTCATCCAGCAAGAATTTACAGACAAACACAGAGACTCCAACTTGTTCGGCAGCCATAAACAGAATCACAAATATCCCTAAAAAGCATATTTCACAGATGACTGCTGGAAGAACATGAGAGACGGAGACGTTTGTTCTCTCTTGTTCTCCCACGCTCTTTCTCAGAATGAGTAATTGCCACTGAAAAAACACAAACACAGGTTTTTCTCTTAATTCCCCCTAAAGCTTCTTCAACTCACACTTTCGCCCTCAAACCTCATCCCCTCCAGGCCTTTCCCCCCCCCCCATAATCCCCTGATTACACTTGCTTTTTCATTAGCTGCAGGCATTTTTCGCTGAGTCCAGCTGTTCCTCGGTAATAACACTAAAAGCTACAGGATGTGTATGTCTCCATATCGTCTGCTGCCTCGCACACAAACCGACAGAGTTGGAGTCCCAGCACTACTTTCTTCTCAAATCCGCTGGACTTCCGTGTCGACTAAGAGTGGTTGAGAGGATGTCTTCCCCGTTTCTGCACAGCCGAGACCACAAAAACAATGGAGGAGTTTGAGAAGATAGCGTATCCGCTGCTGAGTCTGTGGCTCTCATCACACCAACGATGCTAGAGGAGAAACACTAAAACAACAAATGAGTCTTGACAGGAAAACTCTGGAAAGTGAACGGCAGCTTCCTATCAAAAAGGATGAGACGGTACTCAAATGAAAATGGCAGCTAACACTAGCTTAAAAGCGTTTTTCAAAATATTTTTCGTTGGTACTGCCCCTTGTAATAACAGCATATTTAAATAATTGTCTTTATGATCAGACTTTCCACTGCAAAGTATTTTATTTTTGAAATTTTACAATAAAAGACTTGTTTCACATTTAGGTTCCATGTAACAAAAATTAAAAGCTCAGTCAGTATTCTATACACTCCATGTCTATTTCACTTCTGTTTCTGGATAGAAAATGTTTAGGATTAACCTTTTCTGCATGTTTTTACCGGGGACTGTAAAAATGTGCTGTGTGTTAAACTATATCGAACATTTATCAACGCACAAATCTTGAAGCTGGCAGGACGTTCTTCACAGTGGGAGAAAGTTCCATTCCACAGAGAAAAAAGCTTGATTTTCAAAATAAAGCATCACATATGCGAGTCATTTTTTTGGGGATAAATTGGAACTTCAGTAGTCCTGCTGAACGGAGCGCGCTCAGAGCAGCTGCTCCTCTCTTACCCGCTGCCTGTGATGTGTAAATAAAGCAAAATTGCGCTGTGTCTATGCAACCCCATGCGCCTTGCCTGGCTTTTGAGACCCCAAACGGAGCACCAGCTTCCTGTAATGTTGAACTTTTTATGCCAAAAGCTACTTATAGAGGGGATTTGGCCAGGCAACCCATAATATAAAGATAGTCATGTAGCTAAGCTGGTTATGCAGTTGAAGCTCATTTAGTATGACGATGACGATGATGATGATGATGATGATACGGCAGAAGAATCAGCTGCAGGCACTGACGTCAGATGCAAGCAAGTTACTCAAACAATTTGAACTCGAGAGGTTGTTTAAACTAGTTAGGTTTTCAGAAATCCCCCTGAGACTGAGAGCAGCTGCACCAAACCAGAACCTGATACTCGACTGTGCAGCACATCAGCAGTAACAGTGCCAAGCTAAACAATAACTGCTTTTTAAAGTTCCCTCTCCTCCCAACAATATATTGTTATTGAGCCACGCCAAGGGGGACAAGCGCATACTATGATATTTAGCTGTGCATCTGAGAAATAGCTATACTGTCAACCTTTAACACATTTCCCGAATCAAAGGGTCTGCGGAACTCCCAATGCAAACGATAAAGGAAAGAAATTGATTCATCTTAAAATGGGGGTAGCAGAAACTCTGTGCTGGAGATGTGACAGGTCAGAGAAGCAGATTTTTCTTGCACTGTAGATTGAAACAGAAAAGGCTAAGCCAAACAGGCCCCTGCCTAGGGTCACAACACTAACCTAGTGAACTGTGAAGGACAGAAAAGTCATTTCTAAAGCCAAAAATATATATGTGCATAACACAAAGCAGTGGATGCAGTTTATTTTTCCTGAACCGAAACTGTAAATAACCAAAAATGTAAATGCTGGAAAAAGTTATGAATGGTTAAGAGGCATTAGTCTGTAACCCTTGTGCTATCCTAGGCACTTTAACATTGTGAGTGAGGTCATCTAAACCCACTAGACAGTGCGCTGAACCTTTTTTCTTCAATGATTTGTGATCTTCACTGGTGTCCATTGATTACATGAAATCCTCTCCACCTTTATCCACCTTTGTCACGGTAGGGAGAACACGTCAATGTAAGGGTGGGGTCATAGGATAGCACAAGGATTAAAGATCATGAATTGACATCTCCTTTTTTTTTTCAACTATTGGTAAAGATCGGTGGAGTTCTATTTTTATCCTGTTTTCAGGCACAGATCACAGCAGAAAACTGGTGGTTAGAATTTAAGAAAAGCATAAAAGTGTGAGGGAATGAGTTTGATGATCAAACGGGATTTGAGGACACCAGAAAACCTGACTTTGTAAGATTTACTGATCAGAAGGTGTAGTAAACCATGTGTGAACAGATTCAAAAGCATCCATCTTACTTTTCATCGAAGATGGCAGAGTTTCTGTCCTTCTGGTCTGCGTCGCCGTTAGCCCTAATGAAGGGCTGGGGGTCGGAGAGCGATGCTGCCGTGTCAGAGCCGTTTTCCAGGTTGAGCAGGTTGATGAAGGACTCGGCACTGCCCACCTGGATGGCGGTGAGAGTTGAGGTCTGGAGCGGCCATGCAGAGGTCAGCTGCTCCAGGGTGTGGCTGTAGTGATTCTTTAGGTTCAAGGAGAGCGATCTGGCAGATGAAGAAACTGAGCTTCCCTCTGACTGTGGCCCACCTAGAGTAAATGAAAGGAACATATTTCCCAGAAATGTTTAGGGTCAATTTGACCCAGTCAGAAAACGTTTGCGAAAATAGTTTTTTCTTGTTTCTTTGTTAAAAGTACAGGTGGAAACTTTTATCCTGGGTCAAGCTGACCCTATTTTATTCATTTTACACCTCCAATTTAATTAGCACTACTAGATATTGTTAAGTATAGAACCTTAGACCATTTTGAAGACTAAAACATGGAGTGAATGCCTCTTCCCTGTGGGTGGTCTACGATGACAGCAGCACCTGAGAAATTCCCTTTTCACTTACTGTGTCCGTTAGGTTGAGGCTCCGGATGAGCTTGTGTTGCTTCTGGGCAGCGCGCCTCCAACTCTTTCAGCTGCTGCACCAGCAGCGCCAGGTGCTGCAGCAGGTCCCTGTTCTGCAGCAGCAGCTGGTGGATGCGGGCCTGAGCCTCCATGCGAGCCGCCGTCTCTGCCGCCATCTGGTCTTTTAACAGCTGCACCTGTAGGTGGCGCAAAAATGACCAAAACGATAAAAACTGGATTGATAATCTGGTTACTGTAAAGAGATTGCATTTTTACACTGGTATTAGAATTAATTAGGTATAGAATATTAAGGCCAGAATCATTTCGTGGCATGTTTTAGAAATCTGTAAATTTAAGTGTTGAGCCTGATGCTGCCATACTTGGAACACTGCTGCCCCCTAGCGGTAAAGTCTGTTTATAACATCTATTGCTTCTGATATGATCTGACTACATCCACAATTTCTAAAAGCCTTGGGGCAAAAATGAAAAAAAAAAAAGCCTGGTTTCAGGGACAAACACACAAAAGGTCAAGAATGTAACAAACTGCAGTTTAATTATGTTTTTTCTGAGGTAATTAGGACACAACCTGGAAAAAAAACACTCACGTGAATGTGCCAACAAAAAAATACTACATCACAGTTACAGTTATGCCACATGCGTTAATAACGCAAAAAATGTTGAGGGGAAAAAGGTGCAAGCGAGTCACTGGGGTCCTCGGGAAGACAACTTCTCAATAAATGGTTTAAAATCTTGTAAAAGTAGTTCTAATTAAAACATAAAAAATGTACCCTGATAAATCCTGGGTTTTTTGAGGAAAAAAAAAACGGCAAAACAACTCATTTATTTGCCTTCTCTCTTTTGTTTATTCAACTTCAGGTTTCGGGAATAGAAACTGATGTTAAAACACAGTTGTGGCTACCTAAATTAGAGTTATACCAGTCTTTCAACATTTTAGAAAGAATAATATGAAGCAAAACAGCTTTTTATTTAATAAAACAAAAAACCTCAAAGGAAAAAAGAAAGAGATGCAAATGAAACCACCTGAAAAATGATCAGAAATAAGAAGAATTTCTGATCACTTTTATCTAAGAACTTAGATAAAAAGAAGTTCACAGTTAGGATTTAATAATGAGTCAAATGTAAAGTTTAATAACAACCCAGATTTTTCTATGTCAGCGGTCCCCAACCTTTATTGCGCCACGGACCGGTTTGATGCCTGGCAAAATTCTCACAGACCGGTATGTTATATGTGGCGGACACACGCTGCAGCAACGCTACTCTAGAGGCAGATACACGTGATAAGACGTACGCTGCGCTTTTATTTTGACAGGCTAAACATTTATACATCGCACAGGTGTCATCATCCTCTCCCCTTCCCACACTCATGGTGATAAAAAGAAGTAAACACAACAGGAAGAGATAACAAAGGTTGAAACAACATAACTGCCAGATGAAAGGACCCGTAGGCAAAAAGAAACACCCGTGCTCAACCCTATTTTGACCAAAGCGGGCAAAGGGGATTGATTTCATTCCCTGTGATGCCAGCTCCGACAGTAACCCCTGCAGCCTGCGGAACCCCAACAGCAGACCAAACGTGCACGTGACCGACACTACAGTACAGCGAAATAATATGACTTGCATGAAAACTGTGGTGTTTTCTAAACATAACAATAAACAGGAATTATGGCATGAGCAATGTCCTCTCTGCCCGCAACACTCCCTCCCTTGTAACATTTAAACATGCCTTCAAAATAAGTGCATGGAAATCCAACTAACCACAATGCTTAACGGTTCGTGGGAATCTCCCCGTTGGGATAAATCCGTATTTTAAGTAGGAATCCTGATACTGTCTATTAAATGTAGCTTTCTCTTTCTGGAAGTGGAAGGCTCCTCTTCTGTCTCCTGGCTGGGCCTTTTCCCCTTGGCAAAGACGTTTGTTTTTTACTCATTTTGCTAGCTCCTGGGTTTTATTTTAGCGGTATCCTATCACGTGACCGAGATGAGCGAATTGGCCCGCGTCAAGAGTGACATAGACGGATGGAACAGAGAATCGGGCCATTTTTCAAAATAAAACATCTTTCAGATTCCGAAATAAATAAAATGGAACTCGTGTAAGTTATTTTCTTTTTTCAGTGCTGCCCGGTACCAAATGACCCACGGACCGGTTGGGGACCACCATTTCTTTATGATGAAATGAAAATACCACAGCAATAAAAATGTTCAATAAACTGTTCATTTACATTTAACCGTATTAAAGTAGTTTAAGAATGCAGGCCCAATGGTTGGCCCTCACACATTTTCACCTCGCCAAATCTGGCCCCAAAGGCAAAAAGTTTGGACAGCCCTGCCATACAGTGTAAAACTAGCCGTTTTTACTCAACCATGAAAAGATCAGAACAGAAAAGGTCATTGGGGTCTGAGACACTTTAGTTAGGTAAACAGCTACATAGTTAGAAAACCTGATTCCAGCAGGTTTTCCTCAACATTTTTGATCAGGTGAGTCCGACTAATGCTATTGAAGTTTCATCTTAATATAAAAAACGTATCGTTTTTGTTTCCTACCAGCTACACATATATACTCACAGACCAATTCAAAAAACAATGAGATTCACCACCTGAACCTGACTCAAAATGTTAATGGAGGAAAGCAGTCCAAATGTGATGCCTGGGGTTCTCCAGAGTTATTTTAGTTATTGTTATACAGACAAGTTTCTCACCTGGGCAATGACCACCTGTGTGTGCTGCTGCTGCTGCTGAAGCTGCTGCTGAAGCAGCTGCAAGTAGTGCTGGGATGCTAGTGGAGTGAGAGTTGGAGAGCAAGGGCTGCTGGGTGTGATGATGCCCTGGGACGCCACAGTGTAGACTGACCTTCCATCAAAGTCCTGGCAAAGAAGAAGAAGAAGGAAAACATGCATTGCAGAATTTACTGATAAAAAGTCATGGGGCTTAGGTTCAAATGAACAAAAAAAAAATACCATACCACAATTTCTGACTCAATATTTTTATTTTCACATCAGTTTAAAGCCAGCTTTATATCTTGGACTCCAGTGAGGTGCGATCTTCCAGAATGCTGAGCAATGATTCATAGAAACTAGATCATCTTTGAATATGGGTAATTTTCTCTGCTCATTTTATGGCTTCTTGTAAGAATATTTTTCAACTGTTTTTTTCTTCTTCTAAAAAAAAAAAAAAAAAAAAGTATAATATCATTACAGGTTTGAACATTCAATGATGTAATACCTATATTTCACCGTTGGGGGGCAATCTTTCATAGTTTAAAGTCTTGAATGCCAAGCTTCATGGTCAATTCAAACAGAAAATAAACTTTGCTGTTTTTTTTAATCAATCCAAATTATTAGAGACAATTTAAAAGTAACAAAAATTTGAATTAATTTACATAAAACTGATTTTAGGATAGAACATTGTCTTGTATGAGACCAAACACACGTCTCCAAGGAGACGGTGCTACCACAATCAACTAAAATCTTTTATCCTGTTCTTCTTTTCTCAAACCTCATTCTTTTTTCCGTCTCCCTCTCTTCACCGCCTTATCTTGGCAGAGCAGATGTTTGTGAACCCCCTGTGTGGGATTATGGTGGGGTTCCGCAAAAATCAAAGGGAACAGACTGAGTGTTTGGGATTAGGTGTCCCCCTCAGACAGCCAGTGAGAGTATGCAGGTTAGCTGCCCCAATCCCTTCAGCTGGCCTTTACCGGCATTATTTTATGTCTACCACAATGCAACCCTAACCCTTCAATGACAAATCCAAAGGAAAACCGCTGAGACACAGGGAAGCCTTTTCTCATGGCATCCTTTACAGAACAGCAGCTAAGGATTTGAGGTTTATAGTTTATGAAGGGGTGAACAGATCAGAAAACAGGAGCTGCAGTTAATGAAGGTGCTGGAATAGATGACAAGGCTTTATGTCAATGATGGAGTTACTCCAGCCCTCAAGGGCTGCTGTGTTTGCACGTTTTCCAAATATCCTCACTATACTCAGCTGATTACCTGGATAAGGTGAGTCCAGCCAATGAGAACATGCCAGAGAAAGAAAACGAGCAAGAATGCGGCTGAATGTGGATTTAAGCTGTGGTTACTCAGCTCAGTGACTTTGGCAGCTTTGTGCTCTGATGATGGTGTAAAAAAAAAAAAAAAAAAGAAGAAGACCAAGGCCATATCAATGACTCAGGGGAACAGAGTGGACGTCCTGCAGCTCCAAAGGCAGACAGCGGACAACATTGGAAACCCCAAAGCACAAGAACCATTCTAAATGTTATCACAGTAAACGGCTGCTTCTCTTCACTGGAAAAGATCTTTTAAAAACCTTCCAAGTCCCTGTTCAAGACTCAAGTTATTGGTGACCAAAAATGAAGATGCTAATAGACCTCCCCCACTCCAATTAAACATAACATTAGGGTACCTTTAAACAGATTGCCACACAGCAAGAAGGCTTCAAGCCCCCACTGGGGAACCTGAAACAGAATCACCTTTCTGTGTGGAGTTTGCATGTTCTCCCCGTGTATGCGTGGGTTTTCTCCGGGGACTCCAGCTTCCTCCCACCATCCAAAAACATGCTTCATAGGTTAAATGGTTACTGTAAATTGTCCCTAGGTGTGAATGTGAGTGTGTATGGGTGTGTGATTGTGGCCCTGCGACAGACTGGTGACCTGTATGTCCCCTGGCTACGCCTATAAGTGACCCCAAAAAGGACAAAAAGGAGTTTAGAAAATGAATGAATATACAGATTATTTTCATGTTTCGACCCTACAGTCAATTGAAGACCAACTATCCTAAGGTATAAACCCCCATGTGGACCTATGGGGTCAAATCAAGACCAGCTTAAAGTGAACGAAAAATCACATTGTAAATTTAGGGGAATGGGGGAGACAATTGGAAAGAAATTGTGTACTCTTGTGTGGCATAAAGAAGTGACAATGTTTGAGATATCAGAGGAGGAATGGCAGACAGCACCAACAACAGAGGCTGTTCTGAGGAGGAAATTACATCACAATAACCCCTGCCCCCAATGTCAATCATCCTCCCTAGCCAATGGGCTTAAAGCCCCACCCCCACCCCCACTTAAAAATTAGGCTCAACTCTGAAAACGAAAATATACTTTCGAGTTTTAAATTGTTTTAAAATTTTTCTTTTTTTTTTAAACAATATCTATTTTTTCTTTCACTTTAAGCAATCCTGATTTGACCCAGCAAGTCCAAATAGCTTCTTTTAAAAGGTCTGTACTTCATTTTTTATTTTTATTTTTTAAATGTCCTCAAAAAATACCTTAGCGAGAGCCGTGTGAGAACAGAAAAAAACATGCATCTCCAAACCGAAGCCTCTGCTTGGCCATAAAGCAAGAAACTAAATAATAACTAAATAAATGATTTTCCTAATTGTTGGCACTTCAGGGTTTTTCTAATGCAAAACAAAAACGTAGAAGCTGTGGATTCCTCCTGTATACAACCTCCCTGAGATTGACTGGCTCCAATACTAAATCTGTATTATGTGCAGTCAAATTATACAGCGATATAGAAGTCAATGTGTTATCATAATTACAGTGCAGTCACACTCCTGGGGTGTGTATGATACTAATAAACAGAATTATTCTGAATTGCTGCACACTTGAAGCTGACTTTACATTTGAGGATTTCCTAATTGGTGCAACTGTGTTTTGACTGAAAATGCTAGAAGGGTCAGGAAAGTCGAATCAGTTCAAAGGTCTTTCTCTGCCAGACTGTCACTTTGTCATGAAATGTGTGAGATCCTGTGACCTCTGCACTAATTTAGGATCATGGCTGCTTCATTTCACCAGCATTCGCTCCTGTTTTAGGGTTTTTACTGTGGAGCAGGAGGTTCAAGAGTCTGTTAGTGCAGAGTAAGCCCGCCCCCATTTCCATCACCCATCTGTTTACACTCTCTTCCGCTAGCTTCCAGCCCCTCACACCTTAGAAATACTCAAAAATGAGATTTTTAGATAAATGTTCTTAATACACGTCCTCCATCATCAGACAAAACACAATTTTCATCTTTAATTTGACCTTTAGACATGTTTTTAACATTCTTAAAAGAGCCTGGATGCTATGGGCCTATCAGGTGCTCCGGATGCTGTCACTTTGAATTACAATGCAGCTCAAGCATTATTTAGTCTAACAACAAAGTTTAAACTGTTATTGGGATCCACGGTTTGCAAAAATACACTGTTTACTGGCCTTTAAAGGCAGAATTTCTTCACTACTCACTACATAGTGCGTTTGCCTTTTTGTAGTGCTGTCTGAATCTATAATATAAATTGAATGCCCTAAAAATCTCCCAGAAGTCTCTGCGAAAACCCAGCGTGCATCGATGCTCAGTAGGTTGGCAAATATAGATCACAATGCATTAAGCGTGAACAATTTTTGCATATAAAATATGTTTAAATGTATTTATTAATTTAAAAAATTAACATTTTCATCATCACAACAAAGTGGATTCATAAAAAATTCACACATATCGATTAGAATTTCACTTTGTGAATTTGGAGAAAAAAAAGAAAAAAAAGTAGTGTGCATGGTGTCAGAAATGCTTTTAGCCTGAAACTTCCATTGGTTGCTGTGAGAGTGGTGGCCACTCTGTCTCCACATTTTCTGCACTTCCTGTAGCCTTTCTAACTCTATCTTACCTTCAGAGATTGTCCAGGTCTGACAAATTTCAGTTCAGCCAGGCTCTGCAAGATCTCGCCGACAGCTTTTTCACAGAGCGAAGCTTCAGCTGAAGAAACCTCTCCTTGTTTGCTCTTCTCTTTTTCCTTGTCCTGCTCGGCTCCCGTTACTTCACGACCTGTAAAAGACCACACAACATGGAATAACGCTCCTTCAGCAGCTGCTTTCAATTTGGATTTGTAATAACTTTCCAATATTTTTTTTTACTTTTTTGCTTGTAAATGTATATTTTACTTTGTGTAGCTGTAACTTTTTGACACAAAGAACTATCTGCCAGATCCAAGTTTAATTGCCAGGCAGCCAGCTTTGCGTGCTCTCAGATGAGTTTCTAAATTATAGATAAATGTCATTTGGCAAAAGAACATTCCTTTGTAAA
Source organism: Oryzias curvinotus (assembly GCA_023969325.1). Classification (NCBI taxonomy): domain Eukaryota; kingdom Metazoa; phylum Chordata; class Actinopteri; order Beloniformes; family Adrianichthyidae; genus Oryzias; species Oryzias curvinotus. The sequence continues at coordinate 23,854,406 of CM043717.1, forward strand.
TGAGGGTGATGTTAAAAAAAAGGAGATTTTTAATGCATGAGAGCAGCATGTCGCTGGACGTTTTGGCATTTAGATGCCACTAAACTGATGGGGAATGTTCAGAGAGACTCACAGTAACATAAAATTCTTGGTCTTTTTGTTAACTTTTCAAAAGTTTGGTTGACAATTAAAAATCCTGAGACATTGAAAAAACAAATAAGGTGCTGGAAAAGCTCTGTGTATGTCTGAGCAGGATAGTGCCATTCATCTGAAGTCAGCTGGATATTTTGACAATTTTGGTTAAAATTATTACAGGGATTGAATTCAGCAACAATTCTATGTAACTTCTTCTAAAGTGATCTGCCCCTGACGGATTATTCCATCATCCTGTGGTTCAAAAACGTCCTCCTTTATGTTGCAAAGTCTGACAAAGCGACAATGTGGTTAAAAAAAGGCTAAATACTTAAGCTTTTACTTTGAAAAAACACATTTTATTGGTTCAACTCTCCTTTTAAGTGATTCCATTGAATAAAGAGAAAAAAGGGGCTGAAGTTTGTTTAGTTAACTGTTTACCACAGAGGAGAAAACATTCAAAAAGAAAGACTATAAAAACCTTACTGGCAGGAAAAAAAGATTTGTCGATTTTAGATCTGTCTCATACAGCCCTCCGTGTACCTTTAAGGTTGCTATGGTGATGGTACCTGGAGCTGAAAATACATCTTATTAACTGCTTCTCCCCCGAGATTCTGCTGAGCAGAATAGAAACGCTTCTAGAAAATCTGTGGGTTTAGAAAAATAAACTATGAGGAACTACAAAGAAATTAGAGTTTTTTTCTACTATAAATGACTGACTAAACACAAAATAACAAGCATTGTGTCTCCCTCTTTTTGCACGACTCAAAAAGTTTCATTTGCAGGTATCTTCTGACCGTGGGAACCGTCCTCCTCTGTTGACTTGTCACTGTCTCCGTCTGCATCCTGCTCAGCATGCTGCAGACTGAGCTTATGGCAAACCTCAAACGCCTGACCCACAGTCCGCACGATGCGCATTGCCTGTGTCTGCAGAAACACACAAAGAACACAAACAATTCCAAGAGTCATCCTCACATAAGACATCCTCAAATGGGGATGATTTGTGGCTTCAAATCTAGGTTTCGCTGCCAGGGAAACACAGCAGAGGCCCAAAGAAAGAACCAAAATGTAGGGAATGACTGTGGTCTGAAAGAAGCAGCTGTTCTCTTTCTTTTAGAGAGATGGTTTTCAGCCTTCAGTGCAGGCTGGGGACCTGCAAAGTGAGTTAATGGGAACTGAGTGAGTACAGATTGAATCCAGACGCACAAATTGAATAACATAGTGGGAATGATTCAAGCGATATCAATTAACAAACCCTCCCCTCCCAAAGAAAAAAATTATAGTAGTTTTTTTTATTTTATTTTACATGTCTTTTCTTTTATTTCTTTTTTGAAAAAAGGGTTACAGATTCAAGTTTGGCTTTTTGGGGCATTTATAGGCTAAGTGTTTGAACAGAGCTAAATCTCTACCTTCTTCTTGGATTTGAAGACGTTACATCTGAAGGAATTGCTGGAGCCATCTCTGGCGATGTAGCTGAAGATCTTCAAGTCCTGCGAGTCATGAGACACGTAGAAAATTCTGGAAAACAAAATAGCAAATGTGTGTAAGTAATAGTTATACAAAAATATATTTATGCAAACCAAAAGAGAGAGAGTGCAAAAAGCAGCTGAAAGCTTATTTCGGCGCTGCTCCGTTTTTACCGAGAACAAATGAAGTGTTGTGCAGTTTGTATCTGCATTTTACTAAAATGTCAATCTTTTATTGATCATAATTTACCAACTACATAGTTTAGAATAGGTTAAAATTAATATACAGAAATGTTTTTAACCTCTTAGGACCTGGCATTCACATATGTGGACATTACATTTTGGGTTATATTGATTATTATAGCAATTAGTAGTTAATTCTGCCTAAATTGTGACTTCGTCTGTAGAAAGTTAGTTAAAATATGATCTTGGTCATAATTTTAATAACTACAAAATGATCCGTATCTACAGTTTTTTTCCTTAAGTGTTTTATTGCATACATTTATTGAATTTTTTTAAATGATAAAAATGTGCTTTAAATCTTTTCATTAACAAAAAAGAAAGTCTCAAAAAAGTAACAGAAATAATTCCGTACTTTGCTAATTATAGTTTTTTTCATGAAATATTAGAGCCCCTAAACTGTTCCCTGTGGGACACCACGACTTTGTATCTGTTTAATCTGGATAATTGTTTTTATTTACTGAACTTTAATCTGGTTTTAACCCCTCATCACTTTACACCCTTTTTAAAGTAATGAATTAGATAGAAAAGCTAAAAACTGTGTGTTTACAGCAAACTAATTCACTCGATATTTCTGCAAGCAAACTGTTGTCATGTCGAAATGAACTGACTTCAACCAGAAGCAATAACAGATGAGTTTATTTTTGGCAAATACTATCTGCTATGTGATAAGCATTAAGAAATGTCGACCTTCTTTTTAATGTCACACACTTCCTTACTAAGAAACATTTTTGCCAAATGACAAATCAATAATTTACAAACCCTCACATCCTCAAGCTGCTGCCGTGTAATTAAACTTAGATCTGACAGATTGGAACTTTTTGCAGCAGGTTGACAGCTTAGCATGCATAAAAATAACTTTTTTTTCCAAGTACAAGAAACACAGTTCGTTAAAAATAAATATAATCCAACTGTACATCAACATTCCAAGTTATAGATTATTTATAAGGTACGTTAAAGGCCCACTGTACAGAACTCATTCCAGCACCAGTCTTACATGATCCAGAACATGCTAAACGCCATGCCTCCACTGGATGAAATCATTTGAGGGAATTTAATGGATTTCTAAAGGTTTTCCATACATAAAGTGAACGTCAGACATCTTTGCTGAGCATGTTCTCTATTCAAAGTGTGTGATATTTACTGACCTGTAAATCGGATCACGCATGATCATCATTTTGCTCTCGTCCCACGTCCATTCTTTTCTCTGTGCGTGACAAAAAGGATCACTTAGCAAAGACGCTGGAAGAAGTTCAATTTTTTTTTTTTTTTGTGATTGGTTCTAAAGACCCACTCCAATAAAAATTACGTTTTTGGTGTTTTAAACATGTTCTTGTGCCACTGGGAGCACTTTTAACAGTTTCTCACCTTTTGTTTCTTCCTCAGCATCACCTTGACTCCGTCAACAGAAACCAATATGCTGACCTTCTTCTTCTTGATGTTCTTGGCCTTGAATTCATACTGAAAACCAAACAAAAAAAATAAGAGAATGATGTTTAAAATGTTTGTTTATCCTTTACAATAATTAAGAAATTATTTAAAGAAAAACCTGACTTAGTCTTTCACTTTGAAAAAACGGAATAAAAACTCTTTGCTCCTTTATTAATGACACTGAATTAAAAGTGCAATCTGTTAGAAATCAGACCATAATCTACATCTCCTTGAATAATGCGTCAGCTAGTAATGGAAGTTCAGAGGATTCCACTGATAAATATTTGAATCTTAGCCAACTTTGTGGCATGTGCCAATATATTAAACCTGTCTTATAAATGCAAACAAAAGTCTACTTCAGATAAATGATTAAGTAGGTTGTGCGATTGTCTCTGTTGTCTTTGCTCACTGGAACAGAAAAAGCTGCATCTGTCTTAGTGACTAACGCCCTGTCAGCTGGGTTAGTGCTCTGCTAAAGAACTTAGAACGTCTGGCCTGTCAACTCAAATCAGGGTCATGTTAGAAGCAAAAAGCAAAGTCCAGCTTAGGCTGGATATCAGTGGCCAAACCCCCAAAGTTGGTCTGGATCAGTACAGCGACCCATGGTGCCACTTCATTCCAGGTCAATGATGCAGCAGTTTCATTCAGCTAAAAATGGTCATTATCAGGGTTCATATGTGCTCTCTAAAGTTTAAAGCGATATTTGGGTAAAAGAAAAAACAAAAAGTCTGTCCTCTTTAACGGCCTATATTTTAATCAATGACAGCTCAAACGTCTCAAATATTATAATGCATTGCGCATCTTGATTATTTTTTTCTTTTAAGGCCACATTCGCTTAAATCCAGTCACTCAGTGGGCACTTTCAGTTTTCAGGTCACCGACACATTAAAGATGCACATCTTTCAGTAGAATGATCCACCTTCTGCAAATCTACCACTTTTCATCAGAATATTATGAAGTTAAAAGCCAAAAGATTTACCGGTAACTAATTAACAAAACAGAAGAAGGTAGAAGAATGTTGGCACAAGTGGAGTGGATTTTGAGCATAAAACCAGTTGGTGTAGTGTAGCAGAAAATAAGATTTTCAATCAAAGTTCTTGGTAAATGTTGCTGAATGGGAATCTAGCATTGTCACAGTGAGAATCCGCTGGTTTGAATCCCAGCTGTATGGAGTTTGCATGCTCTGCATGGATTTTCTCTGGACGCATCAGCTTCCTCCCATAGTCCAAAGACACCCATCATGGGTGTACCCCGCCTTTGCCCAACAGTAGCCGGGTAGGCCTCAGCAATCCCATGACCCCAACCAGGAATCATTGGTTTTGAAAAACTTCTTAATAAGAGGCACTCTGCAAAGATGCTGTTGATTTAAATTGTTTTATTATAGACAATACAAGTATTCTGCTTTTATTTTTCTTCGGTCTATTTCAGTTTTCAGTTGGATTTGGGTTTTACTCTCTCTCCACCTAGTTAAGCATATAACTAATTTGTTGGAATATTTATTTCCCCCCTAAGAAATAAGTTAACAAAGCTTTCTGGAAGATATGTAATCTCTACAGAACATTTTCACCTTTTAGCTAAAAAAGGTATTTAACCACTGCAGTGGTTAGCGCTCTTGCCTCACAGCAAGAAGGCCCCCGGTTCAATCAATGGGGGACCTTTCTGTGTGGAGTTTGCATGTTCTTCCCATGTATGCGTGGGTTTTCTCCGGGGACTCCGGCTTCCTCCCACCGTCCCAAAACATGCTTCATAGGTTAATTGGTCACTCTAAATTGTCCCTAGGTGTGATTGTGCATGGGTGTGTGATATCTGTGACCCTGCGACAGACTGGCGACCTGTCCAGGGCGTCCCCTGCCTTCGCCCATAAGTGGCCGGGATAGGCTCCGACAGCCCCGTGACCCCAAAATGGACAAACGGAAGAAGATGAATGAAAAAAAAAAGAGAGAAATGAATGAATGAAAATGTCTATTATTGTCTTTTAAATGCCATTGTTTCTATCCATTCATAGCATTAGAATGTTAAAGGTTTGAAACCTTGACAATCTAGGATTTTGTCCTCAGCAGATGATCATGAAAATGCCAGCAAGTGGACAGGTATATTAAGCATTTTGTTGCAAGGTTCATTCGGCGCCTAAAAAAAAACACATTTCTAAAGAAGAAAATATTTTTAATAAAAATAACTGACATGTGTATGCCACTAAGAGAAGGTTTATTTTGCTTCAGTTTTGTAATTAGAAAAGTGTAGCTTCAGTAACCAAGGATAAAAAAAAAATTGGCTCTAGGCCTAATTTTTTGCCATAAATTTGACCAAAATGCATTTCTGGTCTTAGAGGAGTCAACATTCTTCATTGTCACCTAGTGCATGCTCAGTAGAGTGCATAACATCTGGAATTTTTTGAATAATCAATTTGCCTTGTACATAAGCCTTTGTAAAAAAAAAACATTTAAGCTACGATTGGACTGATATCAGATGATGTGGAAGATTTTGTTTGGTTTATGTTTTTGTGTAAGAAGAAAACTATCGTTTTATTAAATATAATAGAAAAATACACAAAAATTGTTT